>CM064895.1:41338-651338 GCA_030347415.2 Decapterus maruadsi | reverse complement strand
GCCTTACTGGAGAGTTTTGTCAGCTCTGAGATGAAGATCGGTCCGTTTAGAGTTGTTGAAGAGTGTCTCTGATGACTTTAGGTGGAGGCAGGCTAACACTACCCATACACTTCCAGTGTTTGAGCTAAGCTAATTACAGCGATACGGCTCTATCTCCCTTGTTACTGCACACACAGTGGAAAGGATGGTGTCTATCTGCTGGTCATGGACTCTGGAGTGAGGCAAGACATGTAAAAAAAAATGTTGGCGTATCCCTTTAAGCATGAATAAATACTGAATTCTTCATTTACATGAATACTCATTAGTATGTAGTTTATTAATACAGTTAGTGCTTATCAATGTTGAGTAAAACATCTTTAACTGTGTTTATAAACTAATGAGTATTCACATGTTATAAATGATGAATTCAGTATTGAAACCTTAACTAATGCTTAGTGTGTATTTATTATAAAGTGTTGCCAATTAATTTATTATGTTTGCAAATATATAGGCACCAAGCAGCAGTTGTGCTGTTTCAGACTCACAGTTGTGGGTTATCGTAGTACACAACACGTCGTAAAAATCCTGCAATTCGTACAGTGTGTGCGTGAGTGTGCGTGTGCACTTGTGTGTGTTCTAGCATCAGCTGTCTTATACGTTTCTGGGCTAATGTGACTGCTGTGCACTGAGCCTGAATCAGTTTCTTTGAATCACTAGCTCAGTTGTATCTGCATCAGAAACAGGAGCTGGTTTCTGAACTGAGACTGTGTCTGTGTGTGGACCTCTGTCTTCTTCTAAAAGTGCTGGTTCAGCTCTCATGGGTCTGGTCTCATGGTAGCAGACCTTGCAATCATACCTTGGCTGGGAATTTTCAAAAACCTGTTGGAAACTTTCCAGGTGGACACAACTGAGTGCCCATGAGAAAGGTTTTGGAAAAGGATGAAGATGCAGAACCTGATGGTGTAGCTGCTGTCACCTGGCTGCAGGTTCATTGTACACCAGGATTAGGGTTGCAAAATTCCGGGAATTTTCAAAGTTGGAAACTTTCCATGGGAATTAACAGGAATTTATGGGAATTAACGGGAATATACGGGAATTAACGGGAAATTGGAAATTTACCAAATTGAAGGTTGGCCCTTAACAGGGAACTTAAATATAGTTGGAGAAAATATATTGTAGCATAATCTTGGCTAAAACAACCAGATTGAATGCAAGCAACTTGAATATCTCTGCTATTCCATGCACACTGCTTCCTGCAGGGCTGTTAGGCCACGCCCCCTACATGCACTGTGCATTCCTCCATCACATGCACAGATGATTCCTTCAACCCTGGAGGCCACACTTTTGAGCCCAAAGCACAATAGGAGGGCTCCTTTCATTTAAAGGGACAACCAGGAGTTTTTGAAAGCAAAGTGTGTTCACACTACATTTCCCATGAGCCTCCGTGCACGGTGAAATTCTTGGACCGGCGCAAGACAGACGAACCATAAACGGTGATTTGGTGACATTATTCCCATAACCCACAGGGCAGCATCCGCAAAACCAAAACTAAGAAATGCTGGGCTACCCGACCACTAAATAATAACAAAATAACGTTAAAGACAGGATTTTTTTTTGATACAGTTTGTTTCAATGACCCCCAATTTCTAGTTAATTCCCATAAATTCCCAATAATTCCCATAAATTCCCATAATTCCCGTGGAAAATTTCCAATTTGGAAATTCCCCAGCTTAATTTCCCATGGAAAGTTTCCGGAAATTTACCGTTAATTTATTGGAAATTTTCCATCCTTTGCAACCCTAACCAGGATTAAATTACAATGACTTCATGTATGCAACACATTCAGTCTGTCCCCTCAGTCACCCCCCCATCAACAACGTGAAGAGTTCCTTTCAGCTCTGAATGAGCCGTTCATATCATGAGCTGTCGGCTCAGGTCCAGGTGCTGTTACTTATCACTGGGTTAAATCTTTATCTTAGGCTGTCTTTACATTGCATGGTTCTAGTGGTCCAATTCAGATTTTCTCCTCTCTCAAGTGGCTCAGATCAGATCTGTCACATGAATGTGTAAACGGGACAAATGTGCACAAATGCGGACACATTTTATTTTGTAATGTTCACTTTGTAAGTGACGTGTTGGATATAAACTCTGAACAAAAATACTATGGAATCATAATCTTCCGTATTTAACAAAAAAAAAAAAAATCACTAGTTTATTTCCAGTGGGTTGTTTCATGCCAGCACAGCAGGTGTAAATGCAGATTATCAGATATGTGTCACTTCTGATAGAACATGTAAATAGACTGTCAAAAAAATCAGATATAGGCAACAAATCAGAAGTGGGCATCAAGGCCTGCAGTGGAAAGACAGCCTAAGTGTCTACTGTACCTGTTATCTGGATGTCTGTTTGGAGATCACTGAACAGAAATTTAGTGGAAAAGTCTGAGTTTGTTTTGTGAATCAATGTGCATTCTTAAAGGGATAGTTCACCCAAAATTCAAATTTCACTCATTATCTACTCACCCTCATGTCGACTAAGAACTGTGAGAATTTTCAGAGTCCTCCGTTCCTTCTCTGAGTTACGGGGGGTCCACGCAGCAGTATTTGTCCAAATAATGGGTGTCAATGGACACCAACTTTCAAAAAACATCCAAATACCTCCATACTGCTCGTCTGTAATGTCCCTCCTGTATTGAAGCCCTGACATGAGAAGATAGATAGATAAGAGATAGATAAGATAGATAATGAGTGAAATTTTAATTTTGGGTGAACTATCCCTTTAATGAAACACACTCATGCTAAGTATATTTTATACATTATATTACAGATATCTTTTGCAGCATATTGTTTAGAAATGGAGTGAACGGTGAACAGCTGCTCTACAGTAACCCTCTACATCCAAGAATTACTCTGTATTTTATTTTTTTTATTATTTAACAGACGGTAAAGAGACCTCGAAAGGTGGTTCATTCCACAAAGCAGACCCCGTCCCCGAGTGGAGACAGCTGGGAGTACACCCCCTCCACCCACTACTTCGACACTGACAATGACAACGGCTGGTACCGCAATGAAGGCCGGGACCACGTGGCTGACAACAAAGACTACCTGGACCCTCACTACACGGGAGGACAGGACTACAACCAGAGAGGAAAGAGTCGTGGGAGGAGCAAGGAGAGAACCTCACCCAGCCCAGAGAGATCCAGGAGGGGGGGCAGCCGTGACCGGGCCCTGGACACCAGCATGGACCGTCAGAGGTACCGCAGCCCTGAAGACACCTACCGCACGGAGGACAAGAACAGGCGTGGAGAAGGAGGAGGAAAAAGAGGAAGATATCGGAGCAGGGACCAGCTTAATGACCACCCTCCATCCCCAGAGTCTTCCAGAGAACTGGAAAAACCTGTCAACGTCCTGTTGGTGAAGAGCAGACCCAACGAAGGTAACGCACACCAACACACAGACACCCACTGTTGGGACTAAATATTGTCATTTATTGAACTTTGACCCCTGACTTTCTCTGGGATCCTCTCTGTGCTCATTGGTCTATTTTAGTCATGCTAGAAGCTTTGTGGCTCCATCACTATGGTCTATGTTTGAATATTCAACGTCTGTTGGATGGATAATCATGACTCAATCTGATGGTCGAGATGGGAAATCCCATCTCTGCGGCCGTCAGTCGCTCGTCGCTCAGCGCTGATTGGCTGCTGTAATCCCAGTGGTGCTGGTGTAAACAGAGACACATGGCAGTGGGCATGACGTCATCAAAGTGAAAATGCCAGTCTGTGCCAAATTGCCGAGCGAATGCAGCTGAGCGACGGAGCCATACGAGCGACAGCAGCAAAAATGAAAGGTCCGGTGTGAACGGTCGCTTTAGAATCTTGGCTCTGGTACTGTAGCTGAGGTAACCATGGGAGCGAGGGCTTGAATATTCAAATCACCCGGCTTGTGATGTATTAAGCCGGGTGAAATGAAAACGGCTTGTTAAGAAACACATTTTCTGACTATGGCAGTTTACAAAATGTTGACGTAGTTGTCAAAACATACGTTTAAGGGATGAGGAGGCACTCTGGATACACAAATACACATAAAGCAATGAAAAAGTGAGTTTTGCATAATATGTCCCCTTTAAGACCTTTTAACTATCCCGAGTAATACAACACAAAGATCTGTAGTTACCCCTATGTCCATGGTGGAGGGGCAGGGGCATAATGCCCTCATATTTCTATTCTGCTCAGTTTGGGCTCCACTTAAGGAGTGGATGCTGGAAGCAGAACCATGATACTTTGTTCTAAATTAGGCTCAGCCTCTTTTTCAAGGATCTCTGTACACAGTTAAATATACACTGAAGATCTGATACAGTTTGAACATGAAGCTGTACTTTGTGGTTGCCATTACTAAGAGTGGAGCACAGTGGGCTTAAAGTTAAACCCTGTTGTTCTCCATAAACTTTCATCTTAAAGGGATAGTAGCATTTTTTTTTAAGTGTGGTTGTATGATCTCCAAATAGCCCCTAAGTCCTTTAATTACAGTAGAAGACTCTCTACACTCCTCCCTTTAAAACAGGGAGCAGGGCCTCATCCCCGCAGACAGACCGCTAGCCCTGCTGGAACTCAGAGACTTTACAACATACATTGTTGTGAATGGACCACAAACTTTACAACCTGTCCTATTTTCACGGCCTAAAAGAGGTTTTACCTGAAAAAAAAAACACAGTTCCATTGTTGGCTATAATATAATTTTTTCCAGCCCTTCAAAGTGCAGGAAAAACACTGGAACTGTGTTTTTTTTTCAGGTAAAACTCACACCCAGGGACGTCTTTATAGGCCGTGAAAATAGGACATTTTGTTTTGGTCCATTCACAACAATGTAAATGTTGTAAATTTAATTTGCAGGACTAACTACTTAGCTGTGTGTCCTTTGTAGGTAAAAGTGATTGCCATTTCTTTTGTGTCAACAAATTATTGTCAATTAAAGTACTTAGGGGCTATTTGGAGATCATACAACCACACTTTTAAAAAAATGCTACTATCCCTTTAAAACAGGGAGCAGGGCCTCATCCCCGACAGACCGCTACCACCAGGCAGCTGCTGGAACTCAGAGACTGTCCCTGGTTTCCTTCTGTATCTCTATGTGTGTGGTGAAGACACACATTAACTTTACAACCTGTCGACTGTCACTTCAACAGGGGTGTCAGTGGAAAAGCAGTATTAAACTACGCTGTCATGTTGTGTTTACATACTGCTTGGATAGTGACTGTGTTGTGTGTTTGTAGAGTACGGACTTCGTCTGGGGAGTCAGATCTTCATCAAACAGATGACCAGCACAGGTCTGGCTGCAAAGGATGGGAACCTGCAGGAGGGAGACATCATTCTCAAGGTGCTCACACATTGACTCACACCACATCCTCATCATTATCTAGACTAGAGCAGTGATTCTCAGCAGAGGGTCCTGGGACTCTGGCCTCTCTAGACACCCGCTGGATCAGTAGACTGCTAGAAGAAACCAAACAACAGCACACCGTAGTTTTAGTGTCTGTGTAAGCGCTAACTATAAACGCTGCTCAGAGCTACGCCACGGAGGCTCATGGGATTTCTTGGTTTCACTCATCAAACTCATCAAATAATGGAACATTCACCACGCTATGAGATAAGAACAGAACTTTACAAGACAGAATTGTTTTAGAAGTAAATTCATGCAAAACCGTTCCGCGTTCCCGTTGGGAGCAGTTTTTCAGCAAGAAGTCTCTGAATTTCCCTCTAAAACAACTCTGTGTGGTAACGTTGTGTTATTATCTCATAGCGTGATGAATGTGCAGGTCACAACTTGTCCACCAGAGCGTTGTAGAGTTGTTGGATTTTGTATTTGATGAGTTTGATGAGGGAAACCAAGAAATCCCATGAGCCTCCGTAGCGTAGCTCTGAGCAGCTCACGGCTCTGCTCTGCCGTTCAAAAAATAGCTTGCACCAACAAATAAAGGTAACAAACCTACTGCTATGACTATAGAGATTTGCCAAAATGTTGAACTATCCCTTTAAGTAAGCGCCCCATACACATGTATGCACAATATCTGCATACTGTATTGTTCAGCCCTATCACCATCTGAAATCCCTTTAAAAAGAGCCTTTTGTCAGCCTCTTGTTGCACATGTGATTGGTTATTGGATTCAAGAGTTCAACCACAAATAGATTTTTACTGAAACAAAGTTAAAGGAGAATTCCAGCCATTTTTGACCCCTAAATCGTGGTCCTGATGGTCACCCAGTGTTGGAGGAAGCAAAAAACTTGACTAAAATTGATGCAGGCAAACCGGAGTTACACCATGGTTACCTGGTGCTAGGGATAGCAACAATGCTAACCCATGTGGGCAATTCTTTCAACCACAACAAACACTCAAAAAACAATCCAATATCTCTGGTACATGACTGGAATCCTTAGAGACACCACTGAACTCATATAGTGGACAGTAGTTGAGGATACATGAAATAAAAAAGATCATTTCATTTGTAAGTTAAACCATTGCACTCTTCACAGCCTCATGGAGATCTATACAACAACTACTGTACACGTTGCATACACCAGATGACACAACAGTGCAGTGTGTAAGTCAGTGTAATAATAATGGGTGTTTGTGTGTGCAGATCAATGGGACAGTGACAGAGAACCTCTCTCTGCACGATGCTGGGAAGCTGATAGAGAAGTCCAGAGGAAAGCTGCAGCTGGTGGTCCAGAGAGACCACTGCCAGATCCTGGTCCGCATCCCTCCTCTGGCAGACTCTGACTCTGATAATGATGGTGAGTCAATAAGCACGTGACCTGACAATGAGTTAGCAATGAAGCTCATGTGATGGACGACTATGACCAGGTCTGAAATGTACCTGTTGTTTGGGTCTGTGGATGGGCCGGCCTCAGACCTCAGACCTTAAAGCCTCAGACCTCAGACCTTAAGACCTTTGACATCAGATTTCAAGACCTAATATCCAAGATCTCATCAGACCTGATGACCACAGACGTCAGACTGTCAGATCCCAGATGTTAAGACTACAGACCTCAGACTCCAGACCTCCTGACTAGGGTTGCAAAGGATGGAAAATTTCCAATAAATTAACGGTAAATTTCCGGAAACTTTCCATGGGAAATTAAGCTGGGGAATTTTGGAAATATTCCAAATTGGAAATTTTCCACGGGAATTATGGGAATTATGGGAATTTATGGGAATTTATGGGAATTAACTAGAAATTGGGGGTAATTGAAACAAACCGTATCAAAAAAAAATCTTGTCTTTAACGTTATTTTGTTATTATTTAGTGGTCGGGTCGCCCAGCATTTCTTAGTTTTGGTTTTGCGGATGCTGCCCTGTGGGTTATGGGAATAATGTCACCAAATCACCGTTAATGGTTCGTCTGTCTTGCGCCGGTCCAAGAATTTCACCGTGCACGGAGGCTCATGGGAAATGTAGTGTGAACACACTTTGCTTTCAAAAACTCCTGGTTGTCCCTTTAAATGAAAGGAGCCCTCCTATTGTGCTTTGGGCTCAAAAGTGTGGCCTCCAGGGTTCAAGGAATCATCTGTGCATGTGATGGAGGAATGCACAGTGCATGTAGGGGGCGTGGCCTAACAGCCCTGCAGGAAGCAGTGCATGTAGGGGGCGTGGCCTAACAGCCCTGCAGGAAGCAGTGTGCATGGAATAGCATAGATATTCAAGTTGCTTGCATTAAATCTGGTTGTTTTAGCCAAGATGATGCTACAATATATTTTCTCCAACTATATTTAAGTTCCCTGTTAAGGGCCAACCTTCAATTTTGTAAATTTCCGATTTATTCCCGTTAATTCCCGTTAATTCCCGTATATTCCCGTTAATTCCCATAAATTCCCGTTAATTCCCATGGAAAGTTTCCAACTTTGAAAATTCCCGGAATTTTGCAACCCTACTCCTGACTGACTACAGTATGTTTGTGTTACACCGTTAAACTCTGATTAGGATCAAGGATCAGGATTAGGATCATTAACAATCAACACAGTCATGGCAGCTCAGCTCCTAGCTGTGGAGGTTGAAGTTGGTCACCAGAGCAGTTTCAGATGTTAAAGGGTCGGTCGAGTTCAGTCCTTTTTAAAACAGTGATTCAACCAATTAGAATGAATTGATCATCCACATCCAGCAGCATGGCTCCTGGCTTTGACCTGGACCTCACTGTTGCCAATAGTAACCTTGATGTTTGAATGTGAGCAGAAATGGATGGTATTGATGTGAAAGTGCTGATTGAGGAGAGGCGATCCCTGTAATCGCTCAGTGCATCTCTGTCTTTGTTTTCTCTTCCAGATAATATGTCCTACTTTTAGATGAAGGACCCCGACACACAGCATGTGTGACAGTTTGTTGCCTTTCTGTAAAATGACTGTGATACAACCTGACTAAGTTGTAAAACTTTCTCTTTATAGTGCTTTAATCATTAACATTTAATACCATTCATTTTCCTGAATAAACACATTCTAATCCATGTTTACTTTGAACTGTGTGATTCATTATGTGTAGAAGGTAAATAGAGCCAGAAGAAGAAGTCAGTAAGCTCTTTTGTCTTCTAATATTGTCTGAATGTTGAATCATGGGACAAAGCATGATGCTTTATGAATACAAATAGTTGCATGTCAAAATGAAGCTTATTGAATTTCCAGTGTAATACTGTAGTTTATTAATGATTTGTCCTAACAGTGTATAACTCACCGTTGTCTGTCCAGGTGGGAAATCTGAACTCTCATCTCTCTGCTGAATTTCTATCTCATGCAGACACACACACACACACACACACACACACACATACACACATACTCATACTGACATCTCTCACCTCACTGTCACTGGATCAGTTCCAGATGCTCCTGCAGCCTCCAACACACACTGATGGATCAGGTCTGTAGAGACGCTGATACACACTCTAACACACCATCTTTATTAACATAGACTGTAACTTAAAGGGATAGTAGCATTTTTTTTAAAGTGGAGTTGTATGATCTCCAAATAGCCCCTAAGTACTTGAATAGCAGTAGAAGACTCTCTGCACTCCTCCCGTTAGCAACACCAGCCCATAAAAAGGGTCTGGAAAAAATTTTATTATAGTGAACAATGGAACTGTGTATTTTTTTTCAGGTAAAACCTCTTTTAGGCCGTGAAAATAGGCTGTTTCTTTGGGTCCATTCACAACAATGTATGTTGTAAATCTCTGGGCAGGACTATGGGCTGGCGTTGCTAACGGGACGAGTGCAGAGAGTCTTCTACTGCAATTAAAGTACTTAGGGGCTATTTGGAGATCATACAACCCCACTTTTAAAATAAATGTTACTGTCCCTTTAAGGGAGACTTTGCCTCTTAATGTCACCTACAGGTGTTTGGAGTAGTCCTGAAGCTCAGATTGAGCTGCTGTGCCGTTGCAATCTTGTCAGACTCATTACTGACTCCGCCCCTGCTACCAGAGCTTTAAACTTAAATAAAATGAGTGAGTCATAGAAAAATCCAGCCCTACAGTTGACATGAAGGAGGGAAGTAGATGTAGAGATGCTGCAAATGTTTATGTCTACTGTAAACTTGGCCATATGTATAATATGTTTCAGAGATAGTGATATATTCTCATCATTTTCGACACTGTCATTTCCTCTATATTGTTATGAGTATACCTGACAATGGGAATGTACACAGGCGCCATCGCTGCTTATTGTCATGTAGAAACCCATCACATTCAATTCTTTAGTTTTTAGTTCAGAGGTGGAAACTGGCATAATAGTGAGATCAGGTAGCTGTGTCTGGTCCAGAAGCTGTTTCCAGGGTAACTTACTGACAGTAAAACTGGCAGAAAATGTAAAATATTAATTCATTACAAGAAACACTGTCCTTCATGACTGCTGAACAAATACTGACTCCCACCAGAAACGTTCTATATTGAAAGCCAGTGATTCTTAGGTTTAAAGCTCTGTAACCTGAAATCTGAAATCTGGCTGTTCCACAGAGTGGAGGATCAGGGGTAGTCCACATCCTGCTGCTGAAAACCAGCATTTTGACAGGATCAGTGTGTCAGAAGCTGACCCATTTAACACGCAACCTTCCTCTGCCAGAATCTCCAGTTTTTAGGAAGGACAAGATATTTAGTCTGTAAATCTCTAAATCTCTACTGTGAAGTCGCCCTCGCAGCAGAGCTCCAGATTAGATTGTCATGGATTAATCTTCAGAGTTGCCTTAACAGCGTTACAGCTGTCTGTCTGCTGCATCACCACTACACTGGTCAGTCGCTTCAACATCGCATTAACATCACAACAACAGCATTAAAGGGATAGTTCACCCAAAATTCAAATTTCACTCATTATCTCCTCACCCTCATGTCGACTAAGAGCTGTGAGAATTTTCAGAGTCCTCCGTTCCTTCTCTGAGTTACGGGGGGGTCCACGCAGCAGAATTTGTCCATATAATGGTTGTCAATGGACACCAACTTTCTTCGTCCAAAAAGACACACCAAAAAACATCCAAATACCTCCATACTGCTCGTCTGTAATGTCCCTCTGTATTGAAGCCCCAACATGAGAAATTGTTCTGAAAAAAATTCAATAAGTCTATATTTTTGGATGTATTTGGATGTTTTTCGGTGTGTCTTTTAGTTTTGTCTACAAATTTGAATTTTAGGTGAACTATCCCTGTCAACTAGCTGTCATTATATTATATAAATACTTTATAAAATATATAATTCACTAGCAGCAGACAACGGCAGCAGCAACACAAACACTGTTTATGTGTAAATATGGAGAGTGAAGGTGGTGGGACAGGTAGAGGAGGGGTCATGGTCTCAACAGAGACCTGGAGTGTTTGGTGGAGGACTGACATAGGACTCATTCTGAATGACTGATGCTGATTCAGGTTTGACACATTTTCCTCATATTTCTCCTTCTCTGTCTATCAAACTCTCTGTCTTTCATTGTCTTTCCAAGTCCCACCCCCTCTCTCTCCCCCTCCCCCCTCCACCCAGCCTGACTCTGATGGATAAAAGCAGCAGAATCAAAGACTCTGCCATCCGTGCTTACTTGTGATGATACAATCTCAGGGAATGAGTGTGTTGTTGTGTTTGGGTTGTGAAGCATGGAGAAGCTGCCACCAGGCTAGAGCTGCCCTCAAACCACTTCCACAAAGCTTTTCTTCACAAGCTTTGCTCTTTTTAGTCCAGTAGAGTTTCTTAAGATATAAATTCAGTCACTATATTCTGTACACTATATAAGTACAGACTCCTACAACTTCTCCATTTAACTCAAGAATGTTGAATGTACATTATGCTCATATGGGAGCAACCTCCACTGCCAGGTCAGCAGGTCCTCCAGCACACCCCTCTGGTCCCTCTGGTCCCTCTGGTCCCTCTGGTGTGGTCTGGCTCTGACAGGAGTTTGACAGCATCTCTCAGCCTCAGACTGTGCTGATCAGGTTGTTGAGTTCCAGCAGACACTTTGTGAAAGTAGATTATGTTCATTTCATCCGTCTCGTGTCCTGAATGTGTATGACTGGCTGAGCAGGCCACTTCCTGTTGACTTCCTGCTGACTTCCTGTTGACTTATTACTGAGTTCCTTCTAACTGCTGCTGACTTCCATTCCTTTTTTTTTTAGCTTTATTAAAATTGTCTATTCATAAACAGAGGATACGAACATACCACTTCTTAAAATTATGGTTTGTTAAATAGCACATTTGTGCATATCGTTCAAAGTTTGGTTTGGGGTTGGCCTATTTTTTCTTCATTTATATGGAATTTTTCCATCATCAGAATCACTTGTTGTTGGGAAAATTCCATCTAGATGAAGAAGTGTCTTCGCCTTCCATGCTGCCTTGAAAATAATAATAATAATAATAAACAACATCCATTGTTCTCCTCATGTAATGTAGATATTTTAGTATAAAAACACTAGGGTTGCAAAGGATGGAAAATTTCCAATAAATTAACGGTAAATTTCCGGAAACTTTCCATGGGAAATTAAGCTGGGGAATTTTGGAAATATTCCAAATTGGAAATTTTCCACAGGAATTATGGGAATTATGGGAATTTATGGGAATTATTGGGAATTTATGGGAATTAACTAGAAATTGGGGGTAATTGAAACAAACTGTATCAAAAATAAATCTTGTCTTTAACATCATTTTGTTATTATTTAGTGGTCGGGTCGCCCAGCATTTCTTAGTTTTGGTTTTGTGGATGCTGCCCTGTGGGTTATGGGAATAATGTCACCAAATCACCGTTTATGGTTCGTCTGTCTTGCGCTCCAAGAATTTCACTCTGGTCCACGGAGGCTCATGGGAAATGTAGTGTGAACACACTTTGCTTTCAAAAACTCCTGGTTGTCCCTTTAAATGAAAGGAGCCCTCCTATTGTGCTTTGGGCTCAAAAGTGTGGCCTCCAGGGTTGAAGGAATCATCTGTGCATGTGATGGAGGAATGCACAGTGCATGTAGGGGGCGTGGCCTAACAGCCCTGCAGGAAGCAGTGTGCATGGAATAGCAGAGATATTCAAGTTGCTTGCATTAAATCTGGTTGTTTTAGCCAAGATTATGCTACAATATATTTTCTCCAACTATATGTAAGTTCCCTGTTAAGGGCCAACCTTCAATTTTGCAAATTTCCGATTTATTCCCATTAATTCCCGTATATTCCCGTTAATTCCCATAAATTCCCATGGAAAGTTTCCAACTTTGCAACCCTTTTGCAACCCTAAAAAACACTAACAAAACAAATGACGAATGATTACTTCCTCAAATCCACAAAAATATTCACTATAAATATATATATTAAATATTAATTGAGACATTCCTTTCCTGTTGACTTCCTACAAACATCCCACTGACTTCTTCCATATTGACTTCCTTTTCCCAGTCTGCTGACTTCCTGTTTACTTCATTCTGAATTCTTATTAATTCCTTTGTAATTCTAACTGAAAACTACACATTCATGGACAGTGGTCGTCAGGCGGCCGGCAGGTGTCATGATTGCCACCACAACGCGTCGCCAAGCGTTGTTATTTTGTGTTGTTATATGAGGGAGTTGTTTCTCTGTGGTTTTCATTTGGAGTTGTGAGGCATTAAAACACGCATGTTGTTTCCACCACTCACACAGACAGGAGTCACCAATTCTAACCCAGACAGAATGATCTAGGATTAGAACTGTTCAAGCTGGTCTCATGGAATATGATTTACTATGTTTTTGACTTTTGCAGAAGAGCAACAGTTGATCTGTCTAAATGTCCTGGCTGTCTTTGTGGATGCAGTGAGTTTGAGTGAAGGCTGCTTTTATCTGGAGGATCTTTGTACTGTACTGTGATTCTGACAAACATCCTCCCCCTGTCCTACATGGTAATCAGCTGCTGTCTGGGCTTCCTAAAGCTACCTTTCTTTGGTGGTGGTGCTGGTGGTTGGCTTGCAATCTGGTTGGTGGGATTCCATCTGAAAGAAGTCTTTGTCTAACTATTGATCTGTGTTTGTCTGTCTGTGTGTGTGTGTCTGCCAGACATGTCAGAGATGGAGTCATACCATTCCTATTCTCCCCCAGAGGAGAGGAGGTCCTGCCAGTCTGACCTGTCCTCCCATTCCTCCATTGACAAAGACAACCCCAGGTAAGAAGGATGAAACTCTTTCATGAAGTCAGGACAGGTGAAGATTGAATCATCAGCATTTTTTATTTCAGTTACAGAAAACTGGTCTCTGTGACATTTTCTTTGAAGGTTAGGAGGTTGGTTGTGGACTCTGGTGTACTGGTTCAAGACCTGTTTTGAAAAGACTTGACTCACCACTTTTTTTACAATCTGGACCTCATTTCTAGCATAAAACCTGATAATTTCCTCACCCAGATAACTTTGGTGTCATTATCATTAAGTCGTTGTGATGAAATGAGCTCCAGCCGAGAGCCGCGTATATCTGTATAATGTGAGAACACGGGGCAGCGCAATGCAGCCTCTAAATAACACATTATCTGTAGAGAAACTTGTTAACTGGAGTCTGTGGTGGCATGTTATCAACATCCAGGGTCTGTAGGTTGACCTACTGACCTCTGACCTGGATGATGTCATCTCTGTAGGTTGACCTACTGACCTCTGACCTGGATGATGTCATCTCTGTAGGTTGACCTACTGACCTCTGACCTGGATGATGTCATCTCTGTAGGTCGACCTACTGACCTCTGACCTGGATGATGTCATCTCTGTAGGTCGACCTACTGACCTCTGACCTGGATGATGTCATCTCTGTAGGTTGACCTACTGACCTCTGACCTGGATGATGTCATCTCTGTAGGTTGACCTACTGACCTCTGACCTGGATGATGTCATCTCTGTAGGTTGACCTACTGACCTCTGACCTGGATGATGTCATCTCTGTAGGCTGACCTACTGACCTCTGACCTGGATGATGTCATCTCTGTAGGTTGACCTACTGACCTCTGACCTGGATGATGTCATCTCTGTAGGTTGACCTGCTGACCTCTGACCTGGATGATGTCATCTCTGTAGGTTGACCTACTGACCTCTGACCTGGATGATGTCATCTCTGTAGGTTGACCTACTGACCTCTGACCTGGATGATGTCATCTCTGTAGGCTGACCTACTGACCTCTGACCTGGATGATGTCATCTCTGTAGGCTGACCTACTGACCTCTGACCTTGATGATGTCATCTCTGTAGGTTGACCTACTGACCTCTGACCTGGATGATGTCATCTCCGACCGCTGCCCGGCTCATTCTGATAATAATCATTCTGCTTCAGCATTCAGGTCCATTTTGATCTCAACTATCCAGAGCTTTAGTGAGTCCAGGTTGAGGAGAGGAAGCTTCTCATTTTGTTCTGACAAGTCAGAAACATGCAGAAATGGACCATAGTGTTAGCGGTAGCAACAAGCAGCGCTGCACGGTTGGTGATGACATCATCTAGGTCAGAGGTCAGTAGGTCAACCTACAGACCCCGGATGTTGATAACAGCTAACCTGGACTCAGAGGGAACAGCACTAGCCTATCAGAACTAAATCTTGGTGAAATGAAGGAGTTTCTCTGCATATAATGTGTTATTTAGAGGCTGCATTGCGCTGCCCCGTGTTCTCACATTATACAGATATACACGGCTCTCAGCTGGAGCTCATTTCACCAGAACGACTTGTAATGACACCAAAGTTATCTGGGGGAGGAAATGATCGGATTTTATGCTAGAAATAAGGTCCAGATTGTAAAAAACGGTAACTATCCCTTAGACCAGAGAGCTGTGACTCTGGTCCAGCTAGGCTACTGAAAATGTCTCTTGAAATGTCTCACAGGAGCTAAAGTCTGCTTCAGGTCCTCACACCTTCAGAGGTGTTGAATTAGGTCAAAACCAGGTTTTAGGTTGAGTTTAGAGTTGGGTTCAGTTTGTGACTACCTGTGTGTGTGTTTTTGTTCGTAACAGGGAAGAACCCATGACAGCCATGATGTCAGCCATGGCCTCCCCATTCAGAGTTCCTGAGGAATCCCACGCCTCAGCTGACCCCGCCCTCGTTGAGGAGCCTCCAGGTTAGAATCCAGCTCACAGTCACACACACAAAACACTCCACTACAACTCACAGAGACATAGCAGATGTGAGAAAGCGGGAACCAGATCTTAGACCAGTGTTCCCTCACTTCTAGCTCTGTGATTGGTCTCCACCAGCTTCTGAGGGAAAACTACTGAATGCCTCACTATGTTCAGACAGTACAGGAGAGATACGGAAGGAGGTCATTGAGGACTGGAGAGGGCAGACAGGGCAATTTTATTAGTCTTTTTACAAACAGTTTGTCTCAAAGGTTTTACACAGCATCATAACAACATCCTAGACCCTCACATCCACTGAGGAGAAACTCCATGGAAAGAAGAGGAGAAAGCTGAGGGTGAGAGTAGGGTTGCAAAATTCCGGGAATTTTCAAAGTTGGAAACTTTCCATGGGAATTAATGGGAATTTATGGGAATTAACGGGAATATACGGGAATTAATGGGAATAAATCGGAAATTTGCAAAATTGAAGGTTGGCCCTTAACAGGGAACTTACGGTAAATATAGTTGGAGAAAATATATTGTAGCATCATTTTGGCTAAAACAACCAGATTTAATGCAAGCAACTTGAATATCTCTGCTATTCCATGCACACTGCTTCCTGCAGGGCTGTTAGGCCACGCCCCCTACATGCACTGTGCATTCCTCCATCACATGCACAGATGATTCCTTGAACCCTGGAGGCCACACTTTTGAGCCCAAAGCACAATAGGAGGGCTCCTTTCATTTAAAGGGACAACCAGGAGTTTTTGAAAGCAAAGTGTGTTCACACTACATTTCCCATGAGCCTCCGTACACGGTGAAATTCTTGGACCGGCGCAAGACAGACGAACCATAAACGGTGATTTGGTGATATTATTCCCATAACCCACAGGGCAGCATCCGCAAAACCAAAACTAAGAAATGCTGGGCGACCCGACCACTAAATAATAACAAAATAACGTTAAAGACAAGATTTTTTTTTGATACAGTTTGTTTCAATTACCCCCAATTTCTAGTTAATTCCCATAAATTCCCAATAATTCCCATAAATTCCCATAATTACCATAATTCCCGTGGAAAATTTCCAATTTGGAATATTTCCAAAATTCCCCAGCTTAATTTCCCATGGAAAGTTTCCGGAAATTTACCGTTAATTTATTGGAAATTTTCCATCCTTTGCAACCCTAGGTGAGAGACAGAGGAGGATCCCTCACCCAGGACGGACAGACGGGACGTAGATGTTGTTACAGAAGAGAAAACAGTTTTGTAGTATAGAATATGTAAAACATGGAAATGTTAACAAGAGTTGATGAAGGCAGCTTCTGGTGGGAGGAGAGGACAGCAGTGGAGGACAATAGAGAACACTAGCTCGTTAAGCCTAATAAGTGAAGTAGAAGAGGCTGAAAGCTCTGTGCAGCTGAGCTAAGCAGATTTCTCCTTAGTTCATGATCACAACATTTCACCTCTTTCAGCTCTTGGAGCTCACCGGGCTGTTAGTGATGGGAATGTTCAGTCTGTGCTGCTTCATTCCATCTCTCTAGTAGAGTTTAGATACAGTATAAACCTTATTCATTGTACTGTTGTAGCTGCTTCTTTGCAGCTGTGATCAAATCACTAATGAAGAAGAGTCTGATTGTCACCTACAGTCTCTGTAACCACCACACCCAAGATCCTCCTCCGGCCGGCTCCAGAGGACGAAAAGATCTACGGGTGAGCTTCTCTCTATCCAAGACGTCCATGCTGCCCTAGCTCTTACACTTGTGTGTGATCAGTCTCATTTTGTGTATACTGCATGTTGTGTATATGTGAGAACAGACAGGTCACTCTAGCTAGGGGCTCATGTGTGACCATCCCATAGGCACAAAGTGACGTATACAAAAATGGAGTCTGGATTTACTTCCCTTCATTCCAGCCTTCATCTATGGTCGTGAGCTTTGGGCAGTGATAGAGAAGGTGATATGCAAGCAGCTGAAATGAGTGAGTCTGTAGGGAGGCTGCTCCAACAAGGAGGAGATCCTTCATATCAAAAGGAGGCTGTTAAAGGGTAATTGGCGTTTTTTCCTGTCATCTCTCCCTCTGCAGGCCAAACACAGTGATGGTGAACTTCCAGAAGGGAGACAGTGTTGGACTGAGACTGGCAGGGGGAAATGATGCCGGCATCTTCATCGCTGGTGTTCAAGAGGGGAGTCCTGCTGAGAAGGAAGGCCTGCGCATCGGGGACCAGATCTTAAAGGTGTCAAGTTCAGAACCAACTTATATACATAGAAGCTCAAATGAAAATGCCAACAAGAGTGTTCTAATCATCGTGCCCTTTCTGTTGAAGGTGAACAATGTTGATTTCCAGGGTGTACTGAGAGAAGAAGCAGTGCTCTTCCTGTTAGAGATTCCTAAAGGAGACGTGGTCACCATCCTGGCCCAGAGCAAACCTGATGGTAGGACGTCTTCACACACAGTCACATCACTCAACCCTTCCTTCACACTTTTGTCTCAGACTCAGATTATACATTCATCAGGACACATTTTATGCTTTAAAGGGATATGTCAACATTTTTTTTTCGTGTTTTGCCTCACTCCCGAGTCCATGACCAGCAGATAGACACTACCCATACACTTCCAGTGTTTCAGCTAAGCTAATCACAGCGATACGGCCCTATCTCCCTTGTTACTGCACACACAGTGGAAAGGATGGAGTCTATCTGCTGGTCATGGACTCAGGAGTGAGGCAAGACACGTAAAAAAAATGTTGGCCTATCCCTTTAACACAATATCAGTGTTTCAAGAACCCATTCCATGCAGATGAGGAGATGAAGCCTGGAACCGTTCCCCTCCTGCCTCCTGTCATGCCCTTTCATTTTCATCACTTTATTGTTTTCACTAGTGTCACAGTTAAAACAAACTCTTCTTCAGTCGTATCCCATCTACGTTACCTTAACACACATTTAATGATATAGTCGGGTGCATTTATGAAAAAAAAGCACCTAATCGTAAAAAAATTCTAACAAAAGGTTTCTCAGTTGTTTTTTATAGTATTAGATGTCCTTAATAACATACTAAAAGTTTACCAAAGTTTGACCACTAGAAAGGTGTCATTTTCAGGATGGCGTCCTAATGTAAATGTAATGGGTTGAAGCCCAGAGAGACCCCCCAGGTGAATAGGGTAAAGATTTTAACTAACAGGTATCACCATGAAACTTCCCAAGTTTATCACTTACATTAAGACAAATATTTTTTGTATTACAAGTTTTGTCAAATTTTATGTTTAAATATGTAAATGAGACAATAGCTAATTAAATATGCGCTAAATTGCATACTTTTCCAGAACTTTTCCAGATCCACTTCAGCAGCACTTACACACACCAAAACTTCCAGTTTGATCATTTTCCATATTCTGAAGGTTTTTACAGAGGGGATTGTTGATATATCATTCACAGCCTCATTTATACAATATTTGAGTCCAGAAAACATGGCGAAATGTGATTTATTTAGGGCTGGTGACAGTATTTTCTCATTTACAAAGTGATAAAAAGAGATATCCAAAATCCCCTCAGTAAGATCTTCTTACTCTAATGTGTCAACAAAATAAAACAAGACTTTTGAAAGTGGCTTTATCCATTACATTTTTGGATCTAGAAAAGTATGCAATTTAGCGCATATTTAATTAGTTATTGCCTCATTTACATATTTAAACATAACATTTGACAAAACTTGTAATACAAAAAATATTTGTCTTAATGTAAGTGATAAACTTGGGAAGTTTCATGGTGATACCTGTTAGTTAAATTTTTTACCCTATTCACCTGGAGCGTCTCTCTGGGCTTCAACCCATTACATTTACATTAGGACGCCATCCTGAAAATGACACCTTTCTAGTGGTCAAACTTTGGTAAACTTTTAGTATGTTATTAAGGACATCTAATACTATAAAAAACAACTGAGAAACCTTTTGTTGGAATTTTTTTACGGTCAAGTCATAAATGCACCCGACTAATACCACAAGTGCAAACTGAAGCACCACTTCTTCTGCATTAATCCACCACTGAAAATAGTCCTGACCTGCTTACCTGCTGTTTGTGTGACAAAACCTGTGGCGAGCAGCTGTTATGTAGTTATTATTATGATCTTAGGCTTTTAAAAGATGTCCATCTTCAGCGGGGACTGAGCGATGCTACTGTAGAGCAGGAAGTCAAACCACTGAGAGAAGGACGCTGGTGCTTTGAGTCATTTTGAGGATTTGTTCACATCAACAACAGAAAACCACAGCGAGCCTCCGTCTGAGCCAAAATGTTGTGAGTCAGGAGAGAAAGAGAGAAAGGACAGAAGGCGTTAATCCAACCATTCTCTGCCAACTGTCCCACTCACACTTATGTTTCCATGTAATGATAAAGATACCAGGCTGAAGCTTGTACAGAGGATTTGCACCTGACAGACTGACAAAGGAGTGGATTTGTTTTGATTGTCTTTTCACATTTCTTCCAATTCTTTCCATTGTCTCCAGTTTACAACGACATCTTGGTGTCAGGGCGGGGAGACTCCTTCTTCATTCGGACACACTTTGAGTATGAGAAGGAGACTCCCCAGTGCCTGGCCTTCAGCCGGGGAGACATCTTCAAGGTGGTGGACACCCTGTATGATGGCAAGCTGGGCAACTGGCTGGCAATCCGCGTCGGCAAGAGCAAACAGCTGCTGGAGAAGGGCATCATCCCCAACAAGAGCAGGTAGGACCACAGACTGGAGACGCCTGAGTTCAGTCAAAGCACATGGACACAGCTCTTTCTCCCCTGATGATAGATTAACCACACCCTCATTATCATCAGTCCCCAATTTATGGACACCAGGGACAGTTTCTGAATGTCCAGCCTCTGTAATAAAGGTCCACACCTGAATTAGAGATGGAGAACAGTGGTAAAGTATCATTATCAACCCTGTGACTGACTGTAAGTCCAAGTCCACACAGCCACCACTACACTACATGACATGCAGCAACCAGAGGGACATCATGTCTATGGCTGTGTGTCCAGTGTGTCAGACTCTTCTAAGTAACCTCAAATACCACAAGACCAAATAGAATATGAGGTCAGTGTGTAGAGTTCAGTTCAGTGTGTGTGTGTGTGTGTGTGTGTGTGTGTGTGTGTGTGTCATACCATTAAAGGGATAGTTCACCCAAAATTCAAATTACGCAGCAGTATTTGTCCATATAATGGTTGTGAATGGACACCACTTTTCTTTGTCCACAAGTAGAAAAAGTAGAAAAATCTGCCAATGGAGCAAGTTTTTTGTTCTTGTAATAAGAAAGAAAAACTTTCAAAAAACTCCATTGACAGATTTTTCTACTTATTTCAAGTGAAAATATGTTTGAAACAAGTGAAAATGATCTGGAAACAAGTTCAGTTTTAGGTGATGAGTCTGATTTTAAAGGGCAACTTCGGTTTTTTTCAACCTGGGCCCTGTTTTCATATGTTTTTCCGTATATGTGAGTGATGGATAACACTTTTATTGAGGTGGCTCCAGTATTGAGCGGGGCAGGCAGCCTGCAGCCCAGCTAACGCTCTTACATGGGGCAAGTGGCTCCCGTCAAAGTTCGCCGTAAACAGGCTTTTTTTTTTTTCAAACTGACAGGCTCAGATAGTTACAATGAGTGTCTGACAACATACCAGACCCTGTGGTCGGCACGGCCTCGCTGAAATTGTCAGCCGCCGCGCTGGAATCTTGATTGAAACTCTGTACGGTATGGAAGCTCAGCGGCGCTGTTTGCCCCACCGGCACAGAGCGTGGAGAGGAAGAGGAGACGGAGACGGAGGGCTGCAGCTACTGTAGCGAGCCGGGCTCTCCTGTAGGCAACTATGGGTGGCTATTTTAACCCGGCTAGATCTCCATGTCTACGTCATGTTCAGAGTTTTATCCTAAAATCGGCTGTAAAAGCGCGGTTGTTTCACTATTACAGCTGGCGGCACCTACTTTGCAGTGGATGTGGATCAGGACGGGGCGTTTGACCGGAGGGAGAGATACGTATCCCCGCGGCCGCCTCAACCCAAATTTTGGCCAGAAAAAACCCTGATTACGTTAATTTCTCCTCTCTAGTGTGTTGTCGGACACTCATTGTAACTATCTGAGCCTGTCAGTTTGAAAAAAAATGCTCGTTTACGGCAAACTTTGACGGGAGCCACTTGCCCCATGTAAGAGCGTTAGCTGGACTGCAGGCTGCCTGCCCCGCTCAATACTGGAGCCACCTCAAAAAAAGTGTTATCCATCACTCACATATACAGGAAAACATATGAAAACAGGGCCCAGGTTGAAAAATACCGAAGTTGCCCTTTAAGTGGAAAGAGATTAGTTTTGACGAGAAATTTGACATTTTGACAAGAAATAAGACAAATATTCTTGGAAAGATTTGTAGTTTTTGCAGTACATGGCTCATGGACTATATGCTGTGGTTTGGCCACACCATGTGTTCACACCAGGAAGTAGGTGTGTACGCTTCTAGAACAGAGGGGCTGTCACACAGTGGATTAAAGTTAAAAAAACAAAAATGAAAGGCGGTTCACAGCTGTCCAAACTATACAAAGATTAGCTATTGGACATATTTGAGACAGGTTTGACCAGAGCCAATCACAGGTCACTGTCTCCTAGGTACAGGGACAGACTCATTCTGACACATCCTTCCAGTCTGCATCACTGAACTGCTGCTGTTTGACACATGTCACCATCATTCTCACTACGTCATGGCTCAGGCTTATTTCACACTCTATTTAACAGGAAAGTCTTCAGTGCAGGACAGGTGTGTGGGTTCTACAGTCTGATGACCACGGAGTGCAGTCTGATGTCTGATGATCCCAGTCTTATCCTCAGCTGAGCATACTAATGAACATGTGATAATGAGAGTGAGTGACAGGTGTGTGTCCTCCCTATCAGAGCTGAGCAGATGTCCAGCGTGCAGAGTTCTCACAAAGCTGTGGCAGGCGATCGGGCCGACTTCTGGAGGCTGCGAGGTCAACGCTCGGTGAAGAGGAAAGACCTGAGGAAGGGCAGAGAGAACACCAGCACTCAGACTCTGGCCACACGCTTCCCGGCATATGAACGAGTGGTGCTCAGAGAGGGTGGGTGCTCCAAAAGTCTCAGTACCAGGTTCCACAGAACCTCCTCAGGGGTCTTGGAGTTCAGGTCACCACATATGGGAGATGGAAAGGAGAGTTATCTAGTTGTTGTTGTGAGTGATTCATGTATAAAGGTTTTCTGGAGAAATGACCCAGAACCTGAAATGATCGATTATTCTCTGGATTCATGACATTTGAAACCATAGTTGTATGTCTTTGGCCACATCAGTGATATACTCCATAAGCATGACTAATGTTAGAATGCTATTTAAAGGGAGAGTTAAACATTTCAATTTAATTTAAACTACTTAAATTGTCGGTGCAAGCTGTTTTTAGAATGGCAGAGCAGAGCCGCAAGCTGCTCAGAGCTACAGCTAGATGCAGAGACAGGACCGTGCATCAGCACTTTTGCATGAATTTCCCTCTAAATCAACTCTGTGTGGTAACGTTGTGTTATTATCTCATAGTGTGGTGAATGTGCAGGTCACAACTTGTCCACCAGAGCATTGTGGAGTTGTTGGATTGTGTATTTGATGAGTTTGATGAGGGAAACCAAGAAATCCCATGAGCCTCCGTAGCGTAGCTCTGAGCAGCTCACGGCTCTGCTCCACCGTTCTAAAAATTGTTTGCACCAACAATTAAAACCTTCTGCTAAACTGTGAGCAGCAGCATTGCAACTAACTTTTTTTCTCATTGCAGCTGGTTTTCGGCGTCCTGTGGTTCTGTTTGGGCCAATCGCTGACGCTGCCAATGAGAGACTGGCCACTGAGATGCCTGACCTGTTTGTTGTTGCCAGTGAGTCTCTCACTCTCTTCCTGTGTTTGTGCTGTACAGGTCTTTGCCTTGTTGTGGTCTGTGAATGACTTCTCATTGTTTGTCTCTGTTAGAAACTGAACCTAAAGATGCTGGTTCTGAGAAGTCCTCAGGTGTGGTCCGTCTGAACACCATTCGACAAATCATTGAGCAGGTACACACACACACACACACACTGATAGTGTCTCCTTCCCTGATCTGAAATAATCTGGATAAAATTAAAGGTATAAAATGTAGGAATTGCCCCCATCTAGCGGTGCAGTTGCATATCGGGACGTATTCCTGTATTCAGCTACGTATTCAGGTGAGATGGGGCAGAAGTCAGACAGACAACAGACGCTGCAGTAACAGGGTAAACAAGCCTCTAAAGCCGGGGACACACCGCCACGACGCGCCACGACGCGTCCCGACGCCGACGGCCGCTTTCCCGACTGCTCCGTCGCCTCTCGTCGGAGAGAGTCGGGACAGAGAAGGCAGTGAACACACTGCCGCGACGAACTCTCGCCGACGCAGCAGTGTGTTGTGTTCTGCGCTTGCGCGACATGCAATAATTCTCCGTAACAGCGGGTGGCGCTAGTCTCGTGCTCGTTATCCGAAACATGAAAACAGGAAATGACCTAACGGAGAAACCATAGAAGAAACCAGGAGATAAAAACAAAGCGCACAAAACGGCTTGGTTATTTTTGAGAAGACGCTTTGAATCTTGGCAGCAAAATGTACGCTTCGCCTGAGCTGCTCCTCACGTTGACGGCTCTCGGGCTCATTCTTGCCCGAAGACATCGCAGGAGGCAAAAAGTGAGGAGAAACCGCACTAAGTGGGTGAAGTTGTGGATTCAACAGCGGCAGGCACAAGGAGCGTATCCAAACTTGTGTCGGGAGCTGGCGACTGATGAACCGTCTGATTTCCGCAATTTTGCACGGATATTCCCTGTCCAGTTTGAGATGTTGGAGGAGGTTGTTTGTTTACTATCGTCACTTCCGCCCCTCTCCCACCCCTCCCACACACCGCGCTGATTTGCTACGGCACCGCCCGTCATAATCGTCATAGATGGCACGCAGCCAATTAGAGGACCCGACGAGTTTACTCTCCCGACGGCCGACTAGTTCCGATTGAGCATGTTGAATCGGCCCCGACGAGACCCGACGAGGTCCGACTCCCGCCGACAGAGAGGGACACACCAAACAGACGAGCTCCAGACTCGGTCCGACTAGGCCAGACGCCCGACGGTCGGGCCGGTGTGTCCCCGGCTTATGTAAACAAGTGTTCCACCAGCACCAGGCAGAACAATACAGGCCTCGCTGCAGCGTTCTGGACCAGCTGGAGACTCTTGAGAGAGTTTTTCAGACATCCTGACAGGAGAGAGTTCCAGTAGTCCAGCCTAGAAGTGATAAAGAACCCAACACATAAAGGGTTCTACCTAGAACCATCTGTGAAAGGTTCCACCTAGAACCCCCAATGAGGTTCTACAAAAACCCCTTTTATGGTGTATTGGTTTCACCCAGAAGCCTTACTGGGGGTTTCATCCAGAAAATATCCCACTTCTTACGGTTTCATCTAGAACCCACACAGGGAGTTCCACCAAGAACCCTTTTACTGGAACCCTTAGTGTTACCAAGAACCCTCGAAGGGTTTTTGAGAAGCAAATGGTTCCAGGTTGAACCTCAGTCCTTGTAGAAGAACACTTTTGGAACCCTTATTTCTAAGAGTGTAAAGTATGAGAAAGCTTTCATTTGTACGCGGGTGTGATTCGACTTCAGTGAAATACGTATTTATTTGATTTTTACTAATAAAAAGCCTAATAAGTTCCATACTGGGACTTTAATCCTCTATCATATGATCCACACCTCCACCACCCCTGCTCCACACAGGATAAGCACGCGCTGCTTGATGTGACTCCCAAGGCAGTGGACACCCTGAACTACACCCAGTGGTACCCCATCGTCATCTTCCTCAACCCGGACAGCAAGCACGGCATCAAGGCCATGAGACAGAGGATCATTCCCAGCTCCAACCGCAGTGCACGCAAGTTGTACGAGCAGGCTGTCAAACTGAGGAAGACCTGCTGCCACTTATTCACTGGTACAGTCACACACACGCAGTCAGGCGCAACATACAACACAGCTGCTCATTTACTTCATTGAAGTTTCTTTGCTGAGTTTGGATGAATTTCTCATCCAGCCACCATCAACCTGAATTCATCCAATGATGCCTGGTACGGCAGCATCAAAGACTCAGTCAGAGAGCAGCAGATGCAGGCTGTGTGGGTCTCTGATGGCAAGGTAACATTCATACACACACACACACACACACACACACACACACACACACACACACAGTTTAGTGAAGTGAGGAACTGTTTGTAACGATAGATGGTTTAAAGGGATAGTAGCATTTTTTTAAAGTGGGATTGTATGATCTCCAAATAGCCCCTAAGTACTTTAATTGCAGTAGAAGACTCTCTGCACTCCTCCCGTTAGCAACGCCAGCCCATAGCCCTGCCCAGACATTTACAACATTGTTGTGAATGGACCCAAAGAAACGGCCTATTTTCACGGCCTAAAAGAGGTTTGACCTGAAAAAAAAAAACACAGTTCCATTGTTCACTATAATATAATTTTTTCCAGCTCTTCAAAGTGCAGGAAAAACACAGTTTTTATTTGGATCTAACCAACTCACGTATCCCTCCGCCCAGGGTTAGCACCCGCCGATCAGCAGTTGGTTAGCTCCAAATAAAAACTGTGTTTTTCCTGCACTCTGAGGGGCTGGAAAAAATTATATTATAGCCAACAATGGAACTGTGTATTTTTTTTTTCAGGTAAAACCTCTTTTAGGCCGTGAAAATAGGCCGTTTCTTTGGGTCCATTCACAACAATGCATGTTGTAAATCTCTGGGCAGGGCTATGGGCTGGCGTTGCTAACGGGAGGAGTGCAGAGAGTCTTCTACTGTAATTAAAGTACTTAGGGGCTATTTGGAGATCATACAACCCCACTTTTAAAAAAATGCTACTATCCCTTTAACTGTACATTTCACTGGTGTGGTTTCACTCTTCTCTGTTGCTAGGCAGATTAGGCTTCATGCATGTCATTAGAATGGCTCAAGGATGTTACTTCTGATATAATATGATCGAACTAAACTACGCAGGGAACCTGAGGGCTTCAACCTGGCTTCCTGTTTTATTTTAATTTTTATATATACATTCAGCTTCTGTGATTACATGTTAAATATGTTGACTTCACATGTTGGCTTCACTCCAGGAATGTCTATGTATGAGCACAGAGTCCAGTTCATAATGTCCACTCAACTGACACTGGGTCAGTCTGATCAGCTGTCCTGACGGAGGCTGGATGCAGATTGTCATAATGTTGATCCCTGTTTGATCACTAACACCACCTGAGACCGCTTGACCATCAGCTTCTTGGTGCCCTTAGCAAAAAATACTTCATTATAGTGTACTACAAGTATACTCATTTTATACTAAAACTGAGGCAGTACTTGAAAATGTACTTTTATGACCATATAAAGTATACTTTAATAAACTAAAATGTGGACTAGAAGTATATACACTAGGAGTATAGATGAGTGTACTTGTTGTATACTTGAAAGTGTACTTCTGTAAACTTAAAATGACCTAATATAGTATACTTCAATAAACTAAATGTGGACTAGAAGTATATACTTAGTACACTGGGGGTATAGATGAGTGTACTTGTTGTATACTTGAAAGTGTACTTCTGTAAACTTAAAATGACCTAATATAGTATACTTCAATAAACTAAATGTGGACTAGAAGTATATACTTAGTACACTGGGGGTATAGATGAGTGTACTTGTTGTATACTTGAAAGTGTACTTCTGTAAACTTAAAATGACCTAATATAGTATACTTCAATAAACTAAATGTGGACTAGAAGTATATACTTAGTACACTGGGGGTATAGATGAGTGTACTTGTTGTATACTTGAAAGTGTACTTCTGTAAACTTAAAATGACCTAATATAGTATACTTCAATAAACTAAATGTGGACTAGAAGTATATACTTAGTACACTGGGGGTATAGATGAGTGTACTTGTTGTATACTTGAAAGCGTACTTTACTACTTTTATAAACTTGTGTTCTAATTTAGTCTGAAGAAGTATTAAATTAGTATACTTTCTAGTATGCTACCAGTACATGGTCCATAGTATACTTGCTATTATACTTATACTCAAGCATACATAACAAAATAAACTTCAAGTATACTACTTTTTGCTAAGGCTGGAGATGAGGACTGGTGGATCAGACTGAGCCAGCTTTCTGGTGTTCCTTATAAACTGGACTTGATTATTGTAGTTGTGTGTGGTGAGGCGGGCTGACTGCCCCTCTGTCTTCCTGCTACCTGTCTGTGCACAATACTCAGTGTTCTTCTACTTCTTGCTACTAGTTCTCTACAGCTTGGCTTTGTCTCTTCTTCTTTTCTCTCGTTGCTATCCGTCTGTCCATCCTTCCTTCCTGTACACCCAAGATCCATCATGTGTCTCTTCTAGCTGGAGGGAGTAGAGACTGATCTGGACTGCCAAGACGTGGAGCGTCTGTCCTTTCTGTCCGCCATGTCTGCAGACTACCTCAGCATGGACAGCCGGCTGACCTCGGACCTGGACGACACGGCCGATGAGGGCGGGGCTTACACTGACAATGAGCCGGATGTGGAGACAGCACACATCTCTGCCATCAGTCGCTCATCTGAACCTGTCACAGCTGAGGAGGTCTCACACACACACACACACACACACACACACACACACACACACACACACACACACACACACACACACACACACACACATAAAGAGTGAGAGAGCAATTAAAGTGATACGCCCACATTTTTTTTTTGTGTCTTGCCTCACTCCTGAGTCCATGACCAGCAGATAGACACCATCCTTTCCACTGTTTGTGCAGTAACAAGGGAGATGGAGCCCTATTGCCCGTAATTAGCTTAGCTCAAACACTGGAAGTGTATGGGTAGTGGTAGCCTGCCTCCTACCCAAACTGAAATCAGCAGTCAGAAGCTAATAGCATTTTAGCTCTAAACTCTGTAAATATGTCACTTTATCAACATTTCAAACATTTTTAGGTGAGAAAGGTTAGATCAGCAGTGTGTCGGTTAGATCAGCAGTGTGTCGTTAATTTGTCTAAATACCAGCTGTTTACTATTTTGTTCGGACGCATTCAGCGCTACTCAAGTTAGCCGTTGTGACCAACGCGTTACATACAGAAGTGCTTTTACTTTGAAACAGGAAGCTAACCTACCCTCGATGTAGCTAGCTTGAACCAAAATAAAGCGTCTTTGCTAGAACCCTCCGTTTTGACCGATCTCATCCCGTTACCGGCATTTGACCGCTCAAGATGTCTTACTGGAGAGTTTTGTCAGCTCTGAGACAAAGATGGGTCCGTTTAGAGTTGTTGAAGAGTTTCTCTGATGACTTTAGGAGGAGGCAGGCTAACACTACCCATACACTTCCAGTGTTTGAGCTAAGCTAATTACGGCTCTATGTTATGTTGTTACTGCACACACAGTGGAAAGGATGGTGTCTATCTGCTGGTCATGGACTTGGGAGTGAGGCAAGACATGAAAAAAAAAATGTTGGCGTATCCCTAGTGGTGCTGGACGGGAAACAGGCTGACAAGATTAGATGTAGTCTTAAAGTAAAAAACCATGTGTGCCACATACAGTAAATGTAATGAAATATTCACTAATACAGGTTATTAGTATGATATGAAGAAAGAGAGTTTAGTAAAACCACAAAAGTTTTTGTGCCTTAGAACATATCAGACATTGAACCTATGAAATTCCTGAAATGAGAAAACTTTTTTTTCAATTCATCTGTGAAATTTCCTTTGTGTAAAAAGATCAAATTAACAGAGCAGCTTATTTTAAAAGAACTGAGAGCAACAGCAGACCCATGTGACGACAAAGTGTTTAGTCCCAACACTATACATTCAAAACACTGCACTTTCATTAACTACAGGAACACAATGTGTGTGTGCTGAAGGAAAACGTGTGCTTGTGTTGAACTGTGGGCACTTTTATTACAACAGTTACAAGGAACAACAATGATGTGCACATTCTCTCTGTGGAAGAAATTAATCAAGTTTAATCAAGTTTTTTGAAGTAATGGTTGCTTGTGTCCCTTGTTTGCTGTCAGCAGCAGCCGGCTAGATGACACAGTGACAAGACACATAAAGAAAGATTCATAGATTCAAGATTCAAGAGAATTTATTTTCCACATACAATAATACAAGATCATTGCAGTGAAATGATGTGAAATACTCCAGTGACTGGTCAATTAAGAAAAGCACAAAACATTAATCTGAAAAAACACACTGATCCACTCTAGACTAAGTAGCGGTTAGTAGGAATTGTTACTGACTGATTTAAGAGAAGAAACTTCTAACGTTATCACTGACTGATCTCAGTGCAGTGAGGAGCTAGGACAAAAATCCGCAGCGTAGTTTCAGAGAAGGCTAATCCTGGCTTCCTAATCCTGGAAATCCTGGAATCCTGGAAAGTGAGAAAGTCTTAGGATTCAAGGATGCAGGATCACAGGTGCTTTTGGCCACTAAGCTCCGTCTACAGATCCTGGATCAGCTCCTCTCTGGTTTCACAGGCCCGAGGCTGAACATGCACTAGACCAGGTGGTTGGGCAAGGAAGGCTCGTATTGGTATGGTTCATTTTTACAAACGTATAAAACTGGGAGAATGAAGCTCTTTCACTTCTCAAGTGCATTTACCACCATCATCATCCCTGCTTCACATAGTGGATTGTAGACCACCAGAGAAGACGACCACGGTATAGCACCATGTATCACTTTCTGTTCTATCAATATAAAACATGATCTCATCAGTTTTGTCAATGCAGTCACATGAAGTGATCTCATGGATACAGATTTGTTTCAATCCAGAAGATAAGAATCTAAATAGGCCTAAGGCTATTTTATTAGAAATGAGCTCCAATTTATTTTTATTTGAACATTTAGTCTCTCTTTCTTCAAGATGCATCCAACAATCCAAGACAGGAGCTACAGAATTAAAATCATGTTGCTCAACTCGGTTCCAATCAGTGAAGTTGTTTGGTTACATTTTTGTTCAGCATACAGTAGTTTTTGTCCATGACAATATTTGTTGATAAACTTGTCTTTGCCTAAATCAGCCCATCAAGGCCAGGCCGTTTTACTTGCCTTTACTTTGCATCTTAAAAAAGGACAGTTAGAATGTCGACTATTCTCAAAGCAGTCGTCCAGTCTATTGCACCTGATGTCCAGTATGATATCAAAGGAATAGTGCACAATACAGCTGCAGCTGGTACAGCCACCCACTGACAATTAGAACCAGCATTTTAATTGTCTTTAAAGGGACAGTTCATCCAAAATTCAAATTTCACTCATTATCTACTCACCCTCATGTCGACTAAGAGCTGGGAGAACGCAGCAGTATTTGTCCATATAATGGTTGTGAATGGATACCACTGTTCTTCCTCCAAAGAGACACACCAAAAAACATCCAAATACCTCCATACTGCTCGTCTGTAATGTCCCTCTTGTATTGAAGCTTTCTTGTAATAAGAAAGAAAAACTTGCTCCATTGTCAGATTTTTCTACTTATTTCAAGTGAAAATTTGTTTGAAACAAGTGAAAATGATCTGAAAACAAGTTCAGTTATGTCCCTCTAAGTAGAGTAGAGAGTAGAGATATACTTTATTAATCCCTTACAGGGAAATTCAAAATTAACTGGTAGCTCAAACACAAAAAAGAAAATCATATTAGGAATACACAAAAACATTTTAGGACTTGTTATATAGACTGATTGCAGCAGGAACAAACGATCTTTTAAATCTTTCAGTTCTGCAGGTCAGGGAGATAAACCTGTTGCTGCGGCTACTCCTCTGACCTGCATGGGTTTTGTGTAGAGGGTGTTGGGGGTCACCTAGGATGGTCTTCAGCTTACACCCCATCCTCCACTTAACCACAGCCTCTAGCAGCTCTGCTTCCTCCCCCATCACAGAGCTACAGCCTGTCTAGTCTGTTCCTGTCCCTTACTTTGATGTTGTTACCCCAGCAGACAATAGCAAAGAAAGTTACACTTGCAATTACAGACTGGTAAAACATACGCAGCATAACATTGCAAATCTCAAAAGACCTGAGTCTTCTTAAAAAGAAAAGCCTGCTTTGCGTCTTTTTGTATACATCATTTGTGTGTACGGACCAGTCCAGCCTGTCATCAAGGTGTACTCCGAGGTACTTGTATGACTGAACCCTCTCAATGTCCACCCCATCCACAGTCACAGGCCGGAAGGATCTCTTGGACCTGCCGAAGTCAATAATCATTTCTTTGGTCTTTAATGTATTAAGCAACAAGTTGTTCTTGTTGCACCAGTCTGTGAACACCCCCACCAGGTCCCTGTATTCATCTTCCTGTCCCTTCTTCACACATGCCACTATGGCCGTGTCGTCAGAGTACTTCTGAACATGGCAAGATTCAGATGTGGATGTGAAATCTGCAGTGAACAGTGTGAAGAGGTAAGGTGAGAGCACAGTGCCTTGTGGTACTCCTACACTGCTCACCACTGTGTCTGACATGCAGTTCCCCAGCCTCACATACTGTAGCCGCTCTGTGAGATAGTTATAGACCCACAAGATGATGGCTGGATCTACACACATCTTCTCTAGCTTTCCTCTCAGAATACTAGGTTGGATTGTGTCAAAGGCACTGGAAAAGTCTAGAAACAGCAGTCTCACATATTGCCCAGGTTCATCCAGGAAGGAGTAAATCCGATGCAACATGTAGATGATTGCATCGTCCACCCCAATGTTCTCCTGGTATGCAAACTGCAGCGGGTCTACAGCATGCTGTACTTGAGGTCGAAGGTGGCGAAGTAGTAGTCTCTCCAGGGTTGCTGCATGTCATGTAGTGTGGTAATGAGTGAAATTTGAATTTTGGGTGAACTATCCCTTTAAATGTTCTGTGTGTAACATTTAGTAAACCTGTGTTATTAATGAGCCCAGAGAGTTTCCTGTTGCTCACATCTGTACATGGACATCAGTTTCGATAGTGATGTGAACATCAGCCTGGGGGGGGGAATGGGTCTGTGAGGGACAGATACGATAGGTCAGTGGTGAAATAACAACAGAGTGCATGTTTGCACAGAGTGCATATACCACAGTGATACACACATCTGTCTCTCTGTCTGTCTGTCTCTGTCCCTCTGTGAACTCTGACTGACTCACAGAGAGTTGATCAAAACTAATCTTCATGTCCCGTTCTGTCTCCAGGAGACTTAATGTTGATAGATGAGCTCACTAAAGGTTTGATTCTATAAACATCACTGTGTCCCAGGTCAAAGGTCATATGCTTTGAAGTACTGGATCCACAAAAGTGTGTCCCTTCATTAGATGGTCAGGTCTGTGTCAGATTTTCACTCCCCTTCCTCACAGGCTCAAATGGCTTAGAACAGTGATTCCCAAACTGTGGGCCGTGGCCCCCTGCTGGGCCGTGAAGGTTTTGCAGGTGGGCCAAAATCTTTTTCAAAATAGTGTGGTTTTTGTTGATTAAAAAAAAGTTATCTCCATATGGCCCATCCAACCAAATACATGTAGTGGATTAGTGAACATGTGAAGACATTCAGTCAGGATGATCATTGAACTGGCAGCTTGGAGCTTCCTGCTGCTGAATCTTTTATCTTTATCATTAAGATAAAAAGAGTTTCTGAGAACACATTATTTGGTCTCTGTATTGTTTATGAGGGCAGACATTTTTGAGATCTTCATGTGGGCCTTGAGTTGGAAAAGCCTGGGAACCGCTGCCTTAGAATATTCTAGACATTTTAATTGATATTTATGAGACTAGACTGAGATCAGATTATTAAAGTGTGTGTGTGTGTGTGTGTGCATAGATCTTGCGTAGGTATAGTCCAGACATCAGGAGTCGAATGAAGAAGATGAGCAGCCGTGACGTCCTCAACAGATCCAGTCCCGTCTCGTTTCCAGACAACAAGGTGAGACAGTGACAGGATCGACAGCCACAGACCCTGGGAAGCTCTCTGTGTCTGATCCAGAGCTGAAGAAGCTGCAGAGATTGTTCATATCTGACGTTGTCTGCTCTGAATTCTATTCATGTTCCAGATGTTTGAACAAACACCTTATTAGCATTATCATTGTGCAACTTTTCGGGGCTTATTGGGCAGTTGGTGTGACTTTAGCGTCACACCTCATACACATCAACTATAGCCTTGGTATTTGAGTGTGCTCATGAATGCAACACCAGGAGGATGATTCATACGCTGTGTTTTCATTGCTGTTCATCCCGTGTTATAAAGGCAAACATCAGCCTCATTCAAACTTATATATATGTTCTATAAACTTATATAACATTCACAAAATGTTCAGCTACTCAGCCGTAATTCAGTTGACAGTTGACAGTTGACAGACACGTGCATACACACTAACACAACACGCTCAGAGAAAGATGATCACTGCTCTGTCTTTACCTTAAAGGACAATTCCGGTCAAATTCAACTCGGGGCTGTATTTTCCTAACATTTTAGGTCTAAAAGAAGGAATCTGAAGATTTTCAGTTTAATTGCTCCTGTTCCTGCATCGCCACGGCAGCAATTTATTTATTTTTTTTAGTTCATCTCGGGCATTTCAATTGATCATCACACATCACATCATCTTAGTTCAATAATACAATACACATGACCGAGAGGGAAAGCGGGAGAAGCCGAAGCTTGTCGAGTCCCGCCCCCATTACTAACATAATAAACTTCATCTTAATCTTTATGTTCTTTTTTTTTTTTTGCATATTACATTTTGGCATGACATTTTCATCTTACTTGTGACATTTGACATAGTGTGTTACAGCAGTAGGCAGTATGTTGAGCTGAAGTCTAGCTCAGACAAATTACAAGTGTGTATTTAACATACATACATTGTTTCTTTTTTTTTCCTTTTTTTTTTTGTCCATCACAAGTGGACAACAGTCTCATCTTGTTGCCTGGAGTGTCACAAAGTCACAAGGTTGTCCAATTGACAGAGAGCAGAGGTCCAGTTGTACTGATTATTGGTTCAGATGGTGGGATGAGGTGGGAGCCCTTTTTATGCCGATTTTCTTTTTAATCCTCCTTGTCGTCAGACGCGTGTTTCTCCATATCCTTCCGAGTTTTGGCTATGTCAGCTCGCATCAGTGACACATACTCTCGGATTGCGGAGATGTCGGACCGCAGCAATGAATGGGAGCGGATGCAAGTTCTGCTGCTTAGACTGTTTCCATCCCTCAAAGTCACAGACAGCGTCAGATGGCGACTCAAACATGCACCAGAAGTTTATTTACTTCAACAAGCCGACATGTTTGTAAAACTAGATCTAATTCAAAGTCTCCCAGAGTCTCACACAAGACCCAAGTTGATGCTCGGTGTGTCTTGCACGAGACTCTGGGAGTTTTACAAACATGTCGGCTTGTTGAAGTAAATAAACTTCTTGGTGCATGTTTGAGTCTCCATCTGACGCTGTCTGTGGCTTTGAGGGATGGAAACAGCCTAAGCATCCGCTCCCATTCATTGCAGCCGTGGCGATGCAGGGACAGACACAACTACCACAAAACAGGAGCGTTTAAACTGAAAATCTTCAGATTCCTTCTTTTAGACCTAAAATGTTAGGAAAATACAGCCTGAGTTGAATTAGCCCGGAATTGTCCTTTTAAGTCATGGGTTTGATTCTCAGAGACGGCAGCCTGTGCAGCGGCCCCCGTGGCCCCCGTGGCCCCCGTGGCCCTCTCAAAGCTTCAGCTAAGAAATGTTCTAGTTGATTAATTATAACTTTAAAGCAGATATCAGCGGTTCGGCCGTTTCGGCTAATGCTGCGTTCAAGGCAGGCTTTTGAAACCGTAAGTTACAGCTTCAAGTCACAACTACAACTTTGTAGCGTTCCAGGTAACCTGTAACTCGTGTTTTTACCGTCCTGTTGTCTGTGAAAGTCACTATAACGACCTCTCGTAACTTCCGACCCGTGAACTCGTACCAGATCGAACTGGTATGACTTCACAGGAAGGAAAAACACAAAGTACGAGTTTCCTTGAACGCACCATGAGTTAGCAGCCCCCGCCCTCGTCAGGCATCTATTGGTCCTCGTGCTCCGTCACCACATTCACGCGCACCCCTTGGCTGCACACACAGCCCTTCATGCCGTTCTCTCTCCTCATTGGATAACACTTGTATCCCACAAGGAAAGTTTTCTCCTCGGGTTACAGCAGAGCAGAGTGACGGAGAGACTCGTGTTACGGCTGAAACACTCCATGTAAGTGATTGCTGACGGAAAATAGGACTATTTAGGACTTATATTAACAAAAACATTCCACTGATATCTGCTTTAATTTACTCATTGCACTAGATTCCATTGTTATTATTACAAGCCATTAGTCAGAACCAAACTGTTTTGTGCAACAGAAGAATTCAAACATTGAATTCATCTGTAGAGTGAAACTTGTGTCTCTGTCCCTGCTCAGGTGAAGCTGTCTCTGAGGGAGGAGCCAGTCTTTGTGTCAGGAGCCATCAACCCTCAGCAGCGTCCCCGCCAGCAGCATCCCGCTCCGCTCAGTTCCAGCCGGAGTTACGACTCTCCGTCCAGCAGCAGCCCGGCCAGCAGCAACAACGACCCCCCGCCGCCCATATCCCATTCGGCCGTCTTGCCCAGCCCGTCGCCCCCTCCTCCCATTCAACACTTCAGCTCCTTCAACAAGCTGCGGCCCCTCAGAGCATTACAGCCCCCCGCTGCGCCCATGGAGACGACAGCTCACCCGCTCGTGGTCCCGCCCGGCGTGGTGCCCTGCAAGCAGCAGGAGGAGGCGGCCAATCACAGTCCTGCTGAGGACCCATCCATGAGGTCCTTCTTGGGGAAGATCAAAGCCTTTGAAAAGATGGATCACTTCGCCCGAGCCCACAGGATGCTAGAACTGCAGGAGGCCCAGAACGCCAGGGTGGGTACCGCTCCGCTCTGCTTCCATCCACAGGACATGTTTCTGCCAGGGTTTAATCAGTCTCTGTGTTTCCAGCTGGAAATAGCTCAGAAACATCCAGACATCTACGCTGTTCCTCTGAAAACAGCCAAGCTGGACCACAGCCGCCCTCAGCCTATCGGGTAGGTTCTCTCTACGTCAATCCTGCACATTGTTCTGATCACTTTCAGAAATTCTTTGATTGTTATTATTACTATCGTTGTGTGATTACTGATAAGGTAATCCCAACTGGGCTCAGTCCCAACTACAGTTGTCCAAGTTCACATCTGACACACAGCCCATGTTGCATGTCTTCTCTCATTCAATGTAATGTTACGTTTTTTACTTTTTTTTTAAATTACGAAAATAGACACTTTAACACACCTTATGTGTAAATTCAGGGGCTCTACGACAAGCAGAACTGAAATAGATGACGATCAAAAACTCATGACAGCTCATGATCTGGAAGTTTTTATCATAACTGGGTTTTTGCAAACGGAGTTCTTCATGTGGATGCAGCGCAGCCGCTGTGAGGCTGCAGCGGCTCGGAGCAGAAACAGGAAGCTCTCAGCCGACAGTCCCGCCCCGTCTTCATCTGGAGCAACACCGTGTCCTCCCGCGGTTTTATGTAAATTTGCATAATTCCACCGTTTTGACAGCACATGTGCTGTGGTGGTACCAGCATGAAAACTGGAATGAGTTGACTCCATCGGTCAACCCACAAGAAATCACTTTAAATTTCAAGATGACTGCAATTTTTCAAGATCCGTCGCTGTGGGAAGCACTGGTTTTACATGGTAGCCTAGCAACCTAGCTCATTAAAGCTACAGTTGGTAATCTGACGAAAGTCAAACTCCGTAACTTGGTCCGAAATTTCAAGACAATACACAGGTCCTTTATAAACCTCTGGAGTCAACTCATTCCAGTTTTCATGCTGGTTCCACCAGAGCACCTTTAATGTGCCGTCAAAACAGTGGAATTTATCCAAGTTTATGCAAATTTGCTCATGTTAACGAAGAATTTCAAAAAACTTGTATTACATTTTTTGTTTGTCTTAAAGGAGTCATCACGTGGAAATCGCAATTTCTCTTGTTAAAACATGCATATTGGTGTTTGACCTCAGTTGAAACTTGCCTGAAAAGCTGGAGTTTGAAAGTGGCGCCGTTTTTTTCATGCTGGTTCCACCACAGCACCTTTTTCCGAACAGGAATAGCACACAAGGGTGTGCCTTCCTAAAGCACGAGATTTTGATTCTGCTCCTACGGTGACCTCACTGTAGGCTACTTGCCTCTTTCACCACCCAGTCCCCGCCCCTGTCCGCTACCTGACATCGCCGAAGCGGTACCAGGGGGCTGTTTATGTTTTGGAGTCTGCATGCAGGCAAGCCCGTCCTTCCTGCGGCGAATCAACGCGCGCCTCATTACATATTATACAATGCACATCCGGACCAGTCAAAACCTCGCGCGTAATCTCGCGTGATAAAGTCGCGGTAGGAAAAAGAGTCAGAACAAGCTCAATGTTTGATTAAATTTTTTTTTTTTTTTCTAATAAGTTTTACGAATTGATCCAAAGCGATCCAAGGGGGGCTGGATACGTAAAAAAACAGGTTATGACTCCTTTAATGTAAGTAATCAACTCAGTCATTTTCATGGCGATATCTAAAAAATTAGAAAAATAATGGATTTCTAAACTTTCCCCTAATGGGATTCTTCTGGGCTTTTTTCCCTCATTCAGGACATTGAGTTTGCTTCTGTTGCAATTTGTTCAACCTTTTTTCATAGAATGACTGGACTAGTAGGCGGACTCAGTGTCATCTGTGTTTTTCCAGCTCCAGCTCCAGCTCCCACCCTGAACCCAAGAACCCTCTGGCCTCCACAGAGGAATGTCCCTTCTACCAGCCAGAGGAGGAGGCAGCAGCCGCCGCCGCCGCCGCCGCCGCAGCAGCAGGATATTACAGCACGGCCTCCCAGCAGTACCAGGACACGGAGCTGTAGGTGTCTGCACCAAGCCTACGTATACACTCACCATTCCATCATGCCCTGCACAAGTCAGCTGCTGACTGCACTGACTGCTGCTTCTTTTTCTTTGAGGAGCTTCATCTGAAGCGTTCATGTGGATGGGAAACACACCCGTCTTCACTTTGGTTTCTGTGGAATGGTCCAACGATCAGGAACCACTTCTTTTCTTGCCTATGCAACTCCTCAGTTATTGCACAGCAACTGAAACCTATAGCCACGAGTCCTGTCCTCAAACCTCAATGTGCTTTATCACACACCTTGTCCCATCTTTTATCAATCCATACACACATATATCTGTACACACACACACACACACACACACATATATGGTGGTGATGGAGAGTGCTCACTCCTGTATCTCCCAAATCTCACCAAGACTGAGATGGAGAGACTGTGAAGGTTACACAACATGACTGACCCGTGGCCCCTGTGACCTGTGTGTGGACCTGGTCTCTAACAGGACTAGACGTCCTCCACCAACCAGATGCCTCAGAGCCTGTGGACGCTCAGTTCAGACCTGCTGTTGGACCATGTGACCTCACAGGAAGACTCACCTGACGTCGCTTTGTTCCACATCTCTGTAAATTAGACACAACTGATGTGTGTGTGTGTGTGTGTGCATGCGTGTGTGAGAGTGTGAGTGAGTGAGTGAGTGTGTGTGCGTCTGTAAGTATTTATACTCTGTCTTTGCATTCCTTCCTATATGATGATGTCTGTATAAACAGTATATATCTCTATATATTCTCTGTAGTTACACTGGACTTTGTTACAGTTTTTTGAAGTGCCTTTTACTTTCTTAGTCCCATGAAGTTTGGGTTGTCTTCTGTCCGTCCCTCAGCCACCCAGCTGGACTCCAATCTCTGCTGCTGTCAAAGGTAAACCAGGGAACCAGTCACACCAAATCCTTAATGCTGTCCCCACATGCTCTACTGTCCACTACAACCCCACCCCCCCTGCTGGTCAAGGCTCCCAAGTGTGAAGAGAAAACTGTTGAGTCCAGTCCAGAATAATGTCTAGAATAGTCTCAAATGTTAAAGGGATAGTATTGTTTTTTTTAAAGTGGGGTTGTATGATCTACAAATAGCCCCTAAGTACTTTAATTGCAGTAGAAGACTCTCTGCACTCCTCCCGTTAGCAACGCCAGCCCATAGCCCTGCCCAGAGATTTACAACATACATTGTTGTGAATGGACCCAAAGAAACGGCCTATTTTCACGGCCTAAAAGAGGTTTTACCTGGAAAAAAAAAAATACACAGTTCCATTGTTGGCTATAAAATTTTTTTCCAGACCCTCAAAGTGCAGGAAAAATGAATGAATGAATGAATTTATTTGTCCTTCACAGGAAAATTGTTTCCGCCATTACGTACATGAAGTGCAAATCACATCCACTCATATTCATACATTTCCACATCTCATACACACCACAGATACATAGGAACACAAAGAGAGATGTAGCACACACCATGGAAGAGCCCACATTTACAAGTACATTCTTTATGGTTGTGTTCTTTTCATTGTCCTGTTTAGTTCAGCTGTGGCTGATGGGATGAAGCTCTTGCTGAATTAGATGTTCTTCCAGGCCAGCGTTCGGTAGCGTTGGCCAGAGGGGAGGAGTGTGAAGTGTGGGTTGAGTGGGTGACTGGGGTCGAGTGCTATCGAGTGTGCTCTGCGTACAGTGGCCGTGACGTTGAGATCTGAGAGGTTGGGGGTGGGGAGTCCATTAATCTGCTTTGTGTGTGATTTGTGTGAGTTTGTTCCTGTTGGGGGCTGACAGCATGTTGAAGAAGCAGGGGGAGCAGTAGAGGAGTATGGGTTGGACCATGCTCTTGTAACAGCAGGAGGTGAGGGGCAACTGAGAGTGCTCTGAGTGTGCGGATGGCAGAGAGTCTTTGCTGGCAGCGTTTATGGATGTCAATGGTGTGTTTTTCAAAGCTTCGTTTATTGTCCAGAGTGATTCCAAGATATTTCTGGCTCTCTACAACCTCAACTGCTTCGCCATGAATGCTGACAGGGTTGTGAGTGGGGTTTGGGGCTGAACCAGTTCTACCAGAAAAACACTGTTTTCATTTGGACCTAACCAACTCACGTATCCCTCCGCCCAGGGTTAGCGCCCGCCGATCAGCAGTTGGTTAGCTCCAAATAAAAACTGTGTTTTTCCTGCACTTTGAAGGGCTGGAAAAAATAATATTATAGTGAACAATGGAACTGTGTATTTTTTTCAGGTAAAACCTCTTTTAGGCCGTGAAAATAGGCCGTTTCTTTGGGTCCATTCACAACAATGTATGTTGTAAATCTCTGGGCAGGGCTATGGGCTGGCGTTGCTAACGGGAGGAGTGCAGAGAGTCTTCTACTGCAATTTAAGTACTTAGGGGCTATTTGGAGATCATACAACCCCACTTTAAAAAAAATGATACTATCCCTTTAAACTGGGTTTACAGCTTACCGTGCAGGCTCTGTCAGTCAGCATGAAACCACATGTGTGGTAGTGGAGTTAATGAGCTGAGTGGATGCAGTCAGTCCTGTTAGCAACCATGCAGACTAGCTCGCCAAACTGAACTAGAGAGGAAAGGAGCTGCTTAGAAAGTTAGTGCACAGAGCATCGTGTCTGACGTCCATGTTTCTGGCCATGGACAGCAGGAATGTTGTCACCATGGAAGTTAAGCAATAAAATGACAGCTCAGCTCAGAGTCCAGTTCAAAGTAGCTACGACCAACAATAGCAGCTTCAAGTTCACACTGGTCATCACCCACTTCTGCTTTTATCCTCCCACCTCACACACACACACACACACACACACACACCAGAGTGCAGTGGGCCAGAGTCTACTCATTACCATCAGTGTGGTGTGTGGTGTGTGGTTCACGGCAGCAGACATGATGAGTAGTGCCAGGGATATTCACATGTCTGTGTAAATCAATAAATGCATCTTTGTGTGACCAAGGAGAGAAGTTCTTCCATCTGCAGCTGATCCTGGAACAGCTGTGCAGACCGCTGAAGGGCTGGTCCATGTGCAGCTTTAGAACACAACATTCAGATGCGGTTCATTGACAGTCTATGGATGACAGGGTAGTAGCAGTGTCTTAGCTGAATGAAGACACCTGTGTTGGTGGGCGGGGCCTGTATCAAACACATCCTAATATGGAATTATGCACAGTGAGCTGGCCGTCTCCCAGTGCCTCAAGCCATTGATTAGTTGATCATTGCATCTTCATGTGCAGCATAGATTACTGACACCTAAATGACATGGCGGTTTTATTTGTACAGCCCGTTTTTTTACAAACTGTTTGTCTCAAAGGGCTTCACGTGGCATCATAACAACATCCTCTGTCCTGAGTGGATGTGAGGGTCTAAGGACAAACAGGAGAAAGCTCAGGGTGAGAGACAGAGGAGGACGGACAGACGGGACATAGATGTAGTTACAGACAAGAAAACCCTTCTGACAAACCTGTTTCCATCCAGTTCTTCTGCCTTCATTACAGTTGTATTGTCCCTCACTGAGTGCATTAATCTCCCTCTCTCTACCTTGAAATGAGACCATGTATCTATTGTGTATTCATTTAATCCATGTGTAAAAGCTGTGATGACTTCAAAGTGCACAGTCCTGTACTCCTTGGCTCTGTTTGACTGTCTACTGTTAGATATAGAGCAGAGGTGGACGACTAGTTCCACTGCAGCATCATGTGGACTCATCCTGTCACTGTCTCAGTCAGGGGACATTAGAGCTGCAGTATGCGTTGCTACAGGGAGGCAGCCTGGAAGGGGCCCCCCAGGGACGGCTGACATGGCTCTGTATCAGTGACAACCTGATGTTGCCACTGGCTGTGTACATCGAATGTTGTGCATAGTCAACCCAGTCTCATATAAAAACCTAGAGACAGCAGAAAACATTGCAGTTTCGTATTAGCAACTGAGTGATTATGTTCTTTCACTGGGCGAATACTATTAGATCTAATTTATAATTTTCCCTAGAAATGTAATCAAAAGGCATTTTTCATGGCCGGAAACTTGATAGTCACGTGACTTGGATGCAAAACTAAAGGAAAAAAAGAGCTGTCATCTCTAAGCTCGATGTTTTTGCACTTTGGACCTACGTAGCAGAGCTATGTTTGAGACTGGGTTGGCTTTGGATTATCAATGGTTTGGGATTTTTGGATTCATTAAAGCAGATATCAGTGGAATGTTTTTGTTAAAATAAGTCCTAAATAGTCCTATTTTCCGTCAGCAATCACTTACATGGAGTGTTTCAGCCGTAACACGAGTCTCTCCGTCACTCTGCTCTGCTGTAAACCAGGAGAAAACTTTCCTTGTGGGATACAAGTGTTATCCAATGAGGAGAGAGAACGGCATGAAGGGCTGTGTGTGCAGCCAAGGGGTGCGCGTGAATGTGGTGACGTAGCACGAGGACCAATAGATGCCTGACGAGGGCGGGGGCTGCTAACTCATGGTGCGTTCAAGGAAACTCGTAACTTGTGTTTTTCCTTCCTGTGAAGTCATACCAGTTTGATCTGGTACGAGTTCACGGGTCGGAAGTTACGAGTGGTCGTTATAGTGACTTTCACAGGCAACAGGACGGTAAAAACACGAGTTACAGGTTACCTGGAACGCTACAAAGTTGTAGTTGTGACTTGAAGCTGTAACTTACGGTTTCAAAAGCCTGCCTTGAACGCAGCATTAGCCGAAACGGCCGTGCTGATATCTGCTTTAACAGTTCATGTTTGTGGTCCTGGTTGGGGTGGGGGCCTCCAGAGTGTCTAGAAACCTGCATTAGAGTGAACATGTTGTGTGTTCGTCTGCTGCTTTTTTTTTTTTTGTTGGAATTAGAGCCGAGAGCCCCCATGTTTTGGGGGGTGCACAGAGATGCCATTATAATTATATGTTGAACCCAAAAATCATCCATGTGTGTCAGTGTGATTTCTACTGGAAAGCAATGTTTCAGTTATAGTTTCTACATAAGATAAGATGTAATCATATTATAAAGGAAAATGACATCATGAAGTTGTATGAAGTCTGCATGCTGGCTTGTTCCCTGGGGCTTATGGGGACTGGCTCACCTCTTGGAGCCAGTCCAGTTACTTCAGTGATGGCTTTACTTTTCATCATTGCAGGTTGCCACTCGGTTAGCACACGCTGCTGCTCCACTAACTGGTGTGACTGGCCCTCTCTCAGGTTTGCTCTGGTCTCAGTGGTCTCTGGTGTGCTGGGGTCCAGAAGCCACCTGCCTGTCAGTCTGCTGAGTCAGAGGACTCGGACTCCAACCTTAGGATGTCACTTGAGTTTCTTTCTGCAGGTGTCCATTCAGCCATTCAGCCGGCTGTCACTGCCTATAACACAGCTTTTTAATTATTTAACACACATATTTATTCTTCTGTGCCATATAGTTCAACATAACAACCATCACAGACCCACTACAGTTCATTTTTATTTGCACAGAGCCAAATCACGACATAATTACCTCAAGGCACTTTACAGACTCAGCCCAGGACCAACCTAGAAATCCACCATGAGCATTTGAGCATTTATGATGAGCTAATGAGAACGATCAGCTGTCATCCAGATGTGAAAATCTCTCATGTGACTGGACAGAGTTACTGTCACAACCTGAAGGTCAAAGGTTAACCGGCTGGTGAGCGGGTCATCTTCATTACTTGTGGTCATAGTCATAGCAATAAATTTTACTCTTTACTTCCACATGAATTATTACCAAGTATTAATAGTTGGAGCGGGAACAGGTGTGATGTTCAACACTGTGCTGAGACAGAGGAGTGTCTGAACTGTGTCTGCTATGTAATAATCCTACAACACCAAATAAAATACAGTCTTAACCACATCTTCATTCATTGTGATTATTGACAATGTGAATGGCTACAACGTCACTGTGACCTTGACCTCTGACCACAAATATCTCATCCGTTTCTTCTCTTGTTCAAGTTCCCTCAAGGTCATGGATGATGGTACCAACATCACCTCATCTCTGAGGCCCAGGTGGGAGAGAAATTATGTCCACAAGAGTGGGACAGACGTATGGACAGGCAGGGGTGTTTTTGTTTATTCTTCAAAGGGATAGTTCACCCAAAATTGAAATTTCACTCATTATCTACTCACCCTCAAACAAACAAGCTTGAAATATAGACTTTTTTCGGAACAATTTCTCATGTTGGGGCTTCATGCTGCTCGTCTGTAATGTCTCTCTTGTATTGGAGGTATTTGTAACAAAAAGACACACCAAAAAACATTTGGACAGTTGGTGTCCATTTGCAACCATTATATGGATCTGAAACTTCTCCTAGCCCTTAGTCCACATGAGGGTGAACTATCCCTTTAACTTAGAGACCCCAGCAATCAGAGAAAGGTCTCTCAATATGCTCCGTATCATTCGTGTGGGAAGCCATCACTCCTTGGACATTTATTTTGGGTATTTTGTTTGTCTGTTGTGATCAGCATTATAATCTACTCATCTCAGATCTCTGTATTATATATGTGTGTGTGTCTGTTATATATATATATATATTTATATATTTATATATATCAGTGGCGGCTGGTGACTAAAAAAATTGGGGAGGACAGGAACACCAGCCCACAGCATCATGTTATTTTGACTATAGGCTACTTAGCCTATACTTTCTTATAATGAAAACAGTAAAACTATGTCTTACAAGATTTAGTAAAAACGACATAATTTTATTAAATCGTACTGTTTTCAGATCAACACAGGTCTAATGATATCATGAATGTGGGATGTTAAAAAAAAAAAAAAAAAAGCTCGTCACAGCCTGGTCTCGAACCCACATCGCCCATTCCATAGTCAACAATGCTAACCACTACACCAACAGCAGATTTGCATGCTGTTTGATGATTAGCAGGTGTTTTATTGGTGAGTCAGTTTACCATCAGTAGCTTACCAGTAAACACCACACGCGGTCATTTCTCCTTACTTGTATCTCCTGACTGCTTATCACTGATATCTCCCAACAGTTTATCCAGAAATCTACTGATCATCAATCAATGCCAATATCCCTGAAAACTCGTATTTCTTGTGCTGGGAGAAGCACGAGCAGCGCGGCAGGGAGTGAAAGTTTGGCGCACATAGCAACAGTAACCAAGGGGGTTGGACTGTCATTGGACCAACCTGCTGCCAATCTTGTGTTCTGATCGCAGGAGAGCCTCCTCCGTAATGACGTATTTTACGTGTCTTAGCCAATCACAGGTCAGGATGAAGACATCCTAAATGCATTGAGTCAATGGAAGAAGATCCCGCCCCGAGGTCAGTTAGGGAAGTAAAAATCTTAGCACCTCCGTAGCCCCCACCTTCCTGCTCCCTGCTCCTCACACAGACTGCTCTGTCTCCTGAGCTGCTGGCGGCGCTGCTCAACCGTTTTAAGTGGATTTTCTTCCGAAAAACAAACTTTTTTGTGATAAAATACATAAATAATATTTTATAAATTATACTGAGATTTGGTAATGATTTATTTCAACCAGTTAATCTTTCTTAAATAAAAAATACATTTCCCTCTTGCCTCTCAAAAATAGAGGAGGACCAACCTCCTCTGCCTCAATGGACCAGCCTCCTCTGATATATATATATATTTATATAGATGATTGATGCCATTCTTGAAATCGGGTTTGCTCTCATTTTTGATTCAACTGTATCTCCAAATACTGTTGTGTTATTCAAAATAGACTTTGCTGTATACATGTGGAATAGACATTTATATCATAAGCACTCTTTAAAACAGTAACACAGAATGTACAGCTTAAATGCATTACAGCTGTTTATTCAAATATCCATATTATCAATAAGACATGATTAAGATCCATACAAACCATAAAAAGAGTAGAAGATTTTAAAACACACAGTTGTGAGGAATCCTGGTTTGTGAGCCAGTAGATCAGCACTATGTTGCACATTGATTGGCCCTCCGTCAGCCTGCCAGGCTGCAACCAGCTAGACCACAACAACTCAACTACAATGAGGACTACACTGTTGCCTTGTGATCCTTTTGTCAGGTTGCTTCTGACATGTTTTTCAGAGATCCTAAACCTTTATTTTACAGTTATGGTCCTGACCCAGGGTCAGTTCCAGGGTTTACCAGTTTAATCCAAGTCAATTCCTGCAAAGTGCACAGTGTAGAATACATTAAATGACCTTACTGCTTGGCAGACAGCTGTTCTATGAAAGTTTGTTTGTAAATGTAACGTCAGTCACCCTCACACTAAGAGCTATAGAAGGCTTTTCACTGGTTGAACAGGTCAGGGCTCCTGGGCCAAACAGTGGTGATCAGTGGATGCAACTCCAGTCCCACTGCACAACTGCACTTTGTGAGAGTTCCTTGACTTAAGAAACACGGTATGAAACAAACTGTTCATTAATATGGATTATGCTTAGAGAGCATGTGGTTAAGAGGTTTTTTTGGCCACAAATAAAAACACTGAACTCAACAAAGGTAACAGACTTAAAAACAGTATGAAGTTCAAGAGGAGACAAGCTTCTTTTTCTGGCACATGGAATCATTCAAATCATTTGCATATTTGCGTTGCAAGGCAAGGCAATTTTTTTCACAAACAGTTTGTCTGTTGCACAAAGATGTTTCATGTCATACTTTCTCTAATGTCTCTTAATCAGTCAAAATGCAAAATATGCAACAGATATGATGTAAATGAAATGTCTTTTAAAACAGATAATGAAGATGAATGGAGGGGAGTATTGGGGATGTTTCAGAAACAACTCCTACTCACCCTAACAGTTATCACTAGTATGATGACACTGCTGGGTTTTGTTAAGGTCAACTGAACGTCTTTAGATTGTTAAGATGTCAGTCAGCACCTGGAGGCAGAAAGAGGCTAATACTGTATATACTGAGTGGTATTTGCTTGGTGAAGTGGGGAGCAGCAGACCTCCTCCTTCACTACTGTGGAACATTCTGGGATGCGGACTCCTGAGAAGCTTGTGCAGTTCCCGTTGTAAAACCTGGAGAGAGCAGCTGCTCCAGCGGACGCAGGAACACCAGCATCACTGTTATGTTATCACTAGAACCAGCTGCCTTAGCGTGACTCACCAGCTGCTGAGCCACCCTCAGCCCAGGTTTCTCTGAAAACTGTGGAGCGCCTTCTTCAGGCTCACCAGTCTGCTGGAGAGCATCCATGACCAGATTTGGGACAACGGAAGGCTTGACCGCATCGAAGAAGCCGTCACATGCCAATAAAACATAGTCTTCGTCTCCACACAGCTGGAATGTGGAGCTGTCTGCGTCTCCGGACACGTATGGCTTCTGATCAAAGTCGCCTGGAGAAATGACATGTGGTTAGGGTTAGCGCAGCTGCAGCTGATGCATCAGATCAGATTGGTGGTCTAGGTCTAAATCAATACACCAGGTAAAATGTTGCTCAAGACACTTACATTAATAATTGACATGAAGGAATTAACACATTACATTCGATATTTTCAGTATTGGAAATTAAACGATTCATGTTGAATACCATGAGAGCCTCTCAAGGCCCACATGTTAGGCTAAACAATGCCTTCACAGAGCACGCTTTCTTTAAACGGTAATGATCAATCATTCAGGGTTGAAAGGATGGCTTGATTCTCGGTTTTATTTCACTCTAATTCTACCTGTAATCCAGATATTTCCCATGGCATTTTAAAGGGATAGTATCATTTTTTTTAAAGTGGGCTTGTATGATCTACAAATAGCCCCTAAGTACTTTAATTGCAGTAGAAGACTCTCTGCACTCCTCCCGTTAGCAACGCCAGCCCATAGTCCTGCCCAGAGATTTACAACATACATTGTTGTGAATTATGCCCAAAGAAAAAACGTTTGTCGTCACCTGCTCTGTAACAGTGGGCCTATTTTCACGGCCTAAAAACTCTACAACCTAAACAACCCAAAATGAGGTTTTATCTATCTATCTATCTATCTATCTATCTGTCTATCTATCTATCTATCTATCTATCTATCTATCTATCTATCTATCTATCTATCTATCTATCTATCTATCTATGGACTTTAGTGAATTTTCTACATTTCTAAATATTGTGGTTAGGAATCTGACAGATCTGAGCTCAAAGTGGAACTACATGGTACTATGTTGAACTCTCTCTTGTTTGACGTCAATCAAGCTCATTCCACAATTGATCTTCCTTTCTCTCTCCCTGCAGCCAGCAGGTTCATTATCAAGCCAGTCCATCCACAAAATGCCAATTTCTTTTCCTACTTTTAATTTTTGGACAATTTGACCTTTAAACGTATTGTTTTATATTTATTACAAGTAGTACACAATATAAAATAACCAAAAAATAATAATCTGACGGTGAAGATGTTGGAGAAAACAGAACAGAGACGGAGAACAGAGACCGTTAGTCATGACGGTTTGTTAGAGACTTACCAATAGCTCTGGACACAGCATAAGTGCCATTAACACGCCAGCAACCCATGAATGTGATGCAGCCACCAAGATCTTCAATTCTTTGTTTCTCATCCTGGAGGACAAGAGAGACAGAGCTGAACAGCTGATTGCCTTCCTACCACTGACAGGTTCTGAAGATGATGTCACTGTAACGTTTTATTCCTACATGCCATGAACATCCTTACTTCTCTCTCTGGTTTGTGGGGGTCCATGAGAGTGACAGCCTGTCCTTTAGTGACCAGCATGGCTTGAGAGTCTCCGAGCCAGGCTACAGTCAGCTCCTGCCCCTGGATGAGCACGGCCACACCTGTAGAACCACTGCGCAGACGCTGCAACAACACACACACTCTGCTTACATGTCTTTAAAGGATAGTTCAACATTTTGCCATATTGGCCCATTGCCATAACCCCTATAGTCATAGCAGTAGATTTGTTACCTTTACCTGTCGGTGCAAGCTATTTTTAGAACGGTGGAGCAGAGCCGTGAGCTGCTCAGAGCTACGCTATGGAGGCTCATGGGATTTCTTGGTTTCCCTCATCAAACTCATCAAATACACAATCCAACAACTCCACAACGCTCTGGTGGACAAGTTGTGACCTGCACATTCACCACGCTATGAGATTATAAGGGAACATTACGGGACGGAGTTGTTTTGTGTTGCCTTCAGGGACAGTTTTTCAGCAAGCAGACTCTGCATTTACCTAGGTCACAACTTGTCCACCAGAGAACACTTATAAATTCAGCAGCAGACAACTTTCATGACTGCATGAGACTGTTTTTCAGCAACAAGGACAAAACATATTTTTAAAAAGCTCTGCTTATGATTGAACTAATCACATGAAGTAATCCTTCACGTGTGACTAATCTCATGCTTCTGTCTGTAGCCCAGACCAGCTGTTTGTGAAAAAACAGGCAATACAAATACACTGACTTGTCTGGTTATTATTGTAGTGTGTGTAATTGCTGCTGTGTGCTGATCCCAGAGCTGCTTTAGTAGGCCTACCTCCCTCTTGGCTTTTCTTCTGAACATGTCATCTGTCTGCTTGAAGGCAGCTTTAAAGGCGGCGGCTGCGTCGCTCTGAAGTGTTTCCTGTTGACTCAGAGCGACGTGGAGGTGAGCGGCAGCATAGTTGGCAGCGTCCACTCCTCCATGTCCATCAAAGACAGCAAAATAGGCACGCTGAACTCCGTCCTGGACCAGAGAGAGAGAAAGATGCAAACATGCATCAGACATCCTGAATTCATGAAGAAATCTTGGAAACAGTAGCAACACAAGGAAACCGGTGACAACCAATGAAAGCCTCGTACCTGGAATCCAAACAGCTGATTAAACTCAGCCAGGGCCACGTGTCTGTCCTCCATCTTTCTCCTTGTGTTCTTGATGGCGTGAACAAAGCACTGGTGTAACTGGGAGGGGCAGGGGGGGGGCTTGAGGAGGTTCTGATGCCATGCCAGTCCTACATCTATGAGCTTATTGAGGAAGAGGCGTTGGACTGCTTCTGACTGAAGTACTGATGGCAAAATAAAACAGAAATACACAAGGAAGAAATGACAGTCACTTGGTACTTTCTCATTTATCCAACTCATGAACTGCCGACCGATATTCAATCTGTTTATTGTACAGTTGTGCCATAGGATCAAGATAACGGTGATCCACATCCATCAGAATGATCGTCCATCAAGCCTTTCTAAATGTCAATATCAGAGAGAAGAATTTGAATATAGTAAGACTACGAGCTTAAAGGGATAGTTCAACATTTTGGCAAATTGGCCCATTGCCATAATCCCTATAGTCATAGCAGTAGGGTCGTTACCTTTAATTGTTGGTGCAATTTTGGCTTTTTTTTGCCTTTATTCGATAGTACACAGTAGAGATAGACAGGAAAGGGGGCAGGCCGAGAGAGGGGGAATGACATGCAGGACAGGGCTGCCCGACACAGGATTGGAACCACGGCTGTAGCCTATACATGGGACGGCTGCTTTACCCACTGCGCCACACACCGCCCTGGTGCAAGCTATTTTTAGAACGGTGGAGCAGAGCCGTGAGCTGCTCAGAGCTACGCTACAGAGGCTCATGGGATTTCTTGGTTTCCCTCATCAAACTCATCAAATACACAATCCAACAACTCCACAACGCTCTGGTGGACAAGTTGTGACCTGCACATTCACCACGCTATGAGATAATAACACAACGTTACCACACAGAGTTGTTTTAGAGGGAAATTCATGCAAAAACTGCTGATGCACTTCCCGTCGGCGGCAGTTTTTCATCAACAGTCTCTGTATATCCCTCTAAAACAACTCTGTGTGGTAACGTTGTGTTGTTATCTCATAGCGTGGTGAATGTGCAGGTCACAACTTGTCCACCAGAGCGTTGTGGAGTTGTTGGATTGTGTATTTGATGTGTTTGATGAGGGAAACCAAGGGAAACGAGCCTCCGTAGCGTAGCTCTGAACAGCTCACGGCTCTGCTCCGCCGTTCTAAAAATAGCTTGCACCGACAAATAGATGGCAATGGGCCAATTTGCCAATATGCTGAACTATCCCTTTAAGTAGAAGCCCTCTCCAAATGCACCAGCTGCAACTGCCTCTCAGTAAAACCCTCCAATACAAATGGCCACATGTGACGAGGCAAAACACTCACAGGTAACTCTCTGTTCTTCATCCTGGGTGACCTCAGTCTCTTCAGGGCACTGGAAAGGTGAAAGGTCATTCTGCAGCAGCTGGGAGAAGGCAGCGTGGCACAGGGCAGCACTGAGGCCTGCAGGAGCAGCCCTGGACACACAACACACAACAAGCAACAACACGTCTCACCACACAGCTTCACCACAGAGAGACTCTTACAACACTAATATGACTGAAAGCAGCACAACTGTCCCACTTAGTTGACTTCAGCTGAGCTTGAAGGTTCATTCATAGAGACTAGTGATGTCACCATTATAGATTTTTTTGGTACGACTATTATCAGAGAAATAATCACAGTATTAACGATTATCACGATTATTATGCATCAATAAATTTCACAACACTAAGAATGTGTAAAATTAAATATAGTCAAAATATAATCTCTTAATATAGGAGCAGTTAATTCAATCACAGTGTGAGAATTTTCAGAGTCCTCTGTTCCTTCTCTGAGTTATAGGGGGTCCACGCAGCAGTATTTGTCCATTAATGGTTGTCAATGGACACCAGGATTATCCAAATATGTCATCAATAGAATTTCAAATCAACACTAAGAAGTGAACCAAGACACTGGGAGCTTCCGTTAAAACAAGCTTAAAATATAACTTATTGAATTTTTTTCAGAACAATTTCTCATAATACAAGACATTACAGACGAGCAGTATGGAGGTATTTGGATGTTTTTTGGTGTGTCTTTTTGGACAAAGAATCCTGGTGTCCATTGACAACCATTATATGGACAAATACTGCTGCGTGGACCCCCCTGTAACTCTGAGAAGGAACGGAGGACTCTGAAAATTCTCACAGCTCTTAGTTGACATGAGGGTGAGTAGATAATGAGTGAAATTTGAATTTTGGGTGAACTATCCCTTTAATCCCCCAGGAACGTGTTTGAAATATTTATGTCATTATTAGTCATCTATACCAAATGTTTTAGTTTATTTACATTTTTTTTTTATTTAGGAATCTTAACGATCAACTAATTGTGGTGTTTAATATTGCGATAAATTGTGAAAACAAGTAATCATGCCATCCCTCATAGACTAATTATAACACACCTACAGACACACTGCACCCTGGAATCTGCTGGAGCCAGTGAACACAGCTCCATGTTCCATTCAGAGAGCATTGTGATGGTACTCAACTATTAGGGTGAGCTATCTGAATACATTTTTTGAAGGTTTTTATTTGTCATTTCTTGTACGGTGTACAAAGAGATGAAATTATGAGCAAAAGTCAAAATTTCAAATGGGATAAAAATGTATGAAATAAAAACCATCTAAAATAAAACATGGCAGAGACGTTAGATACCTACTAATGCAGCTGGTTGCAGAGAAGACTCTGACACTCAGTTACATTCATTTCATTCTTTGATTGGAAGAGTTGATAATTAAAGTGTATGAGACGCTAATGAAGTTCTATGATCCATAATGAGAAAGGCAGTATGAGCTTTTGAGAGAATGGAACAGAAATGTTTTATTGTTTCTTATGATATTGCAGATTTCAAGTGGGGCAGAGCAGATGGAAGCACTATTAGTCTAGCCCTTCTCTGTCCTACAGGCCTGTAATACATGGACTATTCTTTGTGTTCCTCCCTCCTGGTCCTGGTCCTGGTCCAGGTCTGGGTCTCACCTGGCAGCCAGCAGCCTCAGGCCCAGCTCCAGACTCTCTCCATGAAGCTCCCCCTCGGAGACTCTGCTGCTCATGGGGCTGACAGGCAGCGGGCTGCCTTCCTCCACAGCAGCTGGGAACTCCTCCACAAATCTAGCCAAGAAACTCCTGGCCTCCTCCTCCTCCATCCCGCTGGCTGTGGCTGCAGTCTGCTCTTAGAGCTGCGAGGTCAGGGCCCAAAGGTCACAGCTGCAGACTGAAGAGGGCAGACAATTTGAAGAAATCAAATCAACATGATAAGATCATCATTGTAATACCTGGCCCTCGCTGGAATCCAAACCCTGGAACACTGAGCATTCAATGTCAAGCATTTCTTGGATCCAGACATATGGTTTACCAAGCAGAGAAAAGTGAAAACTCAGAGATCATCAGGTTCTGAGGTTCGTGGAGGGGAACGTACAGATATCCTGTATGATGTGAGGCCTTACTTCTCATCTGCATCACATGACTGTCTGTGTGCATAGGAGCTTCATGACAGGAGATTAAAGGGATAGTATCATTTTTTTAAAGTGTGGTTGTATGATCTACAAATAGCCCCTAAGTACTTTAATTGCAGTAGAAGACTCTCTGCACTCCTCCCGTTAGCAACGCCAGCCCATAATAGCCCTGCCCAGAGATTTACAACATACAGTGTTGTGAATGGACCCAAAGAAACGGCCTATTTTCACGGCCTAAAAGAGGTTTTACCTGAAAAAAAAATACACAGTTCCATTGTTCGCTATAATATAATTTTTTCCAGCCCTTCAAAGTGCAGGAAAAACACAGTTTTTATTTGGAGCTAACCAACTGCTGATCAGCGGGCGCTAACCCTGGGCGGAGGGATACGTGAGTTGGTTAGGTCCAAATAAAAACTGTGTTTTTCCTGCACTTTGAAGGGCTGGAAAAAATTATATTATAGTGAACAATGGAACTGTGTTTTTTTTTTTTTCAGGTAAAACCTCTTTTAGGCCGTGAAAATAGGCCGTTTCTTTGGGTCCATTCACAACAATGTATGTTGTAAATCTCTGGGCAGGGCTATGGGCTGGCGTTGCTAACGGGAGGAGTGCAGAGAGTCTTCTACTGCAATTAAAGTACTTAGGGGCTATTTGTAGATCATACAATCCCACTTTAAAAAAATGATACTATCCCTTTAAGTTTAGAGTTGCTGTATTCTAATAGTGATGGACACTGGCTGGTTCTATGGATGAGACTGATACCTGGCAGTTGTGAACCATTAATATAATGCTTGATTTAACTATTTAAGCATGTGTGTTTAAAATCAATAAAATATCTACAAAATCATGGTTTCCCTTATAGCTACTGATACTTCATAAGACACTAATGTCTGCATGGGTGAATGTCACATTGTGGCCAGTAGATGCTGCTCTGTCACCACCAACCAGCCTCTCATGGAGCTTCATCAGTCTGACTGTCATCACTGTCTGCTCACACCAGCATCAACATGTGTGTTGCTTGTGTGATCTAATCTCTTCCTTCCCACCATTTTTCTTTCCTTCCTTTAGTCCTTCCTTCTTTTGTTCCCTTCATCCTTACTCTTTTGATCCAATCGACCCATCCTGTTCCCTCCCTCCATCTTTCTTTCCTCCCTTTTCCCTTCCGTCTACTCTTTATATTGCTTTTTCCCTTAACTCTCTGCACATTTCGCACATTCTGTGTCATAAACTGTGAACTGTCTTGTCTGTAACAATGTCTCTGTCCCGTCTGTCCGTCATGGCTGAGGGATCCTCCTCTGTCTCTCACCCTGAGCTTTCTCCTGGTTTTCCCTGTTAAAAGGGTTTTCCATGGAGTTTTTCCTCAGTGGATGTGAGGGTCTAAGGACAGAGGATGTTGTGATGATGTCATGTGAAGCCCTTTGAGACAAACTGTTAGTGAAAAACGGGCTATACAAAGAAAATTGTCTTGCCTTCCTTCATCTTTCTGACCCAATCTGTTCCCTCCCTCCATCTTTCTTTCCTCCCTTTTCCCTTCCTTCATCCTTACTTCTTCCTTCCTTTTAGACCCTATCCGTTCACTCCCTCCATCTATCTTTTTTCCCTTCCTTCTGTCCTCTCATCTCTCCCTTCGTCCTTCCTTCCTTCCTTCCTTCCTTCCTTCCTTCCTTCACCCAGGAGGACAACAGGAGGGTTAAAAGTCAAAACGGAGTTTGTTGTTGGGTCGAACTTTTCCAGACATGAGGCAACACAACTCAGCATCCGGCCGTACAGTGTGTGTGTGTGTGTGTGTGTGTGTGTGTGTGGCTGGGAGGTGTCTCGTCCTCATCAGACAAAGATAATGTGCGACACACACAGATGTGTCCCAGTCTGGTACGGGTCTAAGTGGAGCTGCATTCTAAGTGATGTGTGTGTTGATGTGCGTGTAGAGACGCCGCAGTCTCCTCAGCGTTAGGCTGGTACTAGCTGTCCTGGGTTGTTTTCACTGATGTACAAAAAACAACAAACATCACAACAACAGTTATTTCATGCACACATCGTCTGTTCCTGGTTCCGCTGCAGCTGAAACCTTGACGTTACACACAGACACACACAGTCATGACTGGCTGATGTGTTGAGTGTGTATACAGGCAGCAGCTGGGCGGCTCATGGCTCACACAACCGACCGTGGAGTTAGCACAGCCCGGCTACACGAGCTAGGCTAGCCTACACACAACTGACAACACGACGAGACAATAAGTACAAAATAATTAAATAATGAAGACACACACACACGCACACAAACCTGCGCTGGTTGGCCGGATGGTAAAGAGCCCGCTGGTAATAAATAAACAATGTAGACTGTAGTAATAATGGAGAGAGAGCTGCGGTGCGCTACACCCTATTGGACCTTTTTCCTGTACGTCATCATACTTCCGCCCTCTTTCCGCTGTGCCTTAAAGGGCCAGTACCACGAGCATTAGGGGAGAGTGGGGTAAGTTGAGCCACTTTTTGTATTCAGGAGGAGAGCATCACTATCAAGACAATTATAGTCTTATTGCCAACTAACACATCTAAGAAATTCTGTTCTTAATTTGCTTGCCTGGTTAAATAAAGGTTAAATAAATAAATAAAAACATCTGCATATATTTCGGGATGTTTTGCATCACTACAAATTAACAGAATGCGTGTAAATATAACTGTATAAACAACTTAAATAGGCACGGAGGACTCTGAAAATTCTCACAGCTCTTAGTCGACATGAGGGTGAGAAGATAATGAGAAATTTTAATTTTGGGTGAACTATCCCTTTAAATATGATCAGATCATACAAATGTTTTGTGTTTCTAGAATCTAGACTGTCATCTAAACACCACATCTGACTCTTTTCTTGAAATCATTTCCCAGGACATTTTCAGCAGCTACAGTCTGACAGACATCTGTTCATGCTTTGGAGAAGTCTTCTTTTCCACAGTTGTACCTGATTTTGTACATTTTTGTTTCTTATGTTTCTTTCTCTTTCAGCCCCAGAAGTCTGATTTAAAGATATGCAGTCTATGGCTCTAAGTTATGCAATAATCTCTTTCAGTACATGCTTGGAAATTCCTATGAATTTATCATAGAACAACACAAACGTGGGGTCCAGCACTGGAAACACTCATCAACTCAAAGTCTCTAGTTTTCTCATTAGGCGCTTTTTTTTTTTTTTTAGAAAATAAATCCTTAGTGAGGTCTGAAAACAGTTAACAGAGCTCTGGTAGCTGATGAGGTAAATAGTTTTCCAGGACAACTTAAGCTTTTTTGTCCATGACAAGGACAAGTAGAGCATCGTTTCTTTATTATTGGTGATTCATGTCTGTCTATGAACTATCATCAGATATTGACAAAAATAACTATTTACACATGAAATTTCAATGGAAAGTAAAAAATACATTTTAAAAAACCTAATATGGAAACGCATCAGCAGAAATAATCCACTTTAAAGCTGAAGTCGGAAAGCATCAACGAGACTGAACATGAAAAGTGAAACCTGCTGATAAATCAACGGGCTGTAGAGAAGGACATTTGTTGGACCTCAAGGAAGTTTTTGACCACAGCTTAGAGACTCACAGACTCACAAGGGCTTGACCCCTAAAACTGACCATGGATCAGTCTCATCTGTTCCAGCTGCCTCTCCACAGAAAACCATCCCGAAGCCTCTTGTTAGTAAGGTGAGTGATCATTGCTTTTCCTGCTACATTCCACATCGGAATGCAGATCCTATCTATTTCATTTTTAGAATGGTGGAGCAGAGCCGTGAGCTGCTCAGAGCTACGCTACGGAGGCTAAGGGAATTTCTTGGTTTCCCTCATCAAACTCATCAAATACACAATCCAACAACTCCACAACGCTCTGGTGGACAAGTTGTGACCTGCACATTCACCACGCTATGAGATAATAACACAACGTTACCACACAGAGGTAAATTCATGCAAAACCGCTGATGTGCACTGCGTTCAGGGACAGTTGTTCAGCAAGCAGTCTCTGTATTTACCCTGTATTTACCTTGAAAACGTCTGCGTTTCATAACGTTACATTATTATCTCATGGCGTGGCAAATGTGCAGCTCACAACTTGTCCACCAGAGCGTTGTGGAGTTGTTGGATTGTGTATTTGATGAGTTTGATGAGGGAAACCAAGAAATCCCATGAGCCTCCACAGCGTAGCTCTGAGCAGCTCACGGCTCTGCTCCGCCGTTCTAAAAATAACTTACACCGACAACTAAAGATAATGAACCTACTGCTATGACTATAGGGATTATGGCAATGGGCCAATTTGCCAAAATGTTGAACTATCCCTTTAATTAACCAATCAATTAATATATTCATTAATTTAGGTTTGTACGACTGTCTTGTGGGTGGACGTGTTTAATCTTTTTTGTCTGAATTTACATGCAGACAGCAAACATTTTTGAAATACATGTCTTGCAATCAAATGCACCAGAACCAGATTTACAATCCACACTCATTATACAAAGTACGCTGCCAGGGCCGCCATTTTGTCTTTTGGTTTTTTAGGATTGCCGCGGCGTCCTCTGCCTCGTCCTCGTCCTCCTCGTCCTCGACCTCCACACCGATGCAGGAAGTGCCTCATGGTGGCGTGTTTCAGCTCCACCAGATCCTGGAAAACCACATCACAGAAAACACAGCCGGTGTGCTGGGTCTCGCCGGCGGGAAGCGGAGTGCGCGTCTTGTTGAAGTCCACGGCGACCAGAGACGCCTCACAGGTGTCGCAGGTCTCCTGAGCAACCTATGGGAGGACAGGAAGCTCAGAAACAGGATATAGCATCTTGTCAACTCTAACACCCTTTTCAACCCAAATTAGTGGGCAGAAGCATTTTTTAAAGGGACGGTTCACCCAAAATGCAAATTTCACTCATTATTTACTCACCCTCATGTCGACTAAAAGCTGTGAAGCCCCGACATGAGAAATTGTTCCGAAAAAAAAAGAAATAAGTCTATATTTTAAGCTTGTTTTGTAGTGGAAGCTCCCAGTGTCTCAGTTCACTGCTCTTCCTGTGTCAGTGCAAATCACTGGCGGAACAATTTCTCATGTGGGGGCTTCAATACAAGAGGGACATTACAGACGAGCAGTATGGAGGTATTTGGATGTTTTTTGGTGTGTCTTTTTGGACAAAGAAAGTTGGTCCATTATATGGACAAATACTGCTGCGTGGACCCCCCCGTAACTCAGAGAAGGAACGGAGGACTCTGAAAATTCTCACAGCTCTTAGTCGACATGAGGGTGAGGAGATAATGAGTGAAATTTGAATTTTGGGTGAACTATCCCTTTAATGTTGCAAAACCTGCTGCTAAAAGCTCATTTACCATTGAGTTTGTTTCTGGGTGTTTGCATCAGTGCTGATAAGAGTCAGACTAATGTGGAATGTGGCCACAGAGAGTCCACACCACCTCCCAATGTGGTCTTGGTGATCAGATCTCAGAGAAGTCCTTGTTGACACCTGTAGCTGACACCTTGTGATGGGATCACCAGAGACAGGTGAACAGGGGACTGGTATGGGACAGGTATCAGCAGCCAGGAAGTACCGCAATTTGACAATGACTGCGAACGGAATGACAAGAATAGCTTTTTCCTGCTTCTTCACCTCAAAGAGCGAGGAGATGGTCACCATAGTGTGGGAGGTCCAGGTCCATTCTCCAACCAGTCCATTTAAGAGAGGAGAAGGTGGTTTGGCACGTGGGGGTTAGTGGTACTTAAGTTAAACTCACTCGCCCATAAAAGACATGCTAACTAGGGATGGGCAATGGTTTTCGAATAGTCATTCATTTAAAAAAATCGAATAGTTTATGAGACAACTGTCTTATCTGAAAAAAATGAAATGTTCTCTTTTTACTGTAGCAGCAGGAGGAACATGGAAAGACTCCAGCAGAAAATTATGTGTGAAATTCTGTCAAATGAAAACAAGTGAAACTGAGGTGAAGCTCAAACTCTGCAGGGTCAGACTGTGATGACAAGCTGCCGGAAAACACTGGAAGTGTTTTACACCTGTCGGAGAAAGACTTCCTGATAAGATGACCGGATTACGTGACAGGGGACTTCATTGACACCTGACAACTTGATGGGATCACCGGAGACAGGTGAACAATTAATAATCGATTAGTACCCTGCAATTATTAAAGCAGATATCAGTGGAATGTTTTTGTTAATATAAGTCCTAAATAGTCCTATTTTCCGTCAGCAATCACTTACATGGAGTGTTTCAGCCCCATGTAACAGACGAGTCGTCCCCGTCACTCTGCTCTGCTGTAACCCCTGGATGTCATTTCCTTGTGGGATACAAGTGTTATCCAATGAGGATCAAATAAAGGCATGAAAAAACTGTGTGTGCAGCCAAGGGATAGCTTTTTCCTGCTTCTTCACCTCAAAGGGACGAGATGGTCACCAATAGATGCCTGGGAGGTCCAGGTCCATTCTCCAACTCAGTCCATTTAAGAGAAAGAAGGTGTGTTTTTCCTTCCTGGTGAAGTTAAACTCACCAGTTCGATCTGGTAAAAGTTCTAACTAGGGATGGGCAATGATTTTCGAATAGTCATTCAACTGTCTTATCTGAAAAAAATGAAATGTTCTTTTTTTACTGTAGCAGCAGGAGGAACATGGAAAGACTCGCTCAAACTCTGGGTTAGACTGGTTACAAGCTGGAAAACATTGACAAGTTGTAGTTGTGACTTGAAGACTGTAACCTCGTTTCAAATGAGCCTCATTACGAACGCAGCATTATTGAACAAAATAATCGATGATATCTGCTTTAAGTAGTACTTTTGCTTGAAATGTCCATCCCTACTGCTAACCCACTGGCCAAGTGGTCATTGACCATCATCGGGACACCCGGGTTCAAAACCTGACACACATGTGATGTAGGCAGGACGTCAACAATAACAACCACTCTTTCCACAGCATGGTGCAGGTCAGACTGGAACAGTGCTGCAGGACGGAGACCGTCAGGGTCAGGCTGTACAACACTAGGATTCTTTATCATTCATTATCAACTACTGTTGTTCCTAACAAGCTGCTGGGAAAAAGCAAAGCTATTTTCTTACCTGCACTCTGTGTGCATGTTCAAAGAAGTGGACCACCACGTTGCATTTATTACAGGCCATCCTCCATTTTGGCCCAGAGGTGGGATCCAGCACCAAGACCCCACTGTCACACTCCACACACTGTCCAATGCCCAGAGAGTTGAGAGAGTGCTGACAAGACAGATGGGTACACTCGTTGCAGCCCATACCTGAGGAGGGAAATATTTAAAGGGATAGTTCAACATTTTCATAGCAGTCGGTTTGTTACCTTTAATTGTAGGTGCAAGCTATTTTTAGAACGGTGGAGCAGAGCCGTGAGCTGCTCAGAGCTACGCTACGGAGGCTCATGGGATTTCTTGGTTTCCCTCATCAAACTCATCAAATACACAATCCAACAACTCCACAACGCTCTGGTGGACAAGTTGTGACCTGCACATTCACCACGCTATGAGATAATAACACAACGTTACCACACAGAGTTGTTTTAGAGGGAAATTCAGAGTTTGCTTGATGAAAAACTGACCCTGAAGGGAACGTGCATCAGCGGTTTTGCATGAATTTACCTCTGAAACAACAGACGACACAGCTATGACTATAGGATTATGGCAATGGGCCAATTTGCAAAAAATGTTGAACTATCCCTTTAAAGACTGACAGTTACTTCAAAAGAAAATAGCTGCAAATGTAAATTGTGCTTTTTCTTGCGGCTGTGTTTCAGCAGCAGCTCATCATGCACTCGGCTCATTCTGCCGTTCAGCTTAGGCTCCGCCCACTGGCGCCCAGCAACACCACGCTAAGCTTTTGGGGTGCGAGGCTCCAGCTGCGCCACTATCCAACAACCACAAGATTGACCAAGTTGATGTTTTGGTCCTACCTTTCTTCATGTCCCTGAAGGGGGGGTTGCTGAAGCAGTAGGGGCAGAGTGGGTAGCTCTTGCCCCGCGCCCCAGAGGTCCACAGGACCAGCTCAAAGTCGTCCAGAGGGCAGCGCAGCTCCTTGTACAGCTTGATGGCTCCATTCTGTGGAAGACTGTAGGTCTCATCACAGTGGGAGCAGTGCAGTCTGCTGGGCTTGGCCTGCACACACAGACACAACTCATTATTCACTTCTTTGACTATTTATTATTACTGATACTACATATTATTAATAGTTGTAGTTTATTTGATCTTGTGCACAAAATGTTACAGTTAACACTCAATGCATTTATTAAAGGGATAGTATCATTTTTTTAAAGTGGGGTTGTATGATCTACAAATATCCCCTAAGTACTTTAATTGCAGTAGAAGACTCTCTGCACTCCTCCCGTTAGCAACGCCAGCCCAACATACATTGTTGTGAATGGACCCAAAGAAACGGCCTATTTTCACGACCTAAAAGAGGTTTTACCTGAAAAAAAATACACAGTTCCATTGTTCACTATAATATAATTTTTTCCAGCCCTTCAAAGTGCAGGAAAAACACAGTTTTTATTTGGACCTAACCAACTCACGTATCCCTCCGCCCAGGGTTAGCGCCCGCTGATTAGTAGTTGGTTAGATCCAAATAAAAACTGTGTTTTTCCTGCACTTTGAAGGGCTGGAAAAAATATATTATAGTCAACAATGGAACTGTGTATTTTTTTTCAGTTAAAACCTCTTTTAGGGGGTGAAAATAGGCCGTTTCTTTGGGTCCATTCACAACAATGTATGTTGTAAATCTCTGGGCAGGGCTATGGGCTGGCGTTGCTAACGGGAGGAGTGCAGAGAGTCTTCTACTGTAATTAAAGTACTTAGGGGCTATTTGTAGATCATACAACCACACTTTAAAAAAAAAAGATACTATCCCTTTAATTCAAACTTCTTTCAGAACATACATAACTACATACTATCATTATTATTTATTGCAGTAGCTGTATAGGTGCATAAAGAGAAAGGATGGAAGGAAGGAATCTATTGATTAACAGTTATATGATGCCATGGTGGATCAGTTCAGAGCGCTGGACAGTTCACACTACACAACTCGCTGACTTGACACTGCTTTGAAGTCGTAAAGAGTTCATAGCACATGACTGAGCTGCAACACAGGCTCTTTCTCCCCTCATTGTCCCGTGTCCTGCACTGTGATTGGTTGTAGCTGGTCAGCAACTGGGTCAGATACAAAGCTAGATATCTAGTTAGTATACAGTGAGCCTCAATAATCACATATTTGAAGTGTTGTGAAGAGTTATGAATGGACACATAAAATGTTGTTGTTGCTGGTTGTCAGCTGACTGAGCACATCACTTCAAACTCCTTCACTCTAACCAGGTCAACTCTGGGATTGCTTTGGTTTTTAGGCACCGTGAGATGCCACAGGGTGAAGGGTTATTTAACCCTCCTGTTGTCCTCTTACCCAGGGGGCAAAGCAAAAAAACAGACACGGAGCGTTGTAAAAGGTTTGACACCAGAAATGATATCTAGGACCTTCAAGGATTAAAACCTGGGTGGACAACCCGGTCAACTAGCTGCAGGAAAGCTACGGGGTCCAAAGCCCCTCTTCCTGGGTCATTTTGCTGGTGAAAGTATGTAAATGCAAATATTTAGGTATTACAATGGCATAAAGAGTCATACAACTATAACATTTGACAGAGAGTATCTTGACACATAGGGGAAGGCAAGAAAAAAAGATTCTGGGGTTTGTTGCAACTTGATTTTAAGATATCACCCTCAACATCCCAAAAAAGACCAAAAAAACTGACAAATTCTCATGAAAATTATTATTTTTCAGCACTTTATGGAGAACATCTATACCTAACACATATATAGAAAATTTCTTTAGTTCATAAGCTTCAATTTGAGTCCAAGCTAGCCTTTCTACTGCTACTGGAAAGCTACAGGCTGTCTCCAAACAATGCAACACCTATAGTGAAAACCTCCATGTTAACTGGCCCCATTAGAATACATTGTATTTCTGGATCTCCCCAAAATGAACAGATAGAGAGAGAAGACCGTTGGCCACAGCAAGTGGGGGTTTTGAGATAGAAAGGCTAGCTTGGACTCAAATGGAAGCTTATGAATTAAAGACATTTTCTATATATGTGTTAGGTATAGATGTTCTCCATAAAGTGCTGAAAAATAATAATTTTCATGAGAATTTGTCAGACGAACAGTAGTTTTTTTGGTCTTTTTTGGGATGTTGAGGGTGATATCTTACAATCAAGTTGCAACAAACCCCAGAATCTTTTTTTCTTGCCTTCCCCTATGTGTCAAGATACTCTCTGCCAAATTTTATAGTTGTATGACTCTTTATGCCATTGTAGTACCTAAGTATTTGCAGTTACATACTTTCGCCAGCAAAATGACCCAGGAAGAGGGGCTTTGGACCCCGTAGCTTTCCTGCAGCTAGTTGACCAGGTTGTCCACCCAGGTTTTAATCCTTGAAGGTCCTAGATATCATTTCTGGTGGACAACCTTTTACAACGCTCCGTGTCTGTTTTCCAAAAAAATGGGACTTTGCCCCCTAGGTATCTTGGGTCAAGGAAGGAAAGAAGGACAAAGGGAAAGATGGTAGGGAAGAAGGAAGGGAAAAAGGAAGGAAAGATAGATGGAGGGAGGGAACAGATTGGGTCAAAAAGGAAGGCAGGAAGAAGGAAGGGAAAAAGAAACGAAAGAAAGATAGAGGGAAGGAACAGATTCGTTCAAGGAAGGAAGAAGAAGGGAGGAAAGAAGGAAGGGGAAAAGCAGGGAAAGAAAGATGGGGGAAGCCATATTTATATATACATATATTGTTGCCACATACACAATTCCAGGCAAATTCAACCTGGAGCTGTATTTTCATAGTATTTTAGGTCTAAAAGAAGGAATGTGAAGATTTTCTTTTTAATTGCTCCTGTTCTGGATCTGCTCCCATTATCTGCTGCCATGGCGATGCAGGGACAGACACAAAATACAAAACAGGAGAAATTAAAAGAGAAAATCTTCAGAATCCTTCTTTTAGACCCATCATACTAGGAAACTAGAGCCCCAGGTTGAATTTGCCCAGACTTGTCCTTTAAATGAGTGCTTCTTCCAAACAGACGGAAGTCTTAAAGTGACAGTGTGTGCAGACTCTACAGATTATTACAACAGCAGCAGCTTGTGACTTCCACTAGTTCCACGTGCTGGACACCGTCTACCGTCGCCCGACACCGACAAGGTTCCTTCAAACCGGAATGACGCAGAACTGAGCGTGTGCACGTCCTCCTCCTCCTGCACATGGAGCACATGCCACGTAGCAGCGATACACAACCCACTACCACATACAAGACATAGCACGTTGGCGCTGACCAAAGATCTGCAAGCTAATGTTTCATTCATGAGCTGTAAAGTGGTGGAAATGCTAATCCCTCCAAGGCCAGAGCTGCAGGCAGACATCATGTGCTTCACAACGGAACAGCTGGGCCTTGATGATTTCAAAGTTCAACCTTAAAACTGCATGTGAGATAAGTAGAGTCCACTGACTCATCCCTGTGGAGCTCCGTCTGGTCCTTTCTTCTCCCTCACACTCATACTGAATGCTGCTGAATACTTTACTTTATGTAAAACCCATGCACTTGATTACTTATTTACTTCACTTCAATACTTTACTCATTTAATTACTTAGAAACATCTTAGTGCACTTTAGCTAGGCTTTCCAACTGTCATGCTGTTTGGATTTTATTTCTAACTGCAATCGTTTGTTTGTCAAAATCTTTGTTATATTTATTTAAAGGAGTCATAACCTGGTTTTTTTACGTATCCAGCCCCCCTTGGATCGCTTTGGATCAATTCGTAAAACTTATTAGAAAAAAAAAAAAAAAGTTTAATCAAACATTGAGCTTGTTCTGACCCTTTTTCCTACCGCGACTTTATCCCGCGAGATTACGCACGAGGTTTTGACTGGTCCGGATGTGCATTGTATAATATGTAATGAGGCGCGCGTTGATTCGCCACAGGAAGGACAGAGCCGGGGGGGGGGGGCTTGCCTGCATGCAGACTCCAAAACATAAACAGACCCCTGGTACCGCTTCGGCGATTTCAGGTAGAGGACGGGCCGGGGTTGGGTGGTGAAAGAGGCAAGTAGCCTCCACGGTGAGGTCACCGTAGGAGCAGAATCAAAATCTCCTGCTTTAGGAAGGCACACCCTTGTGTGCTATTCCTGTTCGGAAAAAGAGCCGAAGCGAAAAAACGGCACCACTTTCAAACTCCAGCTTTTCAGGCAAGTTTCAACTGAGGTCAAACACCAATATGCATGTTTTAACAAGAGAAATTGCGATTTCTGGGTGATGACTCCTTTAAGTACCCCCTGTTACCCCCTGTTACCCCATTTCCTCAGAGGACTCCAGAGGGAAATTAGCGGCTCTGCTAAATCTGGTGCAGCCATCTTTTTATTCGTTCAATAATTAATGTCACTGCACAGTGTCCTTTTTAAATAAATTAAATAAATCACATTGATTATCTATGGAGTAAATGTGGCCAAAAACTTCACTTCCTCAGAAGACGCCGGCTGCTTGGGGTCCAAAAGACAATGGACATTCAAGTATCTAAAAGCTCCAGAGCTCTGCTGACAACGAGACCTTTCTGTGTCTGCACCTTGAAATGCAAATAAGATACATGTAAACCACGTCCACTCCACAGCTGTCATGGGGAGAGGGTGTGGTTTTCACTACAGCTACGTCAATGTGACATTGGGAATAGGGATGGGGGTCAGGCATTGATTTCCGAAAAGAAAAAAAAAAAAAGTTTCTGAGACTCTTATCTTGTCTGAAAAAATGTAAATGTTCCTTTTTTACTGTGACAGAAGCAGAAACATGGAGAGACTCCTACAGCCATCAGAAAGTTCTGTGTGAAACTGAGCAGCAGCACAAACTGTTCACGGAGCGACTGATGAGAAGCTACCGGAGGATATTGAGGTGGTTTCGCTCCGGGAGAGGAGACTTCCTGGTTCAGGTGTTTTCTCAGCTAACGCAGGGACATCTCAAATAAAACACCTATCCATACAAAGGTGACTTGTGCTGACCTGAATGTACTTCATGAAGCGGTGGCACTTGCCACAGCGGGACAGCGGCTTCCCTGTGGCAGCGATGGGGGAGAAGGAGACCTCCATCAGCTCATCCATGCCTAGAGAAGAAAGAACATAGGAATGAACCAAGCAGTATCATCTTTAAATGATATGTCCCTCAGTTTATTAGGACTAGTAGAAACCCCTTTAAAATTTCCTATATTTCCTTTTGCATTTTCTTCCATCTTGCTACTGAATTCTCCTGCATCCTTGTAATCGATGGCACCATTCTGCATTTTTACCAGTTTTGCTCATTTCCATCAGTATACCTCAGTCAAAATGCAAGGCAAGTTTATTTTGCCCGTTTTTACAGTTTGTCTCAAAGGGCTTCACATGACATCATAACAACATCCTCTGTCCTTAGACCCTCACATCCACTCAGGAAAAACCCCATAGAAAAAAACCAGGAGAAAGCTCAGGGTGAGAGACAGAGGAGGATCCCTCCCCCAGGACGGACAGACGGGACAGAGATACAGTAACAGTTTATAACAGAGAATGTGAGAAACATGAAAATGTTGGCAACGACTCAAGAATCAAACGGAATAATACAACTAATAATACGGGCATATAATGGTACCTGTCAATCTGTTATTTCAAGACTTTACCAAGGCATTGCAAAGAGCAGAGACAATACTACAACATACATCAAAGAGAGATGGGAGAGAGAATTAAAGCAGATATCAGTGGAATGTTTGTGTTAATATAAGTCCTAAATAGTCCTATTTTCCGTCAGCATCACTTCCATTGAGTGTTTGGTCTCTCCGTCATTCTGCTCTGCTGTAAACCAGGAGAAAACTTTCCATGTGGGATACAAGTGTTATCCAATGAGGAGATCACCATGAAACTTCTGTGTTTATCCAAGGGGTTGAATGTGGTGACATTAAGACAAAGATATTTTTTGTATTACAACTTTTCTCAAAAACTGTTATGTTTAAATATGTAAATGAGGCAATAACTAATTAAATATGGTAAATTGCATACTTTTCCAGATCCGTTATGTATTGGATAAAGCCACTTTCAAAAGTCTTGTTTTATTTTGTTGACACATTAGAACACATTAGAGTGAGAAGGTCTTACTGAGGGGATTTTGGATTTCTCTTTTATCACTTTGTAAATGAGAAAAATAACTGTCACAAGCCCTAAATAAATCAAATGTTTTTCCATGTTTTCAGGACTCAAATATTGTATAAATGAGGCTGTGAATGATATATCAAGAATCCCCTCTGTAAAACCTTCAGAATATGGAAAATGATCAAACTGGAAGGTTTGGTGTGTGGAAATGACGAGGCAAACCACTATCACATCTTTTGTGCTGCTGAACTGGATCTGGAAAAGTTCTGGAAAAGTATGTAATTTATACTGGGACAACATTTAATCATTATTGTCTCATTTACATATTTAAACATAACATTTGACAAAAATTAAATACAAAAATATTTATTTATTAATGTAAGTGATAAACTTGTGAAGTTTCATGGTGATAACTGTTAGTTAAAATTTTTACCCTATTCAGATGGAGCGACTAACTTCCTGCTTCAACCCATTACATTTACATTAGGACGCCATCCTGAAAATGACACCTTTCTAGTGGTCAAACTTTGGTCAACTTTTAGTTTTTATTAAGGACACCAATACTATAAAAAACAACTGAGAAACCTTTTTTAGAATTTTTTGATCTGAATAATGCTTTTTTTTCTGATTGCTCTCAAATGACCCAACTATGAAGGAGGAATTCTCATTTGAAGGGAGGCAGGGAGAGCAGGCCAGCTGAATGGGAGGACTGGATGCAGACTGCTTCATAGGAAGGGATGGAATTGGCACCGTCTAAAAGCCCCTAGGCAAATTTGATCATGGTGGAACCATGGCGACCCAGGCAGACTCCTAAACACACAGGTCCTAAACACACTGTTAACAAGGTCATCATGAGTTGGATTTAAACGTGTGATATTGTGCTGGATGTGTGAACTCACCAGCGATGGAATCCACAAAGTAGTGGAACTTCCTCTTGAAGATATCCAGAGCATGCTGCAGGACCTGCTGGAAGTTGGCTTTGCCCAGGGAGATCAGGTTGAGCTGCTTCTCCACAGCGCTGCGGATGGTGGGCAGAACCAACTCTGCATCTGCAAAACACAAATATAGCCCGTTACTGGTGATGCATGCTGAATACCTGGATCATTATGCTATCTGCTCCCAGGTCCAGCTGTTCCACACACCTACACAATATATGTCAAAGAATGTAAAGCAATAAAAGGTAGATGACCTATCTTGTGGTAGCCGTGCACCAGGACAATGCCCAGGTTGGTGGGCTTCAACTTGCGGCCACTCTCTATGGTTACATAGTTTCTCTGACAGATGTTGTTGATGTGGACGGGGATGCTGGCATCAGTTCCTGTGGAGGGGAGGGGGGGGGGGGGGGGTACAAATTAACTCAGTAATCTACAGCAGAGTTATGTGGACACGGTGTACCAGCCCCAGGGTTCAGTTTTAGGACCAATTCTCTTCATTCTTTACATACTTCCATTAGGCAACATCATCCGGAAACACTCAATTAATTTTCACTGTTATGCGGATGATACACAGCTCTACTTGTCCATGGAGCCAGATGATAGTAACCGCCTCATTAACCTGCAAGACTGCTTAGAAGACATCAAATCCTGGATGTCCGCTAACTTCTTGTTACTAAACTCAGATAAAACCGAGGTTATTGTGTTCGGTCCTAAACAACTCAGGGATGCGTTTTCCAATCAGATCGCTACTCTAGATAATATCGCCCAGACCTCTAGCACAACAGCAAAGAACCTTGGGGTCATTTTTGACCAAGACCTTTCTTTCAGTTCCCACATAAAGCATGTAACTAGGACCGCCTTCTTCCACCTGCGTAGTATCGCTAAGATTAGGAATATCCTCTCCCAGAGCGATGCTGAGAAACTAGTGCATGCATTTATCACTTCTAGGCTAGACTACTGTAACTCTCTCTTGTCAGGATGTCCCAAAAATAACTCTCTCAAGAGTCTCCAGCTAGTCCAGAACGCCGCAGCGAGGGTTTTGACAGGAGTTAAGAAGAGAGAGCACATCTCTCCCACCTTAGCTTCTCTCCACTGGCTTCCTGTAGGATTTAGAATAGACTTTAAAATACTCCTACTGACTTATAAGGCTCTTAATGATAAAGCTCCGTCCTATCTGAAAGAACTAATTACTCCGTACTGTCCTAGCAGAGCACTCTGCTCCCAGAATGCAGGTTTGTTAGTGACTCCTAGTATCTCTAGAAATAGATTAGGAGGTAGAGCTTTTAGCTACCGGGCTCCTTTACTGTAGAACCAGCTCTCTCCTTGGGTCAGAGAGGCAGACACTCTCACTACATTTAAGTCTAGACTCAAGACCTTCCTTTATGACAGGGCTTTTAGTTAGGGCAGCTTCAGGTAGCTCTGGACCATTTATAGCTACACTGCTATAGGCTTAGACTGCTGGGGGACACATCTGGTTACATGGAGCCCTCTCCTTACTCCTCCTCCTGCTCCTCCTCTCTTCTATACCCCCCCCCCAATCACTTGGTATATTTTTATATTTTTAAAATAGTATATTTTGGAACCGTCATTTTCTGTTGCACTTTGTAGCTTGGCCTTGGTGTCTCGCACTCCTCTCTCTGTGTTTCCGCAGATCAGCCGCTACCTGTATCCCTCCTGCTACTGGACCCTGGACCAATCTGCCAGCTGTCACCAGAAGCTGCCACCATTAACTCTATGCACATTTCGCATGTTCTGTCATAAACTGTAAAACTGTAAACTGTCTTGTCTGTAACAACATCTACTGCACGTCTGTCCGTCCTGGGTGAGGGATCCCTCCTCTGTTGCTCACCCTGAGGTTTCTCCTATTTTTCCCTGTTAAAGGGTTTTCTATGGAGTTTTTCCTCAGTGGATGTGAGGGTCTAAGGACAGAGGATGTTGTTACAATGTCATGTGAAGTCCTTTGAGACAAACTGTTTGTGAAAAAGGGCTATACAAATAAAATTGACTTGACTTGACTTGACTTAATCTATATACAATGATACACATCAATAAAGGTTTGCATTATTTTATTTATTTAGTCTTTCTTTCACAGTGTAGGTTCTTGTTGTGTGTCTGTGTAGTATAATATAGAAGGCACTTTGATGCTTCTGTGCAAAGCTTGTCCTGTATAAATTGAAAAGTAATAAAGATATGTTAAAGGTGAACAGAAATGGCCGTTTGTCGCGTCGAGTTGTCACGAGCTCTAACACGACTTTACCCGAGTAAGGAAAACGGATTTGATTGGTCGTTACCGAGCGGGCGAGATATTCAAAGTTTGGGGCGAGTCCGAGCTCCGTGTGTGTGTGTGTGTGTTTAGACGTTTGAATGACGGATGACAGATCCAATATCAGTGGCTTTTGAATCGTGTACAGGCTGACGTAGAATCCGTGAACCTGCGTTGTCCAATACAACACTTTCATCCTGGATTTACTCAAAAATAGAATTTTGCACAAAGTTAAGCCTCCATCGTCTGATAGAAGAGTTTTTACTAGGGATGCACCGATATGAAAATTTTGGCCGATACCGATATCCGATATGAATTTTTCTGTTATGGCCGATAACCGATATTTACCGATATCGATATGTGTTGGGGGTTTTTTAGTTTCTGAGATGATAAATTTTTGTACAGACTGAAAATCATGCAAACTGAATTTTTGAATATCTTATTTTCAGAATGTATTTTACTTCCAAATAACAAGGTTACAGGCTACCATCCTCCTCCATTACCTCAACTTTGCAGGTTTTGCATACGGATATATATGGGTTGATATATATCAGCCCAATTTTAAACATCGGACCGATACCGATATGTTAAAAAATGACAAATATCGGCCGATATCGATATCGATGCCGATATATCGTGCATCCCTAGTTTTTACATTCATTTTATGACCCAGAGTGGCTCAAATTCAATGTTCTTTTCTGTACATCTTTAAAAATAAATAAATACATAAAGGTTTGCATGTGTCTCTGAATAGTCTTGTTTCTTCCAATTAAAACAAAAACAGCAAAGAAGAACAGCTGTTTTTGTTTTGTTTTTTTCATAGATATATACACGTAGATGCCGCATTCGGGCTTGTTTGGAGCATAGATATATATCTATATCTATGGTTTGGAGTGCCTCACGGCCGCCATCTTGTGCAGGTGTTCCATCTGACAAGCAGTCGCTCAGACCGGGTTTGACAGCTGTGAATCTGGCAAAATGCCAAACTTTTGTGCCGCGTACGGATGTTCCCATGAAATAAACGCCAAAACGAAGAGACATGGAATAACTTTTCTCAAGTAATAAGTTATTTTATATTTGTTATGAACTTGTTGAATTTGATGTAGATAAGATATCTGATATTAAATTAAACTAAGGTAACGTATCATAGGGTGAGATAGGTGTTACGTTTAGTGCATACACCGGTAGTTAGTTAATTGTTATTTTGTTGCATGTATGTGTAGGCTATCGGCTTATCAGCTGTTATCCCCGGCTGTGGTAGTAGCGAGCATAGTAGCGAGTGTGTGGTTGCTATGGTGATGAGGCCGGTGAGTGAGTGTAAACCACTGTAGACGCTACCCATATAAAGGCTAGACCTCTGCCTCTGTACTACAGTAAGTCAAAGTTACACACCTCCTTCTCAAGAAGAACTGACATCTCTGCATTGTTGGTGAATGAGCAAGTGCGGTATTTACAATAATTTAAGGACTTTTCTAGATCACCCACGTTATATCATCATTGCATTCTAACATCGAGGTCCCTGCACAAGATGGCGGCGGCGGCGGCGGCAGTCCGTTCCAATGGGCAGCAGCGTCAGATGCGGCATCTATGTGTATATATCTATGGTTTTTTTCACATTTGCAGGCAACCTTTGTAACCATGGTAAGCATGGGTTTAATGTAACAATGCTCCATTAACACAGTGTATAGTGTTTGTTCTCTGCTGATCTCATCTGAACTTCTGCAGTTTCAAACTGTCTTTGAGACTGACTATGAACAACCTGATTCCTCTCTTCAAACATCTGCAGTTACAGCAGTTCTATCCAAACAGCAGCTGTGAGGTTACCGATGCCATGCTTCTCCATCAGAGTGATGAGCTCGGCCTCAGTCAGGTAGTCTGGAGGACTGGTCTGCTTTTCCACCAGCTTGATCTCATCTACTGTGAAAGAGTCTCCATGCTCACAGTCTGGCATCACCTCCTCCTGAGTGATGCTCTGCCACGGCATCAGCGCTGTGAACCCTGGTGAAGAAGAAAACACCTGCCTGTTCAATGCTTTTCACTTCAAAAGTCATAATAGGGCATCAAACAATACAAGTCTATGGGATTATTCTCACATTATGACGTCATTTCAAAATAGCGTCATCATTTCCCAATATATGTTTAATATGCATTCACGGATGAAAGTGCAATTAACCAATTTATAGTTTTATTATCACACATGTATAGGGATTCTGGAACAAAGTTAAAAATCAAAATGGAAAAACCGTTGCAGTGAACAACATTCAAATTTAAAAAGGACAGAATTTCATTTTTAAAGTCTGGTCTACATAAATGTAGTGTAACATACTAGATTACACTACATTCTCACTAACATGCAAAAAATGAAAATGTATTCAGGAGCAGAGCCTGAGCAGCTTTCCAACTATGTGAAAATGAAAATGTGCTTAATGAATTTGTTTGAATGTGACTGTACCTGGTGATATAGGCGTTTTGCCACTACAGGAGAAAGCCTCTGGTCCGATGCTGAACTCGATGGTGGTCTGTAGGTACTTGCAGTCCTGACTGATAGTGGCAATGAAATGTCGTGTAATATATTCATAGAGTCGCCAGCCATCGCTGCCTGGTGAACAGCAGAAGAAGATTAGGATTAATGGTTGGGCATTAAATGGTCTGTGCATGAATCTTGAAGTCTGGGTATGTCACATAGACTGTGAGGGTTGGTGGTATGAATTCAAGATTGTCCACAATTATTGTTCACAACCATTATCACAGTTACCGGGCTCCTTTACTGTGGAACCAGCTCTCTCCATGGGTCAAAGAGGCAGACACTCTAACTACATTTAAGTCTAGACTTAGACCTTCCTCTATGACAGAGCTTTTAGTTCGGGCTGGTTCAGGTAGCTCTGAACCATTGTATAGCTACGCTGCTATAGGTTTAGACTGCTGGGGGACACATCTGGTTACATGGAGCCCTCTTTCTCCTCTCCTCTCCTCTCCTCTCCTCTCCTCTCCTCCTTTCTCCTCCTCTCCTCTCCTCTCTCCTCTCCTCTCCTCTCTCCTCCTCTCCTCTCTCCTCCTCTCCTCTCCTCTCATCTCCTCTCCTCCCCTCTCCTCTCATCTCCTCTCTCCTCCCCTCCTCTCCTCTCCTCCCCTCTCCTCTCATCTCCTCTCTCCTACTCTCCTCTCTTCTCCTCCTCTCCTCTCCTCTCTCCTCCTCTCCTCTCATCTCCTCTCTCCTCCCCTCCTCTCCTCTCCTCCCCTCTCCTCTCCTCTCCTCTCCTCTCCTCTCCTCCTTTCTCCTCCTCTCCTTTCTCCTCCTCTCCTCTTTCTCCTCTTTTCCTCCTCCTCCTCTCCTCTCATCTCCTCTCTCCTCCTTCGTCTCCTCTCCTTTCTCCTCCTCTCCTCTCCTCTCCTCTCCTCTCATCTCCTCTCAACTCCTCTCCTCTCCTCTCCTCTCCTCTCCTCTCCTCTCCTCTCTCCTCCCCTCCTCTCCTCCCCTCTGCTCTCCTCTCCTCTCCTCTCTCCTCCTCTCCTCTCCTCTCCTCCTCTCTCCTCTCAGCACATTTTGAACAGTCATTTTCTGTTGCACTTTGTAGTTTGGCCTTGGTGTCTCGGACTCTCTCTGTGTTTCTGCAGATCCACCAGAGCTCCATCTCTCTGCACCAGCCACTGCCTGCATGTTATGATGTCATGTGAAGCCCTTTGAGACAAACTGTAAAAACAGGCTATACAAATAAAAACGCCCTTGCCTTGTTACAGCATCTCAAACATTTTTGAACTGTCATTTTCTGTTGCACTTTGTAGTTTGGCCTTGGTGTCTCGCTGACTTTTATCTGTGTTTCTAATCCACAGAGCTCCATCTGTTCTAGTCCCAGCCACTGCCTGCATGTTGTGATGCCATGTGAAGCCCTTTGAGACAAACTGTAAAAACAGGCTATACAAATAAAAACGCATTATCTAATGAGTTAGTTGACCCACCCAGTTCTCCTTCTGAGGCAGCACGTGTGGGAGTGATAGGAGGATGGTCTCCAGCATCACTTCCTTTCCTTGGCTGGTTTATTCCAGTTGAAAGCAGAGCCTTCACCTGATGAAGAAGCAAATGACAGTTTTTTAGAAACAGATTTTAAAAGTGTATCCACACTCTGCCTGTCTAGGAGCAGAGTTAATGTATGCACACACGGCATTTATTCATGTGTCCTTGGCCCCAGAGTGGCCCTCACCTCTTCTCCCCATATGGAACTGTTGGCCTGCTGCTTTAGTGTCCCTTTCAGATCAAAGTTGGCTGGGTAGTGGGTTGTCTCAGTGCGTGGGTAGCTGATGTAGCCCTGTGTATACAGGCGCTCTGCAATCTGCATGGTATGCTGAGGACCCATGCCTAAAAAACAAAACATGTCAATTCTTTCTTTTCTTGTTACACATTCACAAAAATAGGACATATTCTGTCTTGATCAGTGTAGTGACTAAAGGAGCTACATGGAAGAAATGTATGGCAAGTAATCATTAAACCACCCAATACTGAATATGACCAGAGACTAAGGACTCATGTCAATCTGAAATACAGTTTAATGCCCCCCACAGGGTTTGTAGTCGTATGGAGCAACTTGTTAGCAACCGCCTTTCTGACCACACGCCAATGCTTCAACATTAATAGGTGGGGTGTTTACTGACCTGGTTCATGTCCTACAACTAAACCTGAAACTGGCTTAGCCTCTGTTAGGGGTTAGAGTCTATTTGCTCTGTGTTGCTTCGGGTTGGAGCGTGGCTGCATTGAAAGTGATGGATTTGTGTGCACACAAGATGCTACATTTGAAGAGCCCCTTTATACACATCAACGTTACATAAAGGATATAACATAAGTTCACAGAATTTCTAATTATTGTTTTCTTCAGACTGTGTGGGATGTTGACATGGTGCTTGACTTATCACTGCTACTGTAGGTGGTAATCACACGGCGCTAGAGAGAGCTATTCAGTTGTTTGCATTCTACTACCCAACACACAGTCCATCCTTAAAGGGATAGTATCATTTTTTTAAAGTGGGGTTGTATGATCTACAAATAGCCCCTAAGTACTTTAATTGCAGTAGAAGACTCTCTGCACTCCTCCCGTTAGCAACGCCAGCCCATAACCCTGCCCAGAGATTTACAACATACATTGTTGTGAATGGACCCAAAGAAACCTAACCAACTGCTGATCGGCGGGTGCTAACCCTGGGCGGAGGGATACGTGAGTTGGTTAGGTCCAAATAAAAACTGTGTTTTTCCTGCACTTTGAGGGGCTGGAAAAATTATATTATAGCCAACAATGGAACTGTGTTTTTTTTTTTTCAGGTAAAACCTCTTTTAGGCCGTGAAAATAGGCCGTTTCTTTGGGTCCATTCACAACAATGTTGTAAATCTCTGGCCAGGGCTATGGGCTGGCGTTGCTAACGGGAGGAGTGCAGAGAGTCTCTACTTAGGGGCTATTTGTAGATCATACAATCCCACTTTAAAAAAAGGCTACTATCCCTTTAAGCACTGCCTGGCCAGTAGACAATACATGCGTACATCCCAAATATCACAAATGAGAATAGAGGAAGTGATGCTTATGTTGGTGTGCATTTACCTAAAGCAGAGCTAGCCACTCGTAGCATCTCCACTGTGTTCAAGGCCTGGGGCCGCTGTTTGCTCTTCTCTTTCTTACTCATTGACTCCACCTGTAGTGAGTGAGGTATTACACATGTCATGCAGTTAGGTCACCTCCAGCCCTGACCAGTATATTCACCATCATTATGTGGCCAGTTGCTTTGGTTACAACTAGTTCTAACTCTTCTGATCAGCCTCAGGAATGTCAGTGTCAATGTCAGGGTGTATAATCTTAGATTTCAGAACCATTATATCTACAGTAATGTCAACACTTTATTAAAGGGATAGTTCACCCAAAATTCAAATTTCACTCATTATCTCCTCACCCTCATGTCGACTAAGAGCTGTGAGAATTTTCAGAGTCCTCCGTTCCTTCTCTGAGTTACGGGGGGGTCCACGCAGCAGTATTTGTCCATAATGGTTGTGAATGGATACCACTGTTCTTCGTCCACAAAGACACACCAACAATTTCTGATGTGGGGGCTTCAATACAAGAGGGACATTACAGACGAGCAGTATGGAGGTATTTGGATGTTTTTTGGTGTGTCTTTTTGGACCAAGAAAAGTGGTATCCATTCACAACCATTATATGGACAAACACTGCTGTGTGGACCCCCCCATAACTCAGAGAAGGAATGGAGGACTCTGAAAATTCTCACAGCCTTTAGTCGACATGAGGGTGAGTAGATAATGAGTGAAATTTGAATTTTGGGTGAACTATCCCTTTAATCAGTCATGAATCGACAGTGTACCATACAGTAGTTGACACTCATGTTAATAATACTGACCAGTTAGTATGCTTGGCATATTTAGGTTTTATGTTCTTACCTTGGCCTCCCTGGATGTCTTGGTCAGATTGACAAACATCTGACCCACCTCTCGGTCAAAGACCCTCACCCTCTTCCAGTCCAGTGTCAGTGAGCAGTCCTTGCCTTTGAACACCTGACAAAAACACAGCATGTCAGTCAACACAGCAAGAAGGAAGAAGTGACTGAAAAGGTTTCAGGCAGCATCTGAGACTTACCTTTGCCTGGATGATCCAGTAAGTCTCTGGTTTGAAGGACTGGATCTTGTCATGGCGTTCCACACAGAAGCCAAGCGTGGGGGTCTGGCATGGTCCGAAAGAGATCAAGGAGGAGTCCAGATTGCCGTATTTGCCCTGAAAATACTTCGTCTGGAACCTGTAAAATATTTGACCACCAAAGGTCAGACTTTCATTTTTTGATGAGATTATGATCTTAGAACAAAGAGCCTCACTCTCAACCCTGAACTCCTGAGGAAGTTACACAATGTCCCTTTAAACAAGACTGGGTCAAACAGGCCACATACAATCAAGGGTTTAAAGTGGATGTTGTTGGAAACTGTTGTGGAACTACATCAACATTGTGGCTGTGTGTTAGATCAGCTGGGTTCAGCTCTTCATCTCTTATCTTCTCCACTACTTCATCTAATACATGACATTTTAATACAGCTAAATTGTAATGAAGTAGTTCTCATTGAAATGTGTTTTTGTGTTCATTTTCGTAATGTTGTTACTTTTTTCTCGTAGGAAATGTACAATTTTATTCTCGTAAATGTACGACTTTATTCTCGGATACTTATGACTTTATTCTCTAAGTCTGTGTTTTGTTTTTTCTCAACGTGGCCCTAATACTCCGTCATACTTATACGTGCTTCAACTCTTACAAACTTATCATCTGTTATAATTCCAGGACATTTGACTTTTTTCTCATTTTCCCTGTGGTCAACCATTTTCCAGGTTTTCCAGGAAGAGTGGGAATCCTGAAAATCAACTCATTTCTATTTGAAATGTAGAGATGAGTAATTCTTTGAACAGACCAGGCCAAAGCCAGTGTATGGCTGCAGTAATACCGTACCGGGTGAAAGCACAGCCGATGCGCAGATCCAGCTCCTGTCGTGCGTCCACTGACAGTGCTTCGTTGCGGTTGGGCTCTCCCAGGCAGTTCATGGCGTTCCAGATATCAGTGTCAGTAATGGAACTGAATTTGGCACGGAAAACGCTCTGCCCCATCACACTTCCCTTGTTCATCACTGGCTGGATGATGTCCAAAACCTTAGAGCCAAGAGAACAATGACTGAAGGAAAGAAGCAATTCCTGATCCAGTTTGAGGGGGGTCTGGTTAACCATCATGATGTTTTGTTTGGTGTGCAATGATGCAATGATTTAACAAGAAAATTGACATTTAAAGGTCTTGAGGCAAGATGGAATGCAGCATGTATACTGCCATGACATGAGCTCAACCCATTTCAAGATTGCGATTAGGGTTGCAAAATTCCGGGAATTTTCAAAGTTGGAAACTTTCCATGGGAATTAACGGGAATTTATGGGAATTAACGGGAATAAATCATTTTTGAAGGTTGGCCCTAACAGGGAACTTAAATATAGTTGGAGAAAATATTTGTAGCATCATCTTGGCTAAAACAACCAGATTTAATGCAAGCAACTTGAATATCCTGTATTCCAAAACCTGCAAAGTTGAGGCAATGCACTGTGCATTCCTCCATCATGGATGATTCCTGTAACCTTGTTATTTGGAAAGCAAAATACATTCTGAAAACAACCAGGAGTTTTTGAAGAAGCATTCAAAATTTCAGTTTGCATGATTTTCACTCAGACAAAAAAATGATTTGGTGACATCATCTCAGAAACTTTCCGCAAAACCAAAACTAAGAAATGCTGGGCGACCCGACCACTAAATAATAACAAAATAACGTTAAAGACAAGATTTTTTTTTGATAACAATGACCCCAAAATTTCTAGTTAATTCCCATAAATTCCCATAATTCCCATAATTCCCGTGGAAAATTTTCAATTTGGAATATTTCCATCCCCATGGAAAGCTCAACCCATTTAAAGATTGGAAATTTTCCATCCTTTGCAACCCTAATTGCGATTGAGGTGAATACAAAGACACTATGCACACACTGATCAAATGTTAATTCCATATGTAGGTGGGGGTGGAATTACCTCAAAACAGATGTTCTCGCCTTCTTTATCACAGTCCAACCATAAAACCACATAGTCACAGCCTCGTGCCTCAACCTAGACACAAAAAAATGGATTCAAGAGATGAGATGATGCATCTATCTATCCATCTATGAGCTTGTGATAACCACATGCTGGGTCAGTTCTAAACCTTGCCTGGAGGAATTTGACCATGTTGAGTTTGGGGGTGGCTTCTTTCTTTTCCGTGGGAGCTTTGCTGAAGAGTTCTGCAGGGTCCACCTTGTCCCAGTTGTTGTATTTTCCTTGAAAAAGAAGATTTTAGAAGAAAAGAAGATTTAAAATTTTAATATGAAATCCAAATCATGAGTTTTGGAATTGTAGAGGTTGAAACCATGTTGACAAGCAAAAAGTGATGTCAGAGTATACACGTACTTCCTGTAAATCACTGCTGCCCAAATCATGAATTTTAGAGTTAACCTTATGATCATTTACTACACTAAGCAATAAACGGTAAGCTCCATGCAATGTGTTACCACAAACATGTCCTTATTGTCTCTATGGTGGTGTTAATTGTGTTTTTAATGAAAATTAGGTGAAGAAAAATGTAACTATTATAAAGTAAAGAGACTTTTACTTGACTTTTTAATCTCAGAGAGAATGCTACCTACCAATGAAATCCAGACTCATCACATGTCCACAAACAGAAGTCATCCTGAAGCGTACACTCTGGCCCTGGAAGCTGCCAGCGTATTCGTGCACTGAGCATGCTCCATTCAGACCCTTGCGACTGCTGCAGGTTCCTAAAAAACCAACAAGAGATTACATAACTAGTAAATGTAGTTATTTTTGTTTAAATTGCAGGACACAAGGCTGGTCAACATCTCAATTACCCTCTTTGTCATAAAGCTAAAGAAATGACATTGGTTTAAACATACATGACCAATAGACACATTTAATACTGGTCAAGATCCAGCTTGATCTTACACAGCAGAGTTACAAATTCTCCGACATAGACTGTAAAAATGCATATTGGCTCTGGAAAATGAAGCCAATGCAGAAGACTCATAAACAACAACACATCTGACTGTCAAAATGCATATTGGCTCTTAGATTTCAATGAACCATTATATCTACAGTAATGTCAATACTTTATTAAAGGGATAGTTCACCCAAAATACAAATTTGAGAAATTGTTCCACAAAAAATGAAATAAGTCTATATTTTAAGCTTGTTTGTAGCGGAAGCTCCCAGTGTCTCAGTTCACTGCTCTTCCTGTGTCAAGTGCAGATCTTACGTGATTATTTAAAAAAAAGAAAAAAAATCTCACGTGATTTGCACTGACCGGCGGAACAATTTCTCATGTCGGGGCTTCAATACAAGAGGGACATTACAGACGAGCAGTATGGAGGTATTTGGATGTTTTTTGGTGTGTCTTTTTGGATGAAGAAAAGTGAGCCCCATTCACAACCATTATATGGACAAATACTGCTGCGTGGACCCCCTGTAACTCTGTAAGGAACAGAGGACTCTGAAAATTCTCACAGCTCTTAGTCGACATGAGGGGGAGAAGATAATGAGTGAAATTTGAATTTTGGGTGAATCATCCCTTTAAAGTAGGTCTTACTGTGTTTTCTTAGAGTGAAGACCAGTGGGATCTCGTTGGTGAACTTTTAAAATGCACTCAAACATTTACATAAAATAGCAATGAGTCAGACATGGAGTTGAACAGAAGGTGGAGTGGTAACACATGACCTCTGACAGCCGGGGGGGGGGGGGCCCTTCCAGTAAGCAGAGGGCCTCCGGTCCCTTAATGACTCTGGCTCAATGCTACACAGTGACGTCCTCTCTGGATAAAATCATTCTGTCAAGGACGAATACAAATGAGGAGAACGTGGGCACAAACTGCTTTTAATTGACGTGTACAACCGAATCACCAATCCAGACATGCACACGTAAAGCAACAACAATACTGACAAGAAGCCACTATATAAATGGAGACATGAGCAGATACAGGTAGATCGACTTGAAGCCAAAGAACACAAGGACCAGAAAAAACACCAAGACCACAGCAAGACCAACCTCCAGTCAGAAACTTCAACCATGGAACATCTGCAGGTAAGAAACTAGTCTTTACTGTGATGCTGAAGCTGACAGCCACATGGCTTACACTCCATCTGCTCTGAAAGGAGGAGTTTTCATCATCAGTCACTCCATGTTCAGATTGGTTAGTCAGACCTGACACAAGACGCAGAAATATTCTGGGATTCTCCATTCATGGGCTCAAAGGTCCCAAAGGTGGAGCTCAGCTACGGCGTGTGCCCATACAAGCACACATCCTGGGATTCTCCATAGAAGGCAGAGCTGCTGTTTGATTCACTTTACAAATCAGTCAATACAGCCATATCATTTGTTCTGAAGCAACTCTTTGCGTAACTATTTTATCTTCAGGCTCTTCAAAGTAGAAATAACGTGGGTCTATAAAAACAGCTTCTTCCTCTTGAGCTGATCAAATCCAAAATGTGCGCAAACTGTTTTTTTTTCCTGGCACTGCACTTTCTTCTTGTTCACACCACAGTGTGACACCTGGGCACACTGGATCTGACATGCTGCACTCAGATCAGTCTACAGCAGTGATTCTCAACATGGGGTCCAGGGACCCCTAGGAGTCCTTGAGAGATCTGAAGGGGTCCCCAATTTATTCCTTGAAATTTTCCGTTTTTCAATAAGTTTTTTTGTTGTTGTTTTTTTAACCACTTTTTCTAGATTTTTTTGTTTACTTTTTTGTTTTAGAAATGTTACCACTTTTTTCTAGAAAATTGTAACTTTTTTATTTTGAACATTCTTTATGAGAAATGTCAGCACATTTTCTAGATTAAAAAAAAACTTTTTTGTTTTAGAAATTTTATCCGTTTTTTCTAGAAGATTTTTATTTTGAACATTATTTATGAGAAATTTTACCAATTTTTTTACTTTTTTATTTTTTACTTTTTTATTTTTTTTTAGAATTTTTACCACTTCTTCCAAGAAATGTTTAAATGTTTTTGGAGAAATTGGACCACTTTTTTCCAGAAATTTCTCTATAATATTTCCAAAAATTCACACCATTGGCCCTAATTTAAAAGTATAAAAAAGTAATGTTCTTCAGTCTCAGAACAAATATTTGTGTATTTCTGGTGTTTACTTCTAAATTTGGTCCAATGGGGGTCCGTGGTCTAATTTGTGTCAATTTAGGGTCCTTGATGTACAAAAGGTTGAGAACCACTGGTCTACAATGTAAAATAGGAGGCTGAGGATTATGAAACAGTTTTTAGTTATGAATCCATTTTCCTTCTGTAGAGACAGAACCATGATTCTAATGTGAATCCATTTTATTACACAATCACCATCCTTGTTGTTTTGTATTGTCTGCACTAGGAATGTCACCATCATGTATTATTGTCAAAGAAATCATCATGATTATCACAATTTTTCCTATTATTATATTCAATAATTTTAACACTATGAATGTGTAAAATCAAATATAGTCAAAATATAATTGCATTACCAGTTATATTATTCAAAGTATCTATATAGCACCAATTATTAATCCTTCATGATACGTTGGGTAAATTGGCATTAACTTAATTTCTGGGCTACAAAGTAAGTGGTTATCCCACAGGTGATGATTCATATCGTTCATAATGTAAAATGTAATAATTGTAGCTTTTTATACCACAATTAATTGTGAAAGGGGCAATGACATGATGCAACCCAATGTCATAAAACCAACATAATTACAAAAATGTACATTCGAACAAATCTGATGCATGCCAGTAAAACCATTTTTAAAGATGTTTCTGAATTGCTCATCTTTCCAATCCTTATTTGTCACTGAGCAACAGAGAGAAGTCTGTCCACACTAACACTGTCCTGCTTCCTCTGTGTCCAGCTGCTTCGTGTCTTTCTGCTGTGCCTGCTGGCTGTCCACCAGTGTCCGGCCATCCCACTGGGCAGTCAGTGTGTGGACGAATCCTTCTGTCCATACAGCCTGCACGACTACTACAGCCAGTTGGTCAACCTGCCCAGCCACATCAACGAGCGCAGCATCGCAACCTGGACCTACGTGTGAGTATCCATATGGAGGCTGACCCCCCGGAGACCGCTCCATCCCATAGACCAGTGGTTCCCAACCTAGACACCACAAATTCCTGGCAACCCCGCCATCACCTGATATTTATACAGAATTTTATTTGAACTTGATTTTTACTTGAGAAGGTGAACGTATATACAGTTGTTTCAAACTGGGTGTGGTGTTTTTAATCATAGTTTTAAAATGAATATTATTTTTGCAATATTTGTATATCATGGTCACCTTACATTATGATTTTTTTTATTTCATGCATACCTGCAGTATTAGTATATTTATATTCATATCTCATTGACACTTACTTTGCAATATTTTTATATCAAAGGTCACTTTACATCACAATATTCTATATTATTTATACTTATATTTATATCAATGTCACTTACGTTGCAATGTTTTTACACCATAGTCACTTTACCTATCTGTACTTTTATATCAGACCATCTTATATCCTCACTTTGTTGGTTTGTTTTTGTTGTTTTTTAATTTTGTTTGGAAAAGGCATTTTTCATCAGAATCAACAGCATAAAAATACAAAATTGGTATTTTCCAAAGTCCTTTTCCTGTTTATGCAACCATTCATGCATACGGGTAAGCAACAAGAGTCAACGAAGGACAGAGTGTGGTAAAGGACTCCTTCATGAGCATCCATTGTCACTTTCCTGAGCGTGTCCTTGTATATTCGAGGGTTGATTTGTTTTGTGTCTATATTTTCTGCCTGGTGTGTTGTGTTTGTGTTTTTGTTTTGTTTTTTAGCCCTCTCTACTTTCTTAACTTGGCTGTTGTAACAACTAAAGTTCCCTGTTGTGGGATGAATCAAGTACGCCAAATAACCTCATCTAGACATTTCAGGAGACCCGATCGGAATTCCAGGTGACCCGGTGTGGGGTCCCGACCCCAAGGTTGGGAAACACTGCCAGAGACTCTTATCTTAAAATGTCAGTGGCTAGTTTCCTATTTCTTGGCATCTGTTCTTTCTACTCACAGATGTATTTTTTTATAAGGCGTAACCTCAGCTCCCGAACAGCCAGAGTGTGACGGTGATGGAGCAGCCCTCTCTGCTATCACACGTCTTTATTAGCAGTCTATCATCTTTTTTTTAAAGTATTTTTTTGGCTTTTTGCCTTTATTTGATAGCACAGTAGAGATAGACGGGAAAGGGGGATGTATAGAGAGAGGGGGAATGACATGCAGGACAGGGCTGCCCGACGCGGGATTCGAACCGGGGACGCCTGCGGTGAGGACTGTAGTCTCTACACTCTTAGAAATAATTAGGGTTCCAAAAGTGTTCTTCTACAAGGGCTGAGATTCTATCTGGAACCATTTGCTTCTGTTCTTGGTAACACTAAGGGTTCCAGTAAGAACCATTTTGATCCAGAGAACCCTTAAAAACCCTTTCCCCAAAGAAAGGCCATAAAAGGGGTTTTTGTAGAACCTCTCATTGGGGGTTCTAGGTGTAACCTTTCACAGATGGTTCTAGGTAGAACTCTTTACGTGTTGGGTTCTAGATATAACCCTTTATGTTGGGTTCTCGGTAGAACCCTCCAAAAGGGTGCTCCTATGAGGACAAGCCGAAGAACCTTATATGGTTCTACATAGCACTTTTATTTCTAAGAGTGTACACACACTGCACCATCAGTCTTTCATCATAACACAGACTTCATCCTTCACCATTAAGGGTAGTGGATCAATAGATGACTCCATTACTTGAACAAGACCAGGTCAGAGCCTAGTATTTGGCTGACCCAGATCACATGAACCTGGTTGAAACCTGTCGTAAGCAGTTCCTTTCAGCCCAGCAGCATCTCTCCTCCATATTCTATGTTCCCATCAGTCAAGTGAAAGCCTGTCTCTGATCTCTCATCAGGGAGAACATCGACCTGAACCGGGTCCCTCAGGTCATCCATGAGGCCAGCTGCCACACCAGCCACTCCTGCAGGGGACTGGACAATGCTTTTGGTCTAGAGACCATCCCTGTGTCCCTGAGGATGCCCGTCCTCAAGAAAAACCCCAGCTGCTTCCCCACAGCCAGCTACTCTCTGGAGTTTGAACTCATCACCATAGCTTGTATATGTGCCATCTCCAGGCACAGCTGAACAGGACTGACCGCTCCCACGTCCACGTAGGACACTGATAAACAACCTGTTTGTAAATCTGGTAGTTTCTAACAAATAGTCCATTTCACTCTTATTGTTTTCCAGTGGACACTGAAGATGTCACAATTCAATGCACAGTATATGGAATAAAAGTTATTTTACATTAAATGGTTTCTGGTGTCTATATTAGTATACGCTTTTCTTTCTGAATGCTTTTCCATGTGGCCTTTGACCTCGGGGGGTGGGGGGGTTTGACTGATTCCAACAAACATTCAAAGATAAAGTCAGCAGCCAACCAACCACATACAAGCACAGAGCCTTTCTTCTCAGCAGCAGACCAGGTTTCAGGTTCACGTCTTGACTCTGTCTCACTGTCACCATCACATTTGGAAAAGGCTCAATGACCATAAACTAACTTTAAATTATAAAAGACGTAGTGAATTCTGCATGAAGCCACTTTTATTAAGTTTATTAAGTCAATCTCCAGGTCCTAGGTCAGTTCTTAACATGAAGACTAATCCCACTGATGATGAATATGCCTCAACCATCACACTGCTGTCCCCAACATCAATACATAGTCACTGTTCCTATTGTCCACCTGGGTCTAGGAAGGAAGGAAGGCAGGAAGGACAAAGGGAAAGAAGAAGGAAGGAAGGACGAAGCGAAAGATGGGAGGAAAGAGGGAAGGGGAAAACAAAGGAAAGATAGATGGAGGGAGGGAACTGATTGGGTCAAAAAGGAAGGGAGGGATGGAGGGGGAAATGATTGTGGAAAGAAGAAAGGGAAAAAGGAAGGACAGAAAGATGGAGGGAGGGAACATGTTTGTTCAAGGAAGGAAGAAGGGAAAGGGAAGGAAAGAAAGATGGAGGGTCAGTTGGATCAAAAGAGGAAGAAAAAGTAGGCTAAGGACAAAGGTAAGGAAGGAAGGGAGAAGTAATTGTGTAAAGATGGAAAGGAAGGAAAGAAGGAAGGGTGGAGGAAGGGAACAAATGACCCAGAAAGACAACAGGAGGGTTAATAACAAGTGTCCCTGTGTTAGCTGACATTGGAGCGACGATTGTACAACAAAGTACTTATTGTTATTTATTATTATTCATATCATTTATTGTTGGATGGAACACATTACAGAGGAACTTGTAACTTGGCTGTAACGTTAGTAACTGTTATAGTAAAGGCAGGACAGCCCACAGAGCGCGATCTGAGCCCACGGTGTCGTCACGTGTTAAAGAAATGTCAACAATCACACGTCGGTCCAGAGACTGTGGGTGGTCATACTCACCTCGAGACAGGATTTTGGAAATGGACTGAGCCAGTGATGGTTTCTCTGCCACCATCAACACAGTCCTCATGTTGAAACGCTGTCACTTCACCTCAGCGCCGCCGATCTGTTGTTACGTTAACGTTACGTTACGCTGCTAACGTTGCTGCTGAGAACCGCTGACCTCTGAAGGGATTCTAACGTTGCTACCATGACAGTGAGAACTTGTTTCTTTCTTTCTTTACTTCCTGTTTGCTCTTCGTGGCTCTTCCTTTGTCCTGATAGGAGATTCTACCGCCACCTGCTGGACTGATCATGCAAGCTTTATTATCATATTTGAAACATATACAAGCATGACATCATACTGACACGAAACAACACTAAAACAGCAATAAGCTACCATGTTTCTAGATTGTCGATGAGCTATGTTAAAAAGTTGTCTTCCCTTGTATCATTTTGCTTGTTTAGTGCTTTCCATTATCTTCCTGCTTATCTCAGCCAATATTGCAGATATCTGAACAAATAAGGGGTCTAGACCCATGTTTTGAGGGTCAGAGATCACAATAAAACTATTTATAAAGTGATCACATGTTGGTGGTATGCTGGGAAGCAAACCTAACCCTTTTACCAATTACAAGACGCCAATATAGGATATACCAAATAAGGTGTCTAGAGAGAGGTTGTTGTGGCTCTTCCTTTGTCCTGATAGGAGGTTTCAAGTTGTCACAGGACCACACCGGAACACTACTTCATCAGTCCACCTGCTGGACTGGTTTTTCCAGAATAGGTTCGCTCGGAGTTTCGTTGTTTTTTTATTTGTTTGAACAAGAACTTTATTATCATATTTGAAACATATACAAGCATGAGCTCAATGACCATCCGTAGTCTTCAAAACATAGACATTGTCAGACAACCTATGAGCAATTTAGAGTCGCCAATTAACCTAGCTGCATGTCTTTGGACTGTGGGAGGAAGCTTGACAAAAATAAATAATTAAAATTATATACAATAAAATAAACAATTAAAAAAAAATTACAATTAGTCCGAATGCATAAGGATAGCAGTCACTGAGATGACTGAACACGTGAAACCTGAGATTCTTCTTCAAGGGCCCCAATGGCACTGGTACAGTCTTCTCCACTGAACACATAACAAGAAGAGTGGTGAAAGGGATTCTGCAAACTGCTAAATTGAGATGGACGTGCAGTAAGCAAAAAACAAATAAACAAACAAAACCCCGACAGATTTATCTATTAATATGGACCATAATCATTTCTTCAAAACTGTCTTGTTTTGGAGAAGACTACAAATTTTGTTTTGGCTTTTTCATAACAGAGTTGAAAGAGACAGGAAATAGGGAGGCAGAAAATGACACACAGGAAAGGGCCGTCTGATGCAGGATTCAAACTAGGGCCGCCTGCATGAGGACTATAGCCTCAATATATGGGGCGCCAGCTTAACCCACTGCAGCACACAAAATCCCAGGTTTCACATATTCAGTCATCTCAGTGACTGCTAGAGTGTTAAGCCTGAGATGCTGAGGCAGTCGGAGCAACTGTCAACCCATCTGATGTCTGGGCAGAGTTGTGAGTCTTCAGTGGATGTTGTCCATACCAAATCTAGTTGAAATTTAACATGGTGGGGAAAGAAACAGCAATTTTATTACCTTATTTTTCACATTCAAAAACATTTAAGAATAAGACCACACTTGACTGGTTGACTCACTGGAGGCATGAACAGGAAGAGGAGGAGAAAGAGGAAGGAGAGGATGAATTCAGTTACATCGTGGATTTACTGGACTGTTTATCTGGCATGGGAAAGAGAAGAGTGGTCACATCAACAAGAGTTCTATTATGATGTTTGATCCAAATAAACTTTGGTTAAACATACAACAACCTCTGTCTAGACACCTTATTTGGTATCTCCAATATTGGCGTCTTGTAATTGGTAAAAGGGTTAGGTTTGCTTTCTAGCATGCCACCAACATGACTTTATAAATAGTTTTATTGTGATCTCTGACCCTCAAAACAGAACCCCTTATTTGTTCAGATATCTGCAGTATTGGCTGAGATATAGTCAAATTAGTTTTTTTTGATAATGGCGGCAGTAATTTGCATAAAAATGATACAAGGGACATTTTGACAACTTTTTAACATAGCTCATCATTTTCTACACATTTTTTCCAATCTAGAAACACTGGTTAGAAGTATATTTCCGGGGGGTGCATGATACCCCCCTCTTCCCACTAGACTAAGAGTGTGTAATACATATAGCAGAGCTTGACAAAAATAAATAATTAAAATAATATACAATAAAATAAACAATAAAAAAATATTACAATTAGTCCGGATGCATAAGGATAGAAAATTAATAAATAAAATACAGACAATAAAGAGTCAGAAAATAAACATGTGCAAAAATTGAAAAAACAAATAAACAAACAAAAGTACAGATTTATCTATTAATATGGACCATAATCATGTCTTCAAAACTGTCTTGTTTTTACAAATTTTACATAACAGAGTCATTAAAAAAAAGTTCCACATAAAATTAAGTTTCATTTGACATAGCCTGGAGAAATCTAGATTTGTGAAATTTACCCAACAGACACAGCAATTTTATTACATTATTAACTTCCTTATTTTTACATTCAACATTTAAGAATAAGACCACACTGCGGCTCAGGAGGTTACAGATAGTTAGGCTACTATCTCCAGGAGGAAAAATATGTTTCTCACTGACCCAAAAGAACAATAATAAAAATGTGCGTGCCTTATTCCAAAAAGATATCGTTGCTACCCCTCATATTACTGTTTATTGGAATCATTTCACAGACCATATTGATTGGGAAAAAAAACTTGGATGCTTCCTGACAAGTTTTTAATCACAAATGGTTAAGGAGGTTTCTTACAAAATCATACATAAATATTATCCAGTTAATCATTATATGCAGAAATGTAAAAATGACATCATTTGTTCTGCTTTGCTCTCACACGAAAAAACTGTGGGCAGACCTTAGCAAATTTATTATTGACTCCTTCACCATAGATTTTATTTTACTTTGGGAAAATGTTGTTTTTGGTTTCCATAATTACCCTAAGAAGGGAGGAAAATGTTACTTTTTAATAAATCTGTTTTTATTTCTTGCAAAATATAATAGTCATAAAAGTAAAATCTCTAAGAAAACCCCATGCTTTTATGTTTTTCAAAAAGATAATTCCCAAATCAGCAAATGAAAAGACTTTTAAAACCTAGACTTTTATAAGATGTATAAAATTGTTGTATATTTATCATCACATGTTCTCTGTATTTTCATTGTACATGCCACTGTTCCCTGTATACTCCTTTTAAATAAAGCTGCTGAAAAATAAATAAATAATAATAAAAACTAGATAAAACTAGGCTACACATTCAAATCTTCCTGTCATTATATGTTTTAGCTTTGTTTAATAGAACTGAGAATTGTACTTGCTTGATTCTGGGAGTTTGCTTAGCTTCAAAGTCAGTGAGCAGCAAACGTGAAAGAAAAAAAGTCTCAATATATTCTTTTTTTTTATTATTAATGCAATTAATAAAAATTAATTTACAATTTTGTTTTGACTCCAGGCAATAGATGATCCAAAGATAAGCAGGCCATGGTAAGACTTTTAAAATGATGCACAGAGCCTACATTATATTTGATTTTCTAGATTGTACTTTTCCTCATCTTCCTTCCAATTGGCTGTTGATCTCCTTGTGTCCATCGCCCCCCAGTGTGAGCCAGCCCCCATTATGAAAGGACACATATAGATATCCACTTCTATGTCTGAGTGCACATCAAGAGTAGGATTTCCAGGTTCAACTCTTTATTTTCCTCGCAATGCCTCATCCTGTTCCATTCTGTTTTAAGACGCATGAATAGAATTTCAAGCTGATCGAAAAAATCATCAGGACAGAGAGTTGAGCAAACCATCAAACATGATCATTGCTTTTCCTAAATGATATATCCATTCTGAATCTGATGCCAACATGTTTAGAAAATACAGTATGGACGATGGCATATTACTGATGGGCTCAGAGAATCTGATGGGAGTCATCAGGTTGTTCTGATAGACTAGTGTTGACTGAAGGAGGAACCTCTTTGGACCAGAAGAGGCTCTTAGAATATCTGACAAAGCTCTAGTTGTGACATCAAGTTGGTCTGAAGACTGTTCCCAATTTTGTCCAATAGATGGCAGTACACCACATGAAATAAGACACATTATTATGGAGTAGACCAGGTCTACCCCCAGCCATCCTCTTCCCTCTGATAATTACTGTATCATGTGTTTTAGAAGTGTTGAGCTGACAGCAGAGAGACATCTGTAGAGAGCTTTATGTACATTAGCTGCCTTTAAAAAAAAAAAAAAAAAAAATCTTATTTCTGTCTATAGAAATGTCGGTTTTTAGCTTGTGCCTGGTTTTAGACTGTGCCCGTTCCTTGCTCTTATACTTGATGACTTGTAGTTGCTACATTGTGAGGACCGCAACAAGTTTTTAACCAACAGACTGAGGACATTTTTGGGAAGTGAGGACATTTTGGCCGGTCCTCACTTTTTCAAAGGGCTTTTTGAGGGTTAAGACTTGGGTTAAGACATTAGGTTATAATTAGGTTTATATTAGGTTTAGAGTAATGGTTAAGTTTAGGCATTTGTTTGGGATGGTTAAGGTTAGGGTAGGGGGCTAGGGAATAGGCTACATTATGTCAATGAGGGTCCTCACTAAGATAGAAGTACAAGGATGTGCGTGTGTGTGGTTGCATTCATCCCCTCCTCCACACTTCTAGGGGGGGTAATCAATTAAATGCATCTTAACCACCACCATCCCCCTCCCTCCATGCTGCCATCCATGGAAGCAGCAGATGCAATCCTGTGGATATCAGTGGACTGAATGACCTGAGGGGGGGGGGTCTTATCACACATATATTATTCCTATGTCCCACACAGAAGCTCAGCTTTCTTTTTGGGATGCTAAATGAAAACAAGGAAGTGGTTACCTAGACAACACATACACACTGAGTGAGGCAAGTCAACATACAGTACTTAGTGAAGCCAGTCAGGTGAGAGTAGGACCCATACACACACACACACACACACACACGCATGTCTCTCACTTGTTGTCAAGGAGCTTCCACAGCCTCAGCTCCAGCACAGAGCTTGTGTGCTAAGGCAGACTGCAAGCACCTGTTCATTGAGGAACCTGAGTCCAGATGCCACTGAGCATGGGGAGGCAGAGAGAGGGGGTGACATGCAGAAAAAGGCCGCCTGCTGTTGGATTTGTTTGTTTTGGGGCACTTGCTTTAAGGGATAATTCAACACCTTCAAATCAGTTGAGAAGTAGGTTCGTTACCTTGTTGGTGCAAGCTATTTTTAGAATGGCGGAGCAGCTGAGCAGAGGCTCATGGGATTTCTTGGTTTCCCTCATCAAACTCATCAAATACACAATCCAACAACTCCACAACGCTCTGGTGGACAAGTTGTGACCTGCACATTCACCACACTATGAGATAATAACACAACGTTACCACACAGAGTTGTTTTAGAGGGAAATTCATGCAAAACCGCTGATGTGCGTTGCCTTCAGGGACAGTTTTTCATCAAGCAGTCTCTGCACTGGCAATGGGCTAATTTGCTGAAATATTGAACTATCATTCGGACATTTTTGAGTAGGCCGATTGGAAGGTGCTGCTGGGGTCATGGGATCAGACTGGTTCCAGCAGGGACACCTAGACAGAATGGTTTGGACACTGTATTACATGTGTAGTTTTTCTGTTTTTCTCCTCAATCAGAAAAGGTAGGTGTGCCGGGAATCAGGGATGGAGACAGGGACAAGCTGACCTGAAGACCTGAAGACCTGAAGATGAGACTAGAAGGTCTAGAGAAGAGAAGTCCAGAGGAACCTGCAGTACCATGTCACTGGGGGGGGAAACAGGGGGTCGCTATAGCCACAGCACCACCCAGACAGGGAACTCAAACAGGCAAGATTATAGAAACACCAAAAAACATCCAAATACCCCAAAACACGCACCAATCTTGCAAGATTTGGACGGAGCGGGAAGAGAAGTGCTGGGTGCTTCCGCTAACGGAACGGGAACGGAGGACTTTTCACAGCTCTTTGATAATAAGTATTTGGATTTTGGGTGAACCATCCCTTTAATGACAACTTTTCCAGGAATTTCAGTAATCCAGTGGTTGAAAGCCACATGGTTTCTTGTCAGGGCCGGAACTATGGGATGGAGATAAAGGTGACTTTCTGGGAGCTTCAGGCTCTGGAGGAAGTTCTTGTCCTTCTTCAGGACTGACTCACCAACCATGTAGCGTCTCAAAGTGGGATTACAACATGACACAGTCAGCTTCTCAGTTTCATTTGACTTGTCCGAATTGCAATAGATGTCTTAGTCGCTGTGGCTCCTTCACACACCTTAATGTTAATTCCATTTCTGAACATTTTAAGGTAAACATATGCGTTGCAGCTGTGTCTGCTGGGGTAAAGCTTCTCATCTAGTTTAGTGTAGCAGCCTATTCTCTTGCAGCAGCAGGTCTGCTCACAGTTCACACAGCCTTTTTTCTCTGGTTGGTTACGTAATATAAACATATCATTGACTCATTTAGTCTGTTACTCATGTGGTGGTCCAGATTCAGAAAATGTGTTCTATGTCATCCAGACCCAGTTACTTTAATAATAGTAATAATAATGCTGAAAGCTTTCTGACCTACCCATCTGATCCTCTAATGCAGGAGCAACAACAGCAACATCTGCAGAAATGCCTTCCTTTGACATGCTACAGCTCAGAAATCTGAGCAGGAAGTGTATGTCAGCCATCAGTCCAGATCCAGCTGAATGAGGATTTGATGTGAGGAAGCCTGTCTGCACCTGACTGAGCTGCTCCTGTTGGATCTGTCAGCACTAAAGCATTCACTTTCACTGCCAAATGAGTGTGAGCTGCTCACTGCAAACTGCATGTACATCAGCCTGCACCACTGCTTTCTTTCTATACCATGTGAGCGGCTGCGACAAGCAGTGTTACTATGGTAACACGCTCGCATTTTCCTCCATGATGCCAGATCCAGTCAGAATGGAGCTCAGACTGTGAGCTCAGATCCGGAGCTGCAGGAGAATAGGACTATTATGGTATGGATTCCATGTAGACAGAGATGGGGAGGTTTTCTGTGATAGTGCAGTGCAGGCAAGCAATGATAGGATTTAGTATCATTCAGCTCATAGATGTGTTACTGCCCCATGTGACTCTGTGTCTCTGGGTGGCAGTGTTTATCTGTAGTCTTGGTGTTTATTTGTTTACTTATAGTAACAGGGACAGTCAGGGCCGTTGTAAAGGGGAGAAAGGTGATGATAATTCCAGGGGCCCAGCGCCCAGTAGGGCCCACAAGAAACCCTATCAGCTTTCAGCATTCAACTGTATTTCCTTCAGGAAATGCATTCTCTAGTTTTGCATAAGACCCTGACTAATACTCATAGGAGACCGGGGTAATGTTTCCCGGCCTCCTGTTGGTCATTAGAATCTTTTTGAGCTGCAAAAAAACAAAAATGATTCAGGAGGTCAAAATATCAGTTTTTTAGTACCAAAAGTTAAAGAATGCCCCCCACGCTTGAAGTGTTATAAAATTGGTTTGGATAAAGATATTAGAAATGTTTTACTCCCAGTTTATAGAGATAGGAGTCAGCTTCAATTTGATATGAAACTTGAAAGTCTTTGATGAGTGATGTTAACTGGGCAACATCATATATTCACAAAAGTGAGTTCGTTTTGGTCGGGGTTGGTTGGCACACTCATGTCGGGGTTGGTTGGCACACACAAAACAACCCCAATATGCAGTATACATATATTAAATATGATTAAAAGTCATTTCTTATAATTCAGTGGACTGAGTGCAAGAAATTGCCACATGACTTATGTAGTGAAATGACAAAGCCTACAAACACTGTAATTCCAATGATTCTATATAGGCCTTAATGTAAATAATCTGCATCCACCCCACACAGCAAATCTAAAACACAGTGAGATTGAAAGAAATGAAAATACAAAGAGATGATATGCTATATTTAAGCATAAATTCTATGTACATTGAATATTTTCTCTTAAAAATTAAAAAAAAAAAGCTCAAATCATTTACTGTCTGATGTTCTGTGTACGTGTTATCTTGTTTGTGGCCTTAAATGCCCTGTTTTAGTGTTGTACATGCAAATATATGCATGCATATACATGATATCTTCTAAAATTTGAATATATTAGAATTAAATTTCCAATTCATTATTATACAGGTTGCTTCATCCATTCATTTTTACATTGTGCCAACCAACCCCATGAAGTGCGCCAACCAACCCCGTGTCGGGGCTGGTTGGCACAAGTGCGCAGTATGATTTTATTCATAAATAATTTTATTTTAGAATATAACTGTGGACATTGAAATGTGTTAAGTTAAAGCTGACACCTTAACCTTTCATTTAATGCTGGTTTGAATATTCTCACATAAATGATGCCAGAGTGCTATGGCAAAGAGTGAAAAGTGTGCCAACCAACCCCGGTCTCCCCTAATGCTGCATTAGAATCAAAACAAAGTAGGCTTTTTTTTTTGCGTTGCATTGTGTACGAACTGATGAAAGCCAAGAGGCAAAACGTCTTCCCAGACAAATACAAGTCCAGTTGCCTACGACTTAAATTCAAGAACGATGACCTGGAAGAATGAGAATGTCCATAGGCTAAATAAAAAAATTATAATACATACGTAGCCTAAGTAAAAAAAACAATAAAGTGGAAAAGTCAGGGGGGTAGGGGTCTCACTTTAGTATTTTTTCAGGGGGCCCAGAATTGCTGGCAACAGCCCTGGGGACAGTGCACGGCTCAGCTCAGCTGTACCAGAATTAGCTTGAACTAAATTTAATCTGAGGTCCCGGGCCGGGAACTGAAAATATGATCTAAGATAAACACGAAATAGAATCGTCAACGACAGCAACAAGATTTCACAACATTAAAAAAGACTGCAACTACAGCAATGCAGTTTCATGTGATTAGTGTAAAAATAACAGACAATCACAATGAGGTATGTTGGGCTTTTTGGTCAAACCTGGTCCTGGTCCTGGTCCCCAGAATCCCCTCCAGCAGGGTTCACCTTCTTTTTGTCTTTATATCTTCAACCATCATAACTTTGAATACATGTTCATTAAAACAACCAACCAGCTCTTTTGTAAACAGGGCATGTTTTAGGCTGGATCACAGGAGCGGGGGCTTTTTTTTTTTTTCAAACATGTTTTTATTCAACTTTTTCTTGCAAAGCAGAAGAGACAGAGACAACAGAAAACACAGCACTGATAATAGTGCACAAAATACAGACAATTTAAGCCTGGCATTGTAAAAGGAAAAAAGAAAATAATAAATAGATAAATAAATAAAATAAAATAGAAAATAGAGAAAAAAAAAAACTTGAAGAAGAGAGAGAGAAAGAAAAAAAGGGGGGGGGGGGGCAAAGAGCAAAGAAGACAATATAATACATACTCAAGTTTTATAGCTTATCACACTATAACTCTGCATCTTTTCCCCAGGCCAGGTCTACAAGTCCTGACCTCATCCTAGCAGATGTGGGGGCACCTAGGTAGTCAAGGGTCTGTCCTGCAGCGCTGTAGAGGAAGCCTCAAAGGGAATGATAGCAGTCACAGTTTGTTTCCACTGATTGAAGGTTGGGGTTTGGTCAGTGATCCGTGAGGCCAAGACACAGTGCAGTAGAACGTTAGAAGGTAGGAGTGGGGCCATTAAACACTAATGTCCATGACTAGTGGTCACGCACTGGTCAGCCACACACCACATGTAATGGCTGCACAAGTTTCCCCTCTGCTTATTGGTGTTTCCAAATGAAAAGCAGGAACTTGAGTGAATGGTGAAGATCAGAGATAGCAATAGGGAGTGATGCATGATAACATGTCCCATGTCCTCATGTCCTCATGTCGACTAAGAGCTGTGAAAAGTCCTCTGTTCCTTCTCTGAGTTACGGGGGGGTCCACGCAGCAGTATTTGTCCATATAATGGTTGTCAATGGACACCACTTTTCTTGGTCCAAAAAGACACACCAAGAAACATCCAAATATCTCCATACTGCTCGTCTGTAATGTCCCTCTTGTATTGAAGCCCAGACATGAGAAATTGTTCCAAAAAAAGTCTATATTTTAAAGGAGTCATAACCTGGTTTTTTACGTATCCAGCCCCCCTTGGATCGCTTTGGATCAATTCGTAAAACTTATTAGAAAAAAAAAATGTTTTTAATCAAACATTGAGCTTGTTCTGACCCTTTTTCGTACCGCGACTTTATCACGCGAGATTACGCGCGAGGTTTTGACTGGTCCGGATGTGCATTGTATAATATGTAATGAGGCGCGCGTTGATTCGCCGCAGGAAGGACAGAGCCGGGGGGGGGGGGGGGGCTTGCCTGCATGCAGACTCCAAAACAAGAGGCAAGTAGCCTCCACGGTGAGGTCACCGTAGGAGCAGAATCAAAATCTCCTGCTTTAGGAAGGCACACCATTGTGTGCTATTCCTGTTCGGAAAAAGAGCCGAAGCGAAAAAACGGCGCCGCTTTCAAACTCCAGCTTTTCAGGCAAGTTTCAACTGAGGTCAAACACCAATATGCATGTTTTAACAAGAGAAATTGCGATTTCCTGGTGATGACTCCTTTAAGCTTGTTTGTAGCAGAAGCTCCCAGCACTGCTCTTCCCAGTCTGTCCAAATCTTGCAAGATTTGTGCATGAACAAGCTTAAAATATAGACTTGTTTAATTCTTTTCAGAACAATTTCTCATGTCGGGGCTTCAATACAAGAGGGACATTACAGACGAGTATTTGGATGTTTTTTGGTGTGTCTTTTTAGACGAAGAAAAGTGAGCCCCATTGACAACCATTATATGGACAAATACTGCTGCGTGGACCCCCCGTAACTCAGAGAAGGAACGGAGGACTCTGAAAATTCTCACAGCTCTTAGTCGACATGAGGGTGAGTAGATAATGAGTGAAATTTGAATTTTGGGTGAACTATCCCTTTAAGGCACCACAAAACACTGGACTAAACACAGGTAAAAGAACTGTTGTGGTCTCGCTGGATGTTGCAACGTTTGAGACTCTGGACTCTGGACAACTCCTCACAGTCTCATGGATGGTGAAAGTACATAGGACTGAATGGAACTGTGTCTGAAACATGCCTTCAATATATTTTTTTTGTTTTATTCTTAACAGTAATTGAATTTGGACATTTTTGTAGTTTTTTACATTTTCAGGCTTCCAAGGATGCTGATCTGATCAACACAGGTATGCTCCTGACAGGGGAAACGAATTGGTCCAAAAATATTTTGTAGCTAAACTTTGGAAATTCCTTTAGCACCACCATCAGGCCAACGGGCAAACTTTGCCCGTAATTCCTCTGCATGCCTTTCTCAAGCTGAAAAAAGATCCTGATCACGTTTATAAGAATAGCCCTCATTATTTAACATAGGATTTGAAATGCAAATAAATAATAATAATAAAAAAAAGATTTGCCGAGTTGCCAGGTCTTTTACAAGCAGTTGACTTCAAATATTCCAACCTGCCTGTACTGAAGCAGCTGAGGCATTTGATGTGTTGTTCTGCACCTGTACAAAGGTGTGGCCCTTTACAGCCCCTGTAGACTAAGATGGTCTGGACTAGCCAGGAGGATTTATGCCTTGCGTCACTCGATTTGTGTCTGCCATTGTTATCTTGCAAACTGCGACTCCTGTCATCTAGTATCCATGACAACGTACACTTTTTTTTTCTCAAAACCTTGAAGTTTTAAGGCCCTGGTTTTAACAGTTGTAACCTTAGCTGTGCATAATGGATCTTGGATGGGCCGGGCCACAGAGGATCCACTCTGCTCCAGGAAATAAGGCTGCATTAAAGGGATAATAGCATTTTTTTAAAGTGGGGTTGTATGATCTCCAAATAGCCCCTAAGTACTTTAATTGCAGTAGAAGACTCTCTGCACTCCTCCCGTTAGCAACGCCAGCCCATAGCCCTGCCCAGAGATTTACAACATACATTGTTGTGAATGGACCCAAAGAAACGGCCTATTTTCACGGCCTAAAAGAGGTTTTACCTGAAAAAAATAAAAAATACAGAGTTCCATTATTCAGATTAAGATTTTTTTTTTTTTAATGGGAACAGTATACAAATTGATGGACATGTGGGACTGTAGCCAAGTGGCTAATTTCCATCCCTAGCCTTTAGTTCGCTATAATATCATCTTTTCCAGCCCCTCAAAGTGCAGGAAAAACACAAGTTTCATTTGGACCTAACCAACTCACGTATCCCTCCGCCCAGGGTTAGCGCCCACCGATCAGCAGTTGGTTAGCTCCAAATAAAAACTGTGTTTTTCCTGCACTCTGAAGGGCTGGAAAAAATTATATTATAGCAAACAATGGAACTGTGTATTTTTTTCAGGTAAAACCTCTTTTAGGCCGTGAAAATAGGCCGTTTCTTTGGGTCCATTCACAACAATGTATGTTGTAAATCTCTGGGCAGGACTATGGGCTGGCGTTGCTAACGGGAGGAGTGTAGAGAGTCTTCTACTACAATTAAAGTACTTAGGGGCTATTTGGAGATCATACAACCCCACTTCAAAAAAAAATGCTACTATCCCTTTAAGGAGCCTCCAAATAGGACAACACTGTCATGTGACAACTGGTCTTCAAATGCCTCTGAAACATGCAATCCATGAAATGGGACACGGCTAGCATCTTTAAAGTCTTTGGAGGTAGACTGTGTCCTCTGAGAGACATGGAGCCTGGAATCTGGTCTTATTATTACTGAGGAAAAATCATGATATTTACATACTTGAAATTAATTGTCTCAGAAGGACTGAGGAATTAGAGTTTATCAAAGAACTGGTCATGTGGCAAAAATATTAGAAATATTGAGAATAATAAATTAAAATAAACGACCTGTGTCGTGGCAGCTTTGTTTCATGCTAACTGCCTTCATTTCTGCAACATGGTTTAGATTTGATTTATGTAACACATAAATACAACTTTCAGTATCGGCTGTTTCCATCCTGTTCAGCTTTTGCAGTTTGAAGTAGAAGTTGTTTCTGGAAGTGGAGCTTTAATCAGCAATGATTTCACATTTAGATCTCATTTCTCCACTGCCTTTCCTTTGTTTGTTAGGACTGCAGGATTTGTATTTGTAACTGTTTTTAGAAGCTGGAAATAAAGTGTCTCCTCAGTGTCTAACTGCAATAAGTCCAAAGTGGCCTCTTGTACTAATTTTAATGTTGTCATCTGCCAAAGACAAATGCAAAATTAAATGTTTTTAATCTTCAACCCAATGGATGCATAGAGTGTGTCCTCTAAAATATATTGAAATCAAATTGGTCAGTGGGAGGAACAGCTGTCATTTCCAGACACATCTCAGGACAGTTCATTGGGGATAAAAGCCTCTGCAGAGGTTTGTTGTTTTACTGTGTTGCGCTGACATCTCTGTATTCCAGGTCTGTGCTCCAGCTCCTCTGTCTTCCATGTGCTTCAAACCTGGAATTCCGTAACTATTAATAACAAAATTCTTCTCCAACCTTTGAACACTGTCTCTTTACTTGTCTGATATGACGAAAACACACAGACCATATGGCATCAACAAACACATAGACAACTGTGACTTCTGTCATGTTAGTCTGTAAAGCTGGATGATAGCCTATATATCACACAATAACAGTATTTTATCTTAGAGCTACTTTTTTCTTCTTCTTTTTTTCTTTATTTTTATTTTTTTACAATTATCTAGTTGCTTAATATTAATATTTTACATACAAAGAATACATTTCATCTGTAGATTAACTGACCTATAATGTCTCTATCTAAAACATAATAACACATAAATGACATGATAATAATGATATCAGCCTGATGCGCTGAAAATATCTTTGACACCAATAGAAATTCTATATGAATTTTTTTAAATAACATGAATACACAACCTTTTTTAAATCACCATTGCCAACAAATGTTTCTTTCAGCAAATATGAAATATCTGATCACTCTTACTTCACGCAGGTTTTGTGATTTAATATGAGAAACTGGTGTCAAACAACAAAATCAGTTCATGTTGTAAATACACACACAGGTCGGTTAGATCAGGTTAGATCATCTGAATAAAACCATAACACTTCAATAATAAAATAAATAAAATTGAATTTTAAAAAAAATATATCACAAACAAAATACAAAAAAAAATCCCCAAAAAATCAACAACAAAAAGAAAACATCCAGCACCAAACAACTGTGTCTGTCCCTTTTTATTGTGTTAACAAATGTAATAAATGACACCAAATCTCAGCAAATGTTTGAGTTTGTTTCTTGTTCTCACAGAGAAACGGAATAGAAAACAGACTTGATGTTTTTCATTTCCTGCATCACAAAGATTCAAAACTAGACGTAGGCCCAACATCACGGTGTGATCCAAACAAGTCGGACCAGGATGGTGCAATTTAAAAATTCGTTCAAATGAATTAAAAGAGACATATTGAGGGTGGATTGGCGCCGTGGACTCTGTGCAGGAATGAGTTTTTGATGTGTCATAGTTGGGTGTTGCGGCGTTAATCCTGTCAGCTCCATTAGTCTGGCCTGTCTGCAGAGAAATGAGAGGCTGCTTGATGGAAACTGGTTTGGTCAGCGTTCAGCTCCCTCCGACATGTGTGGTCCAGGTCCAGCGGCTCCGCGCGCGCTTTAACCCTTTCTGCGACGTCAGAAGGGAGGGAGGGAGGGGCGAGGAGGAGGAGGAGGAGGAGGGGGGGGGGGGTCTATGTCACTCAGACATAAAGAGACAAAAACGATTGGCATTAAACGGCGGAGGGAGAGCCTGGAGGATTTGGAAGGTGGCGGTGTTGGCTGTGGAGTTCACTTTGAGTAGGCAGAGCTGCTCCATGCAACCCACTCCTTCTCCAAGAACGTTTCTATGGTTACGGGCTCTTAAGTCTGTATCTGAGCTGCAATGTATAGGCTACACCGTGTGTGTGTCGGTGGTTGGGTCCCACTGGGTTAATGTTGCGTTCAGGTAACACGGGATTAACGGCGGCCTGTGAGGAGAACTGTGGACTCAGTCAATTATTGTCTCCTATTAAACTATATTTTTATGTTGAGTTTAAGAGCTAGAGATCCGAGCTGAGCTCAACTATAACATCTCGGTTTTAATTTGACCAGAAAAGCAAATATTTGATGACTTTTCTCTTCTTTCTCTCTTCACCGGGACACAAGGGAAGTGTTGGGAATGAAGCAGGACGCAGCCCGGAGCCTGAGGACCGGTCCCAGCTGGGATCAGCCAGGAAGACGGTTCAACCTGGAAGGTACAGCCTAAAGCCTCCAATCCCCTACATTTCCTTTTTTCCATGAATGCATCACAGTGCTTGGATTTTAGGCCCCTCCCCCTGGAATGCCAGAATTCTGAGCCCCGCCCCTTTGCAGGAAGATCATTCAGAGCACTGATAGGCAGCTGTGTGTGTGTGTGTGTGTGTGTGTGGGGGGGGGGTGTTGGGGGCACAGAGTGAAACCCAGGACTGTAACAGCAGCAAAAACTGCTTGTCCAATAAAGAAGTGTCGTATGTGAGGTTTGTGTGTCTGTCACAGCTGCATGAAACATTTTACACACACATTCAATGGCCAACAAAATGACAATAAATGATGGTTCTACAAGCTCAACAACACATTCAAATCTTTACATTTTAAACGGAATACATTTGAATAATTAAGGAAATTTTTTTCTAAGTTGCACGCACAAAATTGTAGCTGCTCTGTAGACATGATTATGTATTTCACAAAAATATAGGCCTATAGAAAACACAATTATTCATCGAATATTGTGTTTCTTTCCTTTAGCCATTAATTCAATTCATTTCAGCTCAATTCAATTGAATTCAAATCAGTTCAACCAGCTCTATAGACTATATGTGGAGTTTATTAATGAGAGAACGCCAGCACATCCCAGAAAGAGCAGGCACTTGGCGACAGGGGGAGGAAACGTCCAGTAGAAGCAGGCGCAGGGTGGGGAGAGGAGGAAGAGAGGAGGAAGAGAGGGGGAGGGGGGGGGGGGCAGGGGGAGGAGCTATAGTAACTACTGATGATTGGTCAGTGGAACAGTGCAAGTATGAAGTTCTACCCAGATAATAAATTATTGTAATGACCCTAAAACATCAATACACCTGGAAACATTTTTATTGTTGTTGTTGTTATTTTTATGAACAATAACAATAATAGTTATTTTATTTTATTTATTTATTTAAGGAGGACAGTGCACATTAATGAACATAATAAAATGTAAAGGAGCCAGTGTTTCAGACTGTAGTCCTCCTGGCAGCTGTTAAAAACCAAACACATGTATCCAACAGAAACCAACAAAAACAAACTACAAAGAGAGACAATTAACATGACACTAAAACAACAACAACAACAACAACAACAACAACAACAAAAAAGTCTGTTTTTGACGGATAAAACGGATGAAGATGCAACAATGCTAGACCAGAACAGGGTTGTGCTGGGATGGAATGAGAAACACAAACAACAACAACACACCATGTAATAAAGTGCTACAGTGCTCTAGTAAAGGTTGTCCAGAAATGATATCTAGGACCTTCAAGGAGTTGGTGAGGTTTTTGCTGGCGAAAGTATGTAAATGCAAATACTTAGGTAGCAATGGCATAAAGAGTGTTACCATAAAATTTGGCAGACTTGACACATGGGAAGGCAAGAAAAAAAAGATTCTGGGGTTTGTTGCAACTTGATTGATCCCCTCAACATCCCAAAAAAGCTTCTCATGAAAATTATTATTTTTCAGCACTTTATTCATCTAAACACATATATAGAAAATTTCTTTAGTTCATAAGCTACAATTTGAGTTATTTCTATCTCAAAACCCCCACTTGCTGTGGCAATTTTGAAGATCAATACAATGTATTCTAATGAGGCCAGTTAACATGGAGGTTTTCATGGTCTCATTGTTTGGAGACAGCTTCTTTCCAAATAAAATAATTGGACTCAAATAAAATAATTAAATACATTTTCTAGAAAAGACACTCAGAAGAAGTGCTGATAAACTAAAACAGTTAAATTTTAATTTTTTTGGTCAATATGTGAAAGACAATAAAACAATAAAAAGACCAGAAGAAAGTGGTTGAAACTAATCAAAGTATTTGGTATTTAAAAGGTTTTGACCCCGTTTTGCTAGTTGACCAGGTTGTCCACCCAGGTTTTAAAAAGGTCCTGTATCATTTCTGTGGACAACCTGTGGCAACGTCCGTGTCTGATTTTTTGTTAATGTAATAAAGTGCTACAGTGCTCTAAAAGGTTGCAGTGCTAAAGAGTTGTTGAGGTCGGAGGTGAGTGGATGAGAGGAGTGTTACCATGCAGACCTGACGGTGGCTTCCAACAACTGAGCTCCTCTGCCCCCCCTCGGTTACTCACTGACCAGCTAGTCTACTATTTCACCTGGATACGCTCCACAACAGGAACACTGAGAATATTCCTGTCTGTTAACAAACACCAGAATATGTGCATAAAGTGTGTGAGCAAACACACTTCAAAGCACATTTGCAGATTTGTTTCCAAAAACATCACAGAGCATCTCTACGTATGTTACAGAGTAAGAACACACAGGCTGATGTGCTGAAGTGACTGTAGAGCTGCATTCAGGAGCAGCAGTGACTGTTGTCATGACGTTGCTGCTAGATGATGAGAGGAGGGAGAGGTGGTGGCTGTGTTGGTGTGAACAGAGGAAGAGAGGGATACCACTGAAAGTCCACACCTCCAAAAAACAACTGACAAACAAGGCTACCACTACTACTGTACAAACACATCCTTCACCAGTTCTGCTGTTCACCTGTCTCCTCAGCTCCATGCAGCCAGTCTGGCCTGTCACATCCCTTTTAATGATATGATACTTTCAAAAAGAGAGAAGAGCATAGAGAACAAATAACAATGTTTTCATTTATCACATGACTTTCACCCTCTTCTGCAGACCTTTTCAAAGGAAACAGCTTTTCCATTTTGCTCCACTAAAACGCTGTGAAAACATCACTTCCTGGCCCTTTTTCATCTGGAAAAAAATATATTTACGCTAATAGATTAGTAAAGTTTAGTTTTTAAAAGTTCCATGCAATTTATTTACTTATTCAAATAATGGAAACTTGTTCAAATGCACCTGTTGCCTGAAGGCAACAACGTAGCATTGTAGAAAATTGGCAATTCTGGAATCAACATGCTGGTGAGTTTAGGTGTAAATGTAACGTTAAAAAAACAAATCATTCGTCATAATTTTGTTTTGATCCTTACAATAAATTTGATTTTGGTTGCTGTAAAGCAAACTTCAGACTATGATGATGATGATGATGATGATGAGGAAGATGAGAATGAGGCCAGTGAAGGTGAACGTGTATTATATATAGTATATAGAGACTGGTATTTCTAGTACAGTATAAAATAGTACTTATGGTACAATGTTACTTATACAGGCAACAAATCAATAAAAAACTTCAAAAATGTTTTTTCTTTAGATTATGTTTAGTCTATTTTGAGACAAAAAAACAAAACTTTCTTTCTTTCTTTCTTTCCTTTTTTCATGTTCTATGTTAATTTGTCTTTCTTTCTTTTCTATTTTTTATGTTATGAATTTTTGTATTATCTTTTTACTGTTGTTGTTGTTTTTCCATAGCGGAGGTATTTTTATAAGCCTGTTTTGGCTTCTACCTCTCTGCACAATGTTTAATTTGACTATTTTCATTATTTATGCAGGTTATATAATATGCAAATAAAAACTAAACTAAACTTTCTAAATCATCACAGTTTTAATTCAGAACCACTTCATGTAACAGCTGAACAAGTCTTTGACACAGTGGTCACAGCCTGTCTGGGCTGATGTCCCACTGCTGGAAGAAAACCTATTGTAATGTAACAACACAACACACATCTGCTTAGTGAAGTCCACAACACGTCGGCAGCAGCTAGAGCTAACAGCTAACAGCTAACGCTCACCATGCTGAGTGAGTGAGAAGACGTCCACGTCCACGGCCACACCCTGTTCTTTATGCTTTTTATTTGTTTTACCCAAAGTGAGCAGGACTTTTTTAAATGTGTGTTTTTGCAGCAGCTGCTGCCACCTCCAGTTCAGGGACTGTTACAACCAAAAACGTCCATGTCAGTGTTCCAAGTTGAGAATAACTGCCAATAATGTAATTTTTTTTCAAATGTAATAAAGCCAATAGTGTAATAATGTGCCAATAATGTAATAAAACTTTTGAGCCAATAACGTAATAACTTTTTAACCAGTTATTACATTTTGAAAGGTTTTTTTTTAATACCAGGCCAATAACGTAATAACCAGCCAATAATGTAATGCCTTATTACATTATCGGCCCCTCCCCTAACATTTTACTTATTGGCTTTTTTATTACATTATTGGCACATTATTATCTATTTTTATTTAGCCATTTGAAATGGCTTTATGTTTTGATTATTAATGCAGTTATTACACTGCAAAAACTTATTGGTTGTAACAGGGACTTTTCTTTTCTTTTCCATGTCAGTGTTCCAGAGTTGAGAATAGCCTACTGCTTATTTTTTTTCACATGTTTGAAACATTATTTAGGCATTGGCATTTGGCCTTGTGCTCTGACCCTGCAGTTGCATAGAAGACATCAGTGGAGACACAGCTTTCCACCAGGCCTAGAGCCGTCCCATTGGACTCCTGGACATTCTCTGTCCTTGTCCAGTGTTCAGACCCCCCCACATGGTTTAACAATGCATCGATGGATAGATGATCATCATGAACCCCTGGTTCAACTTGTGACCCTTCAGCCCAAAGTTGCAAACTACCTGATGAACTGTTAACAGCTATGCACACTCCTTGAAGTATTTTAGTCTTAGCATTTAATACAATATATATTCATTCAAATATATAATAAATATATGATTCACTATTCCTTAGAATGATTACTTTTACTTTGATACTCTGTGCAGATGGAATGAGGTAAACCTGCAAATAAGCATCAAATCAACCATCAGACACTGGTAGGCTATATGACTGTTCTACAGCAGGGGGTCCCCCCCCCCTCACTGTACCTTTAAAATAAAAACATATACCTGTGTATATTTTGAATAGTTGAGTACTGTATTACGGGATACTAGGCCCAGTTTAATATAATACAAATTGTATGAATACTGTATATTTAACAGGGGTCCTGCTCCATCTGAACCCCTGTTCTAAAGCATCTGTTAGTGTAGAGCTGTGGTTCAGCACAGAACGCAGCATGTGACAGATCTGGGATCAGCAGCAGTTCAGTCAGGGTTTCTGCAGTAAGAACAGTTACTGTAAGTCCACAAGTAAAGATCTGGTTCAGTCCATCACAACCCACACTGCTTCACTTACTCATGAAACAATATAACACATGTTTTTGATTATTACGACAACAGTTTGATGACATATAAAATATCCAAATCAACACTTTCTGAATCACAGACTTACCATCAGCATGGATTCCAGACTGCGACTGAGGAAAGAAGCTACTTAATATAAAAATAAAGAGAAGAACAGTTCAACTATTGCTCATATAAGTGAAACTGAGTCTCAGTGAAACTTGGTTGAAGCAGGAAGAACATGTTGCTCTGAATGAATCACCACAGAGTTGTAACAATGCCTCTGTAAAGCCACAACTTTAGTTGTAATTCTGTTTGTGAAGACACAATTAAGCTTTCTGCCTGCAGGATGACCATCTAAGTCCCCTGTTTCTTTAAAGGGATCTGTTATCATTTTTTCAAAGCTGTGGTTCAGATCTCAAAAGCCCCTAAGCATGTGACAGATCTGGGATCAGCAGCAGTTCAGTCAGGGTTTCTGCAGTAAGAACAGTTACTGTAAGTCCACAAGTAAAGTTCTGGTTCAGTCCATCACAACCCACACTGCTTCACTTACTCATGAAACAATATAACACATGTTTTTGATTATTACGACTACAGTTTGATGACATATAAAATATCTAAATCAACACTTTCTGAATCACAGACTTACCATCAGCATGGATTCCAGACTGTGACGGAGGAAAGAAGCTACTTAATATAAAAATAAACAGAAGAATAGTTCAACTATTGCTCATATAAGTGAAACTCAGTCTCAGTGAAACTTGGTTGAAGCAGGAAGACCATGTTGCTCTGAATGAATCACCACAGAGTTGTAACAATGCCTCTGTAAAGCCACAACTTTAGTTGTAATTCTGTTTGTGAAGACACAATTAAGCTTTCTGCCTGCAGGATGACACAGTCTAGTCTGGTCTACGTTTCCTTTAACCCTCAGTAGTAGTGATTTAATGAGCTTCTTTATAAATACAATTTCAACTATTAGAGGTCAGATTTGTCATCTTCTCGCCACGGCTGACGAAGATGTCCTGTCAGCAGCCTCAGAGTCGACTAGAACTGCTTTACATTTACACTGATACTCCGTCGTTATCCACAGGCTTTTAGGGATGCAGTAAACATCTCATCCTTAAAGGTCTGCTAGATGGTTTAGCCAAGTTAGCGCTCCCACCTCGCAGCTAGAGGATTCTAGGGAGCTTTCTGGGTGGGGATGTCTGCATGCTCCATCATGAATGTGATCATCTCTGTACATGGCATAGTGATAGATCTTACTCTCCCTATGTCAGCTGGGATCAGCTCCAACCCCTGTGTGGCTCTGCATTAATAGGACAGGGGTTGCTAACTATGGAATGATCTGCTTGAAGATTTTCAGTCAGGATTAAAAAAGACTTATTGGTACGGTTCCCAATGATCTCCTCATGGTCTCAGAGAATGCACTCATCTCTTCATCTGTGCTCCTACATCTCAGCCTAAGAAACTGTAAAGAAAGAAATAGTCGGGTGCATTTATGAAAAAAAAGCACCTTATCGTAAAAAAATTCTAACAAAAGGTTTCTCAGTTGTTTTTTATAGTATTAGATGTCCTTAATAACATACTAAAAGTTGACCAAAGTTTGACCACTAGAAAGGTGTCATTTTCAGGATGGCGTCCTAATGTAAATGTAATGGGTTGAAGCCCAGAGAGACGCTCCAGGTGAATAGGGTAAAAATTTTAACTAACAGGTATCAGCATGAAACTTCCCAAGTTTATCACTTACATTAAGACAAATATTTTTTGTATTACAAGTTTTGTCAAATGTTATGTTTAAATATGTAAATGAGACAATAACTAATTAAATATGCGCTAAATTGCATACTTTTCCAGAACTTTTCCAGATCCACTTCAGCAGCACTTACACACACCAAACCTTCCAGTTTGATCATTTTCCATATTCTGAAGGTTTTTACAGAGGGGATTGTTGATATATCATTCACAGCCTGATTTATACAATATTTGAGTCCTGAAAACATGGCGAAATTTGATTTATTTAGGGCTGGTGACAGTATTTTCTCATTTACAAAGTGATAAAAAGAGATATCCAAAATCCCCTCAGTAAGACCTTCTTACTCTAATGTGTCAACAAAATAAAACAAGACTTTTGAAAGTGGCTTTATCCATTACATTTTTGGATCTGGAAAAGTATGCAATTTAGCACATATTTAATTAATTATTGCCTCATTTACATATTTAAACATAACATTTGACAAAACTTGTAATACAAAAAATATTTGTCTTAATGTAAGTGATAAACTTGGGAAGTTTCATGGTGATACCTGTTAGTTAAAATTTTTACCCTATTCACCTGGGATGTCTCTCTGGGCTTCAACCCATTACATTTACATTAGGACGCCATCCTGAAAATGACACCTTTCTAGTGGTCAAACTTTGGTAAACTTTTGGTATGTTATTAAGGACACCTAATACTATAAAAAACAACTGAGAAACATTTTGTTAGAATTTTTTTATGGTCAAGTCATAAATGCACCCGACTATAAAGTAATGGTACTTAGCCAATCTAATGAATCCTTACTCTGGCATCACAGCGGTGCTACAGTGTAAAAGCTCAGGTATAACCATGGCAGGAGGACCAAGTCTGAAGGACAGCCTTCTACCTTCTGTGCAAACATCTTGTCTAAAAAGCAGCGTTACCTCTAGACTGGACTACTGTCATTTTTCAATATCAGGATGTGCCAATACCTCAGTGGAAAGCCTCAGGCTGATTCTAAATGCTCAAGTGCAAGTACTGACAGATCTCCCTTCCATGTGTTGGCTTCTCTCTAAAATCTTCCTCCTCATCTACAAAGCTGTTACTGGTCAGTTACTGTCAAATCTCATAGAGGTCGTGGTTCCCCGTCACCATGAACGCCAATCCCCCCAAAACAGGAAGACAGCAAGTATTTAACCAAATGCATATTAATTAGGGATGCACCGATATGAAAATTTTGGCCGATATGAATTTTTCTGTTATGGCCAATAACCGATATTTACCGATATCGATATGTGTTGGGTTTTTTTTAAGTTTCTGAGATGATAAATTTTTGTACAGACGGAAATCATGCAAACTGAATTTTTGAATGTCTTCCTTTATTTTCAGAATGTATTTTACTTCCAAATAACAAGGTTACAGGCTACCATCCTCCTCCATTACCTCAACTTTGTAGGTTTTGCATACGGATATGTATGGGCCGATATATATCAGCCCAATTTTAAACATCGGACCGATACCGATATGTTAAAAAATGACGAACATCGGCCGATACCGATATTAATGCCGATATATCGTGCATCCCTAATATTAATGGACAGTGAGTAAATACACATGTGCTAAATGACATCCGTGGTCCCCAAAACAATACAACAATTAACATAAAAAGTCCATAAAGACGGACCAGTAGATAACAGAAAAAGTACACTTACATAGTTACAGGGCTGGACGATGATTCTTTGAATTGTAAAAAATATCAAATCTGTATAGCTGCGATTAACATGATTCATTGAAATATAAAAATACATATAGTTGCAATTGACATGATTTGTTTAGATATAAAAATATAAATCAATACAGTTGCAAATGAAATGGCTGACATGGTTCTTGAATTATAAAAAAATATATATCTATATAGTTATATTTGGCATTCTGGTCTGGTGAGGATATGATGGAAGTATCAGGGCATTTACTTTTACTCCACTCATTTATAAGGTACACTTTGTAATTAGTCGGGTGCATTTATGACTTGACCGTAAAAAAATTCTAACAAAAGGTTTCTCAACTGTTTTTTATAGTATTAGATGTCCTTAATAACATACTAAACGTTTACCAAAGTTTGACCACTGGAAAGTTGTCATTTTCAGGATGGCGTCCTAATGTAAATGTAATGGGTTGAAAGCCTGGAGAGACGCTCCAGGTGAATAGGGTAAAATTTTTAACTAACAGGTATCACCATGAAACTTCCCATGTTTATCACTTACATTAAGACAAATATTTTTTGTATTACAAGTTTTGTCAAATGTTATGTTTAAATATGTAAATGAGGCAATAACTAATTAAATATGCGCTAAATTGCATACTTTTCCAGATCCAAAAATTTAATGGATAAAGCCACTTTCAAAAGTCTTGTTTTATTTAGTTGACACATTAGAACACATTAGAGTAAGAAGGTCTTACTGAGGGGATTTTGGATATCTCTTTTCATCACTTTGTAAATGAGAAAATACTGTCACCAGCCCTAAATAAATCACATTTCGCCATGTTTTCAGGACTCAAATATTGTATAAATCAGGCTGTGAATGATATATCAACAATCCCCTCTGTAAAAACCTTCAGAATATGGAAAATGATCAAACTGGAAGGTTTGGTGTGTGTAAGTGCTGCTGAAGTGGATCTGGAAAAGTTCTGGAAAAGTATGCAATTTAGTGCATATTTAATTAGTTATTGTCTCATTTACATATTTAAACATAACATTTGACAAAACTTGTAATACAAAAAATATTTGTCTTAATGTAAGTGATAAACTTGGGAAGTTTCATGCTGATACCTGTTAGTTAAAATTTTTACCCTATTCACCTGGGGCGTCTCTCCAGGCTTTCAACCCATTACATTTACATTAGGACGCCATCCTGAAAATGACACCTTTCTAGTGGTCAAACTTTGGTAAACTTTTAGTATGTTATTAAGGACACCTAATACTATAAAAAACAACTGAGAAACCTTTTGTTAGAATTTTTTTACGATAAGGTGCTTTTTTTTCATAAATGCACCCGACTAAATACACAAAAGTTTTTGTTGAATAATTCCCTATAAATTATTTTAGTTCCCAAACACCTACAAACCAATGATTATATATGCTATTTATAATTTATTTAACAATATGTGAAGCATCATTTCCCTCCTTTTTGATGCACAATACTCTATTTCATTGGTTGTATGAGACGGTTGTAAAACAAGTTTGAAGGACTTATACTAGGCAAACTCTGATTCATGTGAAAAATAATTCATAACTATTATAACAACCATAAATGTTTTGTATATTGAATTCAAAGTATTTTCCATGTGATATTCCCTCTTCATTTGAAGTGTTGCTGATGGCCGTCCAGCTGCAGCAGGTCCACTCTTGAAGTCCAGGTTGTTGTTGCTGTGAGAGGCTGTGAGAGGCTGTGAGAGGCGTGTCCTGCTGCTGCTGCTGCTGCTGACAGGTCACATGACCTGCCTGCGCCGGGGCCGGGCCCGGGGACGTGGCCAGGACAAACACAAGCTGTCTGTCTGAATTCTTTCAACTGTGACTGGTGCAGAGTAACAGTGTGATACATTGGTGCCTGGTTGTCAACCCGTTGTTCAGGTTATTTGTCCTCTTCTTTTAATTCTTTAAATCACTCACTACTCCCAGCTTGGGGGGGGGGGGGTCTATGAATAAAGAGGAAACAGAAAAACTGCATTGAAGCTAAAGACAAATCTGAGAACGGCACCTGACACAGAGTGAGGTTTAAACATCTGGGGATAGCAGAGGACAACGGAACAACATAGCACTTTTTTTCACAACAGTATTTAAATGTTTACATATGCTGGGCCCCCTGATTGGTTAGTCACAAGTTAGCAACACGATGAGCACTGTCTTCTATCATGATGTGATGCATGGAACCAATGCTGGAATATTTTATTCAACCTAAATCACAGATTTGTCTTTAATGTTTGATCCCAATTTATACTAGTCTACACAGAGGTCTTCAACAGGGGGTCCGTGACCCCTGGGGGGTCCGCAGAGGTACTGCAAGGAGGTCGTGAACTTTTGGTTGATTTTACTATTTTGTATTTCCACATTTATGCTTAAAACAAAAATGTCAATTTAAATAGCTTGTATGCATGATTATCATGCAATTAACAGACATAGTTGATTTCACGCAGTGTGTTTATAAATGACTGAATGAACGGCCACCTTACTCACTGCGCCTTTAAAATCATTTCATACATGAATACATGATTATACCTGTGTATTATCTGAATAGCTTGGTACTGAATGAAGGGGATACTAGGCCCAGTTTCATAGAATAGAAAAATGTATGAACATATTTATCAGGGGTCCCTGCTCCATCTGTCCAGTAGTGTGGGGGTCACGTTGAAGACCCCTGCTCTACAAATGAATATGCTTGAATAAACATTCTGTATTGTGCTCTCTGTGGGTTTGTTCCACAAAATTGTTAAAAGACGACAAAATGAGCCACAGTACTTTTTCCTTCTCTTTAGTCAATAGTCAGCACATGCCTCTAGTCTGCTACCATTTATAGCAGAGGAATCGGTCTGATTCACATGGTACCAAGGCTGAATAAAGCTGCTACTGTTGTGACGGGATAATCGTTTTTGTAAAAGTTTCTGTAAAAAAATAAAAGTTTCATCAGCTTCACCTGCAGAGGCCTGTGGTCATCTGGCTCTCTGCTGAAATGAAGCAAAAAACACACAATTAGTGTGTTAAGATTCTTCTGAATATCCCTGAAAATGGTTACTCTAAATTAATGCAAAAAACAACAACAACAACAACAACAAAAATACTGCAAAAGAAAACTATAGCAAAATGATGCTTCATGTTGTAGGTAGATGAATAAAAGCTCAGCAGTTACTTTGTTGCTACCATTGTTGACTTCTGCTTTGGGAAAGAGTGTTGCACAATTTTCAGTAAAAATTAACCAACTGCTGGAGCATGCACTGACAAACAAGTTTGGACCATGGCCATGCATGACACAGCCTGCAATCACAGCAGCAGCAGCAGCAACAACACACCACAGTGTATCTGCTTGTTCACAACTCATTTCTTGAATCCAACGTTACCTCGTCTGTTAAGAGGCCATATTTTGATTTGATGTCAAACTGCAGCAGAAATCATGGTGTGGCAGATGTGTCACAACAGTGTGGGTGAGAATAAAGAAGCACATAACCCAGCTGAAAAACCTTTAAAGACATGATTATAAATATCTTTTTTTTTTTTTTTTAATCATATCAAATGTTTTGAGGCAGGGAAGGAGACCAGTCATGAATGTGATGTTTTTGTGCCTTTATTTATTCATTTATTATTTTTTATAAATGAGCAATACAGGAACCATAAATGACAAGTATTTATAAATGAAACTCTTCTGTTTCCTGAGCTGGATCTCAAAAGAGTTTGATTACACATGAATAAGTGGCCTAAATTAATGCATACTGACATTTTTATTTTATTTTTATATTGTACATACTGTCAACGAGTTCCTTGTTTGTACCATACGTTTTTTTCAGGTTCATTTAATCATGTTTAAGTTTTCAAACTTTTCAAAATGTTACATGCATGAAGATTTTATAAAGCCTGCACATAATATTCACACAATACAGTGTATCATTGAACATATTCAAGTCCATAACTGGACATTTTTGTTTTCTGCTCCTCAAACGGTCACTCTGAAAAACTGTTTAAAATAAATAAAATAAATTGGGATCTATAGAAAATTGCGACACGATATTGTGTGGCTGTAAATGTTGCCTGAATACATGTGTGTCTGTGTCTGTCCCATGTGAACAGCCTACATTCAGTGGAGACGATTCCAGTTAGAATATCATCATCTGAAACGCAGCCTATGTTGCACTGCAGGTCTTTAGAAAATATTCCGATCAGATTAAAAATAATAATAATGAAAAAAAGACAGATTAGGCGACATGTTTCATACCGAAGCGATAATGAAAAGCAAACTGAACAAACACCATCACGCGCTGCGCGTTCATGTGCTCAGCGTTAGGTATGGCCTGTAGACAACACGCTCGTCTTCAGTGTGGTCAGCGTGTCAACTTTATAGCTCGGCCATCACTTCTAAATATGGGCATAGGGCTTCCTGCGGCCCCACAGACTCCGCTCGGCACCTCTCTACACTACACACGAGCAGCGGCAACGTGAACGCGCATTCCTTACATAGCATCTACAGCACGTCATGGCAGACAGGTTTCTTCTGAAAACCCGATGGCAAAGTTTTTTTGTTGTTTTTTTTTTAAGTGGTTTTGATGAGAGAGAAGGATCCGAGTCCACCTCTGTCTGCTGCTGCTGCACGAAGACACTTTTAATCAGTGTAAAAAGTTGCTTCTTCTCTTTATCTTTTCATGACTCATGTTAGTGCGTGTATAGGCTTCTGACAATAAATGTAGGCATATGGGCTACTAGAGCTGGGGGAGGGGGCAGAGAGGGGACAGGCCTCTCTTTCCTTCACTCGGACCCAGCTTTGTTGACATGAAGGAGAAACCGCGGTGTCCCCTGAGCCCCGGGGGCGACAGGCTCCAGGACACTGGCTTGTTGGAACTGGTGGAAGTGGCTTTTTATTCTTCATCTAGTCTTCCTCGTGATAAATCATATCTGTAGCTACACGTTGACGTTCACACCGAACCAACGCACAGCCGGTCTGTCCATGCAGCGCAGAGGTGGAGGGCTGCCTGCCTGGCTGATGGAGGCGAGTCTTTCCCGCCCGGACAATACAATTATTTCAGCTCCAATGAGCAGGAATGCCAGATTTCACAGGCCGCTGCCCTCCTCCAAGCGTCGGCCGCAGCACCTCCAGTTAGCCCCCGTTGCCTTTAACCTTTTCTCACCCTGGACGTCACGTGCCCCAGCTATCTGCCCCGCTGGCTGCACCACCACCACCCCGACACGGCGCTCCTTCCGCGGACCTTCCCCCGCCGCTGCCGCCGCTGCCGCCGCTGCAGCCAGAGGTTCCTGTGTGAGGTGCAGCTAGTCCACACTGACTTGTCCCACAGTTCACTACTTTCCACACAGGAGCAGTGACGTGTAGGCTTATTGCTAAACTCAGGGTGGTCCCCACTGTGGACGAGCCTAGTCCATGTTGTGTTGTGTTGTGTTGTGTAGCAGAGCGACGGAGGCTTTTTCGTTCAATTGAAGCACAACAACAACGATGCAGCACCTCAAAGGCGGGCGACGAGAGATTTGTGAATGGAAGAAGGAATTTTTTGTTCATTGTTAAAATTAAACTATACAATGTCGTCCCCTTGGTATGTGACCAATCCCGAAGGTGATGAGATACAATTTCTACCAATCAGGACACAGACAATCGCAGAAACGGACCAATGGCAGACTGGCATGCAAATAAGGAATGTGTCTCTGCAAGAGCTGAATGTCAACTAGTCAAAGATGGAGTCCGAAGCTTGGAGGCCGTGAGGTTGCCAATGGACGAAATCCCCTTCTTGATAGCAGAGAAGCCGCGCAGCCGCCAAAACCGTTACCTCGGCTACAAGGAGGCGCGCGCGGGAGACCAACTGAAACAGTCCGGATGTTTTCCCCTCGTTAAAAGTGGCAACTTCTAGCTCCATTGTGCTTCCTCTGTGCGCTGGAGTGCACGGACTGGCCTGCATCCGCCAGGTGCCGCTTCACCAGAGCCGCTGCTGGCCGGGGAGGAGAGCGCTGCTGGCCGGGGAGGAGAGACGGGGATGTGTCGGTGGGTCTGGCTCTCTGCTCTTAGCTTCAAATGTAGGTAGGACAGCCAGTGTGTGTGTGTGTGTGTGTGTGTGTGTGTGTGTGTGTGAGAGAGAGAGAGAGAGAGAGAAGAGAGAGCAGAGTACGCGCGCGTGCACGTGAGGGCATGCGTGATAAAGGGTCTGGATGACAGGTGGGTGAAAGTGATTATTCCTTATTTATTATTGATTATCAGCAGCAGTAGCAGTGACTCCAGTCATCAATACACAGTAATAACCTGTAAAGACACTGAGCTCATTGTGAGAACCTCGGCTATCCCATAATCTACTATAGGCCTATTTGTTACTGTTGACATGGAGGCAGTTGGTACAGAGCACCAGGCTCAGCTATTGTGTGTAAAAAAAAAAAAACTAAAAAAAACGTGCTTTTGACCGGGAAACGCTTCCTCTTCAAAAATGCATCATTTCCACGGCTCCACAAAGAACAGCAGCTGTGTGTGTGTGTGTGTGTGTGTGTGTTCACCGTGGGAATGTGTGTGTGTGCAGCGGTTCGTTCGGACCAACAGGCCTGTTGGTGTGTGATGGCACATTTCTCTCTCCGTGGGCTTTTTTTTCACGACTGATTCTGCCTCTTTTCTCTCTCGGAGTGAAAGGACTTTCCTGCTGCCGTCGAGGCTCGTTCGTTCATTTTGAAAACGCCATGTCGGTTGTGTGTGTGTGTGTGTGTGTGAGAGTGTTTTCTCTGAGTCTTTGGCAAGAAAATGAGACTAAACTTCTCCAAACACTGGAAATAACAAAAGCCCTAATTGCCCCCCAGCCCCTGCCTGTCTGCCCCAGCAGCAGCAGCAGGAATAGCAGGTATTAAAGGAAAGTTTCTGCTATTCTGTTGCTCAACGTGCTCTTTGCCCTATATATGTTTCCTCCACCCTTGTTTCCTCTAGGCCAAGTCCTCACACTGGCTGTCTTCAGAGAGGCCACACCCCCGCCCCCCCCCCCCTCACTTTACCAACACAGATTAGGTGATACTTTTATTTTAAGAATTAAATTCAGTAATAAGCTTTTTTACACCATATAGGCTGCTTATAATAAAGCCATTGAGTGTTAGTTTCACGGCTGCTGGTTTGCCTCCAACATGTTAATAGCTGCGTGGCGGCAGCTTCACGTATACAGCCTCATACTGTCCACATGATTTAGTAACGTGGGGGCTGACAGCCTGCATGCTGAGTTCTCAATAGAAATGGAAGGGATTTGGGAAGCAGCCATGTTGTCCAAGGCCCTTTTTCTGTTGTACTACTGTGAAATCAGATGAGCAGTGCAATATTAAAAGGGCATTGGCTGACAACCCCCCCCCTCTCCCCTCCCCATTCCCACCCCCTCTACACACGCATACTGACCCCTCACCCTCCGTCTCCCACTTCCTCTTCTTTCAAATCTTATTTCAATGTGGGGCCGTGCCGACCGACAGCCACCATGTGTACGACTGGAATCCAGTCCTCCTGGATGTTCAGCCCCCGTGGCTCCCATGTGCTTTACATTGAGAAATAGTTGCTGTAAAAAAAAAACTGAATGTAAGGCCCGGCGTGCAGAGGTCAGCTGCTTTGACGATGTTGCACTACTGTACCATCCGCTAAAGCAGTGCAATAGTATTGTCATAGCATTCGGCCTTCGCCCTTCACTACAGCAGCTAAACAGCCCAGAATATACAGCAGAGCCATGTTGGAACTAGATACACACCTTTCCCCAGATCCACACACACACACACACAATTTCCAGCAACAATCTGACATATTAAAGGGATAGTTCACCCAAAATTCAAATGTGACTCATCTACTCACCCTCATGTGGACTAAGGGCTGGGAGAAGTTTCAGAGTCCTCCGTGGCTTCTCTTGGCGTAGCAGTGCATGTCCATATTTATTGATTTATTTTAATGTTTATTTAGGGCTGTTTGATTAATCGATTTGAAACCGTAATCGCAATTATTTGGCCAGGAAGATGTTAAAAAACAAAAATCGAAAAATCGATTTTTTACTCTAGTAATTACAGTAAACCCCCATTCATGAATCTGGGCTGCGCTGAATAACCGTAATGACTGCTGCCCCCTTCCTCCCATCACACTCTCCCACTGCTCTCCCCACACACTGTAAACAAACATGGTCGTACGTTGTGCGTGTGACTCTTTCGGTGACAACGCTCTGGCCAATCATTGGAGGGCAGTCAGTTGACGTCACGTTTTTGGATGGATGGATGGATTTTTTTTAAAGAAATTAGACTCCAGGTCAATTTAAAAAGACACAAACAGCACACAAAATAGTTCATAGTCATTTAACAAAAAAATTGTAATCGTAATCGGAAATCGATTTTTGAGAGAAGAAAATCGAGATTTTATTTTTGGGCAAAATCGAACAGCCCTATGTTTATTTAACAGGGACAATTCAGCTAATTTGCAGTCTTTGTCCCTGGTCAGGCTTTAGAATATGATCAAATATATTGAATACAATAAATGCAATAATACAAATGCAGTGGATAATACAGTGGATAGGTGCAAATGGACACCGCTTTTCTTTGTCCAAAAAGACACACCGAAAAACATCCAAATACCTCCATACTGCTCGTCTGTAATGTCCCTCTTGTATTGAAGCCCCCACATGAGAAATTGTTCCGAAAAAAATTAAATAAGCCTATATTTTAAGCTTGTTTGTAGCGGAAGTTCCTCTTCATTACGGACCCTCATTCGGCCAAATTGGACGAACCGGGACAAAACAAGCTTGAAATATGGACTTATTTAATTTTTTGGGACCAATTTCTCATGTCAGGGCTTCAATACAAGACAGACATTACATATGAGCAGCATGGAGGTATTTGGATGTTTTTTGGTGTCTTTTTGTTGCAAAGACAGTTGGTGTCCATTTGCAACCATTACATGACATGAGAAATATTTCCGAAAAAAATTAAATAAGTCTATATTTCAAGCTTGTTTTGTAGCGGAAGCTCCTCTTCCCGGTTTGTCCAATTTTGACGAACTGGGACGAGGAGCTTCGAGAAGCTCCTTTAGTCGACATGAGGGTGAGTAGATTATGAGTGAAATTTGAATTTTGGGTGAACTATCCCTTTAAGAGTAGAGTGGAGCAATTTCCACCACAGCTGGGTTTTTTTTTTTTTTTTTTGGGCAAGTGTAAGGTCATGGTAATACTTCAGAAAAATCCCTTAATCCAATTCCAATTGTCCGTTAACACCAAAACTGTAGTTGATGAATAGAATGAATTTGTTCCGAGTGCAGCGGCGACACCAGGGAGTCGGTCCAATCAATGAGTGGCCGGCTGAAGGTCCCCATGCAGTCCACAGCCCAGATGTCCTTCTGACAGGAAGAGCCTGTGGCTTTACTGTTCAACCAGGCTGCTGCGTTATTAGGCGGCGGCGTGACGGCGTCCACCCTGGGACATATAGGGTTTCTGGACCACTCCTAAAAAAAAGAACATTTTGTTCACTCAACTTCAGAGGCTGCATTGTAGACCATGTGTCAGATTAAGTAACATACTTTGAGGTCGACTTACCCAGCTTATCATACATTTAGTCAGATGCTATAATGCACATCTCCGCGCTGACACACTGTCCTGGGATCAGATGTACTCCAGTCCTGCTGCTGGGCCTTTTCACCTTTACTCTGATCCTGATCAGATCATCCACAAATTCACCTCATTATCAAAAGTGACTGATTTTATTAATGAATGAATTTTATTTTAATGCACATTTATAGTTTAATATCACATTGTAAAAATAATGTATTTATTTGTATTGTGGTTTAAATTGTCAGAGTGCGATGATATTCAGCCCATTTTAATACAGTTTAAATATTGCAAATGATTTATGGGAACAAACAAATAGGCCTTCATTAAAAAAATCTGCTTTGATGCATTTTAAAAGGTGAAAATGAAAAGCGCTAAATTACTAGGCCTGCTCAGAATTCTTTTACAACCTCCATCTTTCCAGTTGTTGCTGAAACTTCGGCTACACATTATGATCTCTTTCATTCAACAAATACCAAAAAATGAAAGAAAATGAAAAAGCTCATCATGAGTGAATCTGATCTGGAGGTTTGTTTCCAAACAGTGTTTCAGTGTCACCTTCACTCCAGCTGGTCTCAGAACAGCTCTGTTCACAAGTTTCCCAACGTCATCTATGGTCAAAATCGGAAGCTGGTTTTGCCGGTTTGGTGGAATTGTACGTTTCCGTTTCCATGGTTTTCAGTCGTTGTCAGAGTTGCGGTAAACGCATGGATCTATTAACGCGATGTCAATCTGTGTGATATCCACTGTTAAAGCTGGCGTGATGATCCATGTGTTTTACAGATTTTCATTGAAAAAATAAAAAATAAAATCCATGCATTTACTGCGACTCCCGAAACCATGGAAACGTAAACATAAAATTCCACCGGAAGAGCAAAACCAGCTTGTGTTTTTGACGTTTGGAGAAAGGTAGATAGGCAACAGTTCTACTAGTCTGGCCTCTTGTCTTCTCACAGCATCAGAACAACAGCCTCTGTCCTCAGAGCCTCACATCCTCTACATCCTGAGGAGAAACTCCAGAGAAGGAACAGTGGGAATCTGAGGGTGAGAGACAGAGGAGGATCCCTCAGGTTCAGGTCTTCAGTCTGACAGCAGACAGTCAGAGGCTCAGGGTTTGTTCTCATCCTCCTGGAGGAAAAGCTTTCACTGCTGCAGGAGATCTGAAGGTTTCACCGTCAGCTCCTAGTGATGTTCCATACCACAAATTTTCTTTCCGATACAATACTGAGTAAAATTCAGGCTGGTATCGGCGATACCGATCCGATACCGATACTTTGTACAAATGCAATAAAAAAAAGTACTGTATTTCAAGGATGCAAGACTTCAGAGTATGACGAGGGAATGAGGTAGTGGTATCGTCTACTGTAGAATGTAGCCGAAAATAGTGTTTCAAACGCTAAAAAAAGAACATAAGTTAAATAATATAAGCATAAATTAAATAAGAAAATGATGAACAAACTTTTTTTTTAATTCATTCATTTATAATATTATTTATAACTCAGATATTACAGACTTCATCTTCACTGTTTGTGGCACCACCTAGGCGGAAGAAAAAGTAGTTCCTACCAACCGTGTGTTATTTGGACAAGATCTGAATAGTTTAGTTACTTTCCACTGTGTTCCTGTTAATGATAGCCTATACATTACCACAAATGACTTAAGTATCAAAAGTATCGATATTTTCATTTGAGTATCGATTCTAGAGGAGACAGACCTGGTATCGGAAGTATCGATATTTCAGTATCGATCGGCACATCACTATCAGCTCCCCGTCTGCTGAGCTTTACAGCAGTTAAACTCTTTATATACACATGCTTTATTCCATATCAGCATTTGACTTATTTTGGAGTAGTGTGCCATTCCTGCAGAGCAGCATGTGAGCTGTAGGTTCTTGTTGCAGCCATGGCGGAGCAGCAGCAGCAGCAGCAGCAGCAGCAGCAGCAGCAGCAGCAGCAGCAGCAGCAGCAGCAGCAGCAGCAGCCTGCCCTGCCTGTGTTCTCTTTTCTTCCTCCGCCTCAGTCGGCTTTTGAAAGCATAATTTGAGTGTGCAAGGCTTGAAGAAGTCACGGTGTGGGTGGGAAAAATGGGGTAAGTTTCCTATTTGGGGCAGGTCGTAGGGGGGATGGGGCTCCTTGTGAGGAATGTGGAGGGCAGGGCCACTTCGTGTGTGTGTGTGTGTGTGTGTGTGTGTGTGCATGTGTGTGAGCGCATGCACGCCTTGGAGCACTGGAGCCTGGAGCGTCATATTTAGCCACTGTTTTGCAAGTGACTTTGGAATTTGCAGTTTGTTGTGTGTCTTGAGTTTAGTAGTGAGGAGGGTAGGACGTGTGTGTGTGTGGAGCTGCTGCTGCTGCTGCTTCAGCCTCACGCACGTCTGATCAAGTCACGCAGGGAATTCACTTCAGATCCTCACGGTCTCATGTGGAGGTTCACCTAAACTAATAAAAACTATGAATCCATGAATCTCATCTAGAGAAAGTTTGACTAGCTATTTATTTTGGGGTTGGATGTTGTTGTGTAGTTGGAGTGTTCTGGTCTGGAGCAGCAGCCCCTCTTATTTCCACCACAGCTTCACATGTAAATGGTTAGAGCCTCTGCCAGGCGATTGTGTTGTGGTATCAAATATGAATGACTAAAAAAATGCTTAAGTGCGGAGTCGCTGGGAGAGTGTGGATCATCAGCATGCAGATGCTTGTCTTTTTCCACTGCGCTGCAGGCGAATACCAGAGCAGACATGGTCTATATGAACTGTAGCCAGTTGGGATGGTAAATACTGCAGCTATACAGCAGGACATGGACCTGAACTACAACACTCAGCTTGCTGTTGGAGGAACCAGACGTCTAACTGGACTTGTCTCATGTGCTGTGATGAGGGACAGGAAATAGTTCAAGCGTTGCCGTGTTTTACACATTGAATTTAGCATCGATTGTCTGCAGGGTTCCCACGCATCCTGGAAAACCTGGAAAACCTGGAAAAGAGGGGCGGTGCGTGGTGCAGTGGTTAAGGCGGCCGCCCCATGTAGAGGCTACAGTCCTCAACGCAGGCGTCCCCGGTTCGAGTCCCGCATCGGGCAGACCTTTCCTGCATGTCATTCCCCATCTCTGCCTCCCCATTTCCTGTCTATCTCTACTGAACTGAATAAAGGCAAAAAACGCCAAAAAATATACTTAAAAAAAAAAGAAAACCTGGAAAAGAGTTGACCGATTATCCAGTCATGGAAAATACATGGAAATTTAGAAAACGGGTCAAATGTCTTGGAAAAATAATAGGGATGCACCGATATGAAAATTTTGGCCGATACCGATATCCGATATGAATTTTTCTGTTATGGCCGATAATCGATATTTACCGATATTGATATGTGTTGGATTTTCTTTAAGTTTCTGAGATGATAAATGTTTGTACAGAGTGAAAATCATACAAACTGAATTTTTGAATGTCTTCCTTTATTTTCAGAATGTATTTTACTTCCAAATAACAAGGTTACAGGCTACCATCCTCCTCGCATTACCTCAACTTTGTAGGTTTTGCACAGAATATATATGGGCCGATATATATCGACCCAATTTTAAACATCGGACCGATACCGATATGTTAAAAAATGACGAACATCGGCCGATACCGATATTAATGCCGATATATCGTGCATCCCAAAAAAATATTGATCCCATGTTTCCCTAAAGATGGCAGCAAGAAAAGAGCTGCTTTAGGTGTGGTTTGAAAACAAAAACTACATGTTTTTGTGTTGTTCTGTGATAAATGAGTCTAATTTCTGAGCACGTGAGAGATTATTTCATAGATTAATTAGGCTGTAGGTTGCACATCTTTAAATCAAACTTTTGGGGGTGAGAGAAATGAAATATATATAGAAACAAAGTGGTGGAATGTAGAAAATAACCAGCTGTCTGCTACTGACTGAAGGCCTAAAGCCTGTCTGTCAGACCAGCAGTAGGAACCCTGAATGAAAACCAATGTAGGCAGATTGGCTGTTTTATTGTTTTGAAATTCATGGTGAACAATCTGCATTGGTGGAAATATTTCATTGGAAATTCACTATTTTGTGAGCTTAGAATTGGAAGGTTCTGAGATACTGAGCATCAAAGTTCCAACTGGGCTTGTGTTTTGGTTGATAGAACCTTTTTATTTTATGAATAACTAATTAAAAAATGTTGAAAATGTAAAAATAACACCACACAGGCATTAACAGACCACTAATGGATGATATTGTGTAAAAAAAAAGATAAAGATAAAATAAAACCATATAATTCTAAGCTCACGATTTCAGTAATTAAAAAAAGAACTGTTCAAGCTAAATCACAAATAAAATCAGCAATCATCTAGTTTACAAGTGTCTAACGAAATGTTTTTTAGTTGGACAATAATCTTTTATTCTGGACTGTGAGTCGACTTATTTCTCTAATGATTGAACAGTTGGATGAATGCGATCAGAATGATTTTGATAGAAAAGTAATGAGGTTAAAGTGAAGTGCAGTGAGCTGTGACAGAGCAGAGTAGTGTAATGTTGTGATGTTGGTTCAAGCTGCTTCTGTTGACATGTTGCTGCTTCAACAGAACAGACGTGCTGTAGTGAACGATAGGATGATGGAGTGTTTGGACTTGTGAGGTGAGCTGTGGAGATGAAAGCTGTGCTCTCTGTTCCTTCTGCCTTCAACACAAACAGGGGGATACTTTGAATATGGTGTCTGAAATAATACGTAGATGTAGAACGAACAAATATCCAACATATGTATAATGTATCTTTTTTTTTAATAAAATGAAAATATAGAAAAAGAAAATGTAGAAGACTACAAGCTGCAGCTGGACAGAAAGCAGACAGTGAGAAGCAACTTTTAGATTTGACCTCATTTTTCCAGCTAATGTAATAAAGAAGTGTATAGAAGGAGACGAGCTCAACAAACCTCTTCCCTTGCTTTGTCTTTGAGTCCTAACAAAGCTCTTTCTGATTGGTTCTGATGTTGATGTGCAGTATTTCTGACAGCGGCATTTGTCTGAGCTTTCTGAAAAACATCTAAAACATGGCCACAGTCCTTTAAGGAGACACTACAGGTGGATAGGTTAAAACATTTTAACTAACATATTTCACCATGAAACTTCCCAAGTTTATCACTGACATTAAGACAAATATTTTTGTATAGTTTTGTCAAATGTTATGTAAATGAGGAAATATCTGATGAAATAAGCGCTAATTTGCATACATTTCCAGAACTGAAATCTGAAAAATGGATAAAGTCCCTTTCAAAATTCTTGTTTTATTTTGTTGACATATTAGAGTCAGAGGTTTTAAAGAGGGGATTGTGGATATCTCTTTTTATCACTCTGTAAATGAGAAAACACCATCAGCAGCCCTAAAACATCTAATTTCACCCTGTTCTTAGGAATAAAATGTTGTATAAATCAGGCTGTGAATGATGGATCAACAATCCCCTCTGGAAAAACCTTCAGAATATAGACAGAAATAAAACTGCAAGGTTTGGTGTGTGGAAGTGCTGCTGAAGTGGAGATTTCATACCCAGAGTCTGAGTCTGAAAAACTCTGTTTGAGAAAACAGCCTTTAAAGGCTTGTACTGTAAAATTCCATAGATTGTTAATGTAAATCATACTTTTACAATTGGTTGTGGATACAGAGGAAATGACCATTTTTGAAGCCGATATTGTTCAGGAGAGAGAGAGGTTTACAATGACACCTGATATGACATGACTTGGTCAGACATTTAGGAGAACTCTACCAACAAAATGATGTAAAATAACCACCTTAATGTGGATTTTCTACCATTTTGTTTGACTTTTATGAAAGAAAAGAATACATGTTCAGGAAGATAAATAGTGAAAATCTCAAAATTGATCAGTGCATGAAGAAACTGTGTTTTTGTCTGGAGTGTCTCGCCTTAAAGGGATAGTGTCATTTTTTTTAAAGTGTGGTTGTATGATCTACAAATAGCCCCTAAGTACTTTAATTGCCCCTCCTCCCGTTAGTACTTTAATTGCAACATACATTGTTGTGAATGGAAAAATTTTCACACAAAGTTTTACCAAAAAAAAATTGTTCCATTGTTGGCTATAATATAATTTTTTCCAGCCCTTCAAAGTGCAGGAAAAACACAGTTTTTATTTGGAGCTAACCAACTCACGTATCCCTCCGCCCAGGGTTAGCGCCCACCGATCAGCAGTTGGTTAGCTCCAAATAAAAACTGTGTTTTTCCTGCACTTTGAAGGGCTGGAAAAAATTATATTATAGTGAACAATGGAACTGTGTATTTTTTTTCCAGGTGAAACCTCTTTTAGTGCCGTGAAAATAGGCCGTTTCTTTGGGTCCATTCACAACAATGTATGTTGTAAATCTCTGGGCAGGACTATGGGCTGGCGTTGCTAACGGGAGGAGTGCAGAGAGTCTTCTACTGCAATTAAAGTACTTAGGGGCTATTTGGAGATCATACAACCACACTTTTTAAAAAAAATGATACTATCCCTTTAATAATCTACCAACCAAGAAGTAGAAATAGTTTGATGCTGTTTACCTCTGGTCCCCTGAGTCTCACACTGAGATTGTCCCTCTGGTCCCCCACACTGGGATTGTCCCTCTGGTCCCTCACACTGAGACTGTCCCTGTCTCCTTGTCTCCATCACCTTGCAGACGAGACCCTATCAATATTGCCTCTGCTTTCATTGGAGTTAACAGAGTAGTGCAATATTGCTTATAGGGTCTTGACTCTGAGGGATGATCTTCTTCCTCTAGTGTGTTAGCTGAGGTCCACGCTGCTGTTGTCGCGACAACTCACTGATGGCTATTATACAGTGATACAACATTGTAGCTTTTCTGTGAGTCTTTATCATGTTGATGTTGTTTCCTGTGAAATGATCTGACTGTTATGTGAACGGCCTTCTTACCTTCTGTTTACCTGAATACCTTTCTAAAAGTAGAAGGAGTTTGTAGCATAGTCACTGTCAAACTGTGGTAACTTCCCTGCATTTAGAGGAGGTAAATGAAACCTTTATAACTACTTTTTTTGAATGTACTCAATGTAACTGAGTGAATAAGTAATTGTACATTTGTAATTCACAAAACATTGCTGGTGCTAGATGTCCTTAAAGGGATAGTATCTTTTTTTTTAAAATGGGGTTGTATGATCTCCAAATAGCCCCTAAGTACTTTAATTGCAGTAGAAGACTCTCTGCACTCTCGTTAGCAACGCCAGCCCATAGTCCTGCCCAGAGATTTACAACATACAGTGTTGTGAATGGACCCAAAGAAACGGCCTATTTTCGTGGCCTAAGAGGTTTTACCTGAAAAAAAATACACAGTTCCATTGTTCGCTATAATATAATTTTTTCCAGCCCTTCAAAGTGCAGGAAAAATGCAGTTTTTATTTGGACCTAACCAACTCACATATCCCTCCGCCCAGGGTTAGCGCCCGCTGATCAGCAGTTGGTTAGCTCCAAATAAAAACTGTGTTTTTCCTGCACTTTGAAGGGCTGGAAAAAAATATATTATAGCGAACAATGGAACTGTATTTATTTTTTTCAGGTAAAACCTCTTTTAGGCCGTGAAAATAGGCCGTTTCTTTGGGTCCATTCACAACAATGTATGTTGTAAATCTCTGGGCAGGACTATGGGCTGGCGTTGCTAACGGGAGGAGTGCAGAGAGTCTTCTACTGCAATTAAAGTACTTAGGGGCTATTTGGAGATCATACAACCCCACTTTGAAAAAATGATACTATCCCTTTAAATACTATCACAGACTTAAAGAGTTGACTAATCAAAAGATGAAAATCCTGAAGTGGATTTTATCTGAGGGTCTAGGTTCTGCTGTGTTCTTAGAATGGAGAGAAACAACTTCATTCAATAGAAAGTTCCTCAGTGAATGAAAGATGAGGATGGCAGACCATCCAGAGGAACAGGAACAGTTTCTGAACAGAAATGTTGCATTAGGTTTTTTATTTGTCAGTATTTTTTAGCAGCACCAGGTCCCAGAGCTGGGCCCAGATGCTTTTGTGGTGATTTGATTCTTCAACAATTTTTGGGTTCTGATTCGATTTAAATTGCAATTCTGATAAAACAAGTATTGAGATTCGATTTTACCAAGAATTGCAATTTTATATTTCAATTATTGCGATTTTATATTTCAATTATTGTGATTTTATATTTCAATTATTGTGATTTTCTTTCCTTAAACAAGAGCAGGTTGAACCAAACACTTAATAAGACATCATAAGTCATATTTACAAAAAACAAGACACACACACACATCAGTTTGTCTGTTGTGTTTGTTTGTTTACACACTGTAGATATCTATGTGAACAAGGTTTGACTTACATGATAATACATGATTGTACAATTAAGATTGGTTGTCCAAAAAAAAAAATATTTTTTTTAATCAACAGGAAAAAAAATCGCAATTAATATAAAAATGTCTTTTTTTGGCCCAGCCCTACCAGATACATTTACATTCCTCACATTAAACCAGAATTGTCTGCATGGCCACTGTACTACAGAGGGATGAACAGATATGATCCACTCATCCTGTAAATACTCAGACATAGATTCATCTTTATTCCCTAGTTTATTGTTTGTTGAACTGTTGATTGTTTCATTTCAGAGCCTGACTCAGTTAGGAGGCAGATCCAGTATCAGCTGCTGCTTCTTTACATGTCTGCCGTCCAGCACTAATGTCACTGAAGTCAAGGCCTTATAATGTAGTTTATTATAAACCTAAGCTCAAAGTGGTTGGAAACAGTGGTGTTTGACTGTTATTTGACTTCTCAGTGTCGTCCAAAGCAGCTATTTTGTGTAGCTCAGTCTAAAGTCTGGAAAACTGAACATGCGAATGAAACATTTGCGTCAAAGGCCATGAAACAATAACAGGATTCCAAAAGTCCAGCTCCAGTATTGTCACACTCACCAAGGCTGGATTGAGAAGAAGTGGGTCCAGGCTGGACCAGAACCAGGACCAGGACCGTGGAGCCAGATGGAGACGCTCTCTGCTTGACACTCTTTCCCTGTTGCACTACTGTGGGGGCTGCAGCAAGCAGTGCAATAATGAAAGGGCATCAGTCAGCTGGGCCTGCCCCCCCCCCCCCATCCCCTCCACACCTCCAACCCTTTAACTGCCTCTTACCCACTGTCACCTTGTCCTGGAGAGAAATACTCAAATAAAGGTAGTACCAAATGAAGAGGGGGTGTATGTGTTTTATTCTGGGATGACGGTGGGGGTTCTGCTGGTGAGCAACATAGTTTCATGCAAAGTAACAGTTTAGAAAAGACAGTTCTGAGACATGTATGGAAATAAAACAGAGTGAGGAGAATTACGACAAGAATGAATGAGAGAGAAAAAGAACATTTTTTAAATAATGTAATAGAAAGGGTTAATGAAAGATACAAATCTGTATGTCATGTTGTGACATTTAGAAGACGCTGCAGAGTCTGTAAATATGTATTTAATAAATACATGCTACCCTATTAGTCCTCAAGAAAGTCAAGTGTTGCAACCAGTGTTTCTAGATTGGAAAAAATGTGTAGAACATGATGAGCTATGTTAAAAAGTTGTCAAAATGTCCCTTGTATCATTTTTATGCAAATTAGTACCGCCATTATCGAAAAAAACCTAATTTGACTATATCTCAGCCAATATTGCAGATATCTGAACAAATAAGGTGTCTAGACCCATGTTTTAGGGTCAGAGATCATAATAAAACTATTTATAAAGTGATCACATGTTGGTGGCATGCTGGTAAGCAAACCTAACCCTTTTACCAATTACAAGACGCCAATATTGGAGACACCTTATTTGTTCAGATATCTGCTATATTGGCTGAGATATAGTCAAATTAGGTTTTTTCGATAATGGCGGCACTAATTTGCATAAAAATGATACAAGGGACATTTTGACAACTTTTTAACATAGCTCATCATTTTCTACACATTTTTTCCAATCTAGAAACACTGGTTAGAAGTATATTTCCGGGGGGTGCATGATACCCCCCTCTTCCCACCGGACTATATATCCTACAAGGCCTCAGCAAAGTCAAGTGTTGCAGTGTGAGAGCTAGAAAAGTGAATGAAAATCACTTCATTGAATTAATTCATTAAGGTTATACATGTAACATGACCTTGTATGGGCATTCTATGGGATCAAACCTCAATCATTTGATGATGTTCTTGTAATGAACAAAAAAAATATGTATATATGTGTGTATATATATATTTGTGATTCATTCCCTTTAAATCCATTTTTTACAATGAAACGTATGTTTTAAACAGGTAATAATTTTTTTTTTCTCGTGGCCATTTCAAATGTAATAAAGCCAATAGTGTAATAATGTGCCAATAATGTAATAAAACTTTTGAGCCAATAACGTGAATGGACCGTTTTTTAAGTAATAAGGCATTACATTATCGGCACCAGTTATTACATTTTGAAAGGTTTTTTTAATACCAGGCCAATAACGTAATAACCAGCCAATAATGTAATGCATTACCATTATGGGCATTCTTATTGGGATCAAAAGTTTTATTACATTATTGGCATTATTACACTATTGTTTATTAATTTGAAATGGCCAAAAAAAATTATGTATATATGTGTGTATATATATATTTGTGATTCATTCCCTTTAAATCCACATTTGACCCATTTATCGGTTTTGTCTGAACTGTTTTTTGTTTGTATATCTAAAGACATTTCAGTATCAGTAATCTTGTATTCCTTACCTGACATGAATCTATCAAAGCTCTTTAATGTTTGTCAGAATGAAACATGCTTCACTTGTCGTGACCAAGAATAAAATGATCTGAAAATCATTCAGCCCTCTAGATTGATATATCCTGAATCTTCAACCTGTATCACTGAAACAACAAAATCATTCCGACTGATCTGGATTAACATCTTCAAGCATGAAAGGACAAATTAAGAACAAAGTGAGTGCAAAGCGTGACTGACAGTACATGTCAATCATGTGGCTGCAGAAACATTAGAACCACAGGACAACACAGCACCTCCAGCTCAGAAGTGGGTGGTCTTCTACATTTCTTTTGACTTGCCTGCTGGGGGCGAGGGAGGGGCTCCCTCCACTCCACACCTCAACCAAAGCTCCTTTAAAGGGATAGTATCATTTTTTTAAAGTGGGGTTGTATGATCTCCAAATAGCCCCTAAGTACTTTAATTGCAGTAGAAGACTCTCTGCACTCCTCCCGTTAGCAACGCCAGCCCATAGCCCTGCCCAGAGATTTACAACATACATTGTTGTGAATGGACCCAAAGAAACGGCCTATTTTCACGGCCTAAAAGAGGTTTTACCTGAAAAAAAATACACAGTTCCATTGTTCGCTATAATATAATTTTTTCCAGCTCTTCAAAGTGCAGGAAAAACACAGTTTTTATTTGGAGCTAACCAACTGCTGATCGGCGGGCGCTAACCCTGGGCGGAGGGATACGTGAGTTGGTTAGGTCCAAATAAAAACTGTTTTTCCTGCACTTTGAAGGGCTGGAAAAAATTATATTATAGCGAACAATGGAACTGTGTATTTTTTTTTCAGGTAAAACCTCTTTTAGGTCGTGAAAATAGGCCGTTTCTTTGGGTCCATTCACAACAATGTATGTTGTAAATCTCTGGGCAGGGCTATGGGCTGGCGTTGCTAACGGGAGGAGTGTAGAGAGTCTTCTACTGCAATTAAAGTACTTAGGGGCTATTTGGAGATCATACAACCACACTTTAAAAAAATGCTACTATCCCTTTAAAGGTCAGCAGTCGACCTCAGTGGAGAAAGGAGGTGAAACCCCAGCAACAATTCAACAACACAGAAACACAACACATTCTCTGCTTCAGGCTGTTTTATCACAACATGTTGGGACTTCCATGGCTAAATTGTAGCTAACTGTGGATCAGAAGTCTCCAATTGAATCCTGTCGCCACCACACCCCCCCTGAGAAGCTAATAGTCTGAATTAAAGAGCTCAGTGTGACCGGCCATGAGGACATGGTTCCCCTCCAGCTTCAATCACTCACTTCAAATCTGGTTTTGGAGAAGATTGGAGAACTAACCAATCAATCCTCAGAGTGAATTCTTTTGTACATAAATGTTCATTTGATTGTCAGCGCGTTTCATTCTGTGAGCCACGAAGGCTTTGATTCACATGAATGTTACAGAAGTAGCCTAGGAAAAAAAAAATTGTATGTAGTGTGACCAAGAAAATAAAAAGTGGGCTATTAGCTGCATTGTTTCAGTTATGAAACACCAAACATTCCATTAAAGGGATAGTTCACCCAAAATTCAAATTGCAGTCATTATCTACTCGATTCGACTAAGAGCTGGGAGAAGTTTCAGAGTCCTCCGTTCCTTCTCTGAGTTACAGGGGGTCTCGGGCAGCGTAGCAGTGCATGTCCATATATCGGTTGCAAATAGATAGTATTTTTCTTTTTAACAAAAAGACACCAACAAACATCCAAATACCTGAGGAGGTATTTGTAGAGGTAGAGGAGCTTCCGCTACAAAACAAGCTTGAAATAAGGACTTATTTAATTTTTTGGGACCAATTTTGCATTTCAGGGCTTCAATACAAGACAGACATTACATACGAGCAGCATGGAGGTATTTGGATGTTTTTTGGTGTGTCTTTTTGTTGCAAAGACAGTTGGTGTCCATTTGCAACCATTACATGGACATGCACTGCTACTCCATGGAGCCACTTCTGTCTGTCCGCACTAAATATCCACCCAACTCTGCTGAGGATGATGGGATGTTGAGGATGATGGCAGCGAGGAGCCTCTGCCTGACGCTTTGATGGCATTTTGTCGCCACCTGCTGGACAAGATGGAGAGCAGCAGCAGGAAACCGGTCAAAGATGGAAGTTTAAAACAATCGGATGAGCCTATCTGTCGTCTGCTTGTTTTATCATGTTGGTTCTATTCTGTTTGTTGGAATAAAAAATAAAATGTCCCCTTTCGTTTAACCCAAAAAACTAAAGTTGCGTGACTATTTGGCTACAAACAGCGAAACACACTCACGTGGTCTGCCGAGGGGGTAAAAAAAACCAAAATGTTATTTTGAAGTAGGCCTAGACTTTTCAACATGTCACTTGTTGCAGACAGAACATCGGCTGGGTTCTATGGCTGTCACCACCAGTACATCTTTTTTGTTTTCTTTTTAAAATAGTCAAATAGATACTGTTGATAATATTTGACCTTGATATATGAAAATTATGCCAATAAAAACAGTTGCTCAAAAAAATAAGTCAAATACAATATGCCTACATGTTTATTCTTCAGTGAGGACTGTGTGGCCTGCTGCTGTGAACAACAGTCTAGGGTGTTTTCTCAGCTGGCTCGCCTCAAACTCATTCTTTGTGTTGACTTTACTTTTCAGTGAAGTGGTTTCGTTGGTGGTAGGTCACTGCTGGGGCTGCAGCTTTAGTTGCCAGGTGAGACGAGCAGAAACCAGTAGAAACCAGGTGAGACAAGCAGAAACCAGGTGAGACCAGCAGAAACCAGGTGAGACCAGTAGAAACCAGGTGAGACGAGCAGAAACCAGTAGAAACCAGGTGAGACCAGCAGAAACCAGGTGAGACCAGTAAAAACCAGGTGAGACGAGCAGAAACCAGGTGAGACGAGCAGAAACCAGGTGAGACGAGCAGAAACCAGGTGAGACGAGCAGAAACCAGGTGAGACCAGTAGAAACCAGGTGAGACCAGTAGAAACCAGGTGAGACGAGCAGAAACCAGGTGAGACGAGCAGAAACCAGGTGAGACCAGGTGAGGCGAGCAGAAACCAGGTGAGACGAGCAGAAACCAGGTGAGACGAGCAGAAACCAGGTGAGATGAGTAGAAACCAGGTGAGACCAGGTGAGGCGAGCAGAAACCAGGTGAGACGAGTAGAAACCAGGTGAGACGAGCAGAAACCAGGTGAGACGAGCAGAAACCAGGTGAGACGAGCAGAAACCAGGTGAGACGAGTAGAAACCAGGTGAGACGAGCAGAAACCAGGTGAGATGAGTAGAAAAGAATGTTCTCATGTGGTGACTGTGATGGTAGAGGAGACACAACCTGTTCAACTCAAACCATCAGTGACCCCTGCCACCTGCTGATGGGGCAAAATCATAATCTATGTTTATACCTGTCAGAACAAAAAACCTCTTTAAAACAAATCAGCTGGTGTGTATACATTTTATTTCCTTTTGCAATTTTAAGACCTAATACAAAAAAGCCCAGTGTATTACATGAATGTGTGACTTGTTTCAAATGAGAGCTGGCCTATTGGTTCTCTGGTTTTCTCAATGTTGACTGTCTGCTTTGAAACCTGCTGGAGTGACATGTGGAACAATTATTTCAACAGGGAAAAGCAACTGCACTGTTTATGAAAAGTGGTGTGAGCCTTGTAAACTCATTAAAAATGACAAATTTGAATATTATATAGTTGTGAAAGTCTGAAACAACTGTACTGTAACTGTATGACCAAACAGAGCAACTGAGAGCGAGGACCAAGAACCTGCTGGTCGTTCTGACCTCCAGAGACACTGAGTGGAGATGGAGAAACTTCCACAAGGACTAGCATCACTGCAGCCCTCTGCTGCTTTAAGATTAAAGGCATAGTTCAACATTTTGGCAAACTGGCCCATTGCCATAATCTCTATAGTCATAGCAGTAGGTTTGTTACCTTTAATTGTGGGTGCAAATACACAATCCAACAACTCCACAACGCTCTGGTGGACAAGTTGTGACCTGCACATTCACCATGAGATAATAACACAACGTTACCACACAGAGTTGTTTTAGAGGGAAATACAGAGACTGATGATGAAAAACTGCTCCCGACGGGAACGTGCATCAGTGGTTTTGCATGAATTTCCCTCTCAACTCTGGTAACGTTGTGTTATTATCTCATAGCGTGGTGAATGTGCAGGTCACAACTTGTCCACCAGAGCGTTGTGGAGTTTTGGGATTTTGTATTTGATGAGTTTGATGAGGGAAACCAAGAAATCCCATGAGCCTCCGTAGCGTAGCTCTGAGCAGCTCACGACTCTGCTCCGCCGTTCTAAAAATAGCTTGCACCGACAAATAAAGGTAACAAACCTACTGCTATGACTATAGGGATTATGGCAATGGGCCAATTTGCCAAAATGTTGAACTATCCCATTAATGATAATAGCTGACGAAGCCTCTCCTCTGCTGCTGGGAGTCTCTCACAGGCTCTGCTCATCACCGACCCATCATCATCCCCACACTGAAAACCTGGCCGAGAGCTCAGAACCTCAAACTGGGCTTTAGTTGACTTTCCAACAGGACATTCATTAATCCTCAACTGACAGCCAGGACGACACAGGAGTGGCTTAGAGACAATTCCTGTCAATGTCCCTGGCCAGCAGCCTTGTCCAGTCTGACAGACCCTGGGAGGATCTGCAGAGAAGAAGAGAAAGCTCAGTCCAGAGTTCAACGTCTGATGTCTTATTGTAACGTATCCCTTTGACTCAAATGGGATGCTTTCAAGAATTCTGGAACTCTGTCACTGTGGGATATTCAGTGCAGAAGGGAAATTAAATGGAAAGGGTTTTAGCATAAGCCTGAACCTGATTCTAACCTGAACCCCAAGACCAAGTCAATCTGACATCCTCCACCTATCACACACACAATCACTCTCAGACACACACAGTTGCTGTGTCCAGTTGTTAAAGGCATAGTTCACGCAAAATTCAAATTTCACTCACTATCTACTCAGCCTCATGTCGACTAAGAGCTGTGAGAATTTTCAGAGTCCTCCGTTCCTTCTCTGAGTTACGGGGGGGTCCACGCAGCAGTATTTGTCCATATAATGGTTGTGAATGGACACCACTTTTCTTGGTCCAAAAAGACACACCAAAAAACATCCAAATACCTCCATACTGCTCGTCTGTAATGTCCCTCTTGTATTGAAGCCCTGACATGAGAAATTGTTCTGCCGGTCAGAACAAATCACGCAAGAAGAGCAGTGAACTGAGACACTGGGAGCTTCCGCTACAAACAAGCTTAAAATATAGACTTATTTCATTTTTTTCAGAACAATTTCCCATGTTGAGGCTTCAATACAAGAGGGACATTACAGACGAGCAGTATTAGATGTTTTTTGGTGTGTCTTTTTGGACCAAGAAAAGTGGTATCCATTCACAACCATTATATGGACAAATACTGCTGCGTGGACCCCCCCGTAACTCAGAGAAGGCACGGAGGACTCTGGAAATTCTCACAGCTCTTAGTCGACATGAGGGTGAGTAGATAATGAGTGAAATTTGAATTTTGGGTGAACTGTCCCTTTAACCCAATGTCATCCTATTCTGTGAGCAGGACCAGTGGATACACTAGAAAGAAAATGACCACCCCCACCCCCAGCCCAGCCCTTCTCAGGATCCCCAGAGAATGGGCAGGTGCTTCACACGTGCATAGACGAGTTGTCAGTCAAATGTTGGACAGCATCATTCACACATGACGGCCGTGACGTCAGAGCTCGTCATGGCGCAGCAGTTCTTGGCTGGGCTGGATGAAGACCCCCTCCATGGCGCGCCACCAGTTGTGCTGGCTGGGGGAGCTCATGCCGTGCACCTCCCTCTGGCCACGGATGGGATGGCCGTACTGTTCTCCCGTCACGCTCAGGAAGACGTCGGTGCCCAAGTGTTTGAAGCGCACGGTCTCGTCGCGCTCCCAGTGGACGCCGTCGCACTGCACCGTCCACACGTCCAGGTCGTCCCCCTCCCCGTTCTCTCCAAACGCGCTGACCTCCTGCAGAGGACACAGAGAAGACAAGGTGTGTTACAGGTGATCTGCTACCAGAAATGTCTCCTTCCAGCAAGTGTTTCCACAGCCTGATGACGTTTCTCTGTGCCATAGAGCGTTTTTTACAATCTGGACCTTATTTCTAGCATAAAATACGATCATTTACTCACCCAGACAACAGATAACCAGTCCCTCCAGGATTTCCGGGCTTTTTTTGTGATTGTCGCGGCCTAAAATGCCTGATTTTGCAGCCACATGTTGAAAAAATTATGGTGCGCGTTGTGATGTTTTAAGCGCTTTTGTTGCGATTAAATTGTGGGAAAAAAAGTTGCAGTTTTGTTCTGAATAATTACAAATCAAAGGAAAATTGAAAATTTTGAAATGTCACAAAATAATGTGACGTCCTGTTATACCAGCAATTTTCCACTTGTTAAAGCTATGGTCTATGATTTGGAGGTTATGTAATTATTATTAACACCATTTATACAGTGATTATAGTCCTGTGGTGTGATCTATACAATATAAATAGCAAAAAGAACCAAAAAAATCCATCCAGTCTGTCAGCCCTGAGCCTGCATAGAAATTGACCTATGCGAGCGAGACTGGGCGCGCGGCTCGCATTGGTTTGTATCCTCCATCCAATCCCCTCGTCTCCCCTGCTCCTGCTCGAGCCGCCTCGCCCCACCCCCTTCTGCTTACAAACTACAAGTAGTTGTAACCGCTCTGAGCTGCTCGGCCACAGACACATGAACCCGTGAATTCAAGCCCGCTTCCCCTCCTCCCCCGGTCGGCCTGCCGCTGAAAGCCCACTAGGATTCAGAGAAGCACAGTACAGAAGCACTGAATGTTTTACTGTCCTTATTACTGATACTGGAGCCGCATCGAGTCTCCCTGATCCTCAGCTGCTGCAGCCTGTCTGACCGGGGTGCTCTACACGCTACACACCGCTGCCCTGCGGAGCTACCTCGTCCTCCTCCTCTCCCCGACAGCAGCCTGAGCGGGTCTCTCTGCACTTCGGTGCCGCGGGACTCCAGGCCCCGGTCTTTCTGCTCCTCTTCCCCAGGCACAGCACCATGTGCCCGGTCACCCAGCGCGAGCAGTCTCCCTGTAGCATGAGGCTGTGCTAATGGCTGCTAATAGCGGCGCTGCCCGTACCAGCGGTCGCCGCCGTGGTCCCCGGCAACGAGACCGCGGTGGCAGCGACGGCAACTGGCACCGCTTCATTACCGGCAGCTGGTGCACAGCGGCGGCATCGGGACTGGCGCCACCGCTATTAGTACGGTAGGCTAGCGCCGAGCACAGCTGAGCTACACGGAGACTCTTGGCGCTGGGTGACGCAGGACAGGGTCCTGTGTCCGGGGAAGAGAAGCAGGAAGAGTTGGGACCTGGAGCTCCACGGCGCAGAGACACCAGGCTGCAGCGGCGGAGGCGAGTTTATGTTGAACAGGTCATCTTTGGTTTTATTGTGGAAGTTGTGACTGTAAATATGACAATTTACTCCACATTCAAAGCCGCGTTTGGCGTAGCATGCAGCAGGCTTGTTGCTGGTTCAGCTCTGCTCTGCTGAGGGGCGTGTCGCGAGGAGGCTCCGAGGGGCGGGCCATACGAGCTCGGAGGGGAGGGAGGGGGGTGCTTTTTTCAAATTTTCTCATCCTCTTTCAAATCGTAGACCATAGCTTTAAGAAAGGCCTCTGACCTGGATGATGTCATCACCAACCGTGCAGCGTGGCTTGTTGCTACCTCTAATGCTACGGTTCGTTTCTGCGTGTTTCTGACTTGTCAGAACAAAATGAGCAGCTGGATGAAGTTGAGCTTCCACAGCTTCCTCTCCTCAACCTGGACTCACTAAAGCTCTGGATAGTTGAGATAAAAATGGACCTGAATGCTGAAGCAGGCTGCATTGCGCTGCCCTGTGTTCTCACATTATACAGATATACACGGCTCTCGGCTGGAGCTCATTTCACCAGAATGACACCAAAGTTATCTGGGGGAGGAAATGATGGTATTATAAAATGATGGTATATGCTAGAAATAAGGTCCAGATTGTAAAAAACGGTAATTATCCTTAAATTGTTGCCCAAAACAACAGTAAGCGTGTGTGTGTGTGTGTGTGTGTGTGTGTGTGTGTGTGTGTGTGTGTGTGTGTGTGTGTGTGTGTGACTGTGACTGTCTGACCTGGTTATTAGACAGAGGTGAGCTGAAGTGGTGTGTGTGTAGATTGCGGCCAGTCTTCATGTGTGTGATGCGGATGGACTGCCCACATTTGATGGCGACTCCACGTTGACATGGACGGTTGGGCTTCCCACGGATCTGCCAGTAGCTGTTGGCATCGTCTGCATTTTCCACTCCAGTTACAGACTGCTGTCCACTGCCTACACACACACACACACACACACACACAGCACCAAAGGAATGATAGACAGTTCAGCTTCATTTAATGTCAGAAGTAGTGGGTTGAGTTGTTACAGGAGCTGGTCCAGGACCTGCTTGACAGCTGTAGACCGCACTCTGCTGTGTGCTGCTGACATGACATCATCTATCAATGTATTCTATTGACAGAAACAGATACTACAGATTCTAGTTACACCACTGCCTGGTTTCTGGAGACAACAGCGATAGGCGGTTACTAGCAGTGGGGTTGTATGATCTACAAATAGTCCCTAAGTACTTTAATTGTGAAGACTTGCATGAACAACAACATCTCACAACAAAATGATGTAAAATAACCACCTTAATGTGGATTTTCTACCATTTTGTTTGACTTTTATGAAAGAAAAGAATACATGTTCAGGAAGATAAATAGTGAAAATCTCAAAATTGATCAGTGCCCTGGAGTGTCTCCAAAGGGATAGATTTTTTTAAAGTGGGGTTGTATGATCTACAAATAGCCCCTAAGTACTTTAATTGCCCAGAGATTTACAACATACATTGTTGTGAATGGACCCAAAGAAACGGCCTATTTTCACGGCCTAAAAGAGGTTTTACCTGAAAAAAAATACACAGTTCCATTGTTGACTATAATATAATTTTTTCCAGCCCTTCAAAGTGCAGGAAAAACACAGTTTTTATTTGGAGCTAACCAACTGCTGATCAGCGGGCGCTAACCCTGGGCGGAGGGATACATGAGTTGGTTAGGTCCAAATAAAAACTGTTTTTCCTGCACTTTGAAGGGCTGGAAAAATAGCGAAAATGCTACTATTCCCTTAAGCAGATAGTTTGTGAAGTTTAGAGTAAAGGTGAAGTAAAGGAGTTCATTTTTTTGTGTATTTCTATTCTTGTTATTACTTTTTTCTATTATTCACTTCTTGTACACATGCGTTGGTACAGTTGAATTAGATTGTGTATTGTTATCTCATTTTTGTAACAGGTCCTAATTATACTTCTTCATTATATTTGCTTTTAGATCTTTTTTTCTATATATTTACATGTAGTAGATGGACTCCTATTTATGGTATTTATACGCCTTTGAATGAACTTGTATGTGTATTTCATGGAATGATTGTCAGGCCGTTAAGATTATGATGTAATCCATCTGGTCTACTGAAGCACCTGATGACAGTCAACAGTGAACCTGACCAAGCAACAGGACAAACACATTCACTGCTTTTTACCTTTGTTAATAAATATATCTGTCAATCCGCTCTAGTGTGCACTGGGAGTTTTTTGGGGGGGTTTCACTATGGAAAGGAGTATTAACTTTTACTCTAAAGCTCTGCCTGTGTGAGAATTCATTTCAGTTCACCTATAGACAGCAGTTCAGTACAGCATTAGACAAAGCTGTTGGAGATGCAATAATCTCTGTCTTCTGTGACAACCATCAGTGAAAGACAGTCTTTAGTGGTTGCTGTGTGAGAACTATGTGCACTTGTGTTGATCATTTAATAGCGTTGAGTTTTGAACATCCATCAGACTTAGCCCAGCTGTTGAGCCTTATCTCACACCCTCTTCCTGTCAATCATTAAGACTGATTTGAATTCAGTCCGTTTCACTTTCAGGCCCTCTATTTGAAAAACAAAAACAAAAGCCCACTCACTCTTATTGGCAGCTTTACAGGGTGTCGGCAGATGTGGGGCAGATTCATGTACAGTGGAGAAAATAACTATTTGCTCCCCTCCCCAGAAATGGGCAGTCTTTAGTTTTTATGGTAAATTAATTTTAACAGAGAAAGACAGAACATCAAAAGAAGAAAAAAAATCCAGAATTAAAGGAATAGTTCACCCTAGAATGAAATTTCGAGATTTGCGTCAGCGTCACTGCGATTAACTGATGCTGACGCAAATGTTGCGAGACTTGGACAGACCACTAAGAGGAGCTTCCGCTGCAAACATGCTTGAAATACGTACTTATTTAATTTTTTTCTGGATAATTTCGCATTTCGGGGCTTCAATACAAGACGGACATTACATACGAGCAGCATGGAGGTATTTGGATATTTTTTGGTGTGTATTTTTGTGACGAAGACTGCTGGTGTCCATTTGCAACCGTTATAGAGAGCCTAAGCGGAAGCAGGAAGTAGCGCGGCCATGGGACCTCAACTCTGAAAAACGGTCCATTCAAATGAACGAGAGTGAGATTTTTATTTCGTCATCTGATTGAATTGCGCCATGAGAAAAAAATATGACCTCTACCTGTTTAAAACATCACGTTTCATCCGAAAAAATCAGCAGTTTATCGTAAAACGGCAACGGAAGAATGTATTTTGTGTGAAGGCTGCTCTACGGACTAGTGTCCCACAAAAAATACGTCACCAACTGACACGGTAAACGGCGGCATTTGGTGTGTGGCGTCAGCTACGCGACTTGTAGTCTTTCTGGTTACAGATTCTTCAGAATTTTATTCTACAATAGTTTTACGATAAACTGCTGATTTTTTCGGATGAAACGTGATGTTTTAAACAGGTAGAGGTCATATTTTTTTCTCGTGGCGCAATTCAATCAGATGACGAAATAAAAATCTCACTCTCGTTCATTTGAATGGACCGTTTTTTAGAGTTGAGGTCCCATGGTGACCATTACTTCCTGCTTCCGCTTAGGCTCTCTATATGGACATGCACTGCTATGCCAAGAAGAGAGGGTGAGTAAATGAGTGAAATATCATTTTGGGGTGAACTATTTTTTTAATAAATGCAACAATTAATTTTCCATTTGACCAAGTGAAATGAAGACAAAAATCAGCAGGGGATCAAATACGTATTTTCCCCAGTGTAAATAACAGTCTTGAGTTTTGCACTGGGGACACCTCCAGCCTACCAACCGGTTAGCTGAGCAGGCGGGGAGGCCGCGCCCCCCAGCGGTCTGTTACGTCCCTGCATCCTTCCTGCTTATTGTGCATCGGGGACAGCAAAAACAGAAAGAAAGAAAAATACAACGCAATAAAATAAATACCGCAAACACTTCTCACAATTAAATACAACGGACTCTAAATTTCGGCCCAAGATAAACATACTAAATAATATTCATTTCCGTTCGCTTTCAAGTGACAGTCTGTCACCTGTTCACCCGCCACAGCGCTTCTCCATCACCATAGGGCCGTAACGTTGTGTTCACTATTCATCGAAGCGAGGGACACGACAGCACTAGTCTATGTATTAGGCTCTATGGACGTTCAACTGTTTACATTAAAAAGGAAATGAGAATGAGACACATAACAGCTGGATACTAAGCGTAGCCCGGTGGAGTCCCATTACCTGAGCCGTACTTGACGTCGTGGGAGTGCAGGCGGACGTTGTGTCTGGTGTTGAGCAGTTTGACCAGAGAGCCACACGTTACGTAGTTGTGCTCCGACTCTCTGCCGTCCCCGCCGGAGCAGAGCAGCAGGAGCAGCAGGAGCAGCGGGAGCAGCGGGAGCAGCAGCGGCCTCAGCAGCGACACGACCCCGCTAGATAGCTTCATCTTCTGTCTCTAGTCTCATCACATTCTCGGTACAACACTCATGACTGGCCGCACCGCACACACTTACAACGTTGCTCCCTCCTCCAGCCAATCACAGCCTGACAAGTCCCAACATAAGGAAGTAAATGTCGGCGTGTGATTGGTCAAGGTAGACGTTAGTTCCATACCAGCGGACCAAGTTTATTTTGTCAAAAAAATATATATTTGACCTGTTTAAAACATGTTACTTCGGTCTGTTCGCTACAATATTTGTATTTTGAACTTTAAAATGCAATAAAATTGTGAAATTGTGATTTTTCCAAACTTTTGTTTCATGAAGGGGTTCTCTTATTTCATTAATTACAACCACAAAAATTACAACAATTAAAAATGAACCCTTAGATGTCAGTTTTTATCATGTACCCCAACCACTTTAATTCAATGTATTAAAATAGTTGTTTTCTAACATGCACAGATCATCTGTCATACACAGGAAATGCAAAGAAGGAGCTGCTACTGAGCCTGCCCTGACTGGGATGTAGGAGAGGAGGCTACCCTGTTAAAAGGCACGGTCTCCAACATAGCTTACTGTGTAGACCTGCCCAGTGCCTATGCTCCTGGTCAGCGTTCAGCTGGCTTGGGGACATGATCTTACAGTAGGGTGGAGTGAGTATAGTTGAGACATGTGTACAGTTGAAACACCCTTAATATCTTGCCCATGCTGCAAGGCTGAGCCACCATTTTTACTCAGCACATGCATATTAGCATCCTCTTTGGTTGTGGGAAATTTGAAGAGTTTTGGCATTTCCAGTCCAAAGATATCAGCAAAAGTATTTTTCCTAGGGTAAGAATTTCACTTTACCGTGTCCATTCGACAACGAATAACTCATTATCCTTTTGTTACCATCAAACATAACTTACATCATTGCAAACATTATTTTGTGCCCTAAAAACTCACATATTTCATACTATCCTAGCATGTTAGGTCACTGCACAAAGTGGTCAGCTGGGTACAGTTGAGACATAATATCTCAACTGTACCCTGATAGAGTTCTATTGCATCACATCACTGTTAAATTGTGCAGTGTAGGCTGTTATTTGTGATACCTGAACAGTGTTATATTAATATTTGCTATTAATTTTACAATTTAATGTTATATAATAATATTTATATTAATAATACAATAATATCCCATTGCTTTTAATTTTGATAAAGAGGAATTAATTTATACTGAAATATCTTGTTTTTTAAAAGTTTATTGCATTTGTAATTGATTGATCATCATCAATGGGTTTCAATCCGTGTCTCAACTCCTACCGTCTCAACTGTACCCATTGAGACGGGACCATGGTAAAAATGGACCTCCTGATTGTGGAAAAAATAAACAAATAATACATGATATTCTTCAATAATAACTTAGGATACAAACAAATTAAACAGCATGTGAAAAATCACTTATTTTCAGTGTATAGTTTTTTTTGTGTGCAATATCTGTTCAAAAATGGAAAATAAAAAAGTGTCTCAAACGTACTCAGTCTACCATATATTGTTAACACCTTCCCAGTGGAATGATGTGAGGTTTAGAATTTTACAGCAGGTACAAGATTTTATGCAAAGCTTAAATTATTCTTAAATGAATAAGGAATCCCAAGATTCATGCTGGCACAACTGTGGCACTCGATGCACACCGCTCCATCTACTGTGGGACTGTCCAGCAGTTCAATCTCTCTGGCTCGATACTAGATCACATATGAGTGTCAGCACTTGTTCCCTATCTGTCCATAACCTGTCTCCTTGGTAAAGACCAGTCAACACTCAGGAGTCTGGCTCTGGACTTTGGGCTGTCTCATGATTAAACTCATTGTTATGAAACATTCTTTCGTTTTTTGAGTTAGATAAAAATAATAATAAAAACAAATAATAATAATCTGTCATCTTTTCATTAACAGTCACCAGCAGATGGCAGTGTTTGACACATAAGGTTATCTGTTTTTTCCAGAAACAACAAGCTCCTGACTTGAATGTATGCTGATCAAGATCTTTTGTGACTGTTTCTTTGACTTAGTAGCCGACATCAAAAGCATTTATAAAATAAGTTCCATGTTATGGCTGCTTCTCTAATCCCACATGAAGAAGTTCCTTGGTCAGTCAGGAGGTAAAGGACAGCAGACCAACTGTAGCTATCAGCATCTTGTTTAGAGAAGTGGAACCCGGTCCCGGGCAGTGGGGGTGGGGTGGAGGGGGGAGGGGGTGTGGAGGCGGTGAACAGGTCAGACTGGACAGTTGAGTTTCAGCTGTCAGAACGCAGGTAGGGCAGACGGTGTTGTGTTCCAGTGAGAAAAACAGAGCGAGGTTCAACAGCAGGTAAGTCAGCCTTATGTTGATAATCCACGTAGACCACTGTGTGTTTTTCCTTTAACGATGAATTATGCAGCACATATGCTATTATATTGTGTGCTTGAATTTGCAGCGTCTTTTTTTTTCAACTCCCGGTTTCGTATGGAGGGTCGGCAGACGCTCGTTTTCTGGCCGTAATCATGTTAAAAGTTATTGTAGGCTTCAAGATCAATTATTTGAAAATAACAAAAGGGATAGATGGTTAAATGTCTTGATGGATCTGGGGATTGTTCTTAATCTGTGTAGGCTGTGTAACAGCTGCTTTCACCTACAGTGAAAATGAAGTGAACCCTTTGCGGTGACTTCAATGCAGAAGCATCTGCACCTACTTTCTGTGCGGTTACATCATTCAAACTTTCAGAGTATCGAGTGGTGTAATAAGTCACTTAATGAATGCAATCAATGAAGTAGTTTTAATGAGCATTCATCAAAATCAAATAATAATCCCGTAGTTCTGATATGTTATAAGAACTGGGCCCCAGTTCTTATAACATATCAGAACTACAGCTACTGGGGTACAAGTGAACTGATTTAATAGCCTACAATAAATTATTAGCAATTAATCAATAATTGGCAGTGTCATAGTTATCACTATGATTGTAGTAGGCTATTTGACACAGAACTAACCTGACCATCTAACTGACATGCACTACTTTGTTGAAACTGGTAGACATTTTATTGTGCCTGTGAAAACAACAAAGAGAGACAAACTCCCCTTTTTTCTTGTTATTGCTCCTCTGTTTTATAAGAGACCTGACCCATCGCTATTGCCTCAAAGCTACTTTTACTGCATCACCGATCTAGAAGACTCAAACAACATAGACCCTCACAGGAAACAGGAAAAGAGAACCCCTCTAACAGGGAAGAAACAGGAGAAAGCTGAGGAGGGAGGGACCCCACCCCCCACCCAGGATGGACAGATGTGCAGTCAGAGAACAGACATGAAAACAGTTAACAACATGGGATGATGATGAAATAAATGGGGATGGTTCGGTCAAGGAAGAGCTTATGGAGGCAGTTGGCAGACTGGGGCATACGGGGGGGGGGGGCAGCAGCTTTCCTTTTCTCATCAATAGGTGCCTCATGAGGCAGAAACAGACAGTGATTCAAAAGGTGTAGAAGGGGATAACTGGGTATATTTTAGATTATTTTCCATGGGTCAGAGACTAATGCAACAAAGTTACACTTTTTACTTCCCTTTATACTTGGTTTTTTGTTATATCACTAAACAGAATGTTAAGTCGTATCTCTTTAGAATAGTAAATTGCCAGCACCAATCCTCTCCACTGTCCCCAAAGGTATTCAAACTAATATAAAACTTCTGTTGCCCCCAGACCTGATAAAAAAGACATGGAAAGTATTCAGACCCCCTTCAATTTTTCACAGTTTTGTTATGTTGCAGCTTTATGATAAAATCAATAAAATCATTTTTTCCCTCACCAATCTACACTCACCACCCCATCATGACAGCACAAACCCAGAATTTTACAAATGTATGCAAATTGATAAAACAAACTGTAATATAGTACATATTCAGAGCTGCTGTCATTCTCTGGTTCATCTTTGAGATGATTCTAAACCTTCATTTGAGTCCAGCTGTGATGAAATAGTTTGGACATGATTTGGAAAAGCACACACACACACACACACACACACACACACACACACACACACACACACACACACACACACACACAGGTGAAGAATCGGGGGTCTGAACACTAGAATCTGATCCCTCTGTATGTTCAGTGTGTTGAACTGAAAATGATGCAGTATATTTGTAGATGCCTTACACTCTTAGAAATAAGGGTTCCAAAAGTGTTCTTCTACAAGGGCGGAGGTTCAACCTGGAACCATTTGCTTCTGAAAAACCCTTCGAGGGTTCTTGGTAACACTAAGGGTTCTAGTAAAAGGGTTCTTGGTGGAACTCCCTGTGTGGGTTCTAGATGAAACCGTAAGAAGTGGGTTATTTTCTGGATGAAACCCCCAGTAAGGCTTCTGGGTGAAACCAATACGCCATAAAAGGGATTTTTGTAGAACCTCTTAGTGGGGGTTCTAGGTGTAACCTTTCACAGATGGTTCTAGGTAGAACCCTTTATGTGTTGGGTTCTAGGTAGAACCCTCCAAACGGGTTCCCTTTAAAGGTTCTCCCTGGAGCCAAAAAGTGTTCTCCTATGAGGACAAGCCGAAGAACCCTATATGGTTCTACATGGCACGTTTATTTCTAAGAGTGTAGCAGAGTGCATGACTATCATCTGGTGGTCTCCAAACCCACAATACTGGCATCTGTTGCCAGGATACAGGGCTGACTCTCTTGTCTCTGCGTGCAGGTCCTGATGTCTTCAGTAGGAGCTGCTTCTGCCACCAGGTTCGACCGAGTACGGGAGATCCCACATTATGACCAGGTCCCTGTTGGCTCTACATGGGGGGACCAGACTCTCCCCCCACCCCCGCCACCTATGCATGGAACAATGCAGGCTGTCAGCTTAGACCCCCTCCCTCCTCCCCCTCTACCTGAACAGCCAGCTATTGGCCCAACCCTTGAATCTTTCAACCCCTCCAGCGACGATGAGGATGAGTATGATGACAGCCACATTAAGCCGGTCCGTCGCTTCGTCCCCGACTCTTTCAAGAAGTTTTTCCGTGGCAGTAACAGTAAGAATGGCGGCAAGGGTTGGTCCATCCCGTCGCCTCAACCTGCCTCTCACTCACCCGCCCCCTCGTCGAGGAAGAGTGCCAACTGTCACACCACCAAAGGCGTGCCCTGCTCACCCCCTCCATCTCCATCCCTTCCCGGCTCCTATTTGGACCCGTATGGAGGTTCTGGGGGCAGCTACGCCTCTCAGAAGAAGGGGGATGAGCTGCTGCTGGGTGCAGAAGCCCTCAGCCCTGGCTCTGTGGTGCCTAGCAACCTCTCTGCCCAGACCTATCAGGAGCGGGTGGAGGAGTATCACCAGCGCTACGCCTACATGAAGTCTTGGGCCGGCCTGCTGAGGATTCTGGGGTGTGTGCAGCTGCTGCTCGGGGCCGCTGTGTTCGCCTGCGTCTGTGCTTATGTTCATAAGGACAATGAGTGGTTTAATATGTATGGATACTCACAGCCACAACTGTTTGGGGGGCTAGGTGGTGGCGCATACGGATCCGGGGGCAGTTACACAGGTCCCAAGACTCCGTTTGTCCTGGTAGTGGCTGGTCTAGCCTGGATAGTGACTGTTATCCTGGTGGTTCTAGGGATGAGCATATACTACAGAGCCATCCTTCTAGACTCTTCCTGGTGGCCCCTCACAGAGTGCTCCATCAACCTGGCCCTGGCTGTGCTCTACATAGCAGCAGGGGCCACATACGTGAGGGACACCACCCGAGGTGGTCTGTGCAACATGCCGGTCTTCAATAATGGAGTGAACGGAGCCTTCTGTCGCACCGAGGCCGGTCAGACAGCAGCCATCATCTTCATCTTCATCAACATGGTGCTTTATTTCATCAGCGTAGCAGTTTGTCTGAAGCTGTGGAGGCACGAGGCAGCGAGGATGAGGAAGGAGGGGCTGATACAAGAGGTCTCTCACACACAACATACACACACACTTTTGTCCAAATTAGAGCGTGAAATTCATCAATCAAACTTAAAGGGATAGTTCACCCAAAGAGTCGTCCGTTCCTTCTCTGAGTTATGGGGGGGTCCACGCAGCAGTATTTGTCCATATAATGGTTGTGAATGGATACCACTTTTCTTGGTCCAAAAAGACACACCAAAAAACATCCAAATACCTCCATACTGCTCGTCTGTAATGCCCGGACATGAGAAATTAAGAGCAGTGAACTTTCTCATGCCTAGTCTTTAGCAGACATATTCTCTGATGTGGTGACTGTGATGGCTTCCGCAGCATGATCAGAAATTTCAAGAGCCAGGGATGAAACTAATCGCTGCTGCTTGGTGGTCACGTGTGCTATACACCGGTGAAGCTCATAGTTAGCTTGAGGCTTGAGTTCAACATCATCGACTTACCCATCTGTTCGCTGATTGGTCCGTCTGATCATTGCTAGTTCCCTGACTATATGGTTGAGGCAAATGAAATTTGAACCAGTACAAAAACAAGCTTAAAATATAGACTTATTTGGTTTTTTTTGCAACAATTTCTCATGTGGGGGCTTCAATACAAGAGGGACATTACAGACGAGCAGTATGGAGGTATTTGGATGTTTTTTGGTGTGTCTTTTTGGACAAAGAAAAGTGTTATCCATTCACAACCATTATGGACAAATACTGCTGCGTGGACCCCCCCGTAACTCAGAGAAGGAACGGAGGACTCTGAAAATTCTCACAGCTCTTAGTCGACATGAGGGTGAGGAGATAATGAGTGAAATTTGAATTTCAGGTGAACTATCCCTTTAATTTGTTGTTTCATAAGTCCATACATCCATTTTTCTACTTCACATTACTGAGGTATGTAAAATGTATAAGACAATTGAAATTGAAGTGTAATGACTGGTTGTATGAATCTCTGGTATCAGTATTATCATATAACCAGCCATGCATAGGAGAAAAACACTCAGTGTTCATGATCAAAATAAAATGTTTGACATTGTTGTAATGACTCACTCCCCCCTCCTCTTTACATCTCAACAAACCTAGGTGAGAACTACTGGATCATCCGTCCCTCTGTCACTAGTAAGTATCAGAGGTCTTTCTTCAGTCTTCATGTAGACACTGTGTTGCACAGGTAGATGGAGTGACTCTACATGTTGTTGTGCTGTAGCTGGGTCCAGCCTCCAGAGCCTCAGAGCAGACTCCTCTCCCCACCGTCCAGCCAGACATCATGGATTACCCCAACAACGCTGAAGCGGCTTCTCTGATGATGCTGAAGCCAGAGATTCGCCAAGGCCACATTCCTGCCGGACACATCCCTAAACCTGTTGTTGTAGCAGACTTTGTGGCGTGAGTATTACATTCACATTTTATGGAACTGTTTGACATTCGTATGAAGGTTGTTGGGTCAAAAACCGAGCCTAACAACACAAATAGGGTTGCAAAATTCCGGGAATTTTCCAAGTTGGAAACTTTCCATGGGAATTAACGGGAATTTATGGGAATTAACGGGAATATACGGGAATTAACGGGAATAAATCAGAAATTTACAAAATTGAATGTTGGCCCTTAACAGGGAACTTAAATATAGTTGGAGAAAATATATTGTAGCATAATCTTGGCTAAAACAACCAGATTTAATGCAAGCAACTTGAATATCTCTGCTATTCCATACACACTGCTTCCTGCAGGGCTGTTAGGCCACGCCCCCTACATGCACTGTGCATTCCTCCATCACATGCACAGATGATTCCTTCAACCCTGGAGGCCACACTTTTGAGCCCAAAGCACAATAGGAGGGCTCCTTTCATTTAAAGGGACAACCAGGAGTTTTTGAAAGCAAAGTGTGTTCACACTACATTTCCCATGAGCCTCCGTGCACGGTGAAATTCTTGGACCGGCGCAAGACAGACGAACCATAAACGGTGATTTGGTGACATTATTCCCATAACCCACAGGGCAGCATCCGCAAAACCAAAACTAAGAAATGCTGGGCGACCCGACCACTAAATAATAACAAAATAACGTTAAAGACAAGATTTTTTTTTGATACAGTTTGTTTCAATTACCCCCAATTTCTAGTTAATTCCCATAAATTCCCATAATTCCCGTGGAAAATTTCCAATTTGGAATATTTCCAAAATTCCCCAGCTTAATTTCCCATGGAAAGTTTCCGGAAATTTACCGTTAATTTATTGGAAATTTTCCATCCTTTGCAACCCTAAACACAAATTTTGTGATTTTTGTTTTATTTTGTTTCCTGACAAAGTCCTAAAGCCTTGATGCAATAAACATATTTATGTGGTAGGCTACTTCCATGCATTCAAAACCTAAAAATGGCTCGGTGGCGACCCGAACACAAGAGGAAGGTAATAGTCCAAAAGGGTTTAGTCCTCCTGTCAGATCAAACAGGACTTGTCTCTGAACTGTCAGCGACATACAGAGACTTGACTGAGGTCATTCCAGAACCTCTCATTCATCCTCCACCCAGTCTCCCTGTCACCCACACTTCTTTTGGCGGAGGCCTTACTCAGAGGAATATTTAGCAATTGACAACAATAAAGATTAAAAAAATAATAAATACAAGTTTGTGGCTACCATCATTCAATTGTCAACACATAAGCTAATAGATATAAGTTTAAAAGTGAGCCCACATGGTCCTGGGAAGTAGTCAAAGTGCAGGCAACAGTTGTGTTGTTGTTCTAACAGAACCTACTGGTATTAGTGTTTATGTATTGGCAACCTTTGTTCGATTTAATAGACATTGGCTTTTGAAATCATAAATTACGGCTTCAAGTCACGACTCATGACTTTGTAGCGTTCCAGGTAACCCGTAACTCGTGTTTTTCCGACCTGTTGCCTGTGAAAGTCACTATAACGACCTCTCGTAACTTCCGACCTGTGAACTCGTACCAGATCGAACTGGTACGACTTGGTAACAAAGACTTAGCTCATCTCACTGGTCGTCAAACTAAATAGTCAGGTGCATTTATGACTTTATCGTAAAAAATTCTAACAAAAGGTTTCTCAGTTGTTTTTTATAGTATTAGATGTCCTTAATAACATACTAAAAGTTTACCAAAGTTTGACACTAGAAAGGTGTCATTTTCAGGCAGTCCCTAATGGAAATCCCTGGCCTGAAAGCCCAGGTAAAAGCCCAGGTGAATAGTACAGCTTTAACTAACAGGTGATCACCATGAAACTTCCCATGTTTATCACTTGTTAAGACTAATATTTTTTCTATTAACAAATGTTTTTTGTCAAATGTTAAAAATATGTAAATGAGGCAATAACTAATTAAATATGCTGGCATACTTTTCCAGATCCAAAGATTTAATGGATAAAGCCACTTTCAAAAGTCTTGTTTTATTTTGTTGACACATTAGAACACATTAGAGTAAGAAGGTCTTACTGAGGGGATTTTGGATATCTCTTTTTATCACTTTGTAAATGAGAAAATACTGTCACCAGCCCTAAATAAATCAAATTTCACCATGTTTTCAGGACTCAAATATTGTATAAATGAGGCTGTGAATGATATATCAACAATCCCCTCTGTAAAAACCTTCAGAATATGGAAAATGATCAAACTGGAAGGTTTGGTGTGTGTAAGTGCTGCTGAAGTGGATCTGGAAAAGTTCTGGAAAAGTATGCAATTTAGCGCATATTTAATTAGCTATTGTCTCATTTACATATTTAAACATAAAATTTGACAAAACTTGTAATACAAAAAATATTTGTCTTAATGTAAGTGATAAACTTGGGAAGTTTCATGGTGATACCTGTTAGTTAAAATTTTTACCCTATTCACCTGGAGCGTCTCTCTGGGCTTCAACCCATTACATTTACATTAGGACGCCATCCTGAAAATGACACCTTTCTAGTGTCAAACTTTGGTAAACTTTTAGTATGTTATTAAGGACACCTAATACTATAAAAAACAGTTGAGAAACCTTTTGTTAGAATTTTTTTACGATTAGGTGCTTTTTTTTCATAAATGCACCCGACTAAAAAGTTTTTGGGCGATTGTGAACCACCTACAGCTTCCGCTGCTGTTTAACATTTTTACATGGCATCATAACAACATCCTCTGTCCTTAGACCCTCACATCCACTGAGGAAAAACTCCATGGAAAACCCTTTTAACAGGGAAAACCAGGAGAAAGCTCAGGGTGAGCAACAGAGGAGGATCCCTCAGCCAGGACGGACAGACGGGACAGAGATGTTGTTACAGACAAGAAAAGTCATAGATTTTTTATGATGTTTACAACCAGGGCATTAATTGTGTTACATGACTGATATTGTCATCCACAGTAGACACATTCAGTTTAATGGAGCTAACAGTCCAAGTGTTGTCCTCTCTGCTGTTCCTCCAGGAAATACCCCAGTATCCAGTCAGAGGAGGAGAGGGACCAGTACAAGGCCGTATTCAACGACCAGTATGCTGAGTACAAGGAGCTGCACGCTGAGGTCGACGCTATGGCAAAGAAGTTTGAAGAGATGGACGAGATGATGCAGAACCTAGCTCACCAGGCTTCTAGCCAAATGGTACTCATGTCACTCAGCTGAAGACAGACCAGATCACTGTGTCCGCTATGTGTATGATGTATCATGTCATGTGTATTCCTTTACAGGAGCAGGAGCGGATCCACGGCATTCTAACGGAATATCAGAGGAAGAAAGCTGTAAGTATTCTGATTGGCTCCCTCTGGATCAAAGCACTTTTAGTGGACAACCCTCTTGCCATGCAGATTCTGATGATACACTTCAATCTATAATATAATGCTATATTTCTTTTTGGCTTCATACGTAGGGGGGGTAGAATGTATACTGTGACCAGACACAAAAGGCTGCTAGACAAACATCCACAAGTTTGACACATAAAGACCTCTATACTTGTCATTAAAGGGATAGTTCACCCAAAATTCAAATTTCACTCATTATCTACTCACCCTCATGTCGACTAAGAGCTGGGAGAATTTTCAGAGTCCTCCGTTCCTTCTCTGAGTTACGGGGGGGTCCACGCAGCAGTATTTGTCCATATAATGGTTGTGAAGGGATACCACTTTTCTTCATCCAAAAAAACACACCAAAAAACATCCAAATACCTCCATACTGCTCGTCTGTAATGTCCCACTGACTGGCGGAACCTTTTTTTTTTTTTTTTTAATTCTCACAGCTCTTAGTCAACATGAGGGTGAGTAGATAATGAATGAAATTTGAATTTTGGGTGAACTATCCCTTTAAGATAGGAGTAAGGACTCTGAGTAAAAATTCTGCTGATTCAGTTCTTCTTCTTCTTCAATTCACACAAACAAGTCATACAAGTGGACAAGAAATAACAACAAACAAGCAGCAATAGGGAACCCCTACCTGCTGCAGGTGCAGTCATTTACATTGGAACAGAGCACATGGAACAAAGGATGTCTTATAAATGTTCTTGCCCTTGGAACCCTGAATCAGCAGCCTGGTGGTGGTTGTGAAGCATCCTCCCACCTTCTCTGCAACATTCATGACTGGAGAACAAACTGCTGTAGCCTACCAGGCATCTACGTGCTTTCAACAGGGCTGTGTTTTGGCTGTATGCCCCTTTTGTCAAAGCTGAGTAAGAAAGAGACAGTAGTGATACTGTAGAGTTGAGGAGAGACAAAAAAGCAGGGATGGAACAGCATAGTAGATACAGTCCAGTACTGAGTGTTGACAAATATACAAGACATTCTGTTACATACAGCTCTGTACAGGTTTTTTTTTTTATATATAATTGATTGTACATGTGCAGTTGTCAGATTGATGCACAGGAATTCCATCACCATTACAAAGATGTATTTACCAAGTTTTTGTTTTTCAGGATCCAACATATTTAGAAAAAAGGGAGAGGTGTGAGTACCTGAAGAACAAGCTGTCTCATATCAAACAAAGAATTCAGGAGTACAACATGGTTCATAAATACAGCAGCTGAACATCTCCACCTGGGATCCAGTTCCATCCAAGGACATGCTGTTTTGCAGAACAGTGATACTAATGTGAAAGGTGAATTAGGTGTGTCCATATAAGGCAAGGGTCTGACTGTCCTCTGTAGACCCTATGTATCCTCATGCATGTCACAGTGGTGTCTTTAGCCTAGCTTAGCAACACAGACTGGAAACAGAAGGTCACTACAAGACCAGGTCTATCAAGAAGCCATAGCTCCCCTATGGGTGCTGCCGTGGACATTAGACCTGGTTACTTATGCTGGACGTATGGCATAGTAGCCTAGCGATACAAGACACTCCCTGAAAAAATGAAACAAATGATGTGTACATCAAGTTCAGTGTTGATGAAGGATCTATGATTACAGATTGTTGTAAGTTAGTTTGTTTATTTTTGTTCACAGTATATATCTACTGAGAAACAGCGAGATAACACTGCACATTACCCAGGGGGCAAAGCAAAAAAACAGACACAGAGCGTTGTAAAAGGTTGTCCACCAGAAATACTATCGGACCTTCAAGGATTAAAACCTGGGTGGACAACCCGGTCAACTAGCTGCAGGAAAGCTACGGGGTCCAAAACCCTCTTCTTGGCTCATTTAACTGCAAATACTTAGGTACTACAATGGCATAAAGAGTCATACAACTATAACATTTGGCAGAGAGTATCTTGACACATGGGGGAAGGCAAGAAAAAAGATTCTGGGGTTTGTTGCAACTTGATTTTAAGATGTCACCCTCAACATCCCAAAAAAGACCAAAAAAACTGACAAATTTTCATGAAAATTATTATTTTTCAGCACTTTATGGAGAACATCTATACCTAACACATATATAGAAAATTTCTCTAGTTCATAAGCTTCAATTTGAGTCCAAGCTAGCCTTTCTACTAGCTACTGGAAAGCTACAGGCTGTCTCCAAACAAGGCAACACCTATGGTGAAAACCTCCATGTTAACTGGCCCCATTAGAATACATTGTATTCCGGGATCTCCCCAAAATGAACAGATAGAGAGAGAAGACCGTCGGCCACAGCAAGGGGGGGGTTTGGAGATAGAAAGGCTAGCTTGAACTCAAATGGAAGCTTATGAATTAAAGAAATTTTCTATATAGGTATAGATGTCCTCCATAAAGTGCTGAAAAATAATAATTTTCATGAGAATTTGTCAGACGAACAATTGTTTTTTTTGGTCTTTTTTGGGATGTTGAGGGTGATATCTTAAAATCAAGTTGCAACAAACCCCAGAATCTTTTTTTCTTGCCTTCCCCTATGTGTCAAGATACTCTCTGCCAAATTTTAGAGTTGTATGACTCTTTATGCCATTGTAGTACCTAAATATTTGCAGTTACATACTTTCACCAGCAAAATGACCCAGGAAGAGGGGTTTTGGACCCCGTAGCTTTCCTGCAGCTAGTTGACCGGGTTGTCCACCCAGGTTTTAATCCTTGAAGGTCCTAGATATCATTTCTGGTGGACAACCTTTTACAACGCTCCCTGTCTGTTTTCCAAAAAAATGGGACTTTGCCCCCTGGGTACATTGCTTTCTGAATGGCATTTGTCTTAGAATGTGAGGTTCAATGTGAACATTTTCAAGAATGTATGAGACGTCACTGAATGATACAGTGGAAATCTAAGAGATTGATGTTTTTTGTAGTTTGCCACTACATTTATATAAACACTTATTTGTACATTGGTATGAAATCATTTGTGTTTGGTCATTTTCTTTGTTCTTGACACAACTCCAACATCAAAACATATTCCTCACATTCATAACGCAGTTCTCAGAAAAGTTCCTTATCTCACTGAATCACCGATGCAGAATGTGCACAACAATCAAATCCCACATTGACTGTCAGTCACTTCAACTTTGTCACCACTGAATTAAAATGTTTTTACCAAAGCTTCAAGACTTCAAATCAAATGTTTTAATATTTTGATCAGAACTTGACTCTCTGTAGGAAAAGAACCACAGAAAATAGAAAGTAAAACATATTCAGACACAAACTGGGCTGGACTTAAAATATAACATTTTGAAAAGATAAATATTTTCTGTTTTAGCATTGCATATCACCATGGAGCAATGGTCCTGTGGGCTCAATACCCATGTGGCTGAAGTTTGGGGGCAAGGTCACAGGCCATAAGCCGTTTGGGCTAAGAGCCCAGTGGTTAGCTGATCCTGTTTCCAGGATTCATGGAGACTTCCTGTGCTTGCTGCATGGTTTGCAACTGAGTGCAAAGCCTTGAAGTACGAGGCCAGGATTCTCACGGGAGGTAATAGACTGTATACCTCAGCTTACCTGGGAATGCCTTGGATCCCCCAGGAGGAGCTGGAAAGCAAAACAGAAATCAGATGATGGCTCTTCCATAAAGAAATGTGACTGAAAACACTGTTGTAATACAGGACAGTATCAAAGTGAGTGAGAGGTCTGTTGTTTCTGGAGGCAGTCCATCAGCGTGGCTATCATCTTCAAGTTCTGTGTTGGTTGTGTTTTTGTACTGCAGCTGGTTGGTAACAATAAAACCAGCATTGGATGTGTTGCTTTTTCTTTCTGTGGTTGACTGTCCACTTCCTGGGTTGGACTTTTCCTGTTCATTTGTTTCCTTATGTCCATCTTGTTTTGGTTTCTGTTTGCCCTTGTTTTTTTTACAGGTTAAACTGCATGAATGTGTTTGCGGTTCCCAAGTGTCATTTGGATGGTGTGTAGTATCTGGGTGTGGTTTCGCCTCAGGACGCCTTCCCCCTCCTATAACCCTGGCATAATGGAGCTTAAAGGGATAGTAGCATTTTTTTAAAAGTGGGGTTGTATGATCTACAAATAGCCCCTAAGTACTTTAATTGCAGTAGAAGACTCTCTGCACTCCTCCCGTTAGCAACGCCAGCCCATAGCCCTGCCCAGAGATTTACAACATACATTGTTGTGAATGGACCCAAAGAAACGGCCTATTTTCACAGCCTGAAAGAGGTTTAAAAAAAAGAAAAAAAGAAAAGAAATTCACAGTTCCATTGTTGGCTATGATATAATTTTTCCAGCCCTTCAAAGTGCAGGAAAAACACAGTTTTTATTTGGAGCTAACCAACTGCTGATCGGCGGGCGCTAACCCTGAGTGGAGGGATGAGTTGGTTAGCTCCAAATAAAAACTGTGTTTTCCTGCACTTTGAATGGCTGGAAAAATTATATTATAGCGAACAATGGAACATTTTTTTTTTTTTTTTTTTTTTTCAGGTAGGCTACAACCTCTTTTAGGCCATGAAAATAGTCTGTTTCTTTGGGTCTGTTCACAACACTGTAAATCTCTGGGCAGGACTATGGGCTGGCGTTGCTAGTACTTAGGGGCTATTTGTAGATCATACAACCCCACTTTAAAAAAAAAAAAAAAAAAAGATACTATCCCTTTAAGGGATTCGCTGTAGCTGCGGAACAGTGAATGTTTTACACATTTTGATATTCTATTCAATAAAAAATTATGAGGTCTAATGAAGCCAGGCAGAAACAGAAAATATTCTGTGGGCTGATGACAATATAGAAAGACGTGCACAACCATACATCGATTCTTCAATTCTCAGGTATCTTTATATTGTCTCTCGTAAAATTTGTCATAGGCCTACTCACAATTTTCCTTCTTTTGTTCACCTTAGTAGCCTATTTTTATTTTGTAAAAATAAATGTTTTTAATTTGAAATAAAAGTAATTTCTTACATTCTGATCAATTGTTATAAAATAGGCTAAACAGAGATGTTGGGCTGGAAAAAAGAAAAGAAAATATTGAAAATGACTTTGGAACAAGGGTCAGGTTTAGTCACTCTGGTAGTAGGCTACTGTCCAGAAGTACAAGTGTTGTGAGAGGAGCTGTTGTGAGGACTCTAGAGGACAGACAGGTTAGTCCTGTATGTCCAGAGGTGGAGCCTAGCGATGAGCACACACCTGTAGCTGATTGTTTTCCTGCTCGGCAGCGGGCGGTGAGGGGGGGGCGGGGAGGAGGAGGAGGAGGATGGGGCGACGCGCTGTGGATGCCTGATCAGTATCGCTGCTGGTTCCGTCGGGATCGGACGTTCATTACAGAGGTGAGTCATTTGAAAAACAACCTTTTCTCTCTTGGCGAGACATAGACATTTATTTGCTAAAGATTCCGCGTGCTTCAACAGCAGTGTGGCACGAGTGGCCAATTATCAGCAGTTTGATGACGCCATTTTTGTTTTCTTCCCGCTTTGCATTAGTGTTTCGGGATTTAAGATGTTATTGCACATCTTTTCTTCAATAACAAAATCATTTTTGTTTGTGTATTTTTCGTTTAATTTCCTTAGCCTTAAAAAATAGCAGTCATTGGTATTGGCATTGTTTTTCCATTAATGGACTGGAATGTAAATAGAAACTGTCATATGAACTAGTTGAGTGACTTAACCCAGAGGAGCGGGTCATGGAGCTCCCCCCCCCCCCCCAGCAGCTGAGAACATTTCACTGAACATTTCACTTTTCTAGTTTCATTCACAAATATAATTCTTAAATATAAACTAACCTAAAACACTGAAGCCTTCACTAGTTTTACACATTTCAGGTTTGACCAGGCAGCAACAGGTTTTTCTTTTTTTTATTTAAAGGATAGTTCACCCAAAATTCATGTAGGCCTAACTTATCTACTCCCCCTCATGTCGACTAAGAGCTGTGAGAATTTTCAGAGTCCTCCGTTCCTTCTCTGAGTTACGGGGGGGTCCACGCAGCAGTATTTGTCCATATAATGGTTGTGAATGGATACCACTTTTCTTGGTCCAAAAAGACACACCAAAAAACATCCAAATACCTCCATACTGCTCGTCTGTAATGTCCCTCTTGTATTGAATTTTTTTTTTTTTATTTAACCTTTATTTAACCAGGCGAAAAATCATTAAGAACAGGTTCTTATTTACAATGATGGCCTGACAAGCCCCGGGAAGAGCAGTGAACTGAGACACTGTGAGCTTCCGCTACAAACAAGCTAAAACTATAGACTTATTTCATTTTTTTCGGAACAATTTCTCATGTGGGGGCTTCAATACAAGAGGGACATTACAGACGAGCAGTATGGAGGTATTTGGATGTTTCTTGGTGTCTTTTTGGACCAAGAAAAGTGGTATCCATCCACAACCAGGAGTTGTTCCAATGTCATCTGAAAATAATGATATCACGTTATTGTTGATATAATTGTACAGAAGTCACTTTTTATGTTCCTCCTGCGAAATCACTCAAACATCATCTCTTTCAACAGGGACGTAGCAGCTGGTTTCAGGATGCCGAGCAAGAAATCCAGCAACACGCACCATGGTGGTAGCAAACAGTGAGTTGACCTGCATCAGTCCCTCATACATGTTTATACAGTGCTAACATACACACCTGTGGATGTTGACTGATACTCAGACATCATTTTTCAAGAACAGTGTAACAGTAAAGGGGGTGTGCGTCTTTTCCGGTTTTACATTTCTATAAAACTAAACTGCAGCTGTGCTTTCTAATGTTATTTTAATGAGGTTTTTACTTGGTGTACTAGTTGTCAGTAATATTAGTAATATGAGATGGCAGAATGTTCAATTTTGGCTTGTAATGACCCAGCATTATTAAAGGGACAACAAGGAGTTTTGGAAAGTGTTTTCACACTACATTTCCCATGAGCCTCCGCATGCATGCTGAAATTCTTGGACCGGTGCAAGACGGACATCTTGCCAAGAATGTTTTAATTCATCAAGAATTAAAGTCAGAGGTCACATACCGTCGTAGTTCCAACCATGAACGGCGATTCGGCGGTGTTATTCCCGTGACCCGCCGGGCAGCGTCCACAAAACGGAAAGTAAGGAAACGCTGGTCGGCTCGCCCAACATTTCCACCATTAATTAAAATAACAATAGAAACAAAACGATATATTGATCGAAAATGGAAACGTTAAAGGGATAGTTCAACATTTTGGCAAATTGGGTAAAAATTTTAACGCTAACAGTCATCACCATGAAACTTCCCAAGTTTATCACTTTAATTGTTAAGACAAATATTTTTTGTATTACAAGTTTTGTCAAATTTTATGTTTAAATATCAAATGAGACAATAACTAATTAAATATGCACTAAATTGCATACTTTTCCAGAACTTTTCCCTCCATTCAAACTCATCAAATACAAAATCTTCCAGTTTGATCATTTTCCATATTCTGAAGGTTTTTAGAGAATTGTTGATATATCATTCACAGCCTGATTTATATAATATTTGAGTCCTGAAAACATGGCGACATTTGGTTTATTTAGGGCTGATGACAGTATTTTCTCATTTACAAAGTGATAAAAAGAGATATCAAAACCCCTGTAAGACCTTTGCATTCAGGGACAATTTTTCAACAAAATAAAACAAGACTTTTGAAAGTGGCTTTATCCATTAAATTTTTGGATCTGGAAAAGTATGCAATTTCGTATTTAATTAGTTATTGCCTCATTTACATATTTAAACATAACATTTGACAAAACTTGTAATACAAAAAATATTTGTCTTAATGTAAGTGATAAACTAAAATAAGAAATTCCGTTCTTAATTTGCTTGCCTGGTTAAAAAAAAAAAAAAAAAACTTGGGAAGTTTCATGGTGATACCTGTTAGTTAAAATTTTTACCCTATTCACCTGGAGCGTCTCTCTGGGCTTCAACCCATTACATTGACATTAGGACGCCATCCTGAAAATGACTCCTTTCTAGTGGTCAAACTTTGGTAAACTTTTAGTATGTTATTAAAGACACCTAATACTATAAAAAACAACTGAGAAACCTTTTGTTAGAATTTTTTTATGGTCAAGTCATAAATGCACCCGACTATAGAGACAAAACGATATATTGATCGAAAATGTTAACACGTTAACAAGTGGTAATGTTAATATGAGACTCTTCATAACCAAATACAAACTCCTCACTGTCCCTTTAATGGTTTTTAATGACTAGGCATCACAGCACAGCAGGTGAAGGTTAGAGATGTTTAATATTTATAGTGTAACTCTTAACTCTGAGATGCTGATCCAACATTATTTCAGTGTGGGAACTTGGTGTGAAAATGGAAGGGGCTTTTTTTCCCCATTTAAACATGTGAACACTAACACATGGCTTAGGAATGTTGATTTGTTCCATTTCAGTTAAAAGTAAACTTTTTCCTATGAATTAGTTTTACCATTGGCCGTTTCCACAGGGTCACACATGCAGGTCTCAGATCAGACACGTCCTCACCACAGCTCCACTCTCATGTTTTGTTCCAGCCACAGCAGCAGACACAGGCACAGTGAGCTGATGTCCAATCCTGCCTATCCCTACTACCCAGGAGACAAGATGCTTCACTTCTACCGCTGGACCTCCCCACCGGGTGTGATGAAGATCTTGTGTATCATCATAATCATCATGTGTGTGGCTGTGTTTGCCTGTGTGGCCTCTACGTTGGCTTGGGACTACGACATGAGCCTGATGGGTCTGGGAGGCGGAGCCGGCCTGATGCCAGGTATCGGAGGCTCTTATGGTGGGGGCTCTTATGGTGGCATCGGTGGCTCCTACGGTGGCTCGTATGGAGGCTCCGGTTACGGAGGCGGCATTGGTGGTGGATCCTATGGCTACGGACAAACACAAATGGATCCCAGAGCTGGCAAAGGCTTCATAATCGCTATTTCAGCTATTACCTTCATCGCCGTGCTCATCATATTCATATTGGTCGTGTCAAAGCAAAGTTCTGCCCGTTCGCCAAAATTCTATTTGGCCGCCATCATCGTTTGTGCCCTCCTAGCGTTCCTCATGATCATTGCCACCATTGTGTACCTGGTAGCGGTGAACCCAACAGCTCAGTCCACAGGCTCCGTCTACTACAGCCAGATCCGCCAGCTGTGTGCCCAGTACCAGAACCAGAACCAGGCCCAGGGCATCTTCCTCAACCAGTACCTCTACCATTACTGTGTGGTGGAGCCCCAAGAGGTGTGTAATGCTTGTGTTGAAGAGGCCGTGGTAGTGTAGATTGATGTAGATTGTAGATTGAAGTGCTTTATGTACTCAAATAATCAGTGATTGGTTACTTAGTTGAGGCCATTTGTCAGCAGCTATTGCTCTTACAGCTAAGGATGACTGAAAATAAAATGTATGAATTCAGAAGATCTATAAAAAAAACAGTTTAAATGGTTAGTGGTGCCAAGACAGTGAACACTGCAAAAATCTCTTTAAAGGGATAGTTCAACATTTTTGAAAATTGGTTTTTCAAATGTTATGTTTAAATATGTCAAATGAGGCCATAACTAATTAAATGTCGGTGTAAATTGCATACTTTTCCAGATCCAAAAATTTAATGGATAAAGCCACTTTCAAAAGTCTTGTTTTATTTTGTTGACACATTAGAACACATTAGAGTAAGAAGGTCTTACTGAGGGGATTTTTGGATTTCCTCACTTTGTAAATGAAAAATCATCAAAGCCCTAAAAAATCAAATGTCGCCATGTTTTCAGACAAATTTGTGAAATCAGCTGCAGAACCAACAATCCCTCTGATAAAACCTAAATATGGAAAATGATCAAACTGGAAGGTTTGTTTTCGTGTGTAAATGCTGCTGAGGGATCTGGAAAAGTTCTGGAGAAGTGCTTGCTGAAAAACTGTCCCATTTACATATATAAACATAAAATTTGATCAAAACTTTAATACAAAAACTGAATTTCATGGTGATACCTGTTAAAACGGCTATTCACCTGGAACGTTCTCTGGGCTTCAACTTACATTTACGTTAGGTGAATGTGACAGCTTTCTAGTGGTCAAACTTTGCGCTTTTAGTTGCTATTGTGTATTTGATGAGTTTAAAAAACAACTGAGAAACCAAGAATTTTTTTAGCCTTTTTTTCCATAAATGCCCTGAGCAGCCATTTGTCAGCAGCTATTGCTCTTACAGCTAAGGATGACTGAAAATAAAATGCTTACAATTCAATTAAGATCTATAAAAAAAAACAGTTTAAATGGTTAGTGGTGCCAAGACAGTGAACACTGCAAACATCTCTTTAAAGCTGCGTTCACACCAGACCTTTTGTTTTTAGAACGAGCGACGAGTTGACATGTTATAAGTTGATGTAAACGAGCGATTGGGCGTTTAATCGCCCAGGTGAAAAAACGCCGGGGTTTGGGTTCGCTTGCTCGTCCTGACATGCAGCGAGCAAGCGAAACGGCAACGACAACTCACGTGAAGGTGTCCTGATATGCAACGAGACGATTTTGTTGCGAGTATATTCTATTGAGACACCGCTGTCAAATCGTTGGCGGCGTCAGAACAGGCCGATTGAAAAGTACACATTCTCATCACTTTTCCTCGCTCGTGTCGCCGTCTGCATGTCAGGACGGGCTGTTATTTTCTGTATTTTATAGTGTAAAAGGATATCATGTGTAACACAGGTTACTGATAAGTCATTTAAAGTTGTCTACAAGGTGAAGCAAAGCTTTAGATTCAGAAGCTGTGTGGATTCACAGAAGAATAAGAGCATGTTTCTCTAAGTGTTTGCCCCATGTTTAAATAGTTGTTAGTGAATGTACAAGAACTTTACTGACATTAAACCCGCTGGTTTCTGCAGGCCATAGCTATTGTCCTGGGATTCTTGGTGTTTATCGGTCTCATCATCTTGTTGGTGTTCGCCGTCAAGACTCGTTCCGGCATCAGGAGGTGGGGCCAGGACCGCATTCTCTGGGAGGAGGTGAAGGTCATCAGTGATGGTCTACACACCAGTGTTGGGGAATGGGTGAGTGAGTTTGACTTTGTTTGTTTTGTGTGTGTGCGCTGAGGTCGCAGCTTTAGGAATATCTTGAAGCTGAGTCATGTGGTGCAAAAATAGGGTTAAAGGGATAGTATCATTTTTTTTAAAGTGTGGTTGTATGATCTCCAAATAGCCCCTAAGTACTTTAATTGCAGTAGAAGACTCTCTGCACTCCTCCCGTACATTGTTGTGAATGGACCCAAAGAAACGGCCTATTTTCACGGCCTAAAAGAGGTTTTACCTGAAAAAAATACACAGTTCCATTGTTGGCTATAATATATTTTTTTCCAGCCCTTCAAAGTGCAGGAAAAACATTGTTTTTATTTGGCAATCAATTAATTCTGTACAACTATTGTCCCTTTTTATAGTTCATTTTAACTTTTAATTTTTTTAGCTGAACAAAGTAGGTCAGACTGATTTGGAAAAACTTCCTTTATTCTGCTGAGTCACATTCTCTAAGACTGAGTGCGTAGAGTGTCAGGTGAAACATGGCCTATAGTGGGACGGTTTCATTTCCAGTTTCTGGGTGTGGTCTGCTAAGCCATTCACAGATGTAGCATAAAATATGTTGTGAGGTCAGGAGGAAGTATTTTTCAAAACAGGAACGTATCTACCAACTATCAGAACATACAACATCTATAATCAACACAAAACTTAAAAAAAAGTACAAGTGTTATTACATTTCATGATATACATCATAGTTTGAGCAGTTAGGTGTTAAAAACATCCATACAACCTAGGTTTCCTTCGTTTCCAGGACAATGCATTCGGTTGCTCTGGTTAGAGACATAGTTTCAGGCTTCCCGTCTCCCGCTGATGGTAATGTTGGCATGTGTGGTATTAAGCAATGCAGGCGTAAGCAGAGCAACCGGTTGGTCCTTGTGAATAGCTCAGACTACCAGTGTTTATCATATGGCAAGAACAGGTTTCGATAGTCTAAACAAAGGCAAAAAGAGAAGGAGCTGCAGGGAAAACCTGACTGAGCTTTCAACACTGTAGAGGCACACTCCTGTTTTTGTGTATTTAAACGGTTTGTTCACCCAAAATTCAAATTTCACTCATTATCTACTAGGGATGGGAACGACACGGGATTTGGAAAGTCGACTAAGAGCTGTGAGAATTTTCAGAGTCCTCCTTTTTTCTTTTTTTCAACAGCAGCAGCAATGCGGAGGGTGGAAAATATTCGACACTGTTGCACTAGTTGATTTTAGGCTCAAAAACATGGCTGTAATGTCCAATATTGACCCTTAAAGCAGTGATAATAAAAACGAGAGAAAGTGAGATAAATTTAAAATGTTTATTCTCAGATCCTTACAAATAGAATATTCCGCCGTGCCCTCCACTTTGAAGGCGTCCATGCTGCTCTGTGATAATGAAGACGACATCGGGTGTTTTTTTTTGAAAATTGACCTGGATTATCCCTCGTTGGATTGTGAAAAGCTAGTCCTTGCTGCACAATTTGCACCTCACTAACTTATCGTTGACTTTGATAAAACTCCTCCACCCTTGCTCTTGCTCCCCGCCGCTGCCATGTTGACTCTGTTGCCTGTCACGCGCACACGCTCCCGTCACCTTAAGTTGAATGAGGGTCAAGTAGCGATCTCATTTAGAAAAAGTAGATTTGTTTTATTTAAAATATTGTATTCCATTTTAGGAAAATTGGCACTGTATAATGTGTATTTTGTTAGGAAATGTAATAAATTAAAAGCAAAAAAAAACAAAAGCAATTTGGAAATCCCACAAGCCCCCCCCTCGACAAATCGACACTCTATTTTTTTTGCGAAGGGAGCATGTGTCGATTTTTTGTCGATTTGTCGACATAAAGTCCCATCCCTATTATCTCCTCACCCTCATGTCGACTAAGAGCTGTGAGAATTTTCAGAGTCCTCCGTTCCTTCTCTGAGTTACGGGGGGGTCCACGCAGCAGTATTTGTCCATATAATGGTTGTGAATGGATACCACTTTTCTTGGTCCAAAAAGACACACCAAAAAACATCCAAATACCTCCATACTGCTGGTCTGTAATGTCCCTCTTGTATTGAAGCCCCCACATGAGAAATTGTTCAGAAAAAAATGAAATAAGTCTATATTTTAAACTTGTTTGTAGCAGAAGCTCCCAGTGTCTCAGTTCACTGCTCTTCTCATTCCTCATGTCGGGGCGCCTTTCCCACTGCCACCAAAAGCCAAATGTTTGCGGGTTTAAACAGGTTTTTTGGCCAGTGGGAAAGGGGTATTAGATAGGGGACGTTTCGTCTCATGTTCAGAAAAGTTTTCATTGAACCTTTATGGTAACAGGGGGGTCCATTGAGAGCCAGCTCTCTTTTTCAAGGACGCCCTGCGATTGAGCACAGTTCAAAATCCAGATCACAACACATCAATACAATACACAAGTACAGAAATGTAAAGTGCCAAATATAATAGACAGCCAGACTAAGAATAACAAGAACAAGGCTGAATACTCAGCAGCAACGTTACAGAGAGTTTCAAAAACTTCTATTGACTAAAGTGACAGTAGATTTACAATAGATACAAACAGTATATTTCAATGTCTTATCTTTATTGCTTCAGGTGAACAATGTGTCTGGTGAGCCAGAGGTGCTGCTGAATGACCCCAATGACAGAGTTGGGGGATCCAGAGGCTATCTGGACCGACTGGACCACAACAAGCCCCTCTACCTACCAGGGTAAGATAGTCCACCTCTAAAGCACACATCATTGATTCTAGACCTGACACCAGGCTGCTGTAGTCAGGCAGTGGTGACTGAAACTCCATATAACTTCACAACTAAAAAAATCACTGTCCAAATGAAAGTTCAAGTTGACAGTTTGTAAGCAGAAGGTCAAGTAGACCGGTGTTGAATAAAGCACTCAAGTGGCAGAAAGTGTCAAAGATACAACGTACAATTTCTATTCAGGACATTCACAATATTGTGATACATATTAACCTGATAGTCCACTGCACAGTCTAAGCAGCAAAACTGACTGCAGAGAATCATTCTCTCTGACTAGACCTCTGTCGGGGTCTAGGCCTCTGTGGGGGTCTAGACCTCTGTCGGGGTCTAGACCTCCGTCGGGGTCTAGTCAATTTTACTAACTAAGCATTTTCATGAATGTTCCCCTGTGGATCCTGCATCTGCTCAGAGTGTCAGTTGTACACGTCCTCTAAATGAATGTAGAGAATAAATGTATTTGTAAGATGCAGATGAATGGCAGCAGAGAGCCTGCTGCTTGTTAGCAGAAAGCACAGACTCTGTATTGTAAATAATTGTATTCACAACACAATGGTTTGTCTGTGTGAATACGTAGTTGAAAAGTAAGTACATCTCTGGACTAGAGTTGTGTATGTGTGTGTATGTGTGTAATGATACATCAGTAATGGTCTTTACAGAGACTCAGAAGTCAGCAGCTCCGTCGGGGGCCTGAAGCCCCGGCTGAAGGACTATGACCCTGGTGCAGAATCTGGAGATGACCTGGAGGAAGAGGATTTCAGCATGTGAGTGTGAAGCATCTGATAGTCATGAATATGAGAAAGATATTTCAGTGCAATGGCTCCCAAAAGGCCTGACAAATCATCCAAATAGAAATAATTATTTGTAATATAAATTATATTATTTATAGCCTATAAAATAAAATATAAATAATAAGTTAAAATGGAATGATCTTTTTTCTGTCATCATTTCATAGTTTTTTCTCCTCTTAAAGCCTAGTGTCTGATAAGCCCGGGGTGGGACATGCCCATATATCTGTGTATTTGTTCAGTGAGAACACCCATAGTGAAAACTAGAGGATCAGAAGTGATGGCAACAGAAACAAGTAAAGCAGCAAAGGAGTCCAGAGACTGGGTTTCTGCTCCCACTTCAGTCCTGAATGTTCACTGGTCACATCAAGCCTCCACATTGTTATTGAGGTGGCCACAAACAGGTTGGACTGCATTAGTTCCAATGAATAACTGATGTGTTTTTGTTTCTCCACCATGAATCTGCAGCCTGTTTCCTTCCATCATGGACGAGCAAGAACGTCTGAGCTACAAACGGGAGTTTGACCAGGATCACCAGGAGTACAAGAGCCTGCAGGCACAGCTGGACAGCATCAACCAGGACCTGGCGGAGCTGGACCGGGAGCTGAGCCGACACCCTGCAGGCAGTCCACAGTTCCTGGTGAGACAGTATTCAGGTTCAAATCTAGTCAGAGGTGAACTGCAGAGAGGCAGCTCTTTTGGCTAACTATTTTGGAGTTGAGGGGTGTATTACGTTTCATTAATTTAAAGGGATAGTTCAACATTTTGGCAAACTGGCCCATTGCCATAATCGCTATAGTCATAGCAGTAGGTTCATTACCTTTAATTGTAGGTGTAAGCTATTTTTAGTACGGCGGAGCGGAGCTGCAGGCTGCTCAGAGCTACGCTATGGAGGCTAAGGGAATTTCTTGGTTTCCCTCATTAAACTCATCAAATACAAAATCCCAAAACTCCACAACCACCACGCTATGAGATAGTAACGGAACGATACGAAACGGAGCCGTTTTCGAGGTAAATTCATGCAAAACCGCTGATGCGCGTTGCGTTCAGGGACAGTTTTTCAGCAAGCAGCCTCCGTATTTACCCTGTATTTACCTCGAAAACGGCTCCGTTTCATATCGTTCCGTTATTATCTCATAGCGTGGTGGTTGTGCAGCTCACAACTTGTCTACAAAAGCGCTGTGGAGTTGCTGGGTTGTGTATTTGATGAGTTTGATGAGGGAAACCAAGAAATTCCCTTAGCCTCCGTACTGTAGCTCCGAGCAGCTCACGGCTCTGCTCCGCCGTACTAAAAATAGCTTACACCTACAATTAAAGGTAACGAACCTACTGCTATGACTATAGCGATTATGGCAATGGGCCAATTTGCCAAAATGTTGAACTATCCCTTTAATCTGCCTCTATTTAATAATTAATAAAAAAGTTTTCTTCTGTTAGTTTCTATTCACACACCTCAGATTGTGAGGGTTAGAAATTAGGGAAAAGAAAAGGCTGTGAAACGCTGAGGTTGTGATTTCTTGTTAGTGATCACTTGATTAACCATGATCTCTCCTCAGGACGCCATGAATGAATACAGCAGACTGAAGAATCTCAAGAAGGTAAGATACACAACATGTTGTACAGTAAAAGCCATGTGAAGATAGACAGCAGTGTAATTGTGTGTGTGTTGTGTGAAGTCCCCAGACTACCAAATAAAGAAGAAGAGGTGTAAATACCTCAGGTCCAAGCTGTCACACATCAAGAGCAGGATCAGTCAATACGACCATCGACCATGAAACTTCGGCTCCGACCGCACCATCGATTTTCCACCGTTCCATGTTTGAGTTTCCTGTCATCTTGTGTCTGTATCCAGCAGGAATATGCTTTGAACCTCTATAAGGAAAGAACAATATTGCATTTTAATTAGAAAATGAGAAATGTGAATGAAATGTATTTGTGTTGGTACTGGTGAGGCAGTTGTATCTTGAAGGCAGTGCTAAGATGTACATTTGTTTTAAGTAATGTAGTCAATGACCATACATTGTAAATAAGGTCATTTTTTAGCCTTTAAAAACAACTGAAGTTGTTCTGTAAGAAGCTTTTCTGCACTTTTATTATTTTTTTTATACTACTGTAAATGATGTCTCTACCATGGAGGTTTTAATGTGTGATATATACCTTTAACTGATTTATGATGGCTCCTCCCCCTTCAGGTGTGGATTATGTATTTTGCTGTCATGAATATATTTATCATTTCCCTCTTATTCAAAAAGCAATAAACTTTGTGTCCCCCTCCAACAATTTCTGTTATTTTGTTAATACTTTTTTTTTTTTCTTTTGGATGGAAATGTTGCTTGCTATTGCTAGACTGACCTAATAAATCTAGTATGGTGTACAATCACAAAGTTCTATCTGTAGAAAGATTGGGTGAAATTTTAATAAAAGAGAATATGTGTTATGACTGAGCATGTTGCATGACTTTGATTAAAAACATTAACATTGTTTCCACTGATTGTGTAAATAGTAAGTAGTTGACACTTCTGTGGAATGTTACACATTTTTCGCCAACAACTCAGTTTCAAAGTCTGTTTTTCTAATTTGCCACTCCAAGGCACAGTTTCTTTGTTGGTTTTGTCCATATTCCTTATCAAGTCCATTTTGTGTAGGCTACAAGTCACCAGTAGACCACCAGCCTCTCCCTGTTGCTGAGTAGGACGGAGTTACCCACAACTTATAGGCTTCTAAAGTACTGAATGACTTTACTTTGTTTAAGATGTCAAATCACAAGCCTCTGGGCTTACGTCGTACCTTACCTTAAATTATTTCAAACCAAACTTCAGACACCTAAATTATTAAAAAAAATTCATTGAACAACATTTAAACAAACCAAATAAGGACTGCATTTTAGCTATAATTGTAAAAAAAACAACAAAAAAAAACAACAAAAAACATTAAAAAAGATAGAAAGATGAAAGTAGTAGGCTAAAATAAAACCATGCAAATCCATTTTCCTCATGTTAAGACACTTACAGAAAGCGTCTCCAAAATAAAAGCATCTCATTAACGCTGAAACAATTCCCAAAATGTAAATTTGCAGAGCAACAATGTTCACATGGATATTACTTTGAGTGGGCCATGTGTCAAAATGAAGTTTGCACAGGACAGCAGCAATGTTCACTCATAAGGCACATGGATATTACTTGGGCTGAGGTATATCTGCTTTTATTTTAGAGTAACTGTCAAATCACATCACTGCTCTAAGACTGCTGTGTTCTTTATTTTATGGACTGTACTAATGATCTGGAATACATATTTTACTATGACTGTTCATTATTATTATTATTATTAGTAGTAGTGGTATTATTAGTATTATAGCCTATAAATAAGCCTAGTAGACGGGTAGGACCAGAAAAGTGTTTAACTTCTTCTTACACCTTATGAACATGACAGGCACCTTCTTTAGAGATGATGATTATTAATATACATTTATTCATTGTTTTTATTTTTGTTATTTCGTGTGTTTTGTTTTTATTTTGACATGTTCAATAAAGAATCTAAATCTGAATCTGAAATCTCGTGTTCTTTGGTGTTGGCTTTATGCCCGACCTCGTATGTTCTCTGTCCTGCTCATGGATGTAGGTTTGCGGGGATGCGGGGGTCGCCAAATGGTGTCATTTTGGGGGTTGCGGGCTGAAAAATGTGGGGACCCCTGGCCTGGGTAACTCAATATACTTAAATTTACAACTAAAAAAAGTTAATGAGAGGGGAGGTATCACGTGTAAAGTCGACACTTTATCATGGATTTTAAGAACATCCACGACCATATGATCAAATACCATAGATATATACACGTAGATGCCGCATTCGGGCTTGTTTGGACTGCCTCACGGCCGCCATCTTGTGCAGGGGTTCCATCTGACAAGCAATCGCTCAGACCGGGTTTGACAGCTGTGAATCTGGCAAAATGCCAAACTTTTGTGCCGCGTACGGATGTTCCCATGAAATAAACGCCAAAACGAAGAGACATGGAATAACTTTTCTCAAGTAATACGTTATTTTATATTTGTTATGAACTTGTTGAATTTGATGTAGATAAGATATCTGATATAAATGAAACTAAGGTAACGAGTTAATTGTTATTTTGTTGCCTGTATGTGTAGGCTATCGGCTTATCAGCTGTTATCCCCGGCTGTGGTAGTAGCGAGTGTGTGGTTGCTATGGTGATGAGGCCGGCGAGTGAGTGTAAACCACTGTAGACGCTACCTATTTAATAAGGCTAGACCTCTGCCTCTGTACTACAGTAAGTAAAAGTTACACACCTCCTTCTCCAGAAGAACTGACATCTCTGCATTGTTGGTGAATGAGCAAGTACGGTATTTACAATAATTTAAGGACTTTTCTAGATCACCCACGTTATATCATCATTGCATTCTAACATCGAGGCCCCTGCAAAAGATGGCGGCGGCGGCGGCAGTCCGTTCCAATGGGCAGCAGCGTCAGATGCGGCATCTACGTGTATATATCTATGATCAAATACGCATTGACGTACATAGATATATACACGTAGATGCCGCATTCGGGCTTGTTTGGACTGCCTCACGGCCGCCATCTTGTGCAGGGGTTCCATCTGACAAGCAATCGCTCAGACCGGGTTTGACAGCTGTGAATCTGGCAAAATGCCAAACTTTTGTGCCGCGTACGGATGTTCCCATGAAATAAACGCCAAAACGAAGAGACATGGAATAACTTTTCTCAAGTAATACGTTATTTTATATTTGTTATGAACTTGTTGAATTTGATGTAGATAAGATATCTGATATAAATGAAACTAAGGTAACGCATCATTGGGTGAGATAGGTGTTACGTTTAGTGCATATACCGGTAGTTAGTTAATTGTTATTTTGTTGCCTGTATGTGTAGGCTATCGGCTTATCAGCTGTTATCCCCGGCTGTGGTAGTAGCGAGTGTGTGGTTGCTATGGTGATGAGGCCGGCGAGTGAGTGTAAACCACTGTAGACGCTACCTATTTAATAAGGCTAGACCTCTGCCTCTGTACTACAGTAAGTAAAAGTTACACACCTCCTTCTCCAGAAGAACTGACATCTCTGCATTGTTGGTGAATGAGCAAGTACGGTATTTACAATAATTTAAGGACTTTTCTAGATCACCCACGTTATATCATCATTGCATTCTAACATCGAGGCCCCTGCAAAAGATGGCGGCGGCGGCGGCAGTCCGTTCCAATGGGCAGCAGCGTCAGATGCGGCATCTACGTGTATATATCTATGATTGACGTATCTTTGACGTCACCAGATGGCGCTGTGACATGGCTGTGATGGTCTGAATCTTAGTGAAGCATCAAGGGTGTATGGAAAAGTCTTGTTATTTTTAAAAGAGACAGGGCTAGAACAAAGGATTTAAGTGTAAAGTAGATTGTGTAGCTAACTTCCTTTTTCTCTCTCTCTCTCTCTCTCTTTCTTTTCTTTTTCTCTGTTATAGCCTATATTTTGTTTCCTGACATTCTCCTGTTCACACTCCAGTCCAGAGGGTGGCGGTAATGCACCTGTTAGTTGGTTGCCAACCGCCGTTAAATGAAACAGAAGAAGAAGAAGAACAACCGCGAGTACACGTTTCCCTCCGGAAGACAAATCTGTCGCACCACCGGTGTTGAAGGTAGGTTCTGCTTGTTTAGCATCACCACCACACACTATGACGAGTTAATAACGACGAAAGCAACACGCAGAATAAGTTAGTAGACCATGTCGGGTCTACGCCTCTTTGTGACGGGCTTTGTTAGAGACGTGAATCCCCCTCTGGTCTGTTAGCAGAATGCTTGGTTGACAAACTGCTGCTAGCTAATGCTAACTGCAACTTCCAACTTTACACAAGTCTGAACGTCAAGTAACGTTAAAGCACACAATTTAAAGTCATGAGTTCCTAGATGTCTCGCGACCGCATTTCGTTTATTGTGTTTTTACTCAGAAGCCACGTGTGAAGCCTCATCCTGGACCAACAGTAAAGCTGTGCAGCACACTTCACTCTGTTGTTTACTCACTGCAGTCTTTTCTCTTTTCACGCACATAGAGTTGTGTGTTAATGTGAGTGTGCTGATCCCAGGTCTGTGTCTGTCATCGCCTGTTGACGTTGCTGCTGTGAGACACAATGGATGAAGAACCAGAGCGAGCCAAACGCTGGGAGGGGGGCTATGAGAGGACATGGTGAGACACGTCCCCCTGTCTCCTCATTCTCCTGTTTCATGTCAACACAGGTTAAATGAAAGCCCCCAACCTGTGTGTAGTTAAGTTGTATGGGTGTTTTAATAAACAGCTGTGAACTGTGTGTGATCCTCCAGGGAGGTGCTGAAGGAGGATGAATCTGGATCACTCAAAGCTACGGTGGAAGAGATCTTGTTCCAGTCCAAAAGGAAAAGGTGTGTGTTTATGAGGAAATCCTTTCTAATAACACAAGTTTTTGCTGTTAAAGCAGATATCAGTGGAATGTTTTTGTTAATCTAAGTCCTAAATAGTCCTATTTTCCGTCATCAATCACTTCCATAGAGTGTTTGGTCTCTCCGTCACTCTGCTCTGCTGTAAACCAGGAGAAAACTTTCCTTGTGGGATACAAGTGTTATCCAATGAGGAGAGAGAACGGCATGAAGGGCTGTGTGTGCAGCCAAGGGGTGCGCGTGAATGTGGTGACGTAGCACGAGGACCAATAGATGCATGACGAGGGCGGGGGCTGCTAACTCATGGTGCGTTCAAGGAAACTCGTAACTTGTGTTTTTCCCTCCTGTGAAGTCATACCAGTTTGATCTGGTACGAGTTCACGGGTCTTTCACAGGCAACAGGACGGTAAAAACACGAGTTACAGGTTGCCTGGAACGCTACAAAGTTGTAGTTGTGACTTGAAGCTGTAACTTACGGTTTCAAAAGCCTGCCTTGAACGCAGCATTAGCCGAAACGGCCGTGCCACTGATATCTGCTTTAACTGACAACTGGAATTGGAAAGGTTGTTTGTCTCCAGATGTTGTTATTGGCCGTGTGATGGGCTGGTTACCTCCAACTGCCCCCACAGCCTGCATGGATGTGTGTTCTGTCTCATAGTTGTCACCCTAACCCTCATCTCGTCTCCCAGGGTGATAGAGAGCCATGAACAAGTGCGGCTTGGAATGGTAAGTTTGGTCTTCTGCTTCATTATACACCCATTCTTTGGATGAAATAAAGTGCTGTGTAGGGAGTAGGGTTGCAAAATTCCGGGAATTTTCAAAGTTGGAAACTTTCCATGGGAATTAACGGGAATTTATGGGAATTAACGGGAATAAATCGGAAATTTACAAAATTGAAGGTTGGCCCTTAACAGGGAACTTAAATATAGTTGGAGAAAATATATTGTAGCATAATCTTGGCTAAAACAACCAGATTTAATGCAAGCAACTTGAATATCTCTGCTATTCCATGCACACTGCTTCCTGCAGGGCTGTTAGGCCACGCCCCCTACATGCACTGCTTCCTGCAGGGCTGTTAGGCCACGCCCCCTACATGCACTGTGCATTCCTCCATCACATGCACAGATGATTCCTTGAACCCTGGAGGCCACACTTTTGAGCCCAAAGCACAATAGGATGGCTCCTTTCATTTAAAGGGACAACCAGGAGTTTTTGAAAGCAAAGTGTGTTCACACTACATTTCCCATGAGCCTCCGTGCACGGTGAAATTCTTGGACCGGCGCAAGACAGACAAACCATAAACGGTGATTTGGTGACATTATTCCCATAACCCACAGGGCAGCATCCGCAAAACCAAAACTAAGAAATGCTGGGTGACCTGACCACTAAATAATAACAAAATAACGTTAAAGACAAGATTTTTTTTGATACAGTTTGTTTCAATGACCCCCAATTTCTAGTTAATTCCCATAAATTCCCAATAATTCCCATAATTCCCGTGGAAAATTTCCAATTTGGAATATTTCCAAAATTCCCCAGCTTAATTTCCCATGGAAAGTTTCCGGAAATTTACCGTTAATTTATTGGAAATTTTCCATCCTTTGCAACCCTAGTAGGGAGTCATTCTAATGTGTTATTACTAAATAGTTGAAGGTGTTAAAAAAGGCCTGTTCTGCAGATGCGTCACCTCTATGTGGTGATTGACTGTTCCAAAAGCATGGAAGACCAGGACCTGAAGCCGAACCGCCTCACCTCAACACTCAAGGTAAAAGTCTCTCTCATCCAGTCCAAGAGGCTGAGCTGGCAGACGCTGTGATGATGAGTAAAGCTCCGTCTCTTTTCACCTTCTCTTTGCAGCTCATGGAAGCTTTTGTTGATGAGTATTTCGACCAGAACCCCATCAGTCAGGTATGTTTCTACAGACAGCTTCTCTCCGTTTGTTCACACATCAAAAAATGAGTTCCTGTGAGTTTATAAATAGATTTGTAAAATGATACAGTCAGTGAGGGCAGCACAATCATAAATACACAATAATTGAAGGTTTTCTGATCCAGTCACTGCACCACTGTGTGCCTTATCAGAGGGCATTCTGTCTGAATGTCTACTTTTTCATCTCATTTTATTGCACTGTGTTGTTTTTAGCTGCTGTTGTTGGGTTACTCCGCCACTATTCTGCTGTTTCTGTTTTTATGGCAAAGCACTATATAAACACTTGGTTTTATAAGAGTTCTATAAATAAATGAATTATTAATAATCACTCTTATTTAAACAGATATATGTATTATTATTATTATTATAACATGGGCATAAGAAGAAAGTCTCACAACCATTGTTTAAACAAGACAGAGATTAGCAGGTTGTCTCTGAAGAGCACTGACATTCACCACCTCACTGACTGAAGTGTCAGTGGCTGACCTCTGACCTCTGACCTCTGACCTCTGACCTCTGACCTAACCTGTGCTGTGTCCTCAGGTGGGCATCATCACCACAAAGAATAAAAGGGCTGAGAAGCTGACAGACCTGGCAGGTGAGGGTCACCGGAACTGATGTTATGGTGCTTTTCCACTGGCTCGGCTCGGCTCGGCTCGGTGTGGTTGTGTTTCCATTACAGCTGAGTTCTCTAGTTCCTCCTCAGCGGGGGCGGGGTCGGCACGGGGGTGTCCGCGGGGCCACATTGTCCGTCTCTCTTTTTTCTCTCCTCTCGTCAGCTCCAAACTCACTGGTCTGCACCTCGTTAACAGACCACAGTGTGGATTTACACACAGCAACAGTTTCCTCAGCTGAAGGAACAACAACAGTCTCGATACAGATCAGCTGGTGCTGTTGCCGCTCTGACATTTCTGGGTTTGATTCTCATGTCTGACGTCGCGCTGGCACTCTGCCCAATCAGCGGAAGGCAGTCGGATGACGTCACGTTATAGTAACGCTTCGGCTCGCTTGGAACCAGGGCCGAGGAGGAACTAAAAATGGGACCTGGTACCAGGTACTAGGGCTAGTGGAAACACGCAAATAGCGCGCCGAGCCGTGCCGTACCGTACCGTGCTAGTGGAAACACGCCATTAGACTCCATCCTCAGTGGAACCACTTTGTTGAGGGAGCTCCACATAGTGGTTAAAGGGATAGTTCACCCAAAATTCAAATTTCACTCATTATCTACTCACCCTCATGTCGACTAAGAGCTGTGAGAATTTTCAGAGTCCTCCGTTCCTTCTCTGAGTTACGGGGGGGTCCACGCAGCAGGATTTGTCCATATAATGGTTGTCAATGGACACCACTTTTCTTTGTCCAAAAAGACACACCAAAAAACATCCAAATACCTCCATACTGCTCGTCTGTAATGTCCCTCTTGTATTGAAGCCCCCACATGAGAAATTGTTCCGAAAAAAATGAAATAAGTCTATATTTTAAGCTTGTTTGTAGCGGAAGCTCCTAGTGTCTCAGGTCACTGCTCTTCCTGTGTCAGTGACCGGTGGAACAATTTCTCATGTCGCGGCTTCAATACAAGAGGGACATTACAGACGAGCAGTATGGAGGTATTTGGATGTTTTTTGGTGTGTCTTTTTGGACCAAGAAAAGTGGTATCCATTCACAACCATTATATAGACAAATACTGCTGCGTGGACCCCCCGTAACTCAGAGAAGGAACGGAGGACTCTGAAAATTCTCACAGCTCTTAGTCGACATGAGGGTGAGGAGATAATGAGTGAAATTTGAATTTTGGGTGAACTATCCCTTTAAAGGGACATTTCAACCTTTTGAGAAATTGGCCTTTTGCCATAATCCCTATAGTTCTAATTACCTTTAATTGTCGGTGCAAGCTGTTTTTAGATCGGCAGGGCAGAGACACGAGCTGCATGGTATTTCCATGTTTCCCTCATCAAACTACACAACTGATAAATACACAACACCAAATTGCTGTCACAGACAAGTTGTGACCTGCACATTTGCCATTCGCTATGAAATAACAATGTAACGTTACAAGATGGAGTTGGTTTCGAGACTAATGCGTAGCTGGAACTAGACACGGCCGCTGGGCGGAGCGATTTTAGAAGTGCAAGTAGTTAAGAGTATTTGCTTCATGTGTCATAATTTTAAATAATTATACGTCATTATCTCATAGCGTGATGAATGTGCAGGTCACAACTTGTTCACAAGAGCGTTTTGGAGTTGTTGGAGTGTGTATTTAGTTTGATGGTGGAAACGTGAAAATACCGTGCAGCTCACGGCTCTGCCCCGCCGGTCTAAAAACAGCTTGCACCGACAATTTAAGGTAATAAACCTACTCGTAAGACAACTGGGATAGTGGCCAATTTGCCAAAATGTTGACATATCACACTTTATCATTCCATCACATGTTATCAATAATGTAACTGTTGTCTTTTGTGTTGTCTTCTTTTACCACAGGAAATCCAAAGAAACACATTGCTGCTCTGAAAAAAGCAGTGGACACGGTGTGTGTAGGAGAACCATCTCTGTACAACTCTCTCAACCTCGCCATCCAGTCCCTCAAGTAGGTTCTGCAGTGTTGGTGTTGTAGATCGGCCTGTGTTGTGTTTCTCACTGTCACTCACATTACATTTGTCCCTGTATGAAGACACATGCCTGGACACACAAGTCGGGAAATCCTGATAATCCTCAGTAGTCTTACCACATGTGACCCGGCCAACATCTACGAGCTCATCAAGGTAAAGTCCCAGCCATGACTGCTCCTCTGGTTGCATCTCTGCTCTCCTCCTCTGCCATGTACAACATGTTTCTCCTCCGTCAGATCCTCACGTCTCTGAAGGTGCGGGTGTCGGTCATCGGCCTGTCGGCGGAGGTCCGGGTGTGTACGGTGTTGACCAGGGAGACGGGCGGCTTGTACCACGTTATCCTGGATGAGAGTCACTTCAAGGAGCTTCTGATGATGCATGTCAAACCTCCTCCAGCCAGCTCCTCTTCTGAATGCTCTTTAATACGAATGGGTCAGTACACAGATGCTGTAATGAATCAACTCTTCACATCCACTCTCCTGCAGCTACACATCCTCATCAGAACTTGTAGCACCACATTATGTAAAAACGCTGCATTTTTGTAATGTAATATAATACATTTTCACCTCATGATGTAATAACGCTGCATTTTGTAAGATATGCCACATTTTATGAGAAAATTCTTGAACACAATGTGTAATAAACTTTGCAGCATTTTGTAATAAGTTGTTAATAATGCACCATATTATTACATTTTCTATATATAAAAAAGTATGTTTAAGAATTCAATCACAAATGTGGCAGGTTATTACAAAATACGGCGTTATTACATCATCTGGTGAAAATGTATTATATTACCGGTATGTTGCACTACAGAGCTGCTTAAAGGGATAGTTCAACATTTTGGCAAATTGGCCCATTGCCATAATCCCTATAGCCATAACAGTAGGTTTGTTACCCTTATTGGTTGGTGCAAGCTGTTTTTACAACGGCTATAATGTGGTGAATGTGCAGGTCACAACTTGTCCACCAGAGTGTTGTTGTTGGATTGTGTATTTGATGAGTTTGATGAGGGAAACCAAGAAATCCCATGAGCCTCCGTAGCGTAGCTCTGAGCAGCTCACGGCTCTGCTCCACCGTTCTAAAAATAGCTTGCACGACAGTTAAAGGTAACGAACCTACTGCTATGACTATAGGGGTTATGACAATGGGCCAATTTGCCAAAATGTTGAACTATCCCTTTAATATAGATTAAATTAAAAGATTAAAGAACTTCAGAGCCCCCCTCTGTTGAAGGATGGACTGGTCGTCTGTGTGGGGTAGAAAGGCCAGACAGTGTTGTGAGAAATCAGGAAAAACACATTCATGTAGTTTTTCATCAGGTTTACTGGCAATGAAGAGAAATGCAGAACAATATTAACCTCACGGTTTTAGTCTGGAGACACTGTCCCTTTCTCCCTGGGAGTTAGGATTTGAATTATTTGAATGTGAATTTCCTCAGTTTGCAACCAACATCAGCTGGAATATGTGAAAGTAGACAGAGACAGGGAAATGTAGCTAAAACGTTTCTTTGAAATACACAATGGCTTATCTAGTTCTTCATTAAGACCTAAAGATTGTTCATGAAGAATGGACTGAATATTTGCATCAGACCCACTTCAGATGAATCCTGTGCTTCCTCAGGTTTTCCTCAACACACTGTTGCTGCTCTGACTGACCAGGATGCCAAGCCTTCATTCAGCATGTCGTAAGTAGAACAGTGTCCAGTAACTGTGGGCTGTGTGTGTACCATCTTTGTAATGTGTTGCTCCTAAATTAACGTGTGTTTCCGGAAACTTTCCATGGGAAATTGTGTGTGTGTGTTTTGTCTCAAAAATCTGGAAAGCAAAGTTTCCACAGGTCTGTCTCTGGGAGGATACTTCTGTCCACAGTGTCATGCCAAGTACACAGAGCTTCCCGTGGAATGCAAAGTCTGTGGTATGTCTACTATGTTTCAGTGTCTCCATAAGGTTAGTTCTCTTCTTGTGGCATGAAAAAGTATCGTCCTTCTTGACGTGCGTGTGTGTCGTCCCCAAGGTTTGACTCTGGTGTCAGCCCCCCACCTGGCCAGATCCTTCCACCATCTCTTCCCTCTCCCAGCCTTTACAGAGATTCCAGTGGAGGAGTTCCAAGGAGACAGGTGGCTATGACACATCCACAAGCTCACACACCCATGTTGTGTTGCTGTTAGCGGTGTCAACATCTACACGTGTAAACGGGTACACGGGTAACAAATCATGACCGTCTAGAAAAATCAAAAACCCTTTGCACGTCTTTGTTTTTCCTCCTTGTTAAAGGTAGGGTCTGGAGTTTTGTGCCTAAAAATCAACATTAGACTTTTACAAATGAAATCCGTCTGAATCATCACCTATGGGCTTCTAGTCCTGTGTGGTGGGGGCTCTGTCTGCAGCCCCTCCTCCCCCTGCCTGTATTTTGGTTTTTTGTTTGGTTTTGTTCATGTTTTGCTGTGCATTAAATCTGTTTCTTTTGGAGCTAAGATGATGAGCACAGATACCTATTTTCTAGAGTATGTTTAAGTTCCCTCCAGCCAATGACAGAGCTCAGGTGAAGCTACAATTTTGCAAATTTCCCATTTATTCTGTTAATGTCTGATGCTCCTGTTAATTCCCATGCAATTCTTAATTCCCATGGAAAGTTTCCAACTTTGAAAATTCCCGAATTCAGGCCTGTTAGCTGTGCTACCATCTTTGCTAATGTGTTGCTACCTGCAGCAGGGGCTCAGGCCTGTTAGCTGTGCTGTGTCTGATGTCATCTGGACAGCAAGCAGTGGCTCAGGCCTGTCTCTGGGAGGATACTGTCTGATGCTACAGTGTGAAGCTACCTGCAGCAGGAGCTCCCTGTTAGCTGTGCAAAGTCTGATGCTATGGTCTACTATGTTTCAGGAGGCTCCAGGCCTGTTAGCTGTGCTCTTCTGATGCTACATGAAAAAGCTACCTCCTTCAGGACGCTCAGGCCTGTTAGCTGTGCCCAAGGTTTGATGCTACAGGTGAAGCTACCTGCAGCAGATCCTTCCAGGGCTCTTCCCTCTCCCAGCCTTTACAGAGATTGCAGTGGAGGAGTTCCAAGGAGACAGGTGGCTATGACACACCCATGTTGTGTTGCTGTTATCGGTGTCAACATCTGCACGTGTAAACGGGTACACGGGTAACAAATCATGACCGTCTAGAAAAATCAATAACCCTTTGCACGTCTTTGGTGTTAATTCTCACCAGTATATACTGTATAATATTTTTAGGGGTGATAATGTTTCCTGTCTGATGCTTCAGGTGAAACTACCTGCAGTCCGGAGAGAAATCAGGCCTGACCTGTGAGAATTATATGATGATGATATTATTTCCCATCTCTGCTGAGCTGATTTGTTCAAAATGAAATAAAAGGCTGTCCCATGTAGACGTCTGTCTATTAAAGGGCAACTTCGGTATTTTTCAACCTGGGCCCTGTTTTCATATGTTTTCCTGTATATGTGAGTGATGGATAACACTTCTTTTGAGGTGTCTCCAGTATTGAGCGGGGCAGGCAGCCTGCAGCCCAGCTAACGCTCCTGTATGGGGCAAGTGGCTCCCGTCAAAGTTCGCCGTAAACAAGCATTTTTCTTCAAACTGACAGGCTCAGATAGTTGCAATGAGTGTCCAACAACACACTAGAGAGGAGAAATTAACGTAATCAGGGTTTTTTCTGGCCAAAATTTGGGTTGAGGCGGCCGCGGGGATACGTATCTCTCCCTCCGGTCAAACGCCCCGTCCTGATCCACATCCACTGCAAAGTAGGTGGCGCCAGCTGTAATAGTGAAACAACCGCGCTTTTACAGCCGATTTTAGGATAAAACTCTGACAATTTCAGCGAGGCCGTGCCGACCACAGGGTCTGGTATGTTGTCAGACACTCATTGTAACTATCTGAGCCTGTCAGTTTGAAAAAAAAAAAGCCAGTTTACTGGAAATTTGAAGGGTTTTTCCACTTCCCCCATGTAAATGATCGTTAGCTGGGCTGCAGGAACCTGACCCGATCAATACTGGAGCCACCTCAATAAAAGTGTTATCATCACTCACATATACGGAAAAACATATGAAAACAGGGCCCAGGTTGAAAAATACCGAAGTTGACTTTTAACATATTGTGAGTTGATGTGGACGTGACTGTATTGACTATAAACTACAGGTCTATCATAGATCTCTGACCAGGTGTAACCAGGTACACGTGGGTTAGAAGCCCCGTTTACACGTGTAGAAAAAGCTGTAAACACCCTGAGTTGCTGTGAATCTAAACTCGTTCTGATCTGGCTTCAGGTACTGCCAAGCTTGTCAAGGGGAGTTTAAGGATAAAAGTGTAAGTACACTGACAAAGTGAAGTTGTTTTTCCACATCCTTTGTAACTCTGGAAAGGAACCTGACTATGATGAGCTATAGGTCTGATACACCATGCTTGTTCTCTTTGACCTACATTTGCTTTTACAAACACATAAACCATTGTCATTGCTTTTAAAGTTCAGTATATATTTGAACCTACGGAGGCAGCCATTCTTCCTCCCTGGAGGCAGTGATGTAAAAAGGTTGTAGGGAGAAGAGCCGTTACCGTCCGGTTGTATCATCACAACACCTGTTGTGCTGCGTTTGGCTGCAATGTCCAGTCAAACAGCGAAAGATGATCCAGGATTATATGAGCACAGGTTCAGACTAGCTGTAGGTGACCTGCTGGTTTCCATTTGGAAGGTCATGGAGGCTGAAGCAGCCTATCATTGTGTTTTACTGTTATGTTCTATGAATACCAAAATAATAGGCTCCATTCACTTTATTAATCCATGTAGAATAGGGATAGTATCATTTTTTAAAGATATGGGGTTTTATGATCTCCAAATAGCTAAGTACTTTAATTGCATTAATACGCATAGGCTAGCCATTACTTTATTAATCCCTAAAGGGAAATTCATTCATTTCCTCATAGAGTAGGCTGTAGATAATGCCACTAGAATTTAATCTCTGAACTCATGTATATTGGAATACAGGTCAATTCTCGACAACACACATTCTCCCTCTCAGCTGTTGTGTGTTTGGGTTCAAATTGAAAATGTTGGACAGACGACATGTTTATTGCTGTATGGTCAGAAAAACGGAACTGGTGGAATATGCTGGCAAATATGACGTCAGTGTCAACAAACGATCAACAATGGCGACCGCAAGGTGAAATTATGATTTCAAATGAGCTAAAAACAAAACATAAAGGATAATATGAGTGATACCAACACAAGTCACCATAGTCAGGGTTCCTGTGAAGAAGCTTTGTCTGCCAACACAGTGATGCCCTGGTTGACCAAGGTGCTAACAAGTAGCTCAGATCACACCTAATGCTCTTGTAGTGTCTATAAATCTACTGTCACAGTTAGATGAAGGGTAGGATCCCATGTCTTGGTAGCTTGACCTGTACTCAGGTCAGTCTGATGTCCTCAACTACTGTAGAGCGTTAGTTGATTTTTTTTGATTGACAGTTCACCCAAAATTCAAATTTCACTCATTATCTCCTCACCCTCATGTCGACTAAGAGCTGTGAGAATTTTCAGAGTCCTCCGTTCCTTCTCTGAGTTACGGGGGGGTCCACGCAGCAGTATTTGTCCATATAATGATTGTGAATGGATACCACTGTTCTTGGTCCAAAAAGACACACCAAAAAACATCCAAATACCTCCATACTGCTCGTCTGTAATGTCCCTCTGGTATTGAAGCCCCAACAAAATGAAATCAGTCTAGATTTTCAGCTTGTTTGTAGCAGAAGCTCCCAGTGTCTCAGTTCACTGCTCTTCCTGTGGCGGAACAATTTCTCATGTGGGGGCTTCAATCCAAGAGGGACATTACAGACGAGCAGTATGGAGGTATTTGGATGTTTTTTGGTGTGTCTTTCTGGACCAAGAAAAGTGGTGTCCATTGACAACCATTATATGGACAAATACTGCTGCGTGGACCCCCCCGTAACTCAGAGAAGGAACAGAGGACTCTGAAAATTCTCACAGCTCTTAGTCGACATGAGGGTGAGGAGATAATGAGTGAAATTTGTATTTTGGGTGAACTATCCCTTTAAAAAGAAGTTTTAGTGTATTCAGTTGAGCTCTCATCATGTCTGCTCTCTCCTCCGTTTGTAGATCTTCACCTGTACATCGTGCCACAGTGTGTTCTGTGTGGAGTGTGATCTCTTCATTCATGATTCGCTCCACTGCTGCCCCTGCTGCATCCACAGTCAGCCCCCCCCCTGAAACAGCATCCACAGTCAGACCCCTCCACCCCGAAACACTGCTGCCCCTGCTGCATCCACAGTCAGCCCCCCCCCTGAAACAGCATCCACAGTCAGCCCCCCCCCTGAAACAGCATCCACAGTCAGCCCCCCCCCTGAAACAGCATCCACAGTCAGACCCCTCCACCCCGAAACACTGCTGCCCCTGCTGCATCCACAGTCACACTGCCCCCTGAAACTTGGGTGGTTGACAAAGGAAAGAACAAAACACAAGTCAGAGGAGACATGAACATGATGTGAATCAGATGCGGTGACCTCCAGACAGCAGATTTCAATCCGCTCCATCATTTCTGGGAAATGTTGGACAATCTGTTGGGACAAGACATTGATGCACCCAGTGGAGGATCATGACTTGAGGGTGTAGGCTGTTGTGTTCTTGCTGAGTTGATTCAAAGCTCCCTTCAAAAAGCTTCTTGTCATCAGAGTGGCCTGGAGTCAGATGATTGTGCTCGGTGTATTCTTCATAGTTTTGTATTACAGTTCTGATTGTGACACTGACACTTCAGTAAAACAGTTTTTTTTATTTATTTGTGTGTACTGTAAATTTCTCTGGTTTTGCATTTGTTGTGCCAAATGTGGGATAGACATGGGCTGTTACTACCAGTGACAGGTAGGCTACAGAGACTTTTTAAAGTAAAAAAAAAAAAAAAATTGAGGTCATTCTGTGTTCTATGTCAACAGTAAATTCACACTGGATATTTTTTTGACCACATACATATTCATATTCACCACCAGGTGAGTAGGCTATTACACCTAGAAATGTGGAGAACCCTTTAAAGGGATAGTTCACCCAAAATTCAAATTTCACTCATTATCTAGTCACCCTCATGTCGACTAAGAGCTGTGAGAATTTTCAGAGTCCTCCATTCCTTCTCTGAGTTACGGGGGGGTCCACGCAGCAGTATTTGTCCATATAATGGTTGTGAATGGATACCACTTTTCTTGGTCCAAAAAGACACACCAAAAAACATCTAAATACCTCCATACTATACCTCCATACTATACCTCCATAAAGTCTGTAATGTCCCTCTTGTATTGAAGCCCCCACATGAGAAATTGTTCCGCCGGTCAGTGCAAATCACTCGAGATTTGTACTGACACAGGAAGTGAACTGAGACACTGGGAGCTTCCGCTACAAACAAGCTTCAAATATAGACTTATTTCATTTTTTTCGGAACAATTTCTCATGTCAGGGCCTCGATACAAGAGAGACATTACAGACGAGCAGTATGGAGGTATTTGGATGGATTTGAATTTTGGGTGAACTATCCCTTTAAGGTAGCATTAAATCTTTGTGTTAGAACAGTTAACTTGAGAAAACATGAAAAAAATGTAGGATGCGTAGAGCCTTGCCTCCTGGCTGAATGCTGCAAGCAGCTGATCCACAGACAGTTGGTATCATTACAGTCCATAAGGTGGCAGTGATGAGACGATGCACAGGCAGAACCGCGGAACCGGAAGAAACTGGAAGCAGAAGAAGAACAAGACAAGCATTGAGTGGTCTTTGGTTTTGTAGTGCGTGCTGGCGGGAAGCTCCGGTCAGAACATAACACAACAACCACAACACAACATAACAACCTCTCCCAATGTCCCGCATTCTGAACGGTATCGTGGCGGTGTGTCCTGACCTGGGCATCGGATATAATGGCAACCTGCCGTGGCATCCTGTTCGACTCTGGTAAGTGTTGCTCTGCTCGGCGCTGCGCTCATCTAACGTAGCTTCTACAACTTTACTATTGTATAGGGTTTCTCACTGGGACCATTTAACCCATCAAAAGAAAAACCACTGGACCACCTAACTCTTAATAGCCCCTCAAAATAATATGACAACTTCAACAGTCCACAAATACAACCTCATGACAGCATTATCAAAATCAAGGTTTGATTTGGGGATTTCAACACAGGTAGTGTTTAGGTCGCCGAGCTGAACTTTGGGTCAGTGAACACAACACAACAGTCCCTAAAGGCTGTCGGCGGGTCACAGTCTGGTCCACAGGGCCAGACCTCAGGGCCAGATCCTGGAAGTGTTGTCAAAATGTCAGTGTTTTATTTATTTATTTAATAATTTGTTACAACGTCTTTAGTCTCAAGATGATTATTTTTTACCAGATTTAGCTGTCACTGCTACTGTTTTTATCTTGTAGTCCCTGGGCAGGTGAAAAAATAATTGCTGAATGAAATCCGGTAAGAATTAACAGTTTACATAGTGTTCATATAATATATACACCATGTAACACATCACAAATAAACAAATGAAAAAGTTTTTATAACTTATGATTAATGGGACATGTCTGATTTCTTAGGATCCATTATTTGACCTCCCAGGAAAAAAACATCGAGGTCTGTGCAAAGTTTCAGATTAGTTGGAAGATTGTTCCATGATTTAAAAGAAAAGGCAGAGCTGCATTTGGGAAAATTACAATCTCCACTTGAGACAGATCTTAGAGCTCTGCTAGAGCTCAGAGCACAGTTTAAACAAAGGTTTTCAATGGAGGAGGAGCGACATTATGAGTTATTTTGTACACTAAACTGAACATCAGAATACATGATTAAATTATCAAAACTAAGCATTTTATATTTGTTTAGTATTTTAAGTGATGATACTTTTTTCCTTCCTGTCTAGAGTTTTCAGAGCTTGTTTAAATGACCTGATGGGTTTCAGGACAGACGGACTTGCCTGAACCAACTGGACATGAACAATTATAATGTGACATAATCATGGCATTGAAATAACCCTTTTGGGTGGAACTGTTAATGAGTTCCTGATAGTTCTAAAATTTGACAAGTTATATTTCAGTGTGTGGCTCATTTTCTTTACATGGCCCTTAAATGTAAGAGTGGAATCTAGAATCACACCTAAGTATTTGAACTCATTAACATTTTTTATCGTCTCTCCATTAACATATATATTTGGGAAAACAGTATTACGTTGTTTATTTGAAAAATACATGGTTACTGTTTTATTAGTATTAAGTGTATTTCATTCTAGTCATCTTGTTATGTCTTTTGTCTGTATTATTATTTATATTACTACGTTTTATTGTCACTGTACTGTTTTTATGTTGTGGGACTCCAGAAGGAAAATAGCATTGCTGCTGTAATCTGGCACATTTAGGATGTTTTTGTGTGTTCATTAATGTGTCCCACCCAAATAAACAAATGAAGTAAAGTAAAGTTTTGTATAAGTTCATGGGGTTAAGGTGTTTCTTCTAAAAAATATTGCCTCTTGTATAATTTGTCACAAATGAACACTGTGCACATGAACTTTGCTAATTATTTTGGCAGGAGTCTGGAGTCCAAATCTAATGATCCAAGTAGTCAATGAAACATGGAGCTAACGCTGGATCATGTCTTGTTTTACAGCAATGAATTCAAACATTTCCGAAAGATGACAGCGACTTCATCTGCACCAGGTAACTTCTAACCACTTCAGAGCTCAGTGGTTCAGAGGTTGAAGTTTTATAAGTCACAGTCAAACATTTACAGGAACACGAAAAGATGGGCCAGAAGATTTCACCAGAGAGCTGCACAATTAAGTGAAAACTAAATCAGAATTGTAATATGGATAAACGCAATATAGAAATTAGAGGAGCTGCATTTTTTCGTATCAAATATGAGAAGAAAGTACCTGGGATGTGTAAGAATTGAGCATTGTTGAGCGCTGTGGTCCTGCTGGGGTTCGGGTTAAGGTTTCTATTTCAATTTCAATTTATTTATTTGGTGAGGAGGGACAGTGCACATCGTTATGCATTTAAAAACAAAGGCAGATGTACCCAAATGTAGCCTATTGGCTAATTCTCATTGGCAGTCCCCCCCGGCTAAAATAAAAGAACAAACAAGTTAAGAGCAATACAGTGTTCAGTTATAAAATACAGTAATACAGTGATACAACCAATACAACAATAATACAACCAACCACATGACACATTTCACAGTATTTTACAATCAAAGTTATAGTCGGAGCAGCAGATCAAGGTAAAGTGCAAGTGTCTAATGTAAAGTGCTAGTGTTGCAGTTTTAAAGTGCAGAGTAGAGGTATAAAGTGCGTGGTATATGGGGCTGTGGACTGAGAAAGAGAAAAAAAAGAAAAGAGAAAAAAGATGGGGGGATGTAAGTGGAATGGGGTTGCAGCAATGCAGGACCAGGTCATGTTATTGATTTAGATGTGGTGTTTGAGGGTTGATGTCAGTTTTAAAGTCTTTGGACTATGGGCATGGGGGAGAAGAAAAAAAGAAAAGAAAAGTGAGTTAGAGGTAGAGAAGAAGGCATAGGAGTATAAATTAAAACTTATAAATAAAAAAGATTAAATAAAAAAGAGGTAGTAGTGGTGACTGTTTCTGCAGAGTTCATTAACATCAGTGTTGTAGCTGTAAAGCTGTACAGGCCAACAAAGCCTTATTGATTCCCATCCATAGTCGTCATGTCATTGCTAAGAAGGTTGAATTTGTATGATGCATATGATGCATAGCCATTACTGGAACATATAAGACAAACTGACAATAGAATGAAAAGTGATTCATGGAACAAGTTTGACACGTCTTTATGATACAGCCATACAGCTTTGTGCAGCCTGGTAAACCAGTCTCCCCCGGAAATGTATTTAATTCATTTCTCAGGGAGAGTCTGGCCTCATCTCCGTTGTAACCGTTTTGCCGAAACACTCCGCCTACCGAGCCAATCAGGGACCGAAGAAGAACAGCGATAACGTCTTTTCCTCCAAGAAACTCAACAAGCGCCGACTCTTGCTCTAGTTTAAAGGGACAGTATGGGACTTTACTGGCTTTTTATTGACAAAAATACCGCATACAAACGAGCGCTTTCTCGTACCTTAGAATGAGTTGTTACAAGTCGTTACAAACATACAGGGGGGGGTTCACCGAACCTTGGCTGCCATGTTGAATCGCCATGTTTTACGTTCAGTGTCACCGTCGCCGTAGGTAACCACAAACTCACCTCACCGGACCTTCTCGTCTCGGGGAGAAAGTTTTCCAGGTAGCGCCTGTTAAAACTGTCACCACCGTGTAGCTGGTGTGAGGAAGGACGGAGGCACTGGTGTTGCCTTCAGGTGCAGTCAGACACCTGAATGACGCCGTGAGTGACGCCGTCGGCAAACCAACTGGATGTTATTTTACTCGACGAGAGAAAGACGGTAAAACGTAAACAATCCGACATCACCATGACAACATATTGTCACGCCTGTATTGTTTTGCCTCGTGCTGGCGGACCGTTTGTTTACATAGAGGCTTGTTTATCCTGTTACATGCAGCGTCTGTTGTTTTTCTGACTTCTGCCCGAGTTTACGTAAACGCAACAGCAAGAATACGTGCCGACATGCAACCACACCGCTAGATGGGGGTAAATCTCACATACTGGGGCTTTAAGTTCTGTAATTGATGGTATTTCATTTAGAACTTCCCTTACTGCTGTTTTTACGCCGCTGTTTGACGCTCCGCCATGTTTGTTGTAGGTGAGTCCAGTCCATGTAGTGATGTTTTCAGGCCCTGATTGGCCAACGTGCTGTGTCAATCACAGCGGCGACGCTGATTGGCTCGGTAGACAGACGATTTCTGGCGAAACGGTTTCAACGGGGATGAAGCCAGACTCCCCCTGTGAAATGAATTAAATGCATTTCCGGGGGAGGCTGGTTTACCAGGCTAAACTTTGTGCAGGAATATGGGAAATATTGCCAGGAAACCCTAACCCGAACTTTAATCAACGACTGAACATCTATTCATCAGAGTTGGATAACATTGTAATTGATAGACGGATAGACGGATCTTTCAGGAAATCAGAGAGGGATATTCAGGTTCATTGCCTTTAGAACTTGGTCAAATGATAAATGGACTTCTAGCTCTTTTCTAGTCACTTGGACCAGTCAAAGCACTTTACACTGTTATTGTTGCATTCACCCTTTCACACATTCATACAGCTCTGTTGGCAGACAGGCTTTGGGAGATAGTCATTCACACAGGGCAAGTGTGGCTTAAAGGGATAGTAGCATTTTTTTAAAAGTGTGGTTGTATGATCTCCAAATAGCCCCTAAGTACTTTAATTGCAGTAGAAGACTCTCTGCACTCCTCCCGTTAGCAACGCCAGCCCATAGTCCTGCCCAGAGATTTACAACATACATTGTTGTGAATGGATCCAAAGAAACGGCCTATTTTCACGGCCTAAAAGAGGTTTTACCTGAAAAAAAATACACAGTTCCATTGTTCACTATAATATTATTTTTCCAGCCCTTCAAAGTGCAGGAAAAACACAGTTTTTATTTGGAGCTAACCAACTGCTGATCGGCGGGCGCTAACCCTGGGCGGAGGGATACGTCACACCAGGCTGCCGACGCCAGCCCTGTGATGTCACAGCCCGACGAGGTGTTCACTGACATGCCACAAATAAATTATGTCTGCAACGAACATATTTTTCGGCTTTCAGCAACACAATATGGTTCCGTTCATTGATCATAGCGCTATCTCTGTTATTAGCCCTCACACAGAGAGAGAGAGAAGCGTGCATGCATGACAGCAGGGCACGGTAATTAAAACACTGCCCCCCCCCTTTTTACCGATCAGTGGAACCACCAACCAGGTCCAGTTAGTGGACGACCCGCTCTACATCCTGAGCCACAGGAATTTAATTATAAGTGCAAGCTGTTTTTAGATCAGTGGGGCAGAGACGTGAGGTCTGCACGGCATGTGGTATTTTTCACCTTTCCCTCAACGCTCTCATGACAACCCTTCAGTTCTCCTTGGCCAGGCCTAAATAAACTCCTTCAGCATTAGACATCCAGGGCTCTGCTACTTCTTCTTCTTCATCAACAGTGTATTTGATGAATTTGATGAGGGACTGAGCAGCTCACGTCTCTGCCCCGCCCATCTCAAAACAACATTCACCCATAATTAAAGGTAATAAACCTACTGCTATGACTATAGGGGTTATGGCAATAGGCAAATTTGCCAAAATTTTGAACTATCCCTTTATCCCTTTGGTATGTTGTGGAAAAAGTCTAATGTTGCTGTCCTGCAGGTAAACAGAACGTTGTGATCATGGGCAGGAAGACGTGGTTTTCCATCCCAGAGAAGAACAGACCCTTGAACAACAGAATCAACATCATCCTCAGCAGAGAGTACAAGTATGTCTCACTTCAGCTCCACCCAGCCACAAAGCTGATACACGTCATTTTACGTGCACACACATTTGCAAAAGGACCCACACTAGCTACTATGCTACTGTACTACACACACTACACACTTGTTTAACTTGAATTGTGTGAATGAAGCATTCACTGCCCACGTGCTTGGAGACAGGGTCCAGGGTCCAGGGTCCAGGGTCCAGGCTGGCTGCAGTAGGGGAGCCTGGATTTCTATATTGCAATATTGTTATAGTCGGGTGCATTTATGACTTTATCGTAAAAAATTCTAACAAAAGGTTTCTCAGTTGTTTTTTGTAGTATTAGGTGTCCTTAATAACATACTAAAAGTTTACCAAAGTTTGACCACTAGAAAGGTGTCATTTTCAGGATGGCGTCCTAATGTAAATGTAATGGGTTGAAGCCCAGAGAGACGCTCCAGGTGAATAGGGTAAAAATTTTAACTAACAGGTATCAGCATGAAACTTCCCAAGTTTATCAGGAGCAGTGTAGACGGAGAGACCAAACACTACATTAAGACTAATATTTTTCCAGGGTCCAGTATTACAAGTTTTGTCAAATGTTATGTTTAAATATGTAAATGAGGCAATAACTAATTAAATATGTGCTAAATTGCATACTTTTCCAGATCCAAAAATGTAATGGATAAAGCCACTTTCAAAAGTCTTGTTTTATTTTGTTGACACATTAGAACACATTAGAGTAAGAAGGTCTTACTGAGGGGATTTTGGATATCTCTTTTTATCACTTTGTGAATGAGAAAATACTGTCACCAGCCCTAAATAAATCACATTTCACCATGTTTTCAGGACTCAAATATTGTATAAATCAGGCTGTGAATGATATATCAACAATCCCCTCTGTAAAAACCTTCAGAATATGGAAAATGATCAAACTGGAAGGTTTGGTGTGTGTAAGTGCTGCTGAAGTGGATCTGGAAAAGTTCTGGAAAAGTATGCAATTTAGCGCATATTTAATTAGTTATTGTCTCATTTACATATATAAACATAACATTTGACAAACATAACCATCCGGAAAAAGTTTAAAACTTGTAATACAAAAAATATTTGTCTTAATGTAAGTGATAAACTTGGGAAGTTTCATGGTGATACCTGTTAGTTAAAATTTTTACCCTATTCACCTGGAGCGTCTCTCCGGCTTTCAACCCATTACATTTACATTAGGACGCCATCTTGAAAATGACACCTTTCTAGTGGTCAAACTTTAGTAAACTTTTAGTATGTTATTAAGGACATCTAATACTATAAAAAACAACTGAGAAACCTTTTGTTCGAATTTTTTTACGATTAGGTCGGGTGCATTTCTTTTCATAAATGCACCCGACTAATCTCGTTACTAGAAGTGTACGTACGCCCAAAAGCCAAGTTTTGCGTGCGCCAAAAAATATTCAGACTTGTAAAACCCTGCGTACGCACACTCCTAAGCAAACTTCTCTTTATAACTCCCAGAGTTCCTACAAGTGTGCTCAGCTGAATCAGCTTCATGTTCCGCCCTGTTTTAACCATATATGGTCAATGTGATCTACATGTCAATGAGCCTGACGTGCCCTTGTTCTGGGGCTGTTGTGAATTAGCTGCAGGTGTGGAAGTGAAAGCTTTCAGCCCCGTTCTGTGCGTACACAGTGGTTCTAACTGAGATCCCTGGACCTTCCCAATAATCATTCCATTGAAAAAGGCTATCGCTTCACCATTAACGTTTCACCTTAGTTCAACAGCTTTAGAGCAATTGTGATAGTCAAAGGATCAATATGTAAAACTTCTCTTAGTCTGTGGTGACATGTTGGGTTATTTTATGATTACAGTTCTTACGTATAGCACCTTTAAATGACTTTGTTCTGGGGAGAATGGAAACTCTCTGCTTGGGTCCGCCTCTGACTCAGCGTCCCAGATCTGGGGCCTCATTTATCATTGTGGATACACCTTTTTTTACACCCTTTTTCCCTCGTTTTGTGCGTACACCCTTTTCTCCACAAAATTTGGGATCTATCAAACCAAAACCTGACGGGAAAAAGGGCGGAAATTTCCACCCATCTTGACCCTGGCGTACCGAGATTTACACCTTTTTTGAGGAACAGGAGGAATTGGCGACGCAGCTGCTGAGTCAGAGAACTGCAGTGAGAGGCAGAGAAAGCGGAGTAGTGTTTCCTCTAGACTAGTAGTAGTTGTGGAGCGTTGATGCTCTGTAACCCGCTCTATAATAACACTAGTTAATTGATAAACAAAGCGGATTGAGTTTTTTTGCTTTTTGCTTATAGCCTACACACTCTGAGGGTCCAATCCGACCCCCGCACGGACACGAGTTGAACCATAACACAGGGGAGGCTGTCGGAACGCGCGTAATAAAAAGAAAGAAAAAAGGGCGAGAATAATCAAATGTGGACAGAGAGAGAGAGAGAGAGCTCCACCAGTCTCTTTATTGTTAATGGACAGGAGTAAAAACAAAAAAGAAAGAGAAAAAAGAACAAGTTTCCTGTCAGTAACGTGTGGCCTACAGTTTATTGATGATCATGATCAGCTGTGATCCTCCGCCTCCCTCACACACCTTGTGCGTGTTGAAAGCCTACGGTAAATGATCAGACCAACAACAACAACAACTGAAGAACTCAGCTGTAGGAAATGACATAAAGCCAGTCCAGCAGAGCTTCACTGTGTCTAGTGGAAAGGCTTCAAAGCAATGGGAACTATCCTTGAAATCCTGCTTTACATTGTTTTAACATCAAGGTAAAAAAGGAAAAAAAAAAGATTTTCTGTGGCAGATGACATCAGATTATTCCTCTTTCTGCTCCTTTTGTTGAGATTTGGGAGGTTTTTGTTTTTATTGTAGCTTATTAATCATTTTTCTGACTGATTTATTGCCCGATGTGGCCGTGTATCTTTCCCCCGTCCTCCGCTCGTTGTCTGCGCTGTCACTTTGTTGTCACTTTGTAGCCGCTCCACAGAGCGCACATGGCTAGTTAATTATGCACGTGAAGACCATAAATGGATGTATATAGGCGTGTATATAGGCGTATATAGGCGGAGTGTGAGGTGTGGTCATGTGCGCAAAATTCTCGGGTCCGTTGAGATTTATCAAAGGGAAATTGCGGAGAGTTGTGCGTACGCACAGTTTGATAGATCTGAAAAAGGTGTAAATATTTTGGGTGTACACCATTTTCCTCTTTTCGCCGTACGCAAAAGTTTAGTAGCAGTTTTACACCCTCTTTGATAAATGAGGCCCCTGGTCTTGGACTGCTTTACAGCACTGTGACACAAACACATGCTTTTTTGCTAGATTGCTTTCTTGCCAGCTTTGTAGAAAACAAAGTGCGTGTCCAGGGGAGGAGAGGTAGCCGTTTGTGTGTGAATATATCCACTCCAAAGTAAAAAAGTGACCGGACTTGCAGAATTCCCCTTTAAGTTGGTCTAGATCAAGGCTGACAGCCGTCAGTGTGTTGGGGTGGAGTCTGAACATTTCAGAGATATCTGGGCAAATAAAAGCAAACCTTCTTCTTCTGACCTGAATCAATGAAAGATGGGGAAGAAAATGATGTCACACTGCCACGGAAACCTGGCAGGGGAAGGCTGTGTTTCTGCACATCCACTATCAACTCAGTGTATTACTTCACCTCAACTACTAGTAGTAGTAGTAGTAGTAGACTACTGCTAGTAGTAGTAGTAGTAGTAGTAGACTACTGCTAGTAGTAGTAGCTACTAGTGTTCCAGTAACTGTACCTTTCCATGTTCCCCCAGATCCCCCCCCACAGGAGCGCACCACTTTGCATCAGACTTTAGCTCAGCTCTGCGGCTCATCGACACGGAGCTGGCCGAGCAGGTCGACCAGGTGTGGATCATAGGAGGCAACTCTCTTTACAAGGTACAAGGTGCAGCCAGACTGCGTTTTACAGTCTGGACTAATGTTCTTTACCAATGCAGACATTATTGTTGTGTAACATATGGCAACAGAAAGAGTATGAATACTGTATAATACTGTAATATGAATAAATAGTGTGCAAATCAGATCAAACGTGTCATTTAGCCATGGTTTTAGTATTTTCAGTTTTCGTCAGTTTCTAGTGAAAAAAGAAGTCTTAATTCAATTAAAATAGTTTAACACATAATTTTCACCCAATGTGGTTGTAAATGTTAGTGATGTCATACTCACTCATTGTTCTGGTTGCTGTGGCCCCCAGGAGATGATGGAGTGGCCGGGGACCAAGAGACTGTTCGTCACGCGAATCCTCAAGCAGTTTGAGTGCGACACCTTCCTTCCTGAAATCAGTCCAGACAAATTCCATCGACTGCCAGAGTAAGAGCAGCAGACACATTATTGTCGGTCATCGAGATCAGTGGTTCTCAACGCGGGGTCTGGGGACCCCTAGGGGTCCTTGACAGATCTGAAGGGTTTTTTGTTTTTGTTTTGTTTTTTTACCACTTTTTCGAGATTTATTTTTTGTTTTAGAAATTTTGCCACTTTTTTCTAGAAGTTTTTTTTTTTAATGTTGCCACTTTTTATAGATTTTTTCTAGAAATGTTTTACTAAGTAATGTTCTTCAGTCTCAGAACAAATATTTATGTATTTCTGGTGTTTACTTCTAAATTTGGTCCAATGGGGGTCCGTGGTCTGATTTGTGTCAGTTTAGGGTCCTTGATGTACAAAAGGTTGAGAACCACTGATCTAGATTCATTACGAATTCTGAACGCCTTTGAATGTGGTCTGACCACGGTGGTGCTGAGACTCTTTCACATACTGTTAATAATGTCATGTTGAAATCTTTAAAGAACATTTTCACTTGGAATTGTGAGCAGATATTTACATATTGCTCCATTGTAAAGTGGATACTGAGCATTCAATCAAGTAAACATGATTTATGTCAAGTCAAGCTGTATTTATACAGCACCTTTAGCCAAGGTGCCTTACAATTACAATTAAATACATTGGAAAAAAGCACAATAAAATAAACATAAAATATAAGAAACAATAGGAACTGTCATTATAAAACAGTTTGTTTTATAATTGTAGGTGTAAGCTATTTTCAGTACGGTGGAGCAGAGCCGTGAGCTGCTCAGAGCTACGCTACGGAGGCTCATGGGATTTCTTGGTTTCCCTACAAAATCCCAAAACACAGCGCTTTTGTGGACAAGTTGTGAGCTGCACAACCACCACGCTATGAAATAATAACGGAACGATACGAAACGGAGCCGTTTTCGAGGTAAATTCATGCAAAACCGCTGATGCACGTTGCGTTCAGGGACAGTTTTTCAGCAAGCAGTCTCCGTATTTATCCTGTATTTACCTCGAAAACGGCTCCGTTTCGTACCGCTCCGTTATTATCTCATAGCGTGGTGGTTGTGCAGCTCACAACTTGTCCACAAAAGCGCGTTGGAGTTTTGGGAGTTTGTATTTGATGGGTTTAATAAGGGAAACCAAGAAATTCCCTTAGCCTCCATAGAATAGCTCTGAGCAGCCTGTTGCTCCGCTCCGCCGCACTGAAAATAGCTTACACCTACAATTAAAGGTAATGAACCTACTGTTATGACGATAGCGATTATGGCAATGGGCCAATTTGCCAAAATGTTGAACTATCCCTTTAAGGCCAGGGAGAAGAGGTGGGTTTTGTGCAAGGATTTAAAATGTTCTAATGTTGGAGCTGTTCTAACACAGAATGACGACGTTTCAGAGTTTTGGCGCAGCGCCTGCAACGGCTTGATCAGCTCTCGTCTTTAGCCTGGAGGTGGTGGAGTGTGGTGTTCTAGCTGGAGTGTGGGCAACAAGCAGGGCACCTAGATGTGGGGGAGCCAAGACATTCATGGCCTTGAAATTCAATTATACATTTTTTAAACTTATCTTCTGACAAAGAGGAAACCAGTGGAGAGACCTCAGCACTGGGCTAATGTTACCAATGGACACCAGCTCACCGTAACAAGCCCTTTCCGTTTATTGGCATCTTGCAGAAGGATAATCTCTGACCTCACTTGGTCATCACTCTGCTGTAAAAAGGCACCTGAACACACCAACCAGGCATTTAACAACCACACAGATCAACAGTAGCAATAACTGAATGCAGTTCACAGCTTCATCTCCCCCTGGCCAGGTGTGGGAGTGCAGCTCGCCGTGGCTGCTCCTTCTTCACATGTTTCAGGATCCTTTTATCTGCCCATCCCTCAGGTCAGCTGACCAGCTGCTCCTGTCGGTTCCCAGAGGGGACGGAGCGTTTTCTGTCGCAGCTCCAAAACTGAATGAACTGCTGCTGCACATCAGACGACGGGGCTCCTCTTGATTTTAAAACCCTTCCTTAAACCCACCTCTTCTCTTTTCTTTGGTTTTTCATACCAAGTATGTTGTTGATTTTATGTGCACAGATATTTTATCTTAGGTGCACAGTCTATTACGTTTTATCTTTAGTATTTTGTTGTTTTATTGTTTTTATTTTACCATACAGCACTTTGGAAATCTTTGTGTTTATTTAAAATTGTGCTTTATAAATCAAATTGGATTGGATTGGGTGTGTTTCTCCAGGTTTCCAGGAGTGCCACAAGAGCTGCAGGAGGAGAATGGTATCCAGTACAGATTTGAAGTCTATGAGAGCACAGAGCAGTGAAGAGGACGAGGAGAGATGGCCGCCACAACGTTGTAAATGCAAGATTTTTATTTGCATTTGAAGTGATTTGTTGGGTGATGCCATGCCACATTCTGAGTTGAAATAAACTAGATTTCAGTTTCACTAGGTTTCAGTTCCTCCTGTTGTTATTCATACATGGTCACAAAAACACTTCCTAAGGAAAAAGGGTTAATCATCAACATGATCACACTTTTATCAGACCTTTTACAGAAGGGCAGCTGAGCAGTGTGCTGTCTGCTCAGATAGACATCTGTCCAACAATCCAGTTCAAAGGCAGACAACCTCAGCTATTTCATTCACTGTTTCACAATTAAATCAACCGTAAGAAAATAAAAGCTTCAAGCATTCTGTCCCCCAAAATCAACTTATAATATTCTTTAAGAATATCACATTTGTATCTCAAGGAAATGTCTATTATTAAAGCAGATATCAGTGGAATGTTTTTGTTAATATAAGTCCTAAATAGTCCTATTTTCCGTCAGCAATCACTTACATGGAGTGTTTCAGCCGTAACACGAGTCTCTCCGTCACTCTGCTCTGCTGTAAACAGAGACATTATTGTAAACCAGGAGAAAACTTTCCTTGTGGGATACAAGTGTTATCCAATGAGGAGAGAGAACGGCATGAAGGGCTGTGTGTGCAGCCAAGGGGTGCGCGTGAAAGTGGTGACGTAGGGACGAGGACCAATAGATGCCTGACGAGGGCGGGGGCTGCTAACTCATGGTGCGTTCAAGGAAACTCGTACTTTGTGTTTTTCCTTCCTGTGAAGTCATACCAGTTCGATCTGGTACGAGTTCACGGGTCGGAAGTTGCTGTCTGGTCGTTATAGTGACTTTCACAGGCAACAGGACAGAAAACACGAGCTATTTACCTGGAACGTTACAGAGTCGTAGTTTTGACTTGAAGCTGTAACTTACGGTTTCAAAAGCCTGCCTTGAACGCAGCATTAGCCGAAACGGCCGGACCACTGATATCTGCTTTAAGTTTGATCAGTCCATCATATCTGTATTGTTCTTTCTGCCATCAAATGTATTTTGACGTAGTGAAAGATGGATGTACAAGTTTAATAGGTAAGTTTTAGATGAATCAATTCAAGACATATATGGAATGACTCTTTCCTCAAAGTTGAAACAAGGAGAAGATGGAGAAGGAGCATGTGCCAGTCCACTGTGAATAAAATGAATGTGATCGCATATCTCACTTGCTCTTGTTACACTCTTAAAGGGATAGTATCTTTTTTTTTTAAAGTGGGGTTGTATGATCTCCAAATAACCCCTAAGTACTTTAATTGCAGTAGAAGACTCTCTGCACTCCTCCCGTTAGCAACGCCAGCCCATAGCCCTGCCCAGAGATTTACAACATACATTGTTGTGAATGGACCCAAAGAAACGGCCTATTTTCACGGCCTAAAAGATGTTTTACCTGAAAAAACATACACAGTTCCATTGTTCGCTATAATATAATTTTTTCCAGCCCCTTAAAGTGCAGGAAAAACAGTTTTTATTTGGAGCTAACCAACTGCTGATCAGCGGGCGCTAACTCTGGGCGGAGGGATACGTGAGTTGGTTAGGTCCAAATAAAAACTTCCTGCACTTTGAAGGGCTGGAAAAAATTATATTATAGTGAATGATGGAACTGTGTATTTTTTTTCAGGTAAAACCTCTTTTAGGCCGTGAAAATAGGCTGTTTCTTTGGATCCATTCACAACAATGTATGTTGTAAATCTCTGGGCAGGGCTATGGGCTGGCGTTGCTAACGGGAGGAGTGCAGAGAGTCTTCTACTGCAATTAAAGTACTTAGGGGCTATTTGTAGATCATACAACCACACTTTTAAAAAAATGATACTATCCCTTTAACTGTAATCATCACAGTAGGCCTATCATTTTGGGGTTGATGTTGAGCTATACCTATATTTTTATTATGGTCATCTTTAGTTTTGCAGCCATAGTCATATTCATTCCCACCAATAGTCATCTCCCAGTTCACTGTTATTTTGTATCTTGATGTCCTGCAGTTCTGCAGATCCACTGAGTCAGATGATGATGTGATAAAAACATTTCTTGTTTCCTTGTCTCTGTCCACCAACATGTCCACTTCAGTGAGCTAAATGTGATGATGCACTATTTCCTTCCTGTGGGTGTCGTCTGTTACCTGCAGCTGCCTTCGCTGCAGAGCTCAGAGTTCCTCAGAAAATCCTTTTCAATCACACCAACTTCTTTAATCTACCACTGACTTCTCCATATAGTGATGCATCTTTTGAAAGGAATGAATATTGCTATTGTGCAGTCCTCGGCAAAACAAACGTGTGCGGCCTTGAACCTTCTGGTGACGTCAGCGGGACTATTGTCGCTGCGCACGTTAACAGGCTGAAAAGAAATGAGTCTTACCTGCGCAAATGCTTCACCAAAGACTAACTGTCAGACTTCAGCTGCTCACAATGGGCTGTGCTGTCATTGGCTGTGCACTTTCTATTCCTCAGCTGCCATAGGCCAGCCTTCCACTGTCATCTGACATATATCAGTCTTCACACTCTCCTTTCATCAGTCCTTCTCCTGCATGGATGGATGTCTGCTCTCACCGCCGGGCGGCTTCTCCTCGGCCCGTCAACTGGGAGGGGCCTGCGGTCTCGGTAGCTCTCGTGGTAAAGAATGAAACACATTCAGGTAAGTTTGTGCACATACCAACAGTAACTTGCCGTGTGGAGTTGGTGTTAATGTTTGTTTTTTCACCACAGTTGTGCTTTAATTAGTTCCATCGTTTTGCTGCATGTTGGTCATCAGCATAAGGAGCTTATTTTATTTTTTTGTCCTGTCTTTTATTAGGACAGCTAGGAGAGAGACATGCAGCCACTTGACCACCAAGCACCACATATAGATGGGTATATGTAGGAGCGATGTGTATACATATAAAGCATCAGAAATAAACATTGTAGTAGCAGTGATAATAAATAATATTCATCTTGTAGTCTTGACTGAAGATGAGCATGATAAAATGTTACAGAGTGACATTTCTGTGTCTGTCATTAGCTATTCTGTCTGTTTTGGTGCTGGTTGAAGGCCAGGCCCGAGCGCTCAAAGAACACAGATGCAGCGGGTGAATGTCATCCAGCAGAAAAGGCTGCTGACTGCTCTGCACAAATAGATTAGAGTGGTCTGAAATCAACCATGACACCATTGTGACAATGAATAAAATCGTGCCCTTGGCATTTAGTATGTCCAGCAGGTATCTGCAGGTATATGTACTGCAGTAGCAACATTTCATAATGCCTATAGGATCTTAACACCAGTAGATTGTACCATATACTTTATTAAAGGGGTAGTTCACCAAAATTAAAATTTCAGAGTCCTCCGTGTCTTCTCTGAGTTGGGGGGTTCACTGCTCTTCTCATGTCGGGGCTTTAATACAAGAGGGACATTACAGACGAGCAGTATGGAGGTATTTGGATGTTTTTTATATGGACAAAAAACCCCGTAACTCAGAGAAGGAACGGAGGACTCTGAAAATTCTCACAGCTCTTAGTCGACATGAGGGTGAGGAGATAATGAGTGAAATTTGAATTCTGGGTGAACTATCTCTTTAGGTAATTTCATGGCAAACCCATAGAGAAATGCAATTCCCTGCTGCTCTATGGACCTTTCAGTCAAAGTTGTGTAATAAATGCAGCATTTCCACTGCTGTTTTGAGACCAGACAGCAGCAGAATGTTTTATTTTCACATGCCAGTTTAGAGTAAAGGGTTTTGTGGAAGGCTGGGATAACGTTGGTCCTAGCATTAGTCCTAGTTCTGTGTTAGAAACTGTGTTCTTGTCTGTAACAACGTCTCTGTCCCGTCTGTCCGTCCTGGGTGAGGGATCCTCCTCTGTCTCTCACTCTGAGCTTTCTCCTGGTTTTCCCTGTTAAAAGGGTTTTCCATGGAGTTTTTCCTCAGTGGATGTGAGGGTCCACGGACAGAGGATGTTGTTATGATGTGATGTGAAGCCCTTTGAGACAAACTGTGTATAAAAACAGGCTGTACAAATAGAATTGCCTTACCGTGCCATTATGCCAGGGAATATGTGAGGCCGTGATGAACATGGATGAATGTAAACTGCCAGGCACATTGACAGATTTCATACATAGTGATATGATGTAGGTAGGCCTACCTGACACAATCAACAACCTTGGCCTAGCCGTAGATGAGCCGATCCTCTGTTTTTTCTACATCACAAGACTTGTGTTTATTAAAGTCATCTAAGGCAGCCGCCCCATGTATATGCAGACGCAGGCGTCCCTGGTTCGCGTCCCGCATTGGGCAGACCTTTCCTGCATGTCATTCCCCTCTCTCTGCCTCCCCCTTTCCTGTCTATCTCTACTGATCTATCAAATAAAGGCATAAAACGCCAAAAAAATATACTTAAAAAAAAAGAAGAGATAGTTCACCCAAAATTCAAATTTCACTCATTATCTACTCACCCTAATCGAGCTGTGAGAATTTTCAGAGTCCTCCATGCCTTCTCTGAGTTACGATGGGAAGAGGGTTGTAAATGGATACCACTTTTCTTGGTCCAAAAAAGACATTTCATTTTTTTCAAAAAACATCCAAATTCCTCCATACTGGGCTTCAATAATGTCCTGGACATTAAGCCCCAACATGAGAAATTGTTCTGCCGGATTTGCACTGACACAGGAAGAGACACTGGGAGCTTCCGCCAGCAAGCTTAAAATATAGACTTATTTCATTTTTTTCAGAACAATTTCTCATGTCGGGGCTTCAATACAAGAGGGACATTACAGACCAGCAGTATGGAGGTATTTGGATGTTTTTTTATTTGGACAGATAGAGTGAAATTTGAAATTTGGGTGAACCATCCCTTTAAAAAATTCACATAGTTTTATTCAGCAGTTGGACAGCAGAGTGAACGAAAGACCTTGACAGATGGTTGGCCCTACAAGCAGGCTGGGCAAAACAACGACCCGAAGGCAACAGTAAAGATACATTTGCCAGAATGTGTCCAGAGGTGTTTGAAATACTATTACGATTTACAGTATACTGTATGTTCATTGTAGGTATGTGAATGTCTCAGGGTGCAGATAACAGCATGTAGAACAGACTGGGAACAGATCTGAATGAATCAGAAATGAGAAACTAAACTAAGCAGCTGTAGTTTAACTTCAGTTCTATGTGACGTGAGGACCAACAACTCTAAGCCATCAACTGACCGCCATTATTTTATTGTCTCTATTGCAGGCACTCAGCTGTGTACACTTTTCAACCAACAAGTGACAATTTGTCATTAGAGAGAAGTTGGATAAGAGACAACAAAGACTTTACAATGGATGAGTCAACAGAAGTCCGAACGGAGGGCAACTCTCTGCTAAAGGCTGTGTCTCTGAGTCGTCTGCGTCTCACTCGGCTGTTGTTGGATGGAGGGGCCTACATCAATGAAAGTAATGAACACGGCGAGACACCACTTATGGTGGCCTGCAAGTCACGCCATACAGATTCACAAAGTGTACCCAAACACAAAATGATTCGGTACGTTCCATCAGACATACACTCTTAGAAATAAAAGAGCTATGTAGAATCATATAAGGGTCTTCGGCTTGTCCTCATAGGAGAACCCTTTTTGGCTCCAGGTAGAAGGTTCTGCCTGGAAACCCTTTTGGAGGGTTCTACCTAGAACCCAACTTAAAGGGTTGTACCGAGAACCCAACATAAAGGGTTATACCTAGAACCATCTGTGAAAGGTTACACCTAGAACACCTAGAATTGGTTTCACCCATGAAGCCTTACTGGGGGTTTCATCCAGAAAATATCCTGCTTCTTACGGTTTCATCTAGAACCCACACAGGGAGTTCCACCAAGAACCCTTTTACTGGAACCCTTATGGTGCGTTTCCACTAGCACGGTACGGTACGGCACGGCACGGCACGGCTCGGCACGCTATTTGCGTGTTTCCACTAGCCCTAGTACCTGTACCAGGTCCCATTTTTCGTACCTCCTCGGCCCTGGTTCCAAGCGAGCCGAAGCGTTACTATAACGAGACGTAATCTGACTGCCTTCCGCTGATTGGGCAGAGTCAGCGCGAGCGCGACGTCGGACATGAGAATCAAACCCGGAAATTTCAAAAACATTGCGGCAGCAGCGCCAGCTGATCTGTATCGAGACTGTTGTTATTCCTTCACCTGAGGAAACTGTTGCTGTGTGTAAATCCACACTGTGTCTGTTAACGAGGTGCAGACCAGTGAGTTTGGAGCTGACAAGCGGATCGAAAAAAGAGAGACGGACAATGCGATCTCCGCGATCACCCCCGTGCCGACCCCGCCCCCGCTGAGGAGGAACTAGAGAACTCAGCTGTAATGGAAACACAACCGAGCCGTGCCGTGCCGTGCCGTGCCGTACCGTGCTAGTGGAAACGCGCCATTAGTGTTACCAAGAACCCTCGAAAAACCATTTCTTCAGGAAAGGGTTTTTCAGAAGCAAATGGTTCCAGGTAGAACCTCAGCACTTTTGGAACCCTTATTTCTAAGAGTGTACGAATGCTATTGATTTGTGAAAGCCTGTGTTTGTTGAGGATTACTAGCTGCGACTTTCCTGGTGTAACAAATACAATCTTAACTCCCAGGTATCTTCTGGAAAATGGGGCTGACCCAAACATCCAAGACAAGACAGGAAAAACAGCTCTGATGCATGCATGCCTCGGACAAGCTGGAGCTGAAATCCTGTCGCTCCTTCTGAACAGTGGAGCTGATCCAACTTTGGAGGATCATGCTGGCTTATCAGCACTGATTTATGCAGTCAATTCAGGAAACAGGGATGTCCTACGTGTCCTCTTAGATGCCTGTAAAGCAAAGGGTAAGGAAGTTATCATCATCACCACCAACAAGCTACCATCTGGCCATCAGGTTACGAAACAGTACCTCAATGTCCCTCCACCCTCTGACCTTGAGGAGCGTTTGCATTACACTCCAACGGCTTGCACGTCTGCATATGAGCTCCAGGTATTAACTCCTCCCCAAGGCTCCTCAGCAAGCGCTTCTCCCCAACCAGGTAGCCCTTTTCTTGGCCTCAGGGATTCCCACTGTTTTGGCTCAGGGTCCAGCCTAATCACATCACAACCTGGTTCTCCGATTCAACATAGTCCTTCACATGCTAATGGTATAGACAAACAACACAATTTTCATAAACCACACGCGGAGCAGTGGTCCAAAAGTCCTTCCTTCCTGCTCCAGCAGAGCCAGGACTCCTCTCTGACAGAAGAGCCGCTTGAAATTACATTTGAGGACGACTTGTCCTCAAGATTCAATAGCAACGTCAGCCTGAGACCTGTTGCTGTATCATGCAACCATGGGGTGGATATCCAAGACACAACAGGGTTTCTGAAATCAACAGAGAATGTGTCAGGAAATGATAACAAGGGAGGAGTTGGAAGAAGAAGTTTAGGTAGAAAGATGTCATATGACAGTGCTGCAAGTTCACTGCATTTTGCTTCTCACCCAAACCTGCATCGATTTAGTCTCCCCTTTCCCCATGAATCCAGCCCTGTGGATGAAGATTCCTCTGACTGTCTTACACAACTGAAAGTTTCTAGTCTGCAAAATGTGGTCCATCGGCAGAACAGTGGAATGAACCACTACAGCTCTGACTCTCAGTTGCCACAGTTTGGCAGCGGCCGAAACAATAGCTCCAAGAGCAGTGGTGGAACTGGAATGGGAACAGAAAGGCATAAGCTCGTCAACACCAAGTCTTCCACTCTGTCAGGATCCAGGGAGTCCTTGGAGAGCACTGTCCTAAACCGAGGCACGGCCTGGCTGGAGCGGAGAAGCTCTGGGGCTCTACTCCTGGATCACATTGCCCACACTCGCCGTGGATACCTCCCTCCCCTGAACCCCCATGCTCCCATACCAGACATTGGGGTCAACTCCTGCTCTTCAAGTGTAAGTAGCAAGATGCTGAATGGTGTTCCTACAGGGTCAAAACCTTTTGTCCCTTGTGCACCTGTTTTCCCAAAGAACATACAAGCCAAGAAAATGTTATGGCGGCGCCACTCCATGCAGAGTGAGCAGATGAAACAGCTCGGCAACTTCGAGGAAACCTTTGGTCATTAGAATATTATTTTTGCATGTTTTGGGGAAGTTGTATATGCACGTACCAGTGTCACATATTGTAGTAACAGCTTACTTATATTTCAGCGAGGAATGTGTACTGCACTTTTTTAAAATAGCTACATGACTTGACCTTCTGTTTACAAATCTTTCGACATCAGATTTTCTTCCTCTGTGAATGGAATGCTTATTGGTTATTGAGATGATTCTGTTTTAATGCTGCGTTCATAACAACTCGGAGGTCAGAATTCCCAACTCGGAAATTTCCAACTTCCGACATCATTGCGTTCACGCTGCAGGAACTCGGAAGAAAAAAACATGGATACCTGAAGGAAGTTTGGCTTATTGTGGCTCATCGCTGAATACGAAAAATAAACGCAGCAGTAAATGATGTTTGTTTTGGAGGAGAGGAGACGCTGCAGATGAGTGCACATATAATATTACAGCCTTGATAACCATTAAACGTTATTTCTGTCACATATGAGGACCGCAATTACACACCATACAACAATAAAAACGCATTTCTTAAAGGGATAGTTCAACATTTTTGAAACTTGGCCCATTGCCATAATCGCTATAGTCATAGCAGTAGGTTCAGAACAAGCTTTAATTGTTTGATTAAACTATTTTTTTTTTTAATAAGTTTTAGCGAATTGATGCTCAGGGCTATTCTATGGAGGCTAAGGAATTTCTTGGTTTCCCTCATCAAACTCATCAAATACACAACCCAACAACTCAAAAGCTATGACTTGACCTTGTGTTTAGCTGCAAACCTTTCACCACGCTATCAGATTTTCTTCCTTGTGAATGGAATGTTTTAGAGGTAAATTCATGAAAACCACTGATTCTGTTTTCAGGGACAGTTTTTAACAAGCAGTCTCCGTGTTTCCCCTGTATTTACCTCGAAAACGGCTCCGTTTCAACTTCCGTTATTATCTCATTGCGTTCACGTGGTTCTGCAGCTCAGAAAAAAAAGCATGGATACCTGAAGGAAGTTTGGGATTTGTGGCTCATTTGATGAATTTGAAAAATAAACCAGCAGTAAATGATGTTTGTTTTGGAGGAGCCCTGAACAGCTGCAGATGAGTGCACATATAATATTACAGCCTTGATAACCATTAAACGTTATTTCTGTCACATATGAGACTATAGCGATTATGGCAATGGGCCAATTTTCAAAAATGTTGAACTATCCCTTTAAAGGCTACTGCAATAATACACAAAAATAAGCATCCAAACCTCAACAAACAACTTAAAATGTCTAAATTCTAACTGTTTAAGACGAGAGCTGCCATGTTTTAATGTTGTTGTGACGTCGAGTCGGAAAGTCGGAGCTCTGGTATGATACCCGAGTTTCTGACCTGTAATTTCCGAGTTCGCCGCCGTTCAGTTCGTTTTTTTACAACTCTGAGCTATTTTTTTTCCAACTTCCAAGTTGTCTTGAACGCAGCATTTGTGTGACATAAATATGGAATTCTGGTTACATGATAAGAGGGGAAGGTAAAGACAGTCATGGCAGATTGATTTGATTCTCCTGGTCAGTGATCTCTTTGCAGTCAACACTGTGAGTGACTTTGGTGAAAAGCATATTACTGAGTTTCATTCTCTCACTGTGATAAAGACATACAAAAAGTGAGTGTGTTCATTTACATTTTCAAATTCATGTATGGACTGAGTTATAGATGTAAAACTCAAGTTAGATATATACTATTAAAAAAAAAAAGATAACTCCATACCTTATGTGCCCATGAAATACATAAAGAATAATTTGCTTTTGAAAGCCAGGCAGAGTTGAGATGTAACATTACAGCGTTCATCTTTGAGACTGACCTTGCATCAGAGGGAGGACAGTGCAGTGAATTATTTATTCATTAACTAGATTTGAAACATGCTCTGAACTGTTTGAATGACTACTTACAAGGTTTCTTTTTCAGTCCACTCTCTTTCAAGAGTGTAAGCACCTCCAACTCAAACCTTTTATGTAAACTGCCTGGTAGAAAATCTGCATCCATGAAAACATCAAACTTGTGTTTACAGAGCCGCCAATTTTCAGTGTTCTTCATTAAACTGTGTTTTCAATAAACCTTGTGCCTCGAAGTTTGCAGTGGCCTCCTCCCCAGCATGTTTCAGCATGTGATCAACAAAAAGCTTCTCAGAATGATGATGACGATGGTGATGAGACTGTCCAAGCCACCGAAGGCACTGACAGCTCTCATGTCATTAAGACTGAAGTTGATTTGGATTTTAAACTGCAGAACTTTACAAAACAAACCATTTCAAAAGAAGCTACATACAAAACAAACAAACAATTTCAGGGTTAAAAAATATTTCAGGACAGCGTGAAAGGGCAGTCAGCAATTATTTGTAGCCATTCTGAATCATTTGTAGCCATTCTAAATAATTTATAACCATACTCAATCATTTGTAGGCAAGGCAAGGCAATTTTATTTGTATAGCCCATTTTCACAAACAGTTTGTCTCAAAGGGCTTCACATGACATCGTAACAACATCCTCTGTCCTTAGACCCTTGTAGCCATTCTGAATCATTTGTAGCCATGTTGAATCATTTGTAGCCATGTTGAATCATTTGTAGCCATTCTGAATCATTTGTAGCCACACTGAATCATTTGTAGCCATTCTGAATCATTTGTAGCAATGCTGAATCATTTGTAGCCATTCTGAATCATTTGTAGCCACACTGAATCATTTGTAGCCATTCTGAATCATTTGTAGCCATTCTGAATCATTTGTAGCCATGCTGAATCATTTGTAGCCATTCTGAATCATTTGTAGCCATTCTGAATCATTTGTAGCCATTCTGAATCATTTGTAGCCACAGTGAATCATTTGTAGCCATTCTGAATCATTTGTAGCAATGCTGAATCATTTGTAGCCATTCTGAATCATTTGTAGCAATGCTGAATCATTTGTAGCCATTCTGAATCATTTGTAGCCACACTGAATCATTTGTAGTCATTCTGAATCATTTGTAGCCATTCCGAATCATTTGTAGCCATTCTGAATCATTTGTAGCCATTCCGAATCATTTGTAGCCATTCTGAATCATTTGTAGCCATTCTGAATCATTTGTAGCCATTCCGAATCATTTGTAGCCATGCTGAATCATTTGTAGCCATTCTGAATCATTTGTAGCCATTCCGAATCATTTGTAGCAATGCTGAATCATTTGTAGCCATTCTGAATCATTTGTAGCCATTCTGAATCATTTGTAGCAATGCTGAATCATTTGTAGCCATTCTGAATCATTTGTAGCCATTCTGAATCATTTGTAGCAATGCTGAATCATTTGTAGCCATTCTGAATCATTTGTAGCCATTCTGAATCATTTGTAGCCATTCTGAATCATTTGTAGCCATTCTGAATCATTTGTAGCCATTCTGAATCATTTGTAGCCATACTGAAAAAACATAAAAACGCTGAAGGCACACGCCGACCTGCGGCTGCCTTGAAGCGCCACACCAAAGCACTCGTTCATCTGTCAGGTGCTTTACTCAAAAGAAATTGCCAAAACATTCACTGTTGTGTAGATAATATGTCCTCAGTGTTCCTGCTCTGAGTCCAGGACTGCAGGTTTCAACCAGGACTGTTCCTGTACCATGAACAACAAAGCATTGGGAAATAGAGATATGCCAGTTCAGGTGGTACTTTGGCATCTTTGTTGCAGATGAAAAACCCCACTGTAATTTACACATGAATTCAAAATATGGATAGTAGATGTTGATAGGGAATAAAAATAAAATTACAGTCATATACAGGTTTTGTTACACATGCAACACAGCACTCATCAGTCCACTGACAGTGGACAGTCCACAGTACACTCATCAGTGATGCTGAATGTGGACAGCGCTGACACTGACTTTGAAGGGATAGTAGCATTTTTTAAAGTGGGGTTATATGATCTACCAAATAGTTCCTAAGTAGGCTACTTTAATTGCAGTAGAAGACTCTCTGCACTCCTCCCAGATTTACAACATTGTTGTGAATGGACCCAAAGAAACGGCCTATTTTCGTGGCCTAAAAGAGGTTTTACCTGGAAAAAAATATACAGTTCCATTGTTCACTATAATATAATTTTTTCCAGCCCTTCAAAGTGCAGGAAAAACACAGTTTTTATTTGGACCTAACCAACTCACGTATCCCTCCGCCCAGGGTTAGTGCCCGCCGATCAGCAGTTGGTTAGCTCCAAATAAAAACTGTGTTTTTCCTGCACTTTGAAGGGCTGGAAAAAAATAGATTATAGTGAACAATGGAACTGTGTGGTTTTTTTTTCAGGTAAAACCTCTTTTAGGCCGTGAAAATAGGCTGTTTCTTTGGGTCCATTCACAACAATGTATGTTGTAAATCTCTGGGCAGGGCTATTATGGGCTGGCGTTGCTAACGGGGGGAGTGCAGAGAGTCTTCTACTGCAATTAAAGTACTTAGGGGCTATTTGTAGATCATACAACCCCACTTTAAAAAAAATGCTACTATCCCTTTAAATCATAGCGTATTTTGTATTAAGTCAGTCTGTGCAGTCTTGTACAGTGTTACAAATTATTTCTATCTAAAATAAAGAAATATAAATGCAGTATTTCTAAATAAAAATGAACCATAAGTATCAAGTCACAAAAAATGCAGTATATTCCCAATTTGTATCGCAAAAATATCAAAGATTTCACCTGCAACTCTACACAAACGAAAAAGACAGTGTTGACAGTGTTTCCCCTGCCAAGCAGTGATGGTCTCCTGTTAAGAGGAAACAAACCACAGCCACACAACTTCACTGAACTCTCTGCTTCACATGTCTGGGAGATCATAGTAGATCCTGCTGATGTCAATCTCTTCTTTGTAGCGCACAAAGTCCAGTGGTGTGACCGTGTCATTCTGGCCAGTCCACACAGTCAGAGTGTACCTGTAAACAACATCAGTATTTAGTGAACAGCTCAGAGATTATAACATTACATTTAGTAACGGTAGTATCAGTATTTTGACAGATACTTTTATTCAAAGTAACATGCAATAAATATAAATATCAACATAGTTGTCTCCAAGAATGTTTGAAGTGTAATATGCATAAGGAGTATAGAAAATAATAAATGTCCAAAACATACTAACACATACATTCATTCACAGTTCATCTTGGCATTAGGGGCCTCTTTAAATCCTGCTCCTCCCCCACTAACTGCTCATCAATGAATTGAATAGGCAGGGATGAACTGTGAAGTGAACTGTGATGACGTGTTTCAGAAACCCTGTTTCTCCTTCCTGAATTTAACATTTCATATTTGGGGAAAAGTGTATGAGTTGTGTCTGATAAAATATGGTTTTCCTGCCTGATGGCGGCCTGCTCAACAGAACAGTTGAACAGAGCAACTATTTCATCACATCACAGTATTTTCAAACATCATAGTTTTATTTTGAATGCTCACATTAATCTACTGCTCACAGAAAGGGAATTATTTCACAAAAACTAAGGGTCAAAATGATGATCCCTCCTGATGCTAACAGTCAGTTGTGTATTGTACCCAGACCACACTTTTCCTTCGCATGGCATAACACCAGGATGTGTTATGTCCAGTTGTTCAACAGTGGACCTAAAGAGGAAATGCTGATGTGAGTGATACTGACCTGTGTGACTGCTGCAGCAGCCAGCTGAGCTGGGAGAAGGACTGGGCCAGGAGAGCTGCACGGACTGGGAAGGTGACAGGATGCTGGAGGTTTCTACATATCTCCTCCATGGCGTGCACCATGTCCCAGCTGTAGCCTGGAGACAGTTGACATGAAGCATTTCAACATGATGTACAGGTCACTTACTCCAGGTGTTACTGGCCTGCTAATTCTAGGATTTTCTTTTGTTGCAAACAAAACTCCTGTGCAGATCCAGACCATCCATGATTCCTACATATTTATTGTTGTTTAAAAACACTGGTATGGCTTCACTGTTAAGCCTGGTTTATGCTTCTGCGTCGCGGTGACCACGCTCAGCAGCGGCAGTTGAACAGTGGAACTTCATCACCCACAGTATTTTCAAACCCTAGTTTTGGCCTTTGAATGCACCTCCAAAATCCTGACTACACAGAAAGCGGAATTATTTCACCAAAGACTGTAAAAAGAATGGACGTAGCATCCGTGACGTCACCCATTGGTTTTGTGCAGTCGTTTTTGTGCCTCAAATATGGCGGTTTGAACAGCGCATGTTGGATTGGCTGGCCGAGAACCCGCCCTCTGGCTTCGAAGCAGCCTGTCTCTGTGCCGCTCCGGACCTGCAGCTGAACGTTTCTGTGCCCTGATTGGCCAGAATCTTATCCTAATAACAGTAAAACAGTAGCGTTAAAAAAAATTCACCCCCCTCAGAGTGTGTACGGGGGTAGAAACTATCGATTGAGACCAAAAAAACAAGATGTACCAGGCTGTAAATATGAAGAGTTCATTTGCAAAAGCAGATAACTCCGTTTTTGAAAAATTCCAGAATCTTCATTTTTAATTTTTAATTTACATAAGGTGATATCAGTCAAACCAAAGTTGAGTGACTTTTAGATGTAACAAAACAGACATATCTCAAAAAAATAAAGTTTCATTGAAAACAACACTATGCAAGGAATAAATACAAAGCCTCAGCTCATTTTTTTCAAAATGGCACTTATCTGCTTTTGCAAATGAACTCTTCATATGTTTTTTTAAGCTGTAAAGTCGGCGATTTTAACATGGGGGTCTATGGAGAGTTGCTCCCTTCTGGAGCTGCTGCCCCCACAGGAATCGGCGGGGATTGCAGTTTTTTGAACGCGGAAGTGAGCTTCACTTTTCAGACCGACAACTGCCCCCTTGTTTGCGACGCGAACCTCGGAGACTGTGATTGGTCCACTCAGAACGTCAATGTGTTAAATTCACCCGTTCAGCCTTGACTGGTCGGACAGACCACCTCCACCAACGTATTCTTTGTCGCCTGCGCTTCAACATTTGCAATAAAAGTGTTTATTTTTCAGTTGTCATTGTTTACTGTGACCGGAAGCAACAAGTTCCCTGAGGAAAACCATATGAGCCCCTGAAACCACACAGACACACAGCCACACCCCCCTAGTGGCTTGGCGGTGAATTGCAGAGCAACGCGTTCCCTCGACGCAGAACTTAGGGTCGATGCTGTAGCTCCGCCGTCGCCGCGACGCAGAAGCATAAACCAGGCTTTACAGTACTCTGGTCTAAAAGGTGCTCAGCTACACATAACACACACACACACACACACACACACAGATCTGGGCTGTCCTGAATGATTATTATTGTATTATTATAAATAATTTTTCTCCCTATCAATTTTTTCAACGGGACTTTTAAATCGAACGCAACTGGACTTGATTTTGTCTGGGAAGACGTTTCACCTTCATCCAAGAGGCTTCATCAGTTCATGTAGCATCTGACCAGGCTGGGACTGGTGTGGAGACCCAGGTATTTAACCTCGTGTGGGCGTATCACAAGGGTGATGATGTCACTGGTTGCCTTTTGTGCTCCAAGTGCAACGACAGTCGTTGAATGACTGTCTTTGGTGGAAGAGTTGGTTTCGACTTCGTTAGTGCTCAATTGTGTTAACGACAGTCGTTGGAGTCACATGACACTTGTGAACAGTTGTTAGTCTTTGAGGCTGGTTTTTAAATCTCCTGGGAAGGGATGAAAGGGCAGCATTGTAAATTGGAGATAATTTACAATGCTGCCTAAAAGAAGGAAGGTCTAAAAGAAGGAATCTGAAGATTTTCAGTTTAATGTCTCCTGTTTTGCGGTAGTTGTGTCTGTCCCTGCATCGCCACGGCAGAAGTGAATGGGAGCGGATGCAAGTTCCACTGCTTAGGCTGTTTCCATCCCTCAAAGCCACAGACAGCGTCAGATGGCGACTCAAACATGCACCCGGAAGTTTTTTTTACTTGAAGCAAGTCAAGAGTGGATATTCCTGTGTTTATGACATGATCTAGTTTTACAAACATGTCGGCTTGCGTTACTTCTGACCCGTGAACTCGTACCAGATCGAACTGGTGCGAGTTCACAGGTCGGAAAAACACAAGTTACGGGTTGCCTTTGAATTGATTTTATTACAGTAACATAATGAAATAAATAAATATGCAATTATGCGCAACATGTGCCTGTAGCCAGCCGCCCCACATGCTGCACAAAGTGCCCATATGTTTCACTGACCACCTGGCCCCCAAAATGGACGTGCACTACACTGCCGACTAATACCATTGGTGAATGTATTTTTCTTGCTCCTGACGGCGTCAACTCATGGGGGCGTGTGACCCGTGCAGACTTCCACCCATGCCTTCAGTCATATTTAGAAAAAGGTACTCTGGAGGCACAGTATGTGCCAGTTATGCGTAGCGTGGTGAATGTGCAGATAACAATTTGTCCACAAGAGTGTTTGGGAGTTGTTGGATCGTGTAGTTGATGAGTTTGAAAAGCTGGAAATACCATGTGCCCCCTTAGTGTTAGCAGAGTGGCTCGTATCTCTGCCCCGCCGATCGAAAAACAGCTTGTACTGGCAATTAAATACGACTCTAGCCCTAAAACTATATGGATTATGGCAATATCCCTTTAAAGGTACATTGTGTAGGAATTCCTCCATCTAGTGTTGTGGTTGTAGATCACCAGCAACTCAGTCTATTTTTCATGCTGCATTCAGGTGAAATCAGTTAGATGGCAGTCAGACGACAGCCGCTGCAGGTAACGGCTTAAACAAGCCTCTATGTAACAAGTGTTCCATCAGCACGAGGCAAAACAATACACGTGACAATATGTTGTCATGGCGATGTCGTATTGTTGACCTGACCCACGTTTTACCGTCTTTCTCTGGACTTCTGTGACTAAAATGACATCTGGTTTGTTACCGACGGCCGTCTGTCCCACTGCACCTGAATGCATCATTCACATGCAGTCACTGCGTTACCGCGGTGACTTTTCCCAGACGCCACCTGGACCTGAGCCGACAGCTCCGGTGTCTCCGCTGAGTTTCCGTGGTTTCCTACCGTCACGCTGCCACTGAAGGTAAAAACATGGAGACAGGACATGGCAGCCAGCAGAGGTGTATAGTAACGAAGTAGATGTACTTCGTTACACTACTTAAAGCAGATATCAGTGGAATGTTTTTGTTAATCTAAGTCCTAAATAGTCCTATTTTCCGTCAGCAATCACTTACATGGAGTGTTTCAGTCGTAACACGAGTCTCTCCGTCACTCTGCTCTGCTGTAAACCAGGAGAAAACTTTCCTTGTGGGATACAAGTGTTATCCAATGAGGAGAGAGAACGGCATGAAGGGCTGTGTGTGCAGCCAAGGGATGCGCGTGAATGTGGTGACGTAGCACGAGGACCAATAGATGCCTGACGAGGGCGGGGGCTGCTAACTCATGGTGCGTTCAAGGAAACTCGTACTTTGTGTTTTTCCTTCCTGTGAAGTCATACCAGTTCGATCTGGTACGAGTTCACGGGTCGGAAGTTACGAGAGGCCGTTATAGTGACTTTCACAGGCAACAGGACGGTGAAAACACGAGCTACGGGTTACCTGGAACGCTACAAAGTTGTAGTTGTGACTTGAAGCTGTAACTTACGGTTTCAAAAGCCTGCCTTGAACGCAGCATTAGCCAAAACGGCCGAACCGCTGATATCTGCTTTAAGTAGTTTTTTGGGGGGATTTGTACTTTACTGGAGTAGTTTTTTTAATCAGAACTTTTACTTTTACTTCGTTACATTTAAAAGAAAAAATATGTACTTTTACTCCGTTACATTTACGTTTGCCACCTCGTTACACGTTATAAATTAAAATAGAAATATAATCAGCCTACTTGTTTGGTAATGATCGCCTGCGTGCAAATATGGCAGTGTCTTTCGTAGTTCTCCACAAAACGGCCTCCCCGCCCGGCCCCGCCGGAGGAGGACGATAGTCACGTTCGTCCCCGACTTCCCCCCCCCCCGCCCCAATTTGAAGGTTTCACACGTCTTGGTCGGTACTATCCGCTGCCGGAGCGGCGGAGAGCTGTGGCCACAGACGGCTCCAAAGATCCTCAACATGTAACAGGATCGATCACTCTCACTCTTTTTACTTTTTACTTTTGATACTTAAGTACATTTAATGTGAGCTACTTTAAGACTTTTACTCAAGTAATTTTCTTATGCGTGACTTTTACTTTTACCAAAGTAATTTTTTTTTATGGTACTTCTACTTTTACTTTACTTTTTTCGAGTACTTTATACACCTCTGGCAGCCAGCAGCGAGCTGACCCGCTCCATGGAAATATGAATGATATGAACTGAAAGGAACACTTCACTTTGTTGATGGGGGGGTTACTGATGAATGACAAACAGACTCAAGAACCAAATAATTGATTTTCGTGAATAGATAACAGGAGAAGTTACACAATGTCCCTTTAATATGACATTTTTCCTCTATCAATACTAAAATGTAAACAGGGAACAATGAAGATTCTTCACCTTCATTCTCTGTCCCAGCAGTCCATCCTGTAGTCCAGCCGAGGGACAGCACGGTGTGACTGGGTAGAGTTTTGACGGCAGAAAGGAAACCCTGAGGGTGGAGAGGTGTGGCCCCCCCGCCAGGCCCACACAGAATATCTGCATTGATCCACACAGGACGGCCTAGCTCAGCCAGCACCCCCTCCAGCAAAGCCATAGAAGGAGGCACGGCCTCCATGCTGCATGGAGAGTAAACCACAGTGTTATCATGATACACAATCACACATCACCTCCTGTAAACTAGAGCTGCCTCTCACCTTTTAAAATCCAGTTTGATTCCTTTGACATGTGCTTTCACTGCCTCCAGCCACTCCTTCAGTGTGATGTCACTGTCTGTGTCAGGGGGGTGTGCCATGACTGGCTCTTTGGGGTCATGACCTCTCATGATTACATCCGCCTCCAGCATATGTGAGGAATCTAAGGGTAAAATGTGTTAAAGATGGTAAGTGAAGGACCTGTCTGACCTCCTCATCCCCTACCCCCCCCCCCCCCCCCCCCCAGCCCTCCCATCCTCCTCCACTCTCACCCTGACTGCACCAACAGAGCCTTCTCCCACACAGCACCCCGTCTCTGGAACCCCCTCCCCCAATCTGTTTGTGACTCTCCCACTCTCCTCATTCAAACCCCGTCTGAAAACCTACCTCTTCTGTCAAGCCTACAACCCCCCCTACCCATAACCACCTGACCTCGCCTCCATCCTCTCCTCCCAAACCCTACTGTCATTAGAAACTAAAGACCAAGTCCGAAACCTCGGTGTGCTGATAGACTCAGATCTGACCTTTAACAGCCATATCAAATCAGTCACCAAATCAGCCTTTTATCAACTTAAGAACATATCTAGAATTAAGGGTTTTATGTCCCAAGGTGATCAGGAGAAGCTGATTCCTGCTTTTATCTCCAGTAGACTAGATTACTGTAACGGTCTTCTGACAGGTCTCCCTCAGAAAAGCATCAAACAGCTGCAGCTCATTCAGAACGCTGCAGCTCCAGTTTTAACCAGAACAAAGAGGTCAGATCACATCACTCCAGTTCTGAAGTCCTTACATTGGCTCCCAGTCAGCTACAGAATAGATTTTAAAGTTCTGCTACTGGTTTACAAATCACTGAATGGTTTAGGCCCAGACTACATGAATGACATGTTAGTAGAGTATAAACCCAGTAGAGCTCTGAGATCTACTGACTCAGGTCAGATAGTGGAGCACAGAGTTCAGACCAGACATGGTGAAGCAGCATTTAGCTGTTATGCTGCACACAACTGGAACAAACTACCAGCAGAACTTAGATCAGCTCCAACTGTGAGCACTTTTAAATCCAGGTTAAAAACATTTCTCTTTTCATGTGCCTATGGCTAAATTCCTTTTAAGAATTTTAAACCTTATCTATCTTCTTTTATTTTACTTTTATTTGCTCTTGTTTTTAACTCTGTTTTAAGTGTTTGTTTTTATTCTGTTTTATGCTTCTCTTTTATTTCATTTTATTCTTTAAATGTTCTGTCTTTATGTAAAGCACATTGAGTTGCCTTGGTATGAAATGCGCTATATAAATAAAGATGCCTTGCCTTGCCTTGCCTTACTGCAGGGATCCCCAATAGGCGGCCCGCGGGCCACATCCGGCCCGCGAGAGCAAAACATCTGGCCCGCGACGATTATGCCATTCTGAACGTTTATTTTCATGTTTCCCTTAATTATTTTTGAAAAATGGGCGTCATTCTGAACCTGAAAAACGCATACCATTTCGAAAAGTTGGTTAAATCTGCTGTTGTAAAGGCCGAGGGTCGTTTGCTACGGTAGTACAGTGGATAAAGCAATTGACTCCCACGCAGTTGAGCGCGGATCGAACCCCGGAGCGGGGGCTCAATGGTAGCTAATTTTGTCTTGTATATTAGCCCACTGCTACTTCGGACCATGTTGTGTCATTCTCACACACCTGCAACGGACGTTTCAGCCGGTCTGTTTTCAGCGAGCAACGTCAAGCTGAGCAGGAAGCCACGCGGTCGTTGTTCCCTCATCCCCCCCCCCCATCGCGCCGTACGTCTACACACGCCAGCTGATCCGCCGCTGGTCCTCTGAGTGAAATATCCAAGTAAGTCAGGTAGGCTGATTAATAACATGACCTGCACCAACAGGTGGTAAAGTGACTGGACTGATGAGTTCAGTTTTATTTGACTGGACCATGCTGACGCTCTCTCGCTCTCTCTCCCTCCTTCTCTCTCTCTCTCTCTCTATTTACGTGTGTCTGACTCTCAGACTCTCAGCTGGCTCTTCTTGAGGTGAAGGGTTGTAGGCTACAGATGCTGCTTACAGCTGGATTTGTGGACATTTTGCACATGGGTTTAAAAATCTGCATAAATGGCAATGATGATATGTCAATGTAGAAAGGTTGATCCTTTCTTTTTGCCATTGTGAATATCAGAATATTCCACACACAACTACTGCTCCATTCTTGTTGTCCTCCTTTATGTTACACCTTTATTTGGGTAAATTTCTAAATTTAAATGCTAGGATGCTTTTATTTGATCTAAACAGGAGTGCATTTTTTCTTGTTTGACCCTTTGAGACTCCCATGCCTAAATTATTACTTATAGAATGTATGCTTTTCTTCAGTTTTATCAACAATGAATAGCAGTTACATTATCTATACCAAAAAAACAACTTTTACTGGCACGATGGGAGAAAAAAAACTGGACGTTACGGCCCTCGGCTTGGCACACTTCAGATATTTTGGCCCTTGCCGAAAACTAATTGGGGAACCCTGACCTACTGTGTAAGACTGAACAGGGACATTGTATCTCTAATATGTTAAGCTCATTACACATTACCATGCCTCTACATTTCACACAGCATCACTTTATGTGGAACAGAAGGTGTTGCTGACCTGCCAGAGCCTGTGAGAGCCGGCTTCTGCTGTTTACGGCATGAGACCATGTGACCTCGGCAGCGTGTCTCCTCTTGATCCGCTTCAGGTTCAGGAAATACGTCAGTGTGTCCTCACTCATCCCCCTGAGGACAAACCGTTAACGTTCATTAGTTCCCACTTTTTATATGAGTTTGGGTTTATGTAGGCTTCAAGAGTAAAGATGACTTTCATGATTGATTACCATGGCAATGAACGAAGCTTCAAATTTTTTGGGTCAGCCCTACTGAACGCAACACACATCAGTGGTTTTGCATGAATTTCCCTCTAAAACAACTCTGTGTGGTAACGTTGTGTTATTATCTCATAGTGTGGTGAATGTGCAGGTCACAACTTGTCCACCAGAGCGTTGTGGAGTTGTTGGATTGTGTATTTGATGAGTTTGATGAGGGAAACCAAGAAATCCCATGAGCCTCTGTAGCGTAGCTCTGAGCAGCTCACGGCTCTGCTCCGCCGTTCTAAAAATAGCTTGCACCGACAATTAACGGTAACAAACCTACTGCTATGACTATAGGGATTATGGCAGTGGGCCAATTTGCCAAAATGTTGAACTATCCCTTTAAGTAATGTTAGCAAGCTGATACAATGAGTATCCTACAGTGTAGTTGTAAAATACTCTACACATTTTTTTTTGGCATCTTGGACCTTCTGGTGTGTTGCTGACATGCTCTATCGGCTCCGGAGGGTGTTAGCCCGAAGACCCTGCATGTGTCCCCACAAAGCAATGGGATGTGCTACAGGTCCATTAACTAGTCCAGTAAACTGGGTGAGGGACAATGAGGCCAGAACTCTATGGTAGTAGAAGAAGCTTTATTGTCATTTAACACAATACAACAAAACCTTGTTTAGCAGCAATCTCTTGTCTTGTAGCAGCTACATAACAAGTGTATTAAATATTAATTAAAGGGATAGTTCACTCAAAATTCAAATTTCACTCATTATCTACTCACCCTCATGTGGACTAAGAGCTGGGAGAAGTTTCAGAGTCCTCCATGGCTTCTCTGAGTTACAGAGGGTCTCGGCGCAGCAGTGCATGTCCATGTAACGGTTGGAAATGGACACCAACTGTCTTTGTAACAAAAAGACACACAAAAAACATCCAAATACCTCCATGCTGCTCGTATGTAATGTCCGTCTTGTATTGAAGCCATGAAACGTGAAATTGTCCTGAAAAAAAATTAAATAAGTCTGTATCTCAAGCTTGTTTGTAGCGGAAGATTGCGAGATTTGGACGGACCAGGAGGAGGTGCTTCCACTGCAGACAAGCTTGAAATATAGACTTTTTTTATTCTTTTTTCAGAAATCGCATTTCGGGGCTTCAATACATGACGCACATTACATACGAGCAGCATGGAGGTATTTGGATGTTTTTTGGTGTGGTGTCCATTTGCAACCGTTACATGGACATGCACTGCTACACTGAGACCTCCTGTAACTCAGAGAAGCCACAGAGGATCTGAAACTTCTCCCAGCTCTTAGTCCACATGAGGGGGAGGAGATGATGAAATTTGAATTTTGGGTGAACTTTATTTTAAAAAAACATGTAGGCTATAACAAATATATGAAAAAGTATTCCAATCAGAAATGTGCTAAAAGAGCAGTAATTCTAATGGTAAGGGTCTAAATATAATCTGGTGAGGGACACTGACACCAGACTACTCTGAACTACACATTAACAGTAGCTACAGTAGCTGATGAAGTCCTTATTCTAAAAGTATGAAGTGAACTAGCTAGGCTACTTCTCACAGACATTCATTTCACTTCAAAAATAAGTTTCAATATTCCATGTCTTGTGTGTGATTTTTATTTTGTTTGGGAAGTAGCCTACCAAGTCCAGTCCACCAATCATGAACTAACATTAGTGCCTATAAAGAAAATGTGTAGGCTATATTCCACTTCACAGTCAGACTAAAATGACAATATTTTTGTCTAGCATGGATTTGGATTTTGGAAAACCCAAAAAATAAGGAAGTTAAGGTCTGCATTAAGTAGGCTACTGTGTAAAGGACCAAGTTTCAATAGGTGTAAGATTGTTTTTTCCTTTCTAACCTCATAGGCCTACAGTAACTAACAAACACAAGGCTTGTCTTGGAATAACTCCTATACCAAAGGCAAGGTAAGGCCATTTTGCTCCCATGCTTACAAACAGTTTATCTCAAAGGCATCATAGCAGCATCATAACAACATCCTCACATCCACTCCATGGAAAACCCTTCTAACAGGGAAAACCAGGAGAAAGCTCAGAGCGAGCAGCAGAGGAGGATCCCTCACCCAGGACGGACAGACGGGACAGAGATGTTGTTACAGACAAGAATTATAGTTTATGACACAGAATGAACAAGAGTTGATGAAGGCAGCTTCTGGGGGGGGGGGGCAACTAGAATAACAACAAAGTTGTAGAAAGCACCGTGTTGTTCTGTTACAGGGACTTCAAACTACGGGGCTACACTATGATACATATAAATATACACAAGACAAAAAGTTAGACAACATACAGCTTTGTGTGTAGCCCGTCTGTGATCAGCTGTTAGCTTCGGAGCTAACGCTAGCTGCTGTAGGCGCAGCGGATTCAAACTCTCCTGCTACGTTACGTGCTCACGTTCCTACAGGTTGAAAAGGTGTTGATGACGTAACTACGAAGGCAGTGACCGTCACCTCGGCTCATATTCAGGCTTTTTACTGCACCTTTTCCGTGACGAGGAACCACAACACTGCAACGTTACGTGAGGTTTAGCGTGAGGGACCGTCCGTCGGTCCAGGGTAAAGACTGGCTCTGGTCCGGTCAACGTGTCGACCAGGAGACTGCGCTTTCCACAGCGCCGCCTAGCGATCAGGAGGACAAAACCCCGCTGTGTGGTTGTGTATTTAGATCATGGTGCTAGGACATAATAACGAGAACTCCACATTGTTCCCTTTGTATTTTGTGCAAATATGATGTTTACAGTTTATGAACTATCCTTTTTACAAAACATTATGAACAACCTGACGTTTTGTGAGACCCCTCTTTTTGTCACAGGCAAACCCATAAAAGGTCAGTTCTAGGTCAAAACCACATGTGATAAATGAAAAATGACACACAGACAATTGTAGGTATTGGTAGAGGCCTGATATTAAAATGACATGATGGGTTGTGATAAGTAGGCCTAGTATTTATAAAGATGTTTCGTCAAACTTAAGTTGATTTGAACTTGATAATGTGTCTTTCCTGTTAGCAGGAGCAATTTAATTACTGCATTTTGTTCTGCAAATTATGCAAAAATTCAAAGGGCTTGTATAGTGACTTGATTTCTTCAAAAACCAAAATCTAATCCACTGAGAGGATGCTGCTGGAACTGGGATTAATCCACACATCTCCAATCTATTTCTAATATTTTCCTTTATTCATCTACACACACTTAGGCCCAATTCCGATTCTATTTTTCATCCCTACCCCTAGCCCTAGCCCTACCCCTAGCCCTTAACCCTTGCCCTTGAAACGGAGCTACAAGGGGTAGGGGTAGAAAGTCAACCCATACGAATTGGGACACCACTTCAGCGGCCATACGTCATCAGTAGTCTCTGCTGGCGAGCAGACATGACAAGCTTTCGACACAAATCCTATATTCAAAACCACGCTAACTTAATAAAATAAAATAACATTTAATCAAGACTGACCGGTTCATGGTAAAACATTTATTTATTGATGTAAATGTGGTGATTTCTGTACATAGGCTCTAGAGCCGCAGGCAGCGCTGCTCCTGCATCCAAAATAAAACACACATAATTTAATTCAAACAAACTAATGCGACTGCCACAATTGTTACATTTCATCAATGAGACCAGCATTTATCTCTTAAAAAGAATGTAACTACCCGGCGGAAAACCGTTAAAAACCTGCGAGTAAATTAATTAGCGATAGTTTTCTACCGGTGTTACGTCGGGAGGGTGGCCGGCTGACAAGCCCTCCGGACGGGGTGGTGTCTCCGTGACGAGCCGCTGATCTGCTCCACAGGTGGAGGCTCCACCGCGGAGCTTCACTTCTCCGAAAAAACGTCTTAACAGCCGTTATTTGAATAAACCGACCGCACATTAGGGATCTAAATCGCTACTTTCTCGCATGAAAAGATATTAAAACTTAACAAAATGACGTTATAACAGCGCTACGGTGATAAATAAAACAGCTGCCGGTTGCCGCAAGATGCATTCTGGGAAACTTCACAGCCCTCGGTCATAGCCCTCGGTCTGTAGTGTGCCCCTGAAAAATCTCCGTTTCGAGGGCCAGATAGCCCTACCACTTCCCCCTAACCCTCGGCAGAATGAGCATTGGGACAGCACTACCACTTCACGTGAACGCGCAAAACGAAGGGTTAGGGCCAAGGGCGAGGGCTAAGGGGAGAATCGGAATTGGGCCTTAGCCTATCCCTAGAGTAAGGGCAAACAAAACAGCTCAAATTAGGCCAGTCAAAAAAAATAAAAACCCTGCTTGCTTCTCCCTGGTCAGAGTAATTAACCCTTTCTCTATTTGTACCTTTCACATATCAAACTGTCCAATACACTACCAATACACCACAACAGACAGCTATACAAGAACACACAAAAACAACAAAACCACTGTGAATTTTGAAAATCGCAATATTAAAGGGCCAACGAGGAGTTTCTATTCGGTTATAAAGCAGTCTCACGTTAATGTGGATGAATCTACGCCACCCACACTTGTTAATGGCTCCATTTTCGATCAATATATCGTTTTGTCTCTATCATTATTTTGTTATTATTAGTGGTGGCAGAAATGCTGGTCGAGCCGACCAGCACTTATTACTTTCGGTTTCGCGGACGCAAATGAGAATAACGGCGATTCGGGCGGCGTTATGGTCGGAACTACGACGGTAACTGAACCTCTTTGAACCTCTGACTTTAATCCTTGATGAATGAAAACATGAGTCCGTCTTGCGCCGGTGGAGGAATTCTACGGTGCGCGCGGAGGCAGCGTGAAAACACTTCGCTTCTCCAAAACTCCTCGTTGTCCCTTTAATGAAGACACACAACTGATTGCAGATAAATTGCTGTTAACCAGAATATCCTCTTTTTGTCTTGTTTCTTGCTCGTGGACATTCCGGTGGGAATCATTTGCTATGAGGACATCACACCAGCAAGCTCAGCATCGCCAAAACTAAACCCCACAAGAGTGGGGATCATCCTTGAGGGCAGCGTTGCTATGGACACCCTCACCAACCTACCTCAGGCAATGTGCCTCTTGTTTGGCTTTACCTACACACTCCACCTGCAGCAGCACCCCAAGTGCTTCAAAAACACATTCATCTTCATTCAGCAGGTAATGCTACATTTGGGTCACAGAGCTAAGGTTCAAAAGTCAATCAAAAAAGTCAAATCAAATCAAATCAAAATCACAAGTGTGGTATGATCTACAAATAGCCCCTAAGTACTTTAATTGCAGTAGCAGACTCTCTGCACTCCTCCCGTTAGCAACGCCAGCCCATAGCTAACCTACTGCTGATCGGCGGGCGCTAACCCTGGGCGTAGGGATACGTGAGTTGGTTAGGTCCAAATAAAAACTGTGTTTTCCTGCACTTTGAAGGGCTGGAAAAAATTATATTATAGCGAACAATGGAACTGTGTTTTTTTTTTTTTCCAGGTAAAACCTCTTTTAGGCCGTGAAAATAGGCCGTTTCTTTGGGTCCATTCACAACAATGTATGTTGTAAATCTCTGGGCAGGACTATGGGCTGGCGTTGCTAACGGGAGGAGTGCAGAGAGTCTTCTACTGCAATTAAAGTACTTAGGGGTATTTGTAGATCATACAACCACACTTTAAAAAAAATGCTACCATCCCTTTAATGTCCCCGGAGGGAAATTTGTCTTGCACAATCAATGCTGTACATCCTGCAGACAATTTTAAAACCATACACCATTACTCATACTCACACACACAACCAGCAGACCTCCCTTACAGACAGTACGACTACATTCACAGTTCTTACAAAGTAATAAATAATTATTGCTTTTTCTTGTATATTGCATCTTGCCTCAGTATTGCTACAGTCGCTAGGTCTAGGTTTTGTTATGCACAGGGATGTTTCTGGGTGGAGCTAGAGAATCGCAAGAGAGCATAGATATCTATAGAGTGCAGGAACTCCAGTCCTGGAGACCAGAAGGCAAGGAAGTAACGGCGCCGTGGCTCCTTAAAGCAGAAGTAAGCAATCTGGTTGTTTTGGCTAATGCTGTGTTCCAGGCAGGCTTTTGAAACCGTAAGTTAAGACTTACGACTTTGTAGCGTTCCAGGTAACCCGTAACTCGTGTTTTCACCGTCCTGTTGCCTGTGAAAGTTCACTATAACGGCCTCTTGTAACTTCCGACCCGTGAACTCGTACCAGATCAAACTGGTATGACTTCACAGGAAGGAAAAACACAAGTTACGGGTTGCCTTGAACGCACCATGAGTTAGCAGCCCACGCCCTCGTCAGGCATCTATTGGTCCTCGTGCTACGTCACCACATTCACGCGCACCCCTTGGCTGCACACACAGCCCTTCATGCCGTTCTCTCTCCTCATTGGATAACACTTGTATCCCACAAGGAAAGTTTTCTCCTGGTTTACAGCAGAGCAGAGTGACGGAGAGACCAAACAGTCTATGGAAGTGATGCTGACGGAAAATAGGACTATTTAGGACTTATATTAACAAAAACAGCTAGGGAATGAAAGATTTTGGATGGAGCAGCTCTTTATTTTTTACAAATAGCCAATGACACAGTGTGACACAGGAGGGAACAAAGAAGTTTATTGAGTTTAGGAATTCTTTAGGTCTTATTTTGATGAAGTTATGAATCATAGATTGGAACAGAGAGCACTAGCCTCATACATTTCTCAAGACCAATCTGAGAGATGCAAGGTTGCATGTAAAGACTGATGGTCAGATACATCTATACATGCTCCATGAGTTAGCCAAGGGTGTAGGCATAATGGAGGGTGCCACCTTTCTCCAGGAAGCAGTCATGCTCATGGGTTCCCTGCTTGATCTGACGCTGGCAGACACCAAGCAGGTCATCGAAGAGGAAGTCATGGTCAAACACCTCAAGCCTAAGTATCTCATTCTCCTGGACCTTGAAGTTGGAGAACTCCTCTCCCCACCAGGGGTTGGCATTGTCATCACGGACAGCTGTAGTACCCAGCGTGGCTGAGCCACAGAACACCTTGACATAGCCGTCTGTGGTTCCAAACAAGTCTGAGGGAAGACCGGTGGCCCGCAGGTTAAACACCTTGAGATGGGCCTGAGCCAAACTCAGACTGCACAAGACCAGCAGGAGGAGGGAAAGACCGGAGGCCATGGCTTCACAGGACACTGTGGAGGAGGAACAACAAATCCAAACTGTTGTTACGACAGCAGGGACTGCAACATAATTACATTTGTTTGCACACAGTGATGACATCAGCATATTTTAAAGATGTAGCTAACTTTGCTAGGGATCATCCCTATGTTCCCCGGGTCCTAGAACCCTTTTCTAAAAAAAAAGGTCCTATGTTCCCCGCTTTTCCCCAAAAGGGTCCCATGTTCCCCTTTGTGTCCAGACCGAGGAACATAGAACCCTATTTTAGAAAAAGGGTCCTATGTTCCCTGCTTTTCCCCAAAAGGACCCGGGGAACATGCCATTTTTGGTCCCATACCTGGAAGTGGAGTTGTGACTTGCCATATTTTGGTCTATTTTTGAGTGAGAAGTGGAGTTGTGACTTGTAGTGTAATTGCCCCATTGGTTAGGTTTAGGCAATGAAGAAGGGAGTTGGTTAAGTTTAGTAAAAAGACTAGGTAGAGGCTAGACAGGCCAGATAGATGGAGTCCATAAATCAGCAACAGCGGGGAACATAGGACCCTTTTTTTGAAAAAGGTCCTATGTTCCCCACTGCTACTGGGGAACATAGGACCTTCTTACAGAAAAGGGTCCTATGTTCCCCAGTATGTATTGCGACCGGGGAACATAGGACCCTTTTTGGTAAAAACGGGGAACATAGGACCCATTTTCAAAAAGAGAGGGGGAACATAGGTACGCTCCCCTTTGCTAACTGTCAATAATGACCAATACTTTTTGCCAGATTTAAATGTTTGAGTAGATTTAGTTTAATTCATTTTTAAGACCAATTTTAACTGGATATATCAGAAAATTCTGTCTCAGCTGGTTCAGTACAGCAGATTAAAGTCAAGGCAACATGTTATAGTAGGTACAAAATGTTGCTGTTGTTTCCTATAGAAATGATTCTTTTTGTTACATTATCTCATGTCCAAAATTGTCGGACGTGAACATTCACAATTTAAAGAGAACACAGGTTGCATTTGAGAGGCTGTATTTTGCTTGATTGAGCCAGTTTAACTGGACTAATTTTGAGAACTTTGTTTGAAGAGTCAAATGTGGAGATAAGGGGTAGGCTTAACTTCAAGGCAATTTTGAACATCTGTAACGAAAATCTAAATACAAGTGTAGTAAATTGAAGAGAATTTAGGTAAATATATGTCATGGTTTAAACTGGTTACCATGGAGGAACACTTTGATGGTAAAGGCTCTGAAGACAGAATGCAGGAAAGCTGAATGTAAATGGAGAAAAACTAAACTTCAAATCCACCATGAGCTCTATACAAACAAAGTCTTTTGGGTTATTCAAGGCTAGACAGCAACACTTTACTGAAATGATTAATAAGAACATTAACAACATTCGTGCTCTGTTTGCTATGGTTGATAAGCTTACAACCCCCCCATTATCCACAGAAAATGCAATGAATCTGCTTACTTTTTCAATGAAAAAATCATCTATAAGGCTAAATATCAACACAAATCAGCAAAATAATACAACGATGCAATCCCTAAAATCACCTAGGAATAAATGTCAGAGTTTAATACAGTTGACCAAAAGACCATAGAAGAAACAGTTCAGCATCTTAAAACATCAAGACCCATCTCAAATCTTCCCTTTATAGCCAAATGGTAAATGGTAAATGGACTTGCACTTCTATAGAGCTTTTCCAGTCACTTGGACCACTCAAAGCGCTTTACACTGTAATGGTCGCATTCACCCTTTCACACACATTCATACAGCACTGAGCATAGTGCAGGAAACTAAGCATTCACACACATTCATACACCCGATCGGCACATCGGCCAAGATCGTTGAGAAAGTGGTTTTTAATCAACTCAGCAATTTCTTAAACTCAAATGGACTCTTTGACAAATCAGGCTTCCGACCTCACCACAGTACAGAAACAGCTCTTATTCGAGTGTTAAATGACATAAAGTTGAACACTGACTCAGGCAAGGTGTCAGTTCTGGTCCTGTTGGATCTCAGTGCTGCGTTTGACACTGTGGGTCCCAGTATACTGCTGAACAGGTTGGAAACCTGGCCAGGACTCAGCGGGACAGTCCTAAAATGGTTCAGGTCCTACTTGGAGGAACAGAGTTATTTTTTCGGACCATTGATAGTTATCAATCCGATCGAGTGGCTATGACATGTGGAGTTCCTCAGGGGTCAGTCCTTGGACCCCTACTGTTCAATTTATATATGCTGCCTTTGGGTCAAATTCTGCAGAATTCTAATGTCAACTATCATAGTTGCAGATGACACACAGATATACAGTATCTTGCACTGTCTCCAGATGACTGTAGTCCAATAGAGTCATTATGCCGCTGTTTAGAACAAGTCAAAAATTGGATGAACCAAAATTTCCTTCAGTTAAATCAAGAAAAAAAAAACTGAAGACCAAGTCCGAAACGTTGATAGACTCAGATCTGACCTTCAACAGCCATATCAAATCAGTCACCAAATCAGCCTTTTATCAACTTAAGAACATATCCAGAATTAAGGGTTTTATGTCCCAAGCTGATCAGGAGAAGCTGATTCATGCTTTTATCTCCAGTAGACTAGATTACTGTAACGGTCTTCTGACAGGTCTCCCTCAGAAAAGCATCAAACAGCTGCAGCTCATTCAGAACGCTGCAGCTCCAGTTTTAACCAGAACAAAGAGGTCAGATCACATCACTCCAGTTCTGAAGTCCTTACACTGGCTCCCAGTCAGCTACAGAATAGATTTTAATGTTCTGCTACTGGTTTACAAATCACTGAATGGTTTAGGCCCAGACTACATGAATGACATGTTAGTAGAGTATAAACCCAGAGATCTACTGCCTCAGGTCAGATAGTGGAGCACAGAGTTCAGACCAGACATGGTGAAGCAGCATTTAGCTGCTATGCTGCACACAACTGGAACTTTAAACCTTATCTATCTTCTTTTATTTTACTTTTATTTGCTCTTGCTTTTAACTCTGTTCTAAGTGTTTGTTTTTATTCTGTTTTATGCTTCCCTTTTAGTTCATTTTATTTTTTAAATGTTTTGTCTTTCTGTAAAGCACATTGAGTTGCCTTGGTATGAAATGCACTATATAAACCAAGATGCCTTGCCTTGCCTTGGTAAATGAAACAGGTGTTGGTGCAAGAAATAGAATGTGTCAACAGGCCATGTTCCACCAATAAAGATAATTCCAAATCACACTTATCTTCTTACCACACACAAACTGTTGAGCTAAACAGAGATATACCTAATCTTCTCTGAAGGCCACTGTGAACATTTAACTGGGAAACAGCTGCATATATTTGTTCTGGTGTTACCTACATTCACAACATGTCACTTACTCTTTCTTCTAGAAATAGTTTTTTGTACAAATAGAAAATACAACTAAATGGAAGGTGAGGTTAAATCTAGATGTAGATAGTAACTTTACAGTTAAACAAGACTAGAATGTCTTAAGAGGACACAATTAATTGTTCATTTAGGTCTGAATATCTGTTTGTAATAAATTCTATATTATGGTCATCATGTTTTTCTAAGTAATCAGTTAATTGACAATTCATTTATTCTATTTTTGCTTTTTGAATTGGTTATTAAGTCAACTCAATTGTTTTAACCCATTACCCACAGGTGTAATGTTACGTCTTCACTATTTAAATTTCATCTTATGAAATACCTAATGATGTAATCACTTTGTAAATGTTTTAATAAATCTAGTTTTTAGGGCGTTATTGGATGGCAGTTATTATCATTTTCATAACCATTCACAAGACTATTCATCAATTTCATATTCATTCAATTTCTCTTTGTAAAAAAGAGAAGTTGAGTCCAAAGATCCAAAGTCAAAATCAAGTCTCTATCAGCTATACTTAAATATATGTCTCCTGAGAGGCTACAGTATATCACTGTAACTACCTAGCAATTTGTGAGTTTGCTTTAAAGGGATATTTCAACATTTTGGCAAACTACCTGCTTTTGAAATCACTCTTCCCAGCAGCCGTGTCTGAAATGTAGTTTCCCCCCTCCAAAGATCTCTGCACGAGGGTCGCCCATATGTTTTTTTTTTTGTTTTTTTTAAATCTGTGCATATATGCACATACTGTATATGATAATAGCCTATATACGCTGTATATACAGTACATAGCTCTATATGCGTATGCCATATATATGCCACATTTAGGCTGCATATAGACCAAATAATACAGTCATGGAAAAAATTAAGAGACCACTCTCAAATGAACACTGTCTCTAGTTTTACTATTTATAGGTATGTGTTTGAGTCCGATTAAATTATTTTTTGTTTTTGTTTTATTCTATCAACTACCGACAACATTTCTCCCAAAATTGAAAAAAAAAAAATCATTTAGAGCTTTTATTGGCTAATGATTAAACTAGTCTAAATAACAGAAATATCAAGTCTTTTCAGACCTTGAATAATAATAATAATAATAATGCTAAGAAAACATGTTCATATTTATTCCTAAAGAACACAGCAAGAATATTTGAAGAAGATCAGGAAGAGTTTATAAATCAGTTTTTGTGGGATAATGTCAATGTTTAATCCCAGCAGTGGTTTTTATAATCTTCCTATAAAACCAGATGTGGTTCAGGTGATGACCTCATCAGGTGATGACCTCATCAGTGTCTCATTAAGTAGAAGGAGTTGTGTTTGTGTTGATATTTAAAAAAGAAAAGAGAAGAATGACTGTAATACATGTAGATATGCTTTTAAGAAACACTTGTGAAAGTGGTCTCTTAATTTTTTTCCATGACTGTACGTGCATACAGCCGGGCATATATCTTGTATATGTGGATATAAAGAAGCAGTATAGGAGACCTAGATGCCCTGTATGCACATATATGCACCTGAATTTGGCATATACACATATGCAGCATATACAGTATATTATCATATACAGTATGTGCATATATGCACAGATAAAGTGTATATATGTTTCGTATATGCGCAAATATCCTCAGATTATTTCCGTGTGGGCCGTTACGCATTTGCCCATTATTATTTCATGTGCAGGTCACAACTTGTTCAGGAGAATGTTTTGGAGTTGTTGGACAATACAGGCTGAAATGTGGTCAGCCGGGAAATGCACTGTATTCATTTTGTGTGGGCTTTATGTTTCACATTGTCGCACATTTCTTTTGTTGTTTTAGAAATATAGTTGTTTTAAAGCTGGAAAGCTATGAATAGGATATGACACATTTATATTATATTTCACAGCCTGTCATGAATTATAAATCGGGATGTTCGTGATAGTAATTAAAAGCCTCAACATGACTAAACAGTGGTATATGAAAGTCTTACCTGTAGTCTTGATACGGTTCTTCTCAGCCTAGAACTACAGGTCTGGTTTTTAAAGGCTACAGTGCTCGTATCAGTTTGATAAAACACCCGCCCAGAAAACCTGTCACACTCTCAGCATTACACAACATGGCAAACAGCTATTTTGGCTGTTATACAGCAGTGATTGGCACACTAGTGACACTTATTTTAAATAAAATTAGCTTTATTGGCTCGACGTTTATTTAAACAGCATGTGTTAAAATTGTATATACAAATATATCAAAGAAAAAAAAGTTTATTTTAGGTGGATCAAAATAAAGGATGAGTGAAATGGATATGGACAAGTACTGACTAATGTTGAGGTTAGATAGAGCATTAACATGTTTTTATGCCTCCATGCCAAGATCAGCCACGACCCGAGGCAGATTGTTCCATTTTCATGGACATGGACAGCGTATCTCATAAACACCTTGATGGAAACAAACACTCACTCGGACTCACTGACTAGATTCGGGTGGTTGAAGGTCAAAGGTCAAGGTTGTGATGATTAGATAAAAGGTGAAGTCTGCACACTGTTGTAGCTCCTCAAATGTTTATTGGAGGATGATTAAATTGATATAGATTGTGCGTGTAGAGGCACTGAAAGCCATCAAAAAAGACACAATTTTCATTTAATTTTTGTGGGCTTACAGTGCCTCACATGCACACCTTCTATATCAATTGCCCCCTTGGGGATAATAAAGACTTATTGAATTGAATTGAATCTGGGGTTTTTTTGTACCTGATGGATCCAATGTATTTAATCAATGTGCATACTGGCCATCTATTGTGATTGTGACTTTTTTCAAAAATTCTTAATATTCTTTAAAGACTCATCTTGGGAACATTTGTTGAACACTTGTTGTTTATCTATTTATCTGTATTCATTGTTTTTTCTATCAACCTGCTCAGTTCTAGCCTGATGCATCAGCCGCTTATCATTCCATTTCATAGAGCGTCTGAACACGAGCCATAGGGATTCGTTTGCTTCTGGGAGGCGGTTGCTTCCGTTTGCTTCAACTAATGGCTGCTGCTTGGTGGTGACGTGTGCTATGCGTCACGTCTTTGCCCTCCATAAAACTCCTCAAGCATGCTTCTTGTTCTGGCTTTATTTCCTCAGTATTAGGAATAGTTTCCAACACAGAGCGTATCTTCAACTGTTTACCGCTGCTTTCAAACTACACTGGAAATGTAAGCTTGAGCGCTTGAGTTCAACGTCATGGCCTTCAGTTCCCCATCTGTTCGCTGATTGGTCCGTCCGCTCTGAGCAAACGGAAACGCATAACTAGTTTCCTGACTATATGGTGGAGGCAAAATGAAATTGGCCGGAAGCATTAGGCGGCGCTAGCCTGGGTAGCTCAGTTCCTCAGTTCCCTATACCTTTTATTTCCCAACATCAGCCACAAATTGTATTGATTCTTTGGGTTTCCTCACCTGAGCTGCATCCATCACTTGAAAAAGAAAAAGTCAGGTTGGTCTGTTTTTCAAGTTAATTATTTCTGTTTTTCTCGGTAAGTTTTTGTTTGTTTATTTGTTTTTTGAATAATGTTTTTTCTATTTTTCTGAGCAATCATTTTCTTCTTATTATTTAATAACCCTGACTGGAAAATGATTTGGAACTTGCCTAATAGATATATAATAAATAATAAAAGAAGTAGGCTGTCTTTTAAAATAGATTTATCCATCTAAAGTTTTTTTTTTCTCAATTCTACATTCTAAAAAGATTATGTAAATTGCTCTTTCTGTGAAGGACACTTTGAAGATCATTTATTTTGAAAATAAGGTCAAACTAAATATTAAAACTATTAGACATTAAGACTTTGGATGTATGTGCTCTTTTTAACCCTTCAACAACCCCACCAAGAAAAAAAACAGTGAAAAAATTATTTCTTTGCATTTCTTTTACCCTTGGGTGAATCATAAGCTCAATCAATGATTTTTTTTCAACAGATGAAAAAATACCTTGAAAAACAGACCAAAAATTTTTTTTTTTTCCAAAAGTTTATTTAAGTGTTTCAAACATTACAGATTCCAATATTCCATAGTCAGAACAATGACCATGAACAGTACAAGGAGTCAGGCATCAAGAAAATATAAACATCTTATATAACATAAAGTGAATCAAGTGCATGTCTTTACACAGATACCATAAATAAAATAAGTAAAATGAAATTAAATAAAAGGAAGAACGAAAAAGGCAGATCATGTTATATTTCTCCAAAGAAGTCTTCAATTGTATTAGCAGTGAGTATACATTTTTTGTTATCAATTTTTTTTATACATTCAAAGTAATTCTTAAAATCAATTTCAAATACAGGAAAGAAAGGTCGACCTTTAGAAAATTTGGTTTTGTGTATGTGGAATTTTGCAATGAGAATAATCAGATTAATCAAATGTTGCAATTTCTTATCACTATTTTTATAATATAACAGTATATCCTTGGCATTCAAAGTAACTGGTACGTTGGAGTGTGATGTGATGTAAGTTTCAATATTTTTCCAAAAAACCTGGGAAAAATTACATTCAAAAAACAGGTGCCTAATCGTCTCCTCTTCAGCATTACAAAATAGGGTGAATTCGCCTAATGTGGGACATTTTGTGAAATTCTGACTTTTGGTCTATATTGTGATATGAAGCAAACACTTCCAATCTACATCCTGTACCATTCTGAAATCCTTAGGTTGTGAACTAATGAAATCCAAAGAGAAAATCCTGATATCACACTCGTAAAAGAAATACCATACATATTTCATCTCTGATTGCAAAATTTTTTCCGACAATTTCTGTTCCCTAATGTGGGACAGTCATGCTCCTAATGTGGGACACTAAAAAGTCTGTTTAAAAGTCATTTTATTTTACATGACAAATGCTAGATTGCAAACTAGTGTTCAATAATATCACTTATTGTCCTGGTTCTGCCTTGTCCTCTGTTAATATTATGGTTTCTACCAATTGTGTGATGGAGATGACCTTTAACCTTACACCCTGGTCAACAACCTCAATTGTGGGACACCCCCATCCTCAGTGATCTCCCTATATTCAGTAGGCCTAATGTCTCCCCTCATCCTGGCTTTTTTCCACTGGTTGAGTTCTCTTGTTTAATTATTTTCCCTTTCTTTTCCCATTTGTTCTTTCCCTGGTTTTGTCTAATTTCCTAATTCTTCTTTTCCACTGTGATCTAAATTACATTGCTTTTAATTCAATGTCCTGTCCTTTGATTACTTGTTTGATTACTAAACTCAAACAATTATCAAACATTATCAAAAAAGACAAGATTTAGAAACGAGAAAAAAAAATCAGAGCCATTTACCCCTTTTACAGTATTATGACCACTTCCAGTCATTAAATATGATTTTCTTTTGTTGTAAAATATCCAAAATAATGCATTACAACAATAAAACCATGTAAACAACCATTGTTATTGTTTAACCCATTCAACTACATAGATTTACCTGAAAAAGCACTGTCCCACATTAGGAAAAAACACCTGTCCCACATTAGGATGGCACGTTTCCCAAAGTGGGACAGTAAAATTTTGACTAAAAATCAAAATATTGAGAATGGTTACACCATATTAAGATATATTTCAATACATCAACATATTATGAACACATTTTGACAAAAAAATGCAATAATATTGTATTTTTAAATAAATTATGGCCTTAACAATAACTTTGTCCAAACCCTAAGTAACTAGCATTTTGGTGGTCTTCACACAGGGTGCCTCCGGTTTGAAGGCTCTCCCTCCCAAACCTATGATTGGACATTTGAGATGTCATGTGATTTTGATAAGGCAATATCACAGCTTGTGTTAGCCCACATTTACATGAACTTTATTTTGCTATAGGAAGACCTACACCCACTTAAGCTTAAGTGTCCCACATTAGGCAGTGTCCCACATTAGGCGAATTCACCCTACACAATTAACATCAATGTTTACAAATTTTGAAACAAATTTGTTAGTGGGGTAGATGTTATGAATAATTTTATATTGAACTTATTTGATTTTGTTAGATATGGCAAATTTGTGTGGAAGAAGCCATGTTGTTTTCCAATTAATTTCAGAAAAAACAGAAGACCATACAAATTTACCTCTAGGCGTGATTTTCCTTTTCCTAAAAAAGTGATTCCTTATATGTTTATTATTACAACGGTGACTCATAATGTTTATACCGTTAATAAAATTCTGAATGCAATACCCTACTGATGGGCAGAATGTGATTGACGTATAGGCTACTTGACGGCTGTAGGGAGGGACAGCCCCCAGTAGATGGCGGTAGTGCAATATCTTGGATGTAAGCCGCCCTCCAAACCCACAGTGGTAGAAGAAGAAGGAAACATGTTTGAGATAGTTCTGCTTCCTAGTCCGTGGTTAGTGGAGAAAAGATGGATGTCGACCAGACGTCTTACTACACAGTGATGGATAAAATCAGCCAGTCGAGGTTTATTTGCTACACTCACAGAAAGAACGGAATCTTTTCGATAAGGTGAGTCATAATTCACTCCATTCATAACCCGACAGCTTCTTTTATACTTACCACGACTCAGACAGGCGATGTGGGGTTAACTTAGTGGTTTACTTTCAGTTTAGGATTCGGACGTGTTAACAACATAGCATCCTCTTCTGCCGTGGACAGTCGACTTGACCTTTGTTCTGTTGAACCTTAGAAAAGCCACTCGCCATCGTTCGCTTGCAGATCGAGGTCTAGGTTGAGCTCGTGTGTCGCGGTCCGTCCGACACACGGGTGCTGAAGCCTCGACGTGGGATGAGAGGGTTGATGATGGGTTGATGATGGGTTGATGATGGGTTGATGATGGTTGACCAGACCGTAGGGATGCAGGAACAAACAAGCAGCTATCACATATCACTGTGAAAATGAAACCACAATGGACCTTAAAAGGAGTTAAAAGAGGGATGTGTAAGAAAATAAAATGATTCCAACTTTATGGGCAACCGTATTTGTGTAAACTCCAAGCAAGGTTTTTATGTTTTATTTAGGATAGTTTTTCAGTTCGCGTTTTTATTTCAGGTTGGTAGTTAGTTCAACAAGTGATTTAAAGGTGTACAGAAAAGAAAACTGAATTTGAGCCACTCTGGGTCATAAAATTAGTCTAAAAACTCTTCTATCAGACGATGGAGGCCAAACTTTGTGCAAAATTCTATTTTTGAGTAAATCCAAGATGAAAGTGTGGTATTTTGTTTCACATTGGACAACGCAGGTTCACGGATTCTACGTCAGCCTGTACACGATTCAAAAGCCACTGCTGGATCTGTCATCCGTCATTCAAACGTCTGAAACACACACACACACATGGAGCTCTGACTCGCCCCAAACTTTGAATATCCCGCCCGCTCGATAGCGACCAATCAAATCCGTTTTCCTTACTCGGGTAAAGTCGTGTTGCAGCTCGTGACAACTCGGCGCGACAAACGGCCATTTTTGTTCACCTTTAAAGTGATATTCCGGCGTAAGTGTAAGCCACGGTCAAACACACCGTAACACCGAGTCAGACCCCCCCTCGAGAGATCAATTTCCCCGACCGCTAGATTCACGAGTTCCACCAACTTCAGCAAAGACCGCGCTCTCGCCACACACGGCGCTCTGCGGATCCACTGTCTAACCGCAAAACGCCACTTTTAGCCACAAATAATGCTCAGAACTGCACCAAAGTTCATCAATAGTACATTACAGGGTCCCAGCACGTAGGACGAGCCGTCAAACATCCGCTAGCTTTACCTGTTTTCTTTAACTCCGCTGCACTCGGTGATCCACTCGTCAGGGCTTCTCCACCAGCAAGCGGCTCCAGGAGGAGAAGTAGGTGAGTTGTGTCTGCTGAAGAAAACAGGTAAAGCTAGCGGATGTTTGACGGCTCGTCCTACGTGCTGGGACCCTGTAATGTACTGTTGATGAACTTTGGTGCAGTTCTGAGCATTATTTGTGGCTAAAAGTGGCGTTTTGCGGTTAGACAGTGGATCCGCAGAGCGCCGTGTGTGGCGATAGTGCGGTCTTTGCTGAAGTTGGTGGAACTCGTGAATCTAGCGGTCGGGGAAATTGATCTCTCGAGGGGGGGTCTGACTCGGTGTTACGGTGTGTTTGACCATGGCTTACACTTACGCCGGAATATCACTTTAAGCAGTTTTAGGTTGTTGTTGTTGTTGTTGTTGTTTTTTGAGGAATTGATAGAAAGCCTCTGAGTCCCTGAAGATGGATGGTTAGATGTAACATTTTCTGTGCAAATAATTTCATAAAATTTGATCTATATCAATTCTATCAATTTAATACTGTTTTCAGAATGACAGTGTTAAAGGGATAGTTCAACATTTTGGCCCATTGCCATAATCCCTATAGTCATAGCAGTAGGTTCGTTACCTTTAATTGTCGGTGTAAGTTATTTTTAGAATGGCGGAGCAGAGCCGTGAGCTGCTCAGAGCTACGCTACGGAGGCTAGGGGAATTTCTTGGTTTGTTTTTTGGGGTGATTATTTCTGTTTTTCCCGACATTTTTTTTCTTCAGTTTTTCAGGGTAATGTTTTTCTGACATAAAATTCAAATTTCACTCACTATCTACTCACCCTCATGTCGACTAAGAGCTGTGAGAATTTTCAGAGTCCTCCGTTCCTTCTCTGAGTTACTGGGGGGGTCCACGCAGCAGTATTTGTCCATATAATGGTTGTGAATGGACACCACTTTTCTTGGTCCAAACAGACACACCAAAAAACATCCAAATACAGTGTTTTTCCTGCGTTCCAAATTGTGTGACGGCCGCCTCCAGCTATATGCAGGGTTTTTTCTGCATTATAAATTTTGATGTGGCAGCTGCGCTGGAATCTTGATTGAAAATCAATGTAGTTCTATGGAAGCTCGGTTCAACTCGACCGCAGCAGACAGAAATAATTACCACAAAAAACTAACCAAAAAATAAATGACTGAAGAGAGGTGGAGTCCAGAGATGAGATGTGGTGAAATGTGTTATTTTCTGTGAGAGGCGGTGGCGGGCGCCATCCTCTCTTTAATTAACGGGAAATACTGCACTGAATCGATATCAAAGCATTTAAATCAATATTGAACCAAATTGTGACATAAATAATCAAAATCACATTGAATTGTGAGGCTCTTAACTCATTGAGTGCCGCGCTCCTTTTCAAAGTTTTAGTCAAGTGTACCGGCAATTTAGACCATTTTTGATGATTTTTGTAGAGCCACAGTACAGTGTATTCTATACTATCACCACCAACATACTGTGGCTCATTTGAAAGGTGAAACTTTCTGCTTCAAATGGCCACAAACTGTTTGTTTCTACGAGCCTCTGTTCCTGAGAAAACTCCAGCTAAACATGGCTGGTTTTCACCAAAATTCCTGCTTTTTTTTTCTGTTTGTTCCTGTCGCTCTAACGACACTTGACTTTCTGGATCAAAGGGCTCCTGTAAGATATAGCTACAATAATTGTCAAATCCGATATGAGCCCCCTGAAACCACACAAAGACACAGCCACACCCCCCTAGCGGCTTGGTGGTGAATTGCAGAGAACTTCGAATGCACAACGACGGCGTCGGGTCTACGCCGTAGATACGCCGTAGATACGCCCTCCACCCCACGCGGAAGCATAAACCCTGTACATTCCCCCACTGTGGAGCAAATAAAGGATTATTTTATCTCATCTTGTCTCATCATAGTTTTTGTTTATTTGCTGTAGTTTGACAGATGCAACCCATGTTTGGAGGACAGAGTACACCGAGGACGCACTGAATCAGTTTGTAAGTTTGACCAGCAGACCACCCACTCAACTTTATATCTTTTGTTTCAGTACATACAGTCACCAATAGTAGGCCTCTATTTCTCGGTGCAAGCTATTTTTAGAACGGTGGAGCAGAGCCGTGAGCTGCTCAGAGCTACGCTACGGAGGCTCATGGGATTTCTTGGTTTCCCTCATCAAACTCATCAAATACACAATCCAACAACACCACAACGCTCTGGTGGACAAGTTGTGACCTGCACATTCACCACGCTATGAGATAATAACGGAAATACAGAGACTGCTTGCTGAAAAACTGTCCCCGAACGCAACGTGCATCAGCGGTTTTGCATGAATTTCCCTCTAAAACAACTCTGTGTGGTAACGTTGTGTTATTATCTCATAGCGTGGTGAATGTGCAGGTCACAACTTGTCCACCAGAGCGTTGTGGAGTTGTTGGATTGTGTATTTGATGAGTTTGATGAGGGAAACCAAGAAATCCCATGAGCCTCCGTAGTGTAGCTCTGAGCAGCTCACGGCTCTGCTCCGCTGTTCTAAAAATAGCTTGCACTGACAAATAAAGGTAACAAACCTACTGCTATGACTATAGGGGTTATGGTGATGGGCCAGTTTGCCAAAATAGTTAAAGCAGATATCAGCGGTTCGGCCGTTTCGGCTAATGCTGCGTTCAAGGCAGGCTTTTGAAACCGTAAGTTACAGCTTCAAGTCACAACTACAACTTTGTAGCGTTCCAGGTAACCTAGGTAACCCGTAGCTCGTGTTTTTACCGTCCTGTTGCCTGTGAAAGTCACTATAACGGCCTCTCGTAACTTCCAACCCGTGAACTCGTACCAGATCGAACTGGTATGACTTCACAGGAAGGAAAAACACAAGTTACGAGTTTCCTTGAACGCACCATGAGTTAGCAGCCCCCGCCCTCGTCAGGCATCTATTGGTCCTCGTGCTACGTCACCACATTCACGCGATGCATCCCTTGGCTGCACACACAGCCCTTCATGCCGTTCTCTCTCCTCATTGGATAACACTTGTATCCCACAAGGAAAGTTTTCTCCTGGTTTACAGCAGAGCAGAGTGACGGAGAGACCAAACACTCTATGGAAGTGATTGCTGACGGAAAATAGGACTATTTAGGACTTATATTAACAAAAACATTCGGCTGACATCTGCTTTAACTATCCCTTTGAAAAAAAGTTTCCACTACGCACTGCTGGATTGTACTTATTTTTTCTGAGGAAAATGAATTTCTGCTTCTTTATATTTATTACCTGTGCTTTGTATTTCTCTCCCACTATCATCTGCTGCTGCAACAAAACAGAAACAGACGTTTGCCTTGAAATCTACAGAAGATTATGCTCTAAGACTCAGGTAAGAGCTCAGTCTGAGTAACATTCTGGAAAGGCACTGAGGGTGAGTCGTAGACACATTGTCATCATGTAACCACCTTGAAGGAACTGAGGCTGTATATTCCTGTCTTCTTCTCAGATCAGCCTGTGGTAGTGGGGATGTATCTATTGTCGTTCATGAGTCCAGGGCAGAGCTCCAGGTGGGCTCTGGTCCAAGGGACCTGAGAGTCCCCCTGTCCAGGCTGGACTGTCCTGAGGCCGCAGAGGAACTGAGGGAGCTGTTGTTCAGGATGGCTGACCGCCTCACGCAGCTTGATCGTAACTTGACTTTGTTCTTGTGACAGATTTGAGCTGTTTCACACATACAGTAGTGTGGGCTTTGGGTGAATAGGAAGTTACTTTTGAAGGTCACTTTCAAGCCTCACAGAGTTTTCTTCTTCTCTCCAGTTAAGCCCGTCCCAGCCAATCTAAAGGACAATCACCAGTGGCGTCCTACAGGTATGTTTTATTTGAAGTTGTTTGATGTATTGTGTCTTCTTGTTTGAGTCAGTGTCATGATTAGGGCTGAACGATTTGGGAAATTCATCTAATTGCGATTTTTTTGGCCAATATTGCGATTGCGATTTAATATGCGATTATTTTCCTTATTCAACAAACAGAAACAATACCTGTTTTATATTATGACCAACACAATATTTGATTCATCAAACACTGGTTGGTCTTTTCCTGAAGGTTGTTTTTTTTTTACACAGGCTTGTTGCATATTGATTATCATGACAACATAAGACAGACAAGCCTGATGTAAACGTTGATATGAAACTCAGTAACCAATCACACAAGAAAGCTAGAAAGCTCCATGTTGTCCTGTGTGATGTTCAGGGACAGTTCAGGACAGTCTGAGACCAGAGAGCTTTGATATTGAAGTTTATTTTGCGACCGGATTGGGGGGGTCGGGGTCATGCATGCGCGCTGGGGGGGGGGGATCATGCATGCGCACTTCTCTCTGCCCGTGCCTCTGCAAATGAAACAGCGCTATGCAGAGATGAATGAACGGAGGACATGCGGCGGTGGTGTATTTGCGACAATTAATTAAAAAAGAAAAAGAAAAGAAGGGGCGGCGGGTAGGATTTAGGAACCGCGGCCGTCACTCCGTGTCGGCGGCTGTTTTACTCGTTCAGCTCACTGGTCATCAGCGTTTTAGTCACACAGCGATCAGCAGTGTTTGACAGAGCAGCTGATCGACAGGTCGGTGGTGTCGCCACGTGAAGTCACAACAGCACCGAGGCAGGTTCTGCTCACCTCACGCTGTGCATCTTTTTTCTTTTCTTTTTTTAAACGGAGTAGTTCCACACAATGAAATACTGCTCCTCTCTAACATTAGTTTCCGTAGTGCTATGTTCAGCTGAGCCTGACGTCAGTAACAGTGCAGCGATGTTGCCTGGTTTTCACCGACAACTCCACTCTCAGTTGTGTGACACGTGACTACAGAATAATCGCAGCCTATGCGATTTCGAAATCGCGTTTTATCAAATCGCAATTTAATTGCAAATGCAATTAATCGTTCAGCCCTAGTCATGATGAAGACTGACTTCAGTGGAAGTTGAAAACAGAGCTGAGGGAGATTAGAGAGAAGCTCTATTGTAAGCTCATAATCATGAGAAGCATCCGTGTTAAAACTGAATGCACATTTTCTCACAAGTGAGTACACCCTTCACGTTTTTGTAAATCTTTTATTTGATCTTTTCATGGGACAACACTGAATATGACACTTTGATATAATGTAAAGTAGTCAGTGTACAGCTTGTATAGCAGTGTAAATTTGCTGCTCCGTCAAAATAACTCACCATACAGCCATTAATGTCTGAACCGCTGGCAACAAAAGTGAGTAGCACTACATGCCAAAGTGAAAATGTCCAAATAGTTTTTGGTGTGGTTAGCATTTTTTTGCAGCACTACCTTAAGACAGACCTAAACCCTATTGTTCATCTGTGGGGCATCCCACAGGTGGAGGAGCACAAGGTGTCTAACCAAGGGGGCAGTTGTCGGTCTGAAAAGTGAAGCTCACTTCCGCGTTCAAAAAACTGCAATCCCCGCCGATTCCTGTGGGGGCTGGTACCGGAAGTGAGCAACTCCCCATAGACCCCCATGTTAAAATAGCCGACTTTACAGCTTTCAAAAACATATTTACAGCCTGGTACATCTTATTTTTTTGGTCTCAATCGATAGTTTCTACCCCCGTACACACTCTGAGGGGGGTGAATTTTTTTTTAACGCCACCGTTTTACTGTTATTAGGATAAGATTCTGGCCAATCAGGGCGCGGAAACGTTCAGCTGCAGGTCCAGAGCAGCCCAGAGACAGGCTGCTTCGAGGCCAGTGGGCGGGTTCTCGGCCGGCCAATCCAACATGGCGCTGTTCAAACCGCCATATTTGAGGCACAAAAACGACTGCACAAAACCAATGGGTGACGTCACGGATGCTACGTCCATTCTTTTTACAGTCTATGTGCCTTACCCTCACCTGCTCCGTGACGTCATCATGGCATGGCAACCTGTACATGTCCAGACAGAAAAAAATGGAAGCCACACAAAAAATGACACTTTGGGCACAATTTGGACATTTCACTTAGGAGTGTTCAGATATTATAGGATAGATAGATAGGATAATTGCGTTTTTCTTTTTTATTTCTAGCATAAAATCCGATCATTTCCTCACCCAGATAACTTAAAGACCCAGATACAGTTACAGGTTTTGAAAAAAAAACCCAGGACGATGGATGGATTTTAAATGTACTAAAGTTTCTGCAAAACTGTAGCAGGTACAGTTTTTTTAGGGATTTTCAGAGTTTTTAAATTTTGACACTTATTCTATTTTTGTGTGTAGAGTTTGAGCCCAGGCAGCAGCAGAGTGCTCCTTCAGTGACTATGAAGAGACGACTTCCAGGAGCTTCACTCATTAACCCAGGAGCTAAGAAGTAAAGGATCTTTCATAAGTCCTCAGAGATTAGCACGTTATTCATTGTGTGAATATAAAGCAACAACCTCATTGTCAACATCCTCTTCTTTACAGAAAGCTCCAGGCCACCGGGGTGGCCTTCGATGATGCAGATGAAGACTGATCCAATCACACTGCTCCTTTACAGTCACCAAGGAACCTTCTTTTTTACACATCTTTTTTAAATCACAGTTTCTACACTGCCTTTATGGCTCACAGCATCAATCACAGTTAAGGGATAGTTCAACATTTTTGGCAAATTGGCCCATCACCATAACCCCTGTAGTCATAGCAGTAGGTTCGTTACCTTTAATTGTCGGTGCAAGCTATTTTTAGAACGGCGGAGCAGAGCCGTGAGCTGCTCAGAGCTACGCTACGGAGGCTCATGGGATTTCTTGGTTTCCCTCATCAAACTCATCAAATACACAATCCAACAACTCCACAACCACTGATGCGTGTGTTTGATGAGGTAAACCAAGAAATCCCATGAGCCTCCACTGTTCTGAAAATAGCTCGCACCGACAAATAAAGGTAACGAACGTACTGCTATGACTATAGGGGTTATGGTGATGGGACAATTTGCCAAAATGTTGAACTATCCCTTTAATAACAGTCATTTTAAATTGTATTATTCCTCATGAACTATTTAATTGTGTCAGAATGTAATTTAGTCTGGAAATGAAATAAACATGTTCACAGAAACAATGTTTATATTCGTGTAATTTATTAGGCCCGAGCGGCGAGTAGCACTCGCCCGGCGAAGGCCTATTGAAATCGCGCTGTTTATTATTCTTTATTATTCTATCGCGCTGTTTATTAGGGCCCGAGCGGCGACTGCAAGTCGCAGGCGAAAGCCCTATTGTAATTGCTATGTTTATTAGGGCCCGAGCGGCGACTGCAAGTCGGCCGGCGAAGGCCCTATTGAAATTGCTATGTTTATTATTAGGGCCCGAGCGGCGACTGCAAGTCGCAGGCGAAAGCCCTATTGTAATTGCTATGTTTATTATTATTAGGGCCCGAGCGGCGACTGCAAGTCGCCCAGCGAAAGCCCTATTGTAATTGCTATGTTTATTATTTTTCTTTCTTTCATTATTTTTTTCCCTAAACGATCGCATTTTTGAGGGCCTCAACATGCCCCAAAACGCGTGAATTTTGGCATGCACATCAGGCCTTGCGAAAAATTTGATATTTTAAAGTCGTTTGAAATGGGCGTGGCCAAATGCCTCTATAGCGCCCCCTTTAAATTTTCAAAAGTATATCCATTGGCATTTTCGATTACTTTGGCGTAGACTGACGAAATTCAGTACACATATGTACCATACCCAGATGTACAAAAAAGCCTCTTAATGTCATGGTGAAATGTCAACAGGAAGTCGGCCATTTTGAATTGCTCGTTTTTGGCGCCAAATTAACTCGTCCGAAACGGTTCGCCCCACATGCTCCAAATTTGATAGACAACATCTTCAGACCTAGCTGAGTACAGCTTGTGCTCCGTAGGTCGATACGTCAAAGGGCGTGGCCTCCAGTGGGCGCCAAACTTAGGCTCGATCGCCACCCAAATTCGGTTGACTGTCACGCCCACATACTTTATCCTATCAACTTCAAACTTGCAGGAAATTATAAAAGTGAGCCCCTGATTCACCCGATTTATCAATATCCCACTTTACTCAAAGCGCCCCCCGGTGGTAACAGGAAGTGACCATTTTTTACATTAAAAACTTTAACCCCTCCCACAAATTTCGCCCGATCTACTTGAAATTGGCTGGAGACCATCGCCATGCCATGTTGATCGAACGTTGTGCTCCATAGGTCTCTACGTCAAAGGGCGTGGCTTCTGCAGCCTTGCCAATTTTGGCGACTTTACGTTTGCTCGCCATTTCACCTTCTAACAGCTCTAACGCCCACATACTTCATCCTATCAGCTTCAAACTTGCTGAAGATAATGATGGCTCCACCCTGAACGTGCTGATGTATGGCACACCCACTTTACTCAATGCGCCCCCCGGTGGTAACAGGAAGTGGCCTGGTTTACACCTACATTGTCCGATCGACTTCAAATTTTACAAGTTTGATGAGGCTCCGCCTCTGATCACACCTACCCACATCTGGCTTCATACAAATGCGCCCCCTGGTGGTAACAGGAAGTGACCTGTTTTACATTTACATTGTCCGATTGAATTAAAACTTCATGAATTTGATCCCGGTCAGCCCCTGAACGCCCCTACCCACATATGGCTCCATAGCGCCACCTGGTGGACGAACAACACATTGCATTTTCCCACTCCCACAACGCTTTTTCGCCCTTTTCGCTTCGCGCCGCAGCCCCCGCGCGCCTCAGGCCCCCGTGGTCGCATGGACGAGCGAGGGCCCGTCATCGCCGCTTGCGGCTTTAATTATTATTATTTTCCTCCACCTATGATCGCGTTTTTCATGGCCTCAACGTGCATGAAAGCGCGTGAATTTTGGCATGGACATCAGGCCTCGCGAAAAATTGGATATTTTAAAGTCGTTGGAAATGGGCGTGGCCAAATGGCTGAATAGCGCCCCCTAGAAAATTTCAAAACATCAGCCCCGCCTGTGCGTTTCAGCTAGAGACTTGAAATTTGGTGGGCTTGTAGAACATGGCAAGACACACAAAAAAGCCTCTTAGTGTCATGGTGAAATCCAAACCGGAAGTCGGCCATTTTGATTTGAAATTTTGACCTTTTTGACCTATCTCCTCCTACAGATTTAGTCCGATTGACTTCAAATTGGCTACAGAGCATCGAGATGTGATCCTGAACAAATGTTGTGCGCCATAAGTCTCTAGGTCAAAGGGCGTGGCTTCTGGAGCGATGAGAAATTTGGCGATTTTTCGTTTCCTCGCCATTTCACCTTCAAACACCTATAACTCCCACATACTTTATCTGATCAGCTTGAAACTTGCTGGAGATGATGCTGGCTCCGCCCTGAACGTTCCCATGTATTGTTTTCCCACGTCACTCATAGCGCCCCCCGGTGGTAACAGGAAGTGGCCAGGTTTTCCTTTTACGTGTACTGATGGCACGTGCTTGACCCCATCAACTTCATTCCACTTCTAAAACATGCAGAACCAGTTGGTGAAGCTACACCATGAACGCTGTGAAGCTGCGAGCAATGGCGTCCGCGTGGCGACGCGGCGACTGTTGTCCCTCGCCATTAAATTACGTTTGCCCTTTTGATGGCTTTAATTAACTCGTATCATCATGAAAATTGATACACAGGTCGAGGGTGGGATGGTCTTTGATCTGATAGGGCGGCGCTTGTGGGCGGGGCCAAATGCCTCTACAGCGCCCCCTTGAAATTTTCAAAAAACCCTCCCCATAGGGGTTTTTTTGGAGTTGGAACATGAAAATCGGTACACATGTGTAAGTTGTCAAGGCGAACAAAAAAGTCTCTTGCACCATTGGTCTATTCCAAACAGGAAGTCGGCCATTTTGATTTTACTCGCCATTTTGGCGTGATTTCCACACTTCGTACTTTAATCAACTTCTCCTTGGGATTTTGTCTGATTCACTTCAAATTGGCTATAGACCATCGAGATGCCATGCTGATCATTAGATGTGCAGCTCAGATCTCTACGTCAAGGGGCGTGGCCACCATGGCGCCGCCATTTCTGATCCATCGCCATGCATATTCAAGCAGCTCTCTCTCCTACATTCTTCATCCAAACTGCTTCAAACTTTCTGTACATGATCAGAGCCCCTCCCTCAACGTCTCCATGTGCTCATAAGCAATCTCACTCATGTCGCCCCCTTGTGGAAACAGGAAATGCAGTGTTTTGCATCAACATTGTGCGATTTGCTCGAAACTTCACATGTTTGATCAGGGTCAGCCCCTGAACACCCCTACCCGCATCTGGCTTCGTAGCGCCACCTGGTGGACGAACAACACATTGCATTTTCCCGCTCCCGCAACGCTTTTTCGCCGTTTTCGCTTCGCGCCACGGCCCCCGCGCGCCTCTGGCCCCCGCGGTCGCATGGGTCGAGCGAGGGCCCGTCATCGCCGCTTGCGGCTTTAATTATTATTATTATTATTATTTTCCTCCACCTAAGATCGCATTTTTGGGGACCTCAACATGCCCCAAAATGCGTAAATTTTGGCATGCGCATCAGGACTTGCGAAAAATTGGATATTTTAAAGTCGTTGGAAATGGGCGTGGCCAAATGGCTGAATAGCGCCCCCTAGAAAATTTCAAAACATCAGCCCCTCTTGTGCGTTTCACCTAGAGGCTTGAAATTTGGTGGGCTTATAGAACATGGCAAGACACACAAAAAAGCCTCTTAGTGTCATGGTGAAATCCAAACCGGAAGTCGGCCATTTTGAATTGAAATTTTGACCTTTTTGACCTATCTCCTCCTACAGATTTAGTCCGATTGACTTCAAATTGGCTGCAGAGCATCGAGATGTCATCCTGAACAAATGTTGTGCGCCATAAGTCTCTAGGTCAAAGGGCGTGGCTTCTGGAGCCATGAGAATTTTGGCGACTTTTCGTTTCCTCGCCATTTCACCTTCGAACACCTATAACTCACACATACTTTATCTGATCAGCTTGAAACTTGCTGGAGATGATGCTGGCTCCGCCCTGAACGTTCCGATGTATTGTTTTCCCACGTCACTCATAGCGCCCCCCGGTGGTAACAGGAAGTGGCCAGGTTTTCCTTTAACGTGTACTGATGGCACATAGTTGACCCCATCAACTTCATTCCACTTCTACAACATGCAGAACTAGTTGGTGAAGCTACACCATGAACGCTGTGAAGCTACGAGCAATGGCGTCCGCGTAGCGACGTGGCGACTGTCGCCCCTCGCCATGAAATTACGTTTGCCCTTTTGATGGCTTTAATAAACTCGTATCATCATGAAAATTGATACACAGGTCGAGGGTGGGATGGTCTTTGATCTGATAGAGCGGCGCCTGTGGGCGGGGCCAAATGCCTCTACAGCGCCCCCTTGAAATTTTCAAAAACCCCTCCCCATAGGGGTTTTTTTGGAGTTGGAACATGAAAATCGGTACACATGTGTAAGTTGTCAAGGCGAACAAAAACGTCTCTTGCACCATTGGTCTATTACAAACAGGAAGTCGGCCATTTTGATTTTACTCGCCATTTTGGCGTGATTTCCACACTTAGTACTTTAATCAACTTCTCCTTGGGATTTTGTCCGATTCACTTCAAATTGGTTACAGACCATCGAGATGCCATGCTCATCATTAGATGTGCAGCTCAGATCTCTACGTCAAGGGGCGTGGCCAACATGGCGCTGATATTTCTGATCCATCGCCATGCATATTCAAGCAGCTCTCTCTCCTACATACTTCATCCAAACTGCTTCAAACTTTCTGTACATGATCAGAGCCCCTCCCTCAACGTCTCCATGTGCTCATGAGCAATCTCACTCATGTCGCCCCCTTGTGGAAACAGGAAATGCAGTGTTTTGCATCAACATTGTGCGATTTGCTCGAAACTTCACACGTTTGATCAGGGTCAGCCCCTGAACACCCCTACCCGCATCTGGCTTCGTAGCGCCACCTGGTGGACGAACAACACATTGCATTTTCCCCCTCCTCCGCTTTTTCGCCCTTTTCGCTTCGCACCACCGCCTCCGCGCGCCTCAGGCCCCCGCGGTCGCATGGGTCGAGCGAGGGCCCGTCATCGCCGCTTGCGGCTTTAATTATTATTATTATTATAGTCAACCTATGATCGCGTTTTTCATGGCCTCAACGTGCATGAAAACGCGTACATTTTGGCATGGACATCAGGCCTCGCGAAAAATTTGATATTTTAAAGTCGTTGGAAATGGGCGTGGCCAAATGGCTGAATAGCGCCCCCTAGAAAATTTCAAAAGATCAGCCCCGCCGGTGCGTTTCACCTAGAGGCTTGAAATTTGGTGGGGTTATAGAACATGGCAAGACACACAAAAAAGCCTCTTATTGTCATGGTGAAATCCAAACCGGAAGTCGGCCATTTTGATTTGAAATTTTGACCTTTTTGACCTATCTACTCCTACAGATTTGGTCCGATTGACTTCAAATTGGCTACAGGGCATCGAGATGTCATCCTGAACAAATGTTGTGCTCTATAAGTCTCTAGGTCAAAGTGCGTGGCTTCTGGAGCCTTGAGAATTTTGGCGACTTTTCGTTTCCTCGCCATTTCACCTTCGAACACCTATAACTCACACATTTTTTATCCGATCAGCTTGAAACTTGCTGGAGATGATGCTGGCTCCGCCCTGGACGTTCTGATGTATTGTTTTCCCACGTCACTCATAGCGCCCCCCGGTGGTAACAGGAAGTGGCCAGGTTTTCCTTTAACGTGTACTGATGGCACATAGTTGACCCCATCAACTTCATTCCACTTCTAAAACATGCAGAACTAGTTGGTGAAGCTACACCATGAACGCTGTGAAGCTACGAGCAATGGCGTCCGCGTAGCGACGTGGCGACTGTTGTCCCTCGCCATGAAATTACGTTTGCCCTTTTGATGGCTTTAATAAACTCGTATCATCATGAAAATTGATACACAGGTAGAGGGTGGGATGGTCTTTGATCTGATAGGGCGGCGCCTGTGGGCGGGGCCAAATGCCTCTACAGCGCCCCCTTGAAATTTTCAAAACCCCCTCCCCATAGGGGTTTTTTTGGAGTTGGAAGATGAAAATCGGTACACATGTGTAAGTTGTCAAGGCGAACAAAAAAGTCTCTTGCACCATTGGTCTATTACAAACAGATAGTCGGCCATTTTGATTTTACTCGCCATTTTGGCGTGATTTCCACACTTAGTACTTTAATCAACTTCTCCTTGGGATTTTGTCCGATTCACTTCAAATTGGCTACAGACCATCGAGATGCCATGCTGATCATTAGATGTGCAGCTCAGATCTCTACGTCAAGGGGCGTGGCCAACATGGCGCCGACATTTCTGATCCATCGCCATGCATATTCAAGCAGCTCTCTCTCCTACATACTTCATCCAAACTGCTTCAAACTTTCTGTACATGATCAGAGCCCCTCCCTCAACGTCTCCATGTGCTCATAAGCAATCTCACTCATGTCGCCCCCTTGTGGAAACAGGAAATGCAGTGTTTTGCATCAACATTGTGCGATTTGCTCGAAACTTCACACGTTTGATCAGGGTCAGCCCCTGAACACCCCTACCCGCATCTGGCATCGTAGCGCCACCTGGTGGACGAACAACACATTGCATTTTCCCGCTCCCGCAACGCTTTTTCGCCCTTTTCGCTTCGCACCACCGCCTCCGCGCGCCTCAGGCCCCCGCGGTCGCATGGGTTGAGCGAGGGCCCGTCATCGCCGCTTGCGGCTTTAATTATTCTTTATTATTCTTTCGCGACTTCGTGCCCCAAAATGGCCCCTTTCCCCAACTTGAAAATGCATGAAATTTTGCACACGCCACCAGACAGCCAAAAATTGTCATCTGATGGGGTTGTCGCATATGGGCGTGGCCTATTGGCGAAATGGCGCCCCCTAGAAATTTTCAAAAGATCAGCCCCGCCTCTGTGTTTGACATAGACACCTGAAATTTGGTGGGCTTTTAGAACATGCCAGGACGCACAAAAAATCCTCTTATTGTCATGGTCAAATGTCAACAGGAAGTCGGCCATTTTGAATTGAAGTTTTGACCTTCTCGATCTAACTCCTCCCACAAATTTTGCCCGATCGACTTCAAATTCACTACAGACCACTGATATGCCATGTGGATGAAAAGTTGTGCTCCGCGTGTCTCTAGGTCAAACGGCGTGGCTACAGTGTTGTCGTTAAGTTTGGCGCCTTTTCGTTTGCTCGCCATTTCACCTTCGAAATGATGCTCCGCCCACACACTTCATGCTATCAACGTCAATCTTGCTCCAAATGACGGTGGCTCCATCCTGAACATTTTGATGTATAAACTTCCCATGTACCTCCTACCGCTCCTCGTTGGTAACAGGAAGTGTCCTGCTTGTTGCCTTTATTTTTCCTCGCCATTTCCCCTTACAGCTCCTGTCACGCCCACATACTTCATCCTATCAACGTCTATCGTGGTGAACATGACGATGGCTCCGTCCTGAACATTTTGATGTATAGACTTCCCAACTACGCCCACCGGTGGTTGCAGGAAGTGACACTGCTTTACACATTCACTTACATGGGCAGATTCAATTAGAATTTCCCATGGCTCAGTCAGGTCAGGTCAGTCAGGCACTGAACAAACCTGATACAAATACTCCCTCCGGTGGTCATGACCTGCTTTACACTTACATTACACTTACAAGGCTCTACCGCCCACATACTTCATTCTATCAGCCTCAAATTTCCTGAAGATGATGATGGCTCCACCCTGAACGCTCTGATGTATATCACGCCCACTTAACTCAATGCGCCCCCCGGTGGTAACAGGAAGTGACCAGGTTTACACTTACATTGTCCGATTTAATTCAAACTTCAGGGGTTTGATCCCGGTCAGGCCCTGATCACACCTACCCACATCTGGGTTCATACAAGTGTGCCCCCTGGTGGTAACAGGAAGTGACCTGGCTTACACTTACATTGTCCGATTCAGTTCAAACTTCAGGTGTTTGATCCCAGTCAGCCCCTGATCACACCTACCCACATCTGGGTTCATACAAGTGTGCCCCCTGGTGGTAACAGGAAGTGAACTGTTTTACATTTACATTGTCCAATTTAGTTCAAACTTCAGGTATTTGATCCCAGTCAGCCCCCGAATGCCCCTACCCGCATCCGGCTTCGTTGCGCCACCTGGTGGACGAACCTCACATTGCGTTTTTTGACTCCCGCAGCGCTTTTTCGCCCTTCTCGCTTTGCGCCACGGCCCCCGCGCGCCTCAGGGCCCCGCGGTCGCATGGGTCGAGCGAGGGCCGATCATCGCCGCTTGCGGCTTTAATTACAATTTATTATTATACAACATCTCACAGTCAGACATCTTTAGATCTGTGCAAAACATGGTAGGGACCCACCTAAGGTTATGTAAGTCAAAATGATACTGTAGGGGAGGTATACACCCATCAGGCATATACCACATCTTTAATATTTGCTGCCAAATACACAACAGTGCGACGCACTCTGTATCCTGACAGCTTTCTGCCAGAACCAGCATGAACTTGTTCAGCAGTCTGAGCAACAGTAGCTGGTCTGTTGAATTGGACCACAAGGGGCAGCCTTTGCTCTCAATGGGATAGTAGAATGAAGAGGTTTTGGCTAGAGTGCTGGAATAAAACAGTAACATCACTTTCATTGAGTGGTGAGCCTCATGCGCCCCATAGTGGCAGGATGTGGGTATTGCAAAAATGCCAGAAAACCTATTCAGTACAATTATGTGCTGCCTACTTGCTTCTAAACGGATGAAAACGGCCGGGTTTTTGCTTTTAGGTATCTTGCTCATATTAAGTCATGCTTATAATTTGCTTATTTCAAAATGTAGATTGTAACCTTAATGTAGACAACTATTTTGTTTTGTTTTTACCTAAGTGACTGGACCCATAGACATTGAATTTGATGTTTGATGATACCCTGCTAATTAAAGGGATAGTAGCATTTTTTTTAAAGTGGGGTTGTATGATCTCCAAATAGCCCCTAAGAACTTTAATTGCAGTAGAAGACTCTCTGCACTCCTCCCGTTAGCAACGCCAGCCCATAGCCCTTACGCTAGGAGTACACTGGGAACGTCCACGACGCGGTACGTGAGCGGGGCGGAGCGGAGCGTTTTACCTGCTACACTAGGCACGGAAGGGACGCGTCCGCGGCTTCACTGTGTTTGTTGTTGCAGCTCAGCTTCACCTTGTTCAGCCTACAGTAAATGAGTGCACTTTATGTATCTCAACACATTTTGTACACCCCTCCTGTTAAAATGGACTGGCGGTACATTTTTCACAGGTAATTTGCTGACTATGTAGGGTTTGCAAGTGCAAACTGTATTAAATGGCATCAATTAACTGTTTAACTACACGGCGTGGATCCACAATGTAAAGAAAACAAACCCCATGCTGCTGGCTTTGCTTCTGGTACATGAGACATTCATTTTAATCACTTTAAAACGTAATATAGTCGTTTTATACACAGTTCTCTGTAGTTTTCTACCTGCTGGAGGGCTGCGTAGCCGCGCGACGAGGAAATAAAATAGACTCGGCGCGAAAAAGAAGGGAAACGCCGCGCGACGGCCGCTGGAGTACGCGTCGCTCACACGGCCGGTGGAGGAGCTTCCGTTGACTGAATGGGTGCGAGCTGCTGCGGGTGTCGCGCGACACACGTTTCGCGTCGCGGCCGCTCCCAGTGTATTTCAGCCGTTAGCCTCGTAAACCAGCCTCCCCCTGAAATGCATTTAATTTCATTTCAGAGGGGGAGTCTGGCCTCATCCCCGTTGTAACCGTTTCACCAGAAATCGTCTGACAACCGAGCCAATCAGCGTCGCCGCTGTGATGGACACAGCACGTTGGCCAATCAGGGACCGAAGAAGAACAGCGATAACGTCTTTTCCTCCAAGAAACTCAACAAGCGCCGACTCTTGCTCTAGTTTAAGTTCTGTAATTGATGGTATTTCATTTAGAACTTCCCTTACTGCTGTTTTTACGCCGCTGTTTGGCGCTCCGCCATGTTTGTTGTAGGTGAGTCCAGTCCATGTAGTGATGTTTTCAGGCCCTGATTGGCCAACGTGCTGTGTCAATCACAGCGGCGACGCTGATTGGCTCGGTAGACGGCCGATTTCTGGCGAAACGGTTTCAACGGAGATGAGGCCAGACTCCCCCTGAGAAATGAAATGAGATGCATTTCCGGGGGAGGCTGGTTTACCAGGCTACATAGTCCTGCCCAGAGATTTACAACAAACATTGTTGTGAATGGACCCAAAGAAACGACCTATTTTCACGGCCTAAAAGAGGTTTTACCTGAAAAAAAAAACACAGTTCCATTGTTCACTATAATATAATTTTTTCCAGCCCTTCAAAGTGCAGGAAAAACACTGTTTTTATTTGGACCTAACCAACTCACGTATCCCTCCGCCCAGGGTTAGCGCCTGCAGATCAGCAGTTGGTTAGCTCCAAATAAAAACTGTGTTTTTCCTGCACTTTGAGGGGCTGGAAAAAATTATATTATTGCAAACAATGGAACTGTTTTTTGTTGTTGTTAGGTAAAACCTCTTTTAGGCCGTGAAAATAGGCTGTTTCTTTGGGTCCATTCACAACAATGTATGTTGTAAATCTCTGGGCAGGGCTATGGGCTGGCGTTGCTAACGGGAGGAGTGCAGAGAGTCTTCTACTGCAATTAATTAATGAATTAATACTTAGGGGCTATTTGGAGATCATACAACCCCACTTTAAAAAAATGCTATCCCTTTAAGCTGCACAGACATGTGGTGCACGTACCAGTATAGCACATCTGTATATTAAAAAAAAACAAGTTCATTTGATTTATTACAATATATCTGAATTTATATAAAGTGTCGTTAAGTATTACTATAGTTTAAGAGACAGAGAATAACTTCTGCAGTTACATGTTACTTTACAGGTAGGCTAATTATCTCAGTGGCCTTCTACAATAATAATAATAAAACTGTTCGAAAAGGAGCTGTAGCCTACAAATAAACTTGCCTTGCCTTAATTGCCTGAAGAGAGTTGGAGAGTTTTCTCCAGGAGTCTGGCACTTCAAGCATGTGGAGAAGAAAGGAAATGTCTTTTTTAGCAAAATATTGTGAACCTCAAAAAAAGCAAATTAGACTTTAAAACATCTGACAAAGCAAAATGTTCTGAGTGTAGAATAGGTGTCTTTTTAATAAAGTCAAATATGAAAACAATGGCTTTTTCCCCCCCCAACAGCTTTATTTAAAATTAGTTGACAAGTACAAGTAGTATACAGGGAACAGTATGATGAAAATACAAAGAGCATGTGCCAAGGGTGATGTTCATTACACAACAATGTTATACATATTACAAAAGTCTATGGTTTTAAAAGCCTTTTCATTTGCTGATTTGGTGATAAGCTTAAAATAAAGTTCCATTTCTTTTTGAAAAACATAAAAACAAGGGGTTTTCTATTTTACTTTTATGAATATTTAATTTTGCAAGAAATAAAAACAGATTCATTAAAAAGTAACATTTTCCTTCTTTCTTAGGGTAATTATGGAAACCAAAAACAACATTTTCCCAAAGTAAAATAAAGTCTATAGTGAGAGAGTCATTAATAAATTTGCTAAGGTCTGCCCATAGTTTTTTCATTGTGAGTAGAGTGAGAACTGTTTCTGGATGTAAATTAGTGTAGGCTACAGAAAGAGCAGTTAATTTTAATGTCCCTTTTAATTTGTTGCATATAAAGATTAGCTGGATGATATGAAAACAATGGCTCTTGCTTTGAAAGGGCAACCAGGAAGTGCAGCTTTTCCTGACTTTCCTGACGCTCTTCACGTGAGGCTGTCCCCGCTGCTACTTGGTCCAACTCAGCACTTTCACACAGAACAAACCTCCACAGAGATCGGGGACGAGCCGACCGGTCAGGACTGACACACGGAGAATGACAGACGGAATCTAGGCAGTCAGTCACCTGCTTCTCTCTGCACCTGCTGCGATCTGCAGCTTCCTTCTCCATCAAACTGCGGAGACGAGCATCGTTTCAGTTGGAACTAGCGGAGGCTGACGCGTCTCTCTCAGCACCGTCACCGGCACACGGATTACCGGGAATGGGATAGAGATTCTTCCGTCAGTAAAGTGTCGTCATCGGCCGCCGCCGTTATGCGAATGTGGTGAATTTAGGACACATTTGGACCGGGGGGTGGGGGGCCGAGGGGGGTGGGGGGGACAAGATGGGATTCCTGCACCAGCTCCATCTCTTGCTGTGGAAGAACATCGCTTTGAAAAGAAGGGGCCCGGTAAGACAGGATGCCTTTTCACTTCAAAGTCATCTTTATTGTGGGTCTTTGGAGAAGTGATGGGCGGAGGATGAGCTTGCTGAGCTGCTGTTGATTTGGGGCTAATTGGGCCTGTAGGCTACCTGTCTGTCTCTGTCTGCAAATGTCCCCATCACACATTGGAATAATCCACATTGGTTCAGTTTCAGGTGATTGTCTGAGGCTTGGTCTGTTTATGAGCTTCTGTCAAACAGGTTGTTGTTTGTGGACTTGTATCCTATAGTTCAACTGCAGTCTATAGCCTGAACATTGAATAGGCCTATGCAGTGATTATAAGCCTAGGATGTGTTGTCAGGAGTTAAGTCCTTATTTGATTATATCCATTAGAAGCCAATTATTTTATAGTGTTCTAAGAAAATGTCATGTGAAAGTGAAGAAATTGCCGTGGGATGGCTGCATGTTGCCAAGCTAAAGGGTTAATCTGTAGCCTATCGCTGGCATGAATTTGTAAGAAGAAGCAGTTGAAGTGTTTTCCCTCTGTTTTTTAACAGCGGCAGCCTATTGTTGTGCTTGTGTTTATTAAGAATAGCTTCAATTATGACCATAGAGAATAATTCATGTTCATCTACTGTCTTTGTTCACAGCTTCTGACATTTATATGTGAAGATTAATATAAAAAAAATGAAATGCCACAAGACTGCACCCTCTGCTCTTCTCTCGCTCCCCCCCCCCCCCCAGTACCATACTTTGGCATTTTTATCTACCCCATACTGTACAAGCCTTTAGACTTCTATAGGAAATTCTTCTTGTCTTTAAAGGGATAGTATCATTTTTTTTAAAGTGTGGTTGTATGATCTCCAAATAGCCCCTAAGTACTTTAATTGCAGTAGAAGACTCTCTGCACTCCTCCCGTTAGCAACGCCAGCCCATAGTCCTGCCCAGAGATTTACAACATTGTTGTGAATGGACCCAAAGAAACGGCCTATTTTCACGGCCTAAAAGAGGTTTTACCTGAAAAAAAAATACACAGTTCCATTGTTCACTATAATATAATTTTTTCCAGCCCTTCAAAGTGCAGGAAAAACACAGTCTTTATTTGGAGCTAACCAACTGCTGATCTGCAGGCGCTAACCCTGGGCGGAGGGATACGTGAGTTGGTTAGGTCCAAATAAAAACTGTGTTTTCCTGCATTTTGAAGAGCTGGAAAAAATTATATTATAGCCAACAATGTGTCTGTGTATTTTTTTTCAGGTAAAACCTCTTTTAGGCCGTGAAAATAGGCCGTTTCTTTGGGTCCATTCACAACAATGTATGTTGTAAATCTCTGGGCAGGGTTATGGGCTGGCGTTGCTAACGGGAGGAGTGCAGAGAGTCTTCTACTGCAATTAAAGTACTTAGGGACTATTTGTAGATCATACAACCACACTTTAAAAAAATGCTACTATCCCTTTAAAGCCCCAGAAGCCTATGCAACTTATTTGGCTTTTTCAGGGCTGCCCCTGACCAAAATGGGGCCCTCAGCAAAAAAACTTCTTCAGGCCCCACTATAATCGATTATAATGCAAACTACAACCACTAATAGTGGCAGTACTTCTACTTCTACTAATATTAATTTAATTTAAAAAAAAATATTGCTAATTGCTATCTATTATTTCTATTATTGCCATTATTATCATCATTATCATTAGGCTACAACTACAATCCTAATAAAACATACTGCCCTCTGTCAACTGAAGTATCAAATACACTCATTTCTATCAATATATTTATCTCTAATATCTCCTCCTAAGCTGCTTGTCATAGATTAAATTCACCAACAGATGGCGACATTTTACATCCATTAAAATAACATTAGCCAAATCCTTGTGTGGTGATAAAATACATTTTAAACTTTTGCCGAAAATACGACCAACAACTGATAAATCTACCTCTGCCTTTCAACAGAGGTGAATGAGTTAGGGTTAATTGCTGCCATCTTCTATCTATGCGTGCAAGGAAATTTCCTTTGGTGAATTCTTGTCCTTTGAACACATTGCTATATCAATACACTGTAAAACTACTATTTTAATTATAGCTGTCTATCGTCCTCTGAAATCCAAGCATGGCTTTATGGAAGAGGTCTCCATAGATTACGACTGCATTATCATATCTGGTGACTTTAATATTCATATTGATGTTGAAACAGATCCAGATGCCACAAACTTTATTAGTGTGTTAGAGGCATTTGATTTCTCACAGCATGTCCGTGGATCAACCCACAAGGGACATACTCTTGATCTTATCATCAAAGGACTTAAAGTAACATTACGGAGTTTTTCGGCCTTAAAATAATGTTTCCAGACTCATTGAAAATTAACGACTTACATATAAACACGCAAAAAAAATATCAATTCTCATATCACTTGACCTCAGTGCCGCTTTTGTGGTGTATTCACTTAATAACTCACAGGACGGAGTCACTCTTACTGCACATTGCATTTACTTAGCTCGTGGCAAAACCCGGAAATCCGTACATATCCCAGCATCCTCTGGTACACTCAGGTAACTACGGCACAACCAAAGTCACAAAATACAAAACTCAAAGTTTAATACATCACATCACCCCTCTTTTTAAATGAAAGTACTCTTTTGTTACTCTATATTCAGCATTTAAATAATCAGTGCCTTGTATTATTATACAAACCTTTTTAAACCAAATATGACAATGTCTTAAACAAACTCCTTTGTGTTGTTTTAAATTGTGCATCTTTTTTTTTTTAACAGGTACAATGTGACAGAACGATACTGAGAGAACACAGTAGTTACACCATTACTACATTGACCATCTTAGCTCAACTGTAACCTAGCTTTGCAAAGAACATTATTTATCAACATCTTAAGGTTCATAGCGCTCAGGTGGCTTCCTTTCTCGGCCTGAGCGGCGCATCGTCTGAGATGCTGCTGGCAGCTCTGCACTGTCCACGTGCACGAGATCAGCACTGGGTGGCACACTATCTTGGAGCACATTAGGCTGGGTGGACGTGTTGGTGTCAGAGGTCGTACAGTCAGTGTCCATGTTGAATCCATCAGCTGGGACACGAGATCTCAACTGATCCCCATGTCTCCTGTATGTTAAATCAGTCTCTGTTCCTTGCACTTTGTAGGACACTGGTCCTGTCTGCTGCACAATAACTCCGGGAATCCACTTCTCTCTTCCCCCCGCTGTATTTTGCAAATACACAGGGTCGTCCGGGGAGAAGGGCCTGCTCACTGCCCGCTGGTCATGATAGAACTTCTGCATGTACTGCTTTTTGCGAACCGAGACAGACGTGTCAGGAAGTAGCAGGTCCAGGCGCGTTCGCATGCGTCTGTTCAGGAACAAGTCTGCAGGTGACTGACCAGTGGTGCAGTTTGGTGTACAGCGGTACTGCATCAGGAACACAGAGACTTTGTCCTCAATGTCCAGTGTGGTCTGAGAAAGCTTCTTCATGCCATTTTTAAACGTCTGTACCGCTCTGCCAGACCATTAGAAGCAGGATGGCCAGGGGCGCTTGTAGAATGCAGAATTCCATTCTGACACATGAAGTTCTTAAACTCTGCATATGTGAACTGGGTTCCGTTGTCAGTTACAACATGCTCTGGAAGACCATATGCGGCAAATAGTCTCCTCAGTCTCGTGATGGTGGCTTGTGAGGAAGTGCTGGACATTCTGAAAACCTCTAGCCACTTAGTAGGCATCCACAACTATCATGAAGGTGTGACCTAAGAAGGGGCCTGCAAAATCTATGCGCAGCCTTTTCCAGCTCTGCCCTGGAAACTCCCAAGGAGGCATCCGTTGCTCCATCTGACAAGACTCGCAGGATTTGCAGACCTGCTCCACCTCTGTGTCAACCTTGGGCCACCACACATATTTGCGTGCTAGAGCTTTCATCTTCACAACTCCTTGATGCCCAGAATGTAACTCTTTCAACACAATTTTCCTCTGTTTCTCAGGTAACACCACTCTAGTGCCCCAGAGTACGCACCCACGTTCAGCTGACAGTTCATATCTGCGTGTGTGGAATGGTTTCAGACTATTGTCCACATCATCAGGCCAACCGTTCATAATGTATTTCAGAACCTTGGCTAGCACACTGTCTGTGCGTGTGGCACGTGCGACTTTCATTCAATGGTGCTTGCATTAAATGTTCAGTCAATATTGCATGAATGTTCTCTGATATGGCGGCTGTCCCAACATCACTTATGTCAGGTAGTGGGACTCTGGACAGCCCGTCTGCATTGCTGTGTTTCTCTGACGCACAGTACTCGATGCAATAGTCATAAGCAGAGAGAATGATAGCCCACCTTTGAATCCGGGCGGCAGCCATAGTAGGCAGGCATTTGTGTTCTCCAAAAAGAGTCAGCAAAGGCTTATGGTCAGTGACAAGCTTGAATTTCCTCCCCCATAAGTATTGATGGAACTTTTTGACTCCGAAAATCAAGGCCAGTCCTTCTTTTTCAATCTGAGAGTATTTTTTTTCCGCTGGAGCCAGCGTTCGTGACGCATAAGCAATGGGACGGATCTCTCCAGTTGGCATCTCATGTTGAATGACAGCTCCTATGCCATAAGCTGATGAGTCACAAGCCAAGGTGAGAGGTAGGTTAGGGTCATAGTGCACGAGGATCTTGTCACTTGTGAGCAACTTTTTGCACTCTTCAAAAGCCTTTTACTCTGATTTCTTCCACACCCATTCAACCTCATCTTTCAACAGTCTATAGAGCGGAGTTAGTACAGTGCTCTGGTTAGGCATAAATCTTCCATAATAGTTCACTAGCCCCAAGAATGCTCTCAGTTCATTCACGCAGGAGGGTGCTGGTGCCTCATTGATGGCTTTTATCTTGTCTGGAGATGGGTGAATGCCCTGGTTATTCAAAACATGTCCCAAGTATTCAATCTGCTTTTTACCAAATTCACATTTGGATTTCTTGACTCTCAAGCCGCTCTCTTGGAGCCTCTGTAGAACTTTCTGCAGCTTTTCCAGATGATCTTGTTCAGTTTTTCCTGTAACTAACTAGGGATGCACCGATTGAGAAATTTTGGGCCGATGCCGATGCCGATGTTTAAAATAACAACATGGCCGATGGCCGATGGCCGATGCCGATGTTTTTACTTTGTGTTATTTATTTTGTCTTTGGTGCCACAGAAACATTACTGAACTATTTTAAGTCTTTCAGCTCTTCATAATACTATTATTTAATGAGCATAAATTCAATGAGACAAATTTATGAAACAAAAACAACTTTTAATTGTCATTTTTTGTTGACATTAACCTTAACATGACAAGTTCTTTCTGAAAAATTGCCCAAAAGCCCTCTTAGACTGTTGACTAATCAGTGATGAAAATATTTATTCAGCACTTACATTGCCCAACAAAATTATTTGAGTGTTTCTAGCTTGACAAACACAAACTTAGTCAAGGAGAAGTTCTTTTTACACCTTTTTTTTTCTTTCAGTAGGCTACCTTGCCCAGAAAAAATATTTGTCAAAAATAAAATGTACATCCAGTGTCAAAACAATTGGAAAATAAATAAAATATGTTAATAATAAATACAAACATAAATAAATAGGGCTATGTTTTTCAACTTCAATTTTTTATACAGAATAAAACATTTCAGACGTTTTAGAACTTATGGGCTGGAACATGGGGAATCTTTATGAAACAAAATCAGCCTCTTGGGAAAAACAGTCCCATAGTGGGCCTCCTCTTCATTAAGAGTGCGTGTGTGTATCTCTCACCTACTTCTTAGTAAGATGCATGTTTTTCTTTACAAAGATAAGCATCTCTGCCTTATTGCAGCAAAGCCTATTTCTCTTTTCATCCAAGACATGAGACACAGAGCTGAACAGCCGCTCGCTCTCTGTGCTTGTGCATGGTGCACTAAGATATCTGCATGCCATTTCTGCCAGTCCTGGAAAACGCTGTTTATTATTTCTCCAAAAGCCGAGCGCAGTCTCACTTCTGGGAATGGGGGCCTCTGACAAGAATATATCAAGTTGTTGGGATACAGAGGTACTTGGCCTTTCTGGTCCATTCTCCTCCAGGATCTCCTCGAACATGTCATGCAGGGAGGGTCCTGCTCCGCTGGGTCGTTGCCTCTTGCGCTGTAGGTGTGCGCTCTCTCCATCACGCGTCTCATCCTCTGCTCCGGCAGCAGGCAACAGGTGCGCATGAAGTATTGCTCGGGCGCGTTGTTTAACATCCTCATCAAAGTAGCGATCTTTGTATCTGGCATCCAACAATGTAGCAATACAGAACAGGGGATCACACTCGATTTGATCGAAGCGTTTGTTTACAGCATCCAGTAATGCAGTCTTTGTTGTTTTAACGCCGTGGTCGGTGTCAGTCTGCTTGCTCAGAAGACGTCTCAGGGCTCTCACAGAGGGAATGACATCAGCAGCTGATGCCGCTGAGGAGCTTATTTCTCTGGTCAATTGTTCAAACGGGGAGAGCAGTGTTATAAAGTTTTCAATTAATTGCCACTGCTGCGCACTGAGAGTGGCGGGGAGGTCATAGTCTGCGGCATATGAAGCAAGTGCGCGCTTTTGTTCAAGCATGCTTTCTAACATGTAGAATGTACTATTCCAACGAGTGGATATATCCTGCTGTAGCCTTTTTGGTTTCATCCCCAACTCGATCTGCACAGCCTGGAGACGCGAATAGGCGAGGGGTGAATGTTTAAAGTGGCCGACTATTTTTCGGCAAATAGTCACAGCATCTGTGACGCTGCGCTGGCTAAAAACACCATCATGGATCGCAAGTTGCAGAGTATGTGCCACGCAGCCAAAACTAGTCAGACCACTGTCCATCATAGCTTTCGTCATGTTCCTAGCATTATCTCTCACCACAGCATGCACTTTTGTTTTCTCAATGCTCCATGTCTGCAACATTTTTTCAAATGCTTCCGATATGGCAGCTGCGGTGTGTGTGCCCGTGAACTCCTGCGAGTGCAGCACTGCTTTTATCAGGTTGAAGTCCGTGTCAATCCACTGTGCTGTGAGGCTAAGCATGCTCACGGGGCTGACATCTGAACTCCAAATATCAGTGGTAAAACTGATTGCGGCGATGTCACGGGTCAGTAGCTCATGAATGTGTGTAGCCACAATGTTGTGGATTTCTGGGAGACAGACCTCGGCGAAGTGACGTCGGCTTGGCACCGTATAGCGTGGCTCCATAAACTGCATCAGACTCCGAAACCCCACGTCCTCCACTACGGAGAAAGGCTGGTCATCTAGAGCGATGAACTCCATCACCTTGTTTGTTATTTGTTTCGCTCTGGCGCTGTCTGGAGCCAGCTGTTTGACTTTCTCAAAAGCAGTGTCAATTAAAGTCTGGCTCTTGCCGGCGGTGGCTGTTGTAGCTTTCTTGGCAGCTTCATTTTTTCGTTTGTGGTCAGCTTGCAGGTAATCGCTGTACACCGCCGCGTGCCTGCTTTTCAAATGCCCGATTAGATTTGAGGTGTTAAACGTCTTTCGGTCAGTCCCACCTCGTGAAATGCTCGTTTGACACGCATTGCAAATTGCGCGGCGGGGATCGTCCTCCGACACGGTGAAATATTCCCACACGGCCGCCATCTTCTTTTAACTGACTAAAAGTGTGCTGCCGCCCTCGTGTGGGCATAGTTATATCTCCCCCCCCAATAAAGGAAAAAAGAAAGGTTCCTCCCGAGCAGAGTTCATGCGTTCATGCAACACTTAAATCAACATAAACATCGGCCACTGCCATCGGTAAATGTCTTATTTTTTTACCGATGGCCGATGGCAGTCAACAAGCCGAACATCGGCCGATGCCGATGGTCAACCGATGCATCGGTGCATCCCTATAACTAACAGGTCATCCAAATAGACGACAACATCCAGATCTTTCATGAGATTTTCCATAATTCTTTGAAAAATGGAAGGCGCAGAGCTGACACCAAAAGCCAGTCTATTGTACACAAATAATCCTCGATGTGTATTGACAGTCAGTAGTTTCTTTGACTCCTCGTCCAGAAGGACTTGCTGATATGCAGAGGCGAGATCAATCTTTGAAAACACAGTCCCACCACTGAGTGTGGCCATTAGCTCCTCAATTCGGGGCAGGGAATAGGTCTCCGTAGTGGCAGCCTGATTCACTGTTAATTTGTAATCCCCACACAGTCGTATTGTGTTGTCTCTTTTCACTACAGGTACCACCGGAGCAGCCCACTCACTGTGTTTGACAGGTGATATTATACCAGCCTTCTCCAGTCGGTCTAGCTCAGCGTCCACTCTCGACTTCATGGCAAATGGCAATGGGCGGCTCTTACAAAATTTTGGGCTAACATCAGGATTTACAATTATTTTTGCCGTAATGCCCTTTAATGTGCCCAGTTCATCTTTAAATACTTCAGGGTGCATTTCCAGCACATCTTCAATTGATCTTGGTTGCTGCATTTCACTGACATGTTTTATTTCTTTCCAATCCAGGATTATCTTTTGCAACCAGTTCCTGCCACACAATGCTGGGCCTGCACCTTTAATCACAATCAGGGGCAGCTGTTCTCTTTGTTGTTTGTAGCCCACAACAACTTCAAATTGCCCCAACACAGGCATCACTTCTCCTGTGTAAGTCTTTAGCTTGATGCTGGCAGTGCCTAGTGGTTGCCCTGGGAACTTCGCCTGAAACAGTTTTTCTGAAATAATGGTTACCGCAGCCCCAGTGTCAATCTCCATCTCAATGTCTTTGTCATTTACCATAAAGTTCGCTCTGAAAGCTTGTTTACACTCCTGGGCGCTCGTTAGTGTAAACATGGGCAGCTCAGCCTCTTCTGCCTCCACATACTTTGTGCTCTTTTCAGAATGTCTATAACGTTTTTTGTGTGTTTGAGCAGTTGTCATTTTTCCTTTACATGCTCTCTTAATGTGTCCCGTTTTTCCACAACTGTGACATTTTAAATCTTTGAAGTGACAAACATCTGCACTGTGGTTTTTACCGTTACATCTGTAACACTTCCTCCCCGCTGAGTTGGAGGCTCGCGCCTCCACGGCGTGCACCGGCTCCTGCCTCCGAAGCTGCTGCGCATCCTTCTCCGCCGTCTCCATATTCAGCGCGACCTCGAACGCCCGTGCAAAGGTCAGGTGGGGCTCGGAAAGCAACCGCCGCTGGCAGGCCTCATTGCGGATCCCACTCACGAACTGGTCCTGTAGCGCGTCGTCCAGCGTTGCCCCGAACTCACAATGAACCGCACACTGCTTCAGCTCAGCAGCATAGCTCGTCACAGTCTCATCCATCCTCTGGTTGCAGCGGTTAAAACGGAATCTTTCCGCAATTAACAATGGCTTGGGCTCAAAATGAGCAGTCAGTATGTCCACAATTTGGTCATAAGTCTTATCTCCGGGCTTCTCCGGCTGCACCAGATTTCTTAATAGTCCATAAGTTGTTGCTCCCATGACGGTTAGCAACGTAGCCACCTTCTTGTCATCGTCGATGTCGTTCGCGGTGAAGAAGTGTTCCACCCGCTCGACATATGCTGACCATGGCTCGGTCTTCGGGACAAACTCTCCAATATTGCCTATCACTAGCCAGGCTAGCGCCGCCTAATGTTTCCGGCCAATTTCATTTGCCTCAACCATATAGTCAGGAAACTAGTAATGCGTTTGGGTCCTGGCGGATGGACCAATCAGCGAACAGATGGGGAACTGAAGGCGAAGCCGTTGAACTCAAGCGTCAAGCTAACCTATGAGCTTCACCGGTGTATAGCCCACGTGACCACCAAGCAGCAGCGATTAGTTGAGGAAACGTAAGCAACCGCCCCCCGGAAGCAAATGAATCCCTATGGCTCGTGATCAGACGCTATATGAAATGCAATGAAATAAGCGGCTGATGCATCAGGCTACCCCTGCCTATCAGCAATGCCATAATGTCCAAATTGTCCTCGTCGCCAATTTTCTGTGGTGTATTCACTTAATAACTCACAGGACGCAGTCACTCTTACTGCACATTGCATTTACTTAGCTCGTGGCAAAACCCGGAAATCCGTACATACCCCAGCATCCTCTGGTACACTCAGGTAACTACGGCACAACCAAAGTCACAAAATACAAAACTCAAAGTTTAATACATCACAGCTTTTGACACGGTTGACCATAATATTCTACTGGAGCGGCTTGAACGATGGGTCGGCCTATCCGGAACCGCTCTCAGATGGGTTAAAACGAGTGCTGTCCAAGTTAACGCGTTAACTTTGGAGATTAATTTTAAACACTTGACGCGTTCAAAAAAATTAACGCAATTAACGCTGTTTTGTTTATCTCTGGTGGTGATTGACTGTTACCTATGCCCGTTAAGTGTGCAGGTTGCAGCAGACAAAGCATACCGGCTCCTTTGGGAGAGCAGTGTTGAAATTCCTGCACTCTGCTGGGGTGTATGAGGGGATTTAGTTAATTAGTTCTGTTTATAACCTGTGGAGGGCAGCAGGACAGCGTACAGCCTGATGGAACACAAGAAGAAGAAGATCGTAGCCAGCGGCTGTATGCTGTTGTGTTGTTATTCTTCACTTTATTCGTTTTTTTTTTTTAAAAATCCATGCGAGTAAGTAACCGCTTAGATGATTAGTTTATCCACATGACGATGAAGTTTGCTCTGACGACATTCTCAGAGCAGTAACGCTGCACCAGCAGCGACCGTAGCGCATAGATGTGGAGCACCACAGAGGCAGCAGCCCGGTCTGCAGAGCCGCCGGTCGGCCGGGTAGCTGGACCAAGTGGGGGAGTTGGGTAAGACAGAGAGCCAAGGCGAAACTCAGTGGAGCACCACAGAGGCAGCACCTGTGGTGTGCAGAGCCAGGAGGTCGGCCGGTAGCTGGAAAATCAGCGTCGTCCCCGGGGTAAGACAGAGATCAAAGCCTGGACCGTCAGGACGGAGCACCATCAGAGGCAGCGCCCACTCTGAGAGCCGCCGGTCGGCAGTTTACACAGCGTTACTGTCCCCGGGATAAGACAGAGAGCCAATCAGGGCGACCGTTCAGCTGAGCACCACAGAGACAGCGCCCCTCTGAGAGCCAGTGGGTCGGCAGTTTACACAGCGTCGTCCCCGGGGTAAGACAGAGAGCCAAGCAGCGACCGTAGTGGAGCACCACAGAGGCAGCATCTTGGTGTGCAGAGCCGCCGGTCGGCCGGTAGCTGGACAGCGTCGTCCCCGGGGTAAGACAGAGAGCCAAGCAGCGACCGTAGCGGAGCACCACAGAGGCAGCACCCCAGTCTGCAGAGCCGCCGGTCGGCCGGGTAGCTGGACAGCGTTGTCCCCAGGGTAAGACAGGGAGCCGAACTCAACCGCAGGTCTTTAGAGATTCACCGCCGACTGGTTTCATTCTTTTTAGATTAGTTACTGAATGTTTGTTTAGTTGTTAGTTTGTTTGAATGAAAAGTGAAACTTCATGTGTGAACAGAAGCGCAGCGCTGCCTTGGAGATGTACACAAATCACCACCTACAGATCATAAAACAATTAACTGATCAGTCTATTCAATTTAATTTATTGAGGGAAAGTCTGTGATGTGGTTGTGTTTTCGTGCACGTCGACAACACAACTGGTAGGAAAAAAAGGGAAAAGATGTGCATAAGTGGAGTGGTCTTGATGGCAACCTGCACTTCAACACGTGTAGGCCTGGGTTGTTTTGTTATTCTGTTGGAGAATATAAGCAAGCAGCCTTTTTCTCACAGGAGAGAAACTGTGTTTAAAGTTTAAAGAAAGTCATTAAAAATAGTCTTTGAATGTAAATATATAGCCTACGTTTTTGTGTTTATTCTACACTAATTTGATGATTAGCTTCCTACATGAATAAATTGTAAGAGGACAAATGCAGTTTATTCGTTGATAAATTAATCGCAATTAATCTAGATTAATGACAGAAAATTGTGAGATTAATTAGTTTTTTTTTTTTAATCTATTGACAGCCCTAGTTAAAACATATTTAAATGGAAGGAAGTTTTTTGTAAATATTGGGGATTTTGCATCCCACAGGAAGGACATTACATGCGGCGTCCCCCAAGGGTCAATTCTTGGCCCACTGTTGTTCAATCTTTACATGCTTCCACTCTCACAAGTCATACGCAAACATAACACAGCTTTACATCTCACTACATCCTGATGATCTATCTCCCATACAGTCCCTCATTCAGTGTATCAATGACCTTAACCAGTAGCCTAGAAATCTAGACGCCTCCTAGCGGCAGCAAAAATATTTGCTCCGTAGTCTGGCTTGTCAGGCTACTTAACCAGTGGATGACAGATAACTTTTTACAGCTTAACAAAGACAAAACAGAGATACTCATTTTTGGTGCACAAGCTCACAGACATAAAATTGCAACACATCTCAAATCCTTATCCCTGGACAGTAAAATTGAAGCAAGAAACCTCGGTGTAATCATTGACAGTAATCTTAACTTCAAAAGTCATATCAACTACATCACAAGATAAGCATTTTACCATCTGAAAAATATTTCCAAATTGAAGGGCTTCCTGTCACTGTCAGATTCATAGAAACTAATCCATGCATTCATAACAAGCAGATTAGATTATTGTAATGGTTTATTCACTGGACTTCCAAAAACAAGTATTCACAGACTACAGTTAATTCAAAATGCAGCTGCATGCATTCTCACTGGTACAAAAAAGTCTCAACACATCACGCCTGTTCTCAAATCACTGCACTGGTGAGTCTGGTTACCCATTAAAGCAAGACTTGATTTCAAAATTCTGCTCCTGGTTTATAAAGCTTTACATGGCTTTGCACCTCAGTACATAACCGACATGCTCATCAACTACACTCCACCACGAACCCTTAGGTCTACTAGTAATTGCAATCTAGTCATCCCCCTTAGCAACACTAGGCAAGGGGAGGCAGCCTTTTCCATCTATGCCCCACGCGTCTGGAACAAGCTGCATGAGATAGTAAAACAGGCAACATCAGTGATCACATTCAAAAACAAGTTAAAAACTTTCCTCTTCACAACTGCATTTGACTAAATTGTGTGTGTGTGCGTGTGTGTGTGTGTGCGTGTGTATGTAGACGTATATGTGATATTGTTTTGATGTTGCTTTGCTTTGTCTTTAAATTTGCACTTATTTAAATTATTTGCACTATTATTGCATTGTACTATAATTGTTTGTAAAGCGCATTGAGTTTGCCCTTGTTGAGAGTGGTTAAGTGTATGAATGCATGTAACTGTATTTGTCCATGGGGAGGCGCTGTTGCGCTGGATATACACACAATGTAGAAAGAAAAACTCTGTTTTTGTTCCCTCCCTCTCATCCATGCATTTACCTGACTCTCACGGAGAGCAACATGTCTTGGGCACTGAAATAATCTATGCCGGTTGGCTGAAGAGACGCCGTCCTTCTAGAATTATTATTCCGCCGTGAAGTCTACACGTTAACAACCCTGTGCATGAAATGCGCTTTATAAATAAAATTGAATTGAATTGAATTGAATTGAATGCATATGCAGACAAAGGTGCAAATGACTTTCATCTCCAGACCACAGTCCACATCTAGACTAAATGGACTGGAGGCTAGCATCTCTCCTCCTACCTCTGGAGTAGCAGCAGCAGCAGCAGCTGTGCTGAACATGGAGGTTTAGTGCTTGCTTATGCCACATGCTTATGTTTTACTGGGCCGTTGACACCATTAACAGTGTTAACGGTGCCGTTAATACGGCCCAGCACTAACTTGAACAAATACCCACCTTCGAGAGAAGCACGACTTTCCTCTTGTTTTGTGATTGGTCAGATCGATTGCTGTCAACAGTGACGACGGGTGCTGTGTCAGATTACACAAAAAGAAAAGGTCTCTCCTCTCTCTTCTCCTGCCTTGCGCTGACAGCTGATCTTGTAGCGCGCCCCACGGCTGTACATACGCATCCTTTATGCAAAACGGGGCCCCTATTGGATCGCGGGGTCCTACGCACTGTGCATGTTCTGCGTGTAGGCAGGGGGGACCCTGGGCTTTTTTTTTTTTTTTTTTAGCATTTTAGTATCCCTATAATTTTTACTGACCCCAGCCCCTCGATCGTCACCCTCCTCCTCCCATCCAAACCAACCACTCTGACAGGTTTGTGTATCAAGTAGTTTGCCTGAGCCCAGGGAACCCCTAGTTCTGCTGTGGAAACACAGACTAAGACCCCTTTCCCACTGGCCAAAAAACCAGTTTAAACCTGCTAACAATTGGCTTTTGGTGGCAGTGGGAAAGGCGCACTGAGTCGCGTCTCAAACGACTCGGCAAACGACACGGGTTAAAATCGCCTTTAATCGGCTCAGCTCCAATCGGCTTGCAGCGGGAACGCCAGACCCGGGTCAACTCGCTAATTTACGACGTTGAGCGTTGAGCGCCGGTCGCGTCTCATATCACGTACCAAAACAAAGCTCTGCTCGCATTCCAGACTGGGATCAAAAGATCAAACAACACTGGCCGAAAACGATTGAAAAAAAGAAAGGAAACTACAGTGTGTTTAACTGACGTGTTTTGGAGGATTGTAGATATTCATTATTCCCAATGCGGACTCACTGTCCTTTCGCGGTCCTGGTGCTCCGTAGGTCGGCCAGACGTCTCGTCTGCCTCGGCCGACAGACCTCCGCGGCGGCAGCTGTGGCATGACAGCACCGCAGATGAGAGCGGGGCAACATGGTTGCTCTGTCTGATCCCCCTGCAGGGGGTCAGACTCGGCTTATTTTGGTCAATGGGAAAGAGGCTAAATGCCGATTGTTAGCGGTTCGACCTGCGTTTAAAAAACCCGCGTCGACCCGCTAATTTTAGTGGGAAAACGGCTTAGGAGGTGATGGGAGGTGATGCACTCACGCACGGTGATGCACAAATGATTGTTATCACTGGCGTCACCAACAATGGAAGCCTCAAGAATTATGCTGCAACCAGTATGAGGAAAAAACCTCCAGATCCTACCTTTAACCTCCCTGACATAATAATGAATTCAGCCTTGCAGTCTATCTAATGCACGTCGTGATAGATTAGCATGAAGATGGAACTGACAGGTTGAGTTTCATGGTAGAGACCCATTAAAGAAGTAACCATGGAGTAGGCTTAATGAGCTGAAACCGGACTGAAAATGCAACACATTAATTGTCAGTTTTGTGCGTTTTTTTTCCATCCAGTGGGTATTGGCCTTTGAGATCTTCATCCCGCTGGTCCTCTTCTTCATCCTGCTGGGTCTGAGGCAGAAGAAGCCAGCAATATCTGTCAAAGAAGGTAGGCAAACGTGGAGGAACACAGCAGTGGAATCCTAGTCCTATTTCTAAGGTTTCCCAACAATTCATGTTTATGATAACATGTCTTATTTTCATTCCTATCCTATCTATTTGTAATAGTTTTGTAAAGGTTTCCTATCTTGTGTCACACAAATACCATGTACAGGAATTATGTTGGCAGATCCCAAACCGGTTGTTGGTGGTGAAAGTTTACATTCCTAAAAGGTTTTTGGTAGTTTGTAATTTATTTATATGAATCAAGCAAATGAAACCACATTGGAAATATCCATTTAGGAAAAGCTGCCAGACCAGGCTATGGGATTGGTGGATTTTTTTAATGTGTGTAACTCATTATTATTATATATCATTGAAATCAATCCTCACTGTATGACAACTTTTCATCAGTTTTTATCATCTCTTTACATGGCATTTGGTGATGACTGGACCTTCAGGCAAAATGTATATGAAGCTACAGATAACATGGGTCTCATTGTAATGTGTTTTATCATAAGAGTTGTACCTCATATGTACTGTAGTACTGTAGCAGGGTTAGTACTTTCATAAATATACAGTTATCTGCCCTGCAATTAGAAGGTTTTTGTTTTAATTTCTTCATGCACTTGCTGTTGCCCTTTGTCTCTGTCACCCATCTGTTTCTTTTTTTTATGCATGTTGCATGTTCTGAACATGTTGGATGGACCAGTGTGTAAGTCTCACATCACATCTTTTTACCCAGGCTGACAACTCTTTAAAGCAACACCATGGGCTCTAATTAGTACCAGTTGCAGGCGAGGCGCAGGGGGGTGAACCCCGTGTGGGTCAATTTGTCAGTGTGGTAGACTGAACTGTGACGAGATTGGTGTGACAACGCAGTAGGCGTTAGCTCGGCACAGTGACAGTTGCGTGCCAAAAGTCTGCCCCGAAAGTCAACTGAAAACTTGCCAACTCCAACTTGGTCTACTTTAACAAATTCGCATCTCTCTCAGCCAACCACAAACAGCCTCTAGGTCAGTTTGTTATCAACTCCAGGTGTCTTACAGTTATTCTATAGGCTACTTGAAGATGACATAGCTTACACACGGGATCATCCCTATGTTCCCCGGGTCCTATGTTCCCCAGGTCCTATGTTCCCCACTTTGTATGGGACAGGGGAACATAGAACCCTTTTCTAAAAAAAAGGTCCTATGTTCCCCGCTTTTCCCCAAAAGGATTCTATGTTCCCCTTTGTGTCCAGACCGGGGAACATAGAACCCTATTTTAGAAAAAGGGTCCTATGTTCCCCGCTTTTCCCCAAAAGGACCCGGGAAACATGTAATTTTTGGTCCCATACCTGGAAGTGGAGTTGTGACTTGCCATATTTTGGTCTATTTTTGAGTGAGAAGTGGAGTTGTGACTTTGAGTGAGAAGTGTAATTGCCCCATTGGTTAGGTTTAGGCAATGAAGAAGGGAGTTGGTTAAGTTTAGTAAAAAGACCAGGTAGAGGTTAGACAGGCCAGATCGATGGAGTCCATAGATCAGCAACAGCGGGGAACATAGGACCCTTTTTTTGAAAAAGGTCCTATGTTCCCCACTGCTACTGGGGAACATAGGACCTTCTTACAGAAAAGGGTCCTATGTTCCCCAGTATGTATTGCGAGAGGGGAACATAGGACCCTTTTTGGTAAAAACGGGGAACATAGGACCCGGGGAACATAGGTACGCTCCCTTACACACTACAGAGGCCCTTTATTACCAGGCTGCACATCAGCCCAGAGATTTATTAGATTACGTTATAATTTAGTATAATTCAGTGATTAATGAGCTTCCTCCATAGTATGGGACACTTGGGGAACTCCCTTAGTAGTCCAGTCATTTTAAACCAAGGGGTCAACATTGAACAAATTGCAACAGAAGCAAACTCAACTGATTTTGTATCCTGAACATGTCCTGAGTGAGGGGAAAAAAGCCCTGAAGAATCCCATTAGGGGAAAGTTTAGAAAAAGACCCAAATATAGCCCAGTCATTATTTGTGAATAGGGTCAAATTTTTAACCTTTATATATCTCCATGAAAATACTGAGTTGATTACTTACATTAAAGCAGATATCAGTGGAATGTTTTTGTTAATATAAGTCCTAAATAGTCCTATTTTCCGTCAGCATCACTTACATGGAGTGTTTCAGCCGTAACATGAGTCTCTCCGTCACTCTGCTCTGCTGTAACCCGAGGAGAAAATTTTTCTTGTGGGATACAAGTGTTATCCAATGAGGAGAGAGAACGGCATGAAGGGCTGTGTGTGCAGCCAAGGGGTGCGCGTGAATGTGGTGACAGAGCACGAGGACCAATAGATGCCTGACGAGGGCGGGGGCTGCTAACTCATGGTGCGTTCAAGGAAACTCGTACTTGTTTTTCCTTCCTGTGAAGTCATACCAGTTTGATCTGGCACGAGTTCACGGGTCGGAAGTTACGAGAGGCCGTTATAGTGACTTTCACAGGCAACAGGACGGTAAAAACACGAGCTACGGGTTACCTGGAACGCTACAAAGTTGTAGTTTTGACTTGAAGCTGTAACTTACGGTTTCAAAAGCCTGCCTTGAACGCAGCATTAGCCAAAACGGCCGAACCGCTGATATCTGCTTTAAGACAAACCAAAAGTGTCAATTTCAAGGTCCGTCCTCTTCCCTCGTCTCTGACCAGCAGCACCTCAGTCCTCACAGCCACAGAGTTTTGTAATCGTGAGTGTTTTCCTGAACATGATTGTCTGTTAAATAGCTGTAGGTAACGTTAGGGAGTTGCCGTTGCCGCGGTACAAACTCAATCCTCCATCCTGACGTTTTGTTTTTTGTTTTTCCTGCCGTTATAAAACCTACAGTCTATGTATAAAACACACACTACATCAGTAGGTGATAAACTGTTGTAGTAGGCTGACACCATCGCTAGCTAACACCGCTTTGACTACACTGGATCCATGGAGGTAACCATGACAACAGGTTCTTTCTGCAGTCAGGCTGCGCACGCATCCTGATTTGTTGGTAAACAGGTAATCCCTCTATACATGTGCCATCAAAACGGTGGAATTTATGCAAATTTGCTCATTTTTAAAGGTGTACAGAAATGGCCGTTTGTTCCGTTTGTCGCGCCGAGTTAGCGGCCGAGCTGCAACACCACTTTACCATTTGATTAGTCGTTACCGAGCGGGCGGGATATTCAAAGTTTGAGTCCGAGCTCCGTGTGTGTGTGTGTGTTTAGACGTTTGAATGACGGATGACAGATCCAATATCAGTGGCTTTTGAATCGTGAGCAGTCTACAATCCGTGCACCTGCATTGTCCAATGCAACAAAGAAAAATACAGCACTTTCATCCCGAATTTACTCAAAAATAGAATTTTGCACAAAGTTTGGCCTACATCGTCTGTTAGATGAGTTTTTACATTAATTTTATGACCCAGAGTGGGCTAAACTTCAGTTTTCTTTTCTGTACACCTTTAACAAAGAATTAAAAAAAAACTTGTAATACATTTTTTGTTTCTCTTAATGTTAGTAATCAACTCAGTAATTTTCAATTTTACCCTATTCACATGAGAAAAATAATGACTAGGCGTATGAATGGACTATATTTGGGTCTTTTTCTAAACTTTCCCCGAATGTAATTCTTCGGGGCTTTTTTCTCTCACTCAGGACATGTTGAGGAGACAAAAGTTGAGTTTGCTTCTGTTGCAATTTGTTCAACCTTTCTTTAATCAAATGACTGGACTATAGAGAGAGGGTGAGGAGCTCCGAGTAGAGCCACTGCTCCTCCACATGGAGAGGACGCCTCCTCCACAACGGCTGTTGTATCACTAATGACTTTTATTCCTTGATCCTTCCTCAAGTTCCTTTAAGGGTGAGGAACGGAACTCATTTGAAGATTTGAGTCGGCTGTGTTTAACACAGTTACGCCTTATCCCCTCCCTCTTTCCCACTTTCACCAGTAGGAGGGACGGAGGTGTGAAAGAGGAGTACCTGTGCTGGGGTGCATGGCGCGCCAAACTTGCATAGTGCGCATGGACACACGCAGTGCTGCGCCTCGCCTGGTCTGCAAAATGACAGCCCTATATGTAGTTTCTCAACCTTAAAATAATGTTTCTAAACTCATTCAAGTGGTAGAAAAACGTTTAATAGGATGAATCGTGCCACCGCTGCAGCCTGTGCAGGGTTGCGCCGGCTGCAACTGTTTTGTTTGAGGAGGCGAAGAAAAAAAGACACGAGCCTAGTCTGTGTTTTGTGTGTCCCCGAAACTCTGAATGGGAGGCCGGCCGGCCGTGCATCCCAGCACAGGGCGCTGGTGAGAGGAGCACGGAGACCAGACTTGAGCTTGATGTTCAACAAAAATCCTCCCCCTGTTACACTGATTAGGGAAGTGGAATTCTGGTGGGGAGTAAAATTCTATTCATACCGGTCTGATATTTAAGCTATCCATGTTTGGAAACGACATAGTGTTGCTTTAAATGAAAAGATTCTGTCCTGGGGTTGTGCCAACGCTCTGTTCGCTCTCTAACCCTGACCTCTCCATTTCAATCACTCAGCACTTCATAACAGTTTTTGTCTTTTTTGAGGTTTGTAATATTGTTGAATTAATTTTCAGTATATCTAACAAAATACACAAATTATTCTGAAGAGGAAATGTTTCTCTCATGAAGTCAAGGTTTAATTGTAAAAGAAGTGGGAAAAATGCACATTAAGTTACTGAATCATTTCCAAAACATTTTAGACCAGGGGTCTTCAACATTTTCCAGGCCAAGGACCCCCAAACTGATGGAGAGATGGAGCGGGGACCCCCTACCTCTCTACTTCTCGGTTCCACCCGGAATTCTAGCATAAACTACGATCATTTCCTCCCCCAGATAACTTTGGTGTCATTCTGGTGAAATGAGCTCCAGCTGAGAGCCGTGTATATCTGTATAATGTGACAACACGGGGCAGCGCAATGCAGCCTCCAGAGGTGTGGACTTGGACTCGAGACTTGAGACTTGACTTGGACTCGAGTCCCGATTTTGATGACTTACGACTCGCTTGATCAAATCAAAAAAAGACTTGGACTCGCTTGGGACTTGATGCCAAAGACTTGAGACTCTACTTGGACTTGAGAGCAAAGACTTGAGACTCTACTTGGACTTAACCCTCGTGACTTGAGTCAAGTCACATGCAGCAAGCACAAATATTAAAATATTTTTAAAAGTGTCACATCAATGTTATACTGAAGCAGCCAGCCAGAAATCCCGGCCGTCAGTGACACCTAGTGTCATAAAGTAGTAGCGCCGCCTGTACTCCACGTCGCCACGTCACGTCCCTACGTCACGGCCGTACGTCACGTACCTTACGCACAGGCAGCTAACAGACGACGAGACCACGTTAGCTAAAATGTCCATTCCAACAATAATTTTGTTTGCTTTCAAGCAGTATGAGGTGTACAGCAAGGGGCGGAAAGCCGTGTGCAAGGTGTGTGGTGCCAAAATTGCAGATGGGATTAAAACAACATCGAATTTTAATCGCCATTTGGAGAGGGGGCACAAAGAAATGTAACATGCATGCACTGATGATTAGCAACTCGAATCGAAAGAGAGCATTTCCACCGGCCACAGCACGTTTGTGTAGAAATAAAAAGAGAAATACCTTCCAAAGTCTATTGTCTATTGATTTACAAATACACTCCTGTTATCAGTCTTGGCTGTATAATTACTGCCAATACATAAAAAAAAGATACTAAAGATATCTCTAAATTTTTTTCAATTTTAAATAGCTTTATTGGCATGAGAACGCAGTGCTTATATTGACAAAGCATATCACAATACAATATTAATAAAAATAAACATATGAATAAGTGGCAGAACATTAACAATAAAATATAAACAACTTAAAGCAGATATCAGCGGCACGGCCGTTTCGGCGAATGCTGCGTTCAAGGCAGGCTTTTGAAATCGTAAGTTACAGCTTCAAGTCACAACTACAACTTTGTAGCGTTCCAGGTAACCTGTAACTCGTGTTTTTACCGTCCTGTTGTCTGTGAAAGTCACTATAACGACCACTCGTAACTTCCGACCCGTGAACTCGTACCAGAACGAACTGGTATGACTTCACAGGAAGGAAAAACACAAAGTACGAGTTTCCTTGAACGCACCATGAGTTAGTAGCCCCCGCCCTCGTCATGGATCTATTGGTCCTCGTGCTACGTCACCACATTCACGCGCATCCCTTGGCTGCACACACAGCCCTTCATGCCGTTCTCTCTCCTCATTGGATAACACTTGTATCCCACAAGGAAAGTTTTCTCCTGGTTTACAGCAGAGCAGAGTGACGGAGAGACTCGTGTTACGGCTGAAACACTCCATGTAAGTGATTGCTGACGGAAAATAGGACTATTTAGGACTTAGATTAACAAAAACATTCCACTGATATCTGCTTTAACTATTGAGACGATTATAATCGATTTGTGTGGGACTCGAAACAAAAATCTTAGGACTTGGACTTGACTTGGGACTTGAGAGCAAAGACTTGAGACTCTACTTGGACTTGCAACATAGGGACTTTCTCCCACCTCTGGCAGCCTCTAAATAACACATTATCTGCAGAGAAACTCCTTCATTTCACCAAGATTTAGTTCTGATACACTAGTACTATTCCCTCTGAGTCCAGGTTAGCTGTTATCAACATCCAGGGTCTGTAGGTTGACCTACTGACCTCTGACCTGGATGATGTCATCTCTGTAGGTTGACCTACTGACCTCTGACCTGGATGATGTCATCTCTGTAGGTTGACCTACTGACCTCTGACCTGGATGATGTCATCTCTGTAGGTTGACCTGCTGACCTCTGACCTGGATGATGTCATCTCTGTAGGTTGACCTACTGACCTCTGACCTGGATGATGTCATCTCTGGCTGCGGTGCGACGTGGCTTGTTGCTACCGCTCGGTGCACAGAAGTCTGCCAATTTAGCAAATCCGCTGCGCACCTTGGTACACTGGAACAAAATAGCTCTCCGCCAGCTGCGCCAGGGTTGGCCTCGCTGCGCCACCCAGAGATGCGCCGGCAAAATAGAGCCCAGAGTGTAAACAACGTCACGCAGTTCTGCACTTTGGACAGCTGCGGGGGGGAGGGTGTCGTAACAGCGGTATTTCGGAGTGGGGGTATTTCGGAACAGCGGGATGTCGGAGTGGAGGTGTGTCGGAATGGAGAACCGTCCCCCATCTGAACAGCGGTCAGCTGAGCCAGAGCACAGTGGACGTGGCTGGTGTAGACTCACTATTTTATACTGTAACGGCAAGAGAAAAAAAAAATCATCCTCAATTGCTGATTGTCACTCCCCTGTCTCTCCTCTCTCTGCCCGTTGCAACTCCATCTGATGAAGTTGAGCATCTGTAATCAGGTTGATAAAGGCTCTTTGCTCTGTGCTAAAACAATCTGTCATGGAAAAAACTTGTCGTATGAAGAATCGTGACGTAGGACCCCATACATTGTCCGTCACGACGAGAAATTTTCTGGCATGTCAGAAATTTGTCGGGAGGTCGGCGACTCGTCTTCATAAACCACATAAGTCACATAAGCCAACACAGCGTGGAGACACACAACTCCGCTGACGCCGGTGACGTGTAGAAAAGCGTTTCCATTACACTTTTCCGATACACATTTGTATGGATACGTCTCAAAAACCACCTCATGAGAGTGTAATAACTTTTTAGCGATATTTGAGAGTTTTTCTCTGAAATGTAGGTGTTTCCATTACCAGTTTTTCATTTCCATATTTAGGTTTTGCGCATTTCAAGGGATAATGGAAACACACCTAGTGTATTTAAAGCAGATATCAGTGGAATGTTTTTGTTAATATAAGTCCTAAATAGTCCTATTTTCCGTCAGCAATCACTTACATGGAGTGTTTCAGCCGTAACACGAGTCTCTCCGTCACTCTGCTCTGCTGTAAACCAGGAGAAAACTTTCCTTGTGGGATACAAGTGTTATCCAATGAGGAGAGAGAACGGCATGAAGGGCTGTGTGTGCAGCCAAGGGATGCATCGCGTGAATGTGGTGACGTAGCACGAGGACCAATAGATGCCTGACGAGGGCGGGGGCTGCTAACTCATGGTGCGTTCAAGGAAACTCGTACTTTGTGTTTTTCCTTCCTGTGAAGTCATACCAGTTCGATCTGGTACGAGTTCACGGGTCGGAAGTTATGAGAGGCCGTTATAGTGACTTTCACAGGCAACAGGACGGTAAAAACACGAGCTACGGGTTACCTGGAATGCAACAAAGTTGTAGTTGTGACTTGAAGCTGTAACTTACGGTTTCAAAAGCCTGCCTTGAACGCAGCATTCGCCGAAACGGCCGAACCGCTGATATCTGCTTTAACTCCAGTGAACTGTGGAATGCAGACAGAGATTTACCCGCCCATACTGAAATTCAGCACACAATATGACAACTAATTTGAACAGTTCTGGTATTTGAGTTTGTATGATACTGTTGTATTATTATTCTCTATTTCTGTGCCGACATTTGTGGAGAAGACCTGCCTAAAGTGTGTGTTTTTTGCACCTGGTTGTTGTTAAAAGTCGACTTGCCCCAGCCGTCTGGTCAGGTAACATTTTCAATACAAATCCAGATTTCTGACCGTCTGAATGATTGAAATGCCCGGGTTTCAACAGTTTGTTTTTCTACTAGCTGAAATGAATATTTGTTGACCTTGCTGTGAGTGTGTTCCTCTCAGTCCTAACAGGCCTACATCTGATCTGTGAGTCCTAAGCCAGCAACTGAGCTCACCATAGACAACCAGAGCATTATTCTGTGCAGACTGGTACTGCCATCCCACAAGACAAGCACACTTATATGAATACTGATTTTATACTGCCTGCTTTTTGAGTTATGTGAGTAATCTGTAGTCAAACTGCCACCCTTTCAAAGAAATGAAACCCATTATTATGTTGTTTGTTACTTAATAATATCACATTTTTAGATACATTTTCCTGTATCCTGTGTATCTGCAGTGTCATGAATTAGTCTAAATAATCAACAACCAATCAATCAGACAACTAAATGTTCAGTCCCTACATGTAGGCTGTGTCTTTTGTGTGATGTTTGTATCTTTTAACAATTTGAAACCACAGAGTCAGTTGGATACTTTGTGTATTTACTGAGTCTGTGAAACTGGATTAATTTATGAGTGGCTGTTCACTCCATATAATTCTTGTACTTATACTTCATGTTGAAACTAACAATAGATTCTAACCTATGTTTAACAACTTTGTTCTCAGCCTGGTGGTCAGAAAGGATCATGTCAATGAAATAAATTAATTGACCTTCTTTATGCCTATATATGTCCCCACCTCCATAATTCAAACACACTAATACATCTGATAATGGAATCCCTTTTGTTGTCAAGGCAGCACCTCTGTTTTATCCAAGGGGATAAATAGAAGTCCTGAACCTTGAACCTCTTTTATCACATCCAAGAGGGCACAACACTGACTTTGGCCCAGCCAAAATAAGCCACACATTCAAGTCAGATGACTTTTTTTGGACCTTAATGGGCAGGGATAATGTCATAGTTTAAAGGTCCATGTAGTCACCAATGACATGTGTAAGTCTCTCTGGCCATCATGATCTGTCTCCTTTTCCAACTCGAAGGATGTCTTTCCACTGCAGGCTTTGATGCCCAGTTCCGATTTGTTGCCTATATCCGATTTTTTAAAGCTCAGAAGTGACCCGTATCTGATATCTGCATTTACACCTGCTGTGCCTGCATGAAACAACCCGCTGGAAATAAACTAGTTATTTTTGTTTTGTTTTTATGATTCTATAATATTTTTAAACGAAGGTGAGTCTGGGGTTTTATATCCAACATGTCACTTACAAAGTGAACGTTACAAAATGAAGTTAGTGAAGTGTCTGCGTGGAGCGGAGCTGCTGTGTGATGCAGCGAGGACTATAGCCTCTACACATGGGGCGGGTGCTCTACCAACTGAGCTAAACACCACCCCATTGTTTTCCCTGTCTTGATTTCTTATCGGCTCGAAATCTGGGGCCGGATTCACCAATATTTTCTTAAGAAAAATCTTAAGAATTTTCTTAAGAAGAAAATTAAGAAGTTCATAAGAAAGTTCTTAAGTGCCATTCTTCAATATTTTCTTAAGAACTGTCTTAAGAACAGTCATATCTTACGAATTTCTTATTTTTCCTACTTAAGAACTTCTTAAAATGTCACTGCAAACAGCAGCAGGTAGAGTCCGGAGTTTTGTTTGTTGCAGTTTGTAAGCAAAACATTGTAAATCAGCCCCTCCTCTGGCTAAGCTGTGTAGCCTCCCTCTCCACCCACTGCACAACAAAACAAAGCAACCACCACACAGGGCTAGAAGCCCATAGGTGATTATTAAAACGGATTTCAATTGTATGAATCTAACATTTATTTATTTATTTTTAGCACAAATCTATGACATACTAGTCTAAAAGTTGCTGAAAAGGTGATTTTTAGAGGCTTACTTATTCACCGTAGGGATTTAAGACAGGTCAATGTTGTCTTAAAGTTAAGAAAAAAGTAAAGAACAAATTTAAGAACTTTGATTTCAAGAATACCATTTGTTCTTAAGTTTTTTCTTAGGAAGTAACTTAAGAAGAAAGTTGAGAAAATACTTAAGAACTTTTTTGGAGAATATGACTTCTCTTTTTTTCTTCTTAAGACAGAAGTTAAGAAAAAAATGACACCTAAGAAGATTTTTTTCTTAAAGGGCCAACGAGGAGTTTCTATTCGGTTATAAAACAGTCTCACGTTAATGTGGATGAATCTACGCTACCCACACTTGTTAATGGCTCCATTTTCGATCAATATATAGTTTTGTCTCTATCATTTTGTTATTATTAGTGGTGGCGGAAATACTGGTCGAGCCGACCAGCGTTTCCTTACTTTCGGTTTCGCGGACGCAAATGAGAATAACGGCGGTTCGGGCGGCGTTATGGTCGGAACTACGACGGTAACTGAACCTCTTTGAACCTCTGACTTTAATCCTTGATGGATGAAAACATGAGTCCGTCTTGCGCCGGTGGAGGAATTCTACGGTGCGCGCGGAGGCAGCGTGAAAACACTTCGCTTTTCCAAAACTCCTCGTTGTCCCTTTAAGAATGTTTCGTGAATCCGGCCCCTGGTGTTTATCTCACGCACTCTCTTTTTTCACACTCCCTCGCTTGCCCTCGTATCGATATAGAAATAGAAAAAACAGTGACTACAGCCGGCCTCAGCTGGCCACGGTAGTCCGGGTCAGCCCCACATGTCAATCACCGGCTAGAGAGGTTCAGCGAGACGCGTGAGCACGTGAATTAATATTATCATTTTTTTGGCTCAGAACATTCAACTATACTTGGACATTATAACAAAAGAAAAACGTTATTATATCACAAAGATTAAATGAAAAACAAAACAAGGGGGAAGAAAAAAAAAAAAAAAAGAGAAAAGAAATAAGAGGGACATAAAAATACAACACTTTGGCAATCAGATTAGGGGCACAGAAAGTTCTTAATTGTTTCTATTGATGTAGTCCAGGAAGTGATTGTGGCTTGCTTTGCACTGTGCATTCTGGCTACTGACAGTTCCATATACAGAATATCTAGCAAAGAAAGTAACCAGTGAGTCCGAGAGAGAGAATGAGGAGGTTGCCAGCGAAGTGCTAGCATCTTCTTGGCAGCTGTCAGGCTAGCAAATAGAGCAGGGTAGTGTTGACTAGGCAAGTTTAAAGCAGAGGTGTCATTCAATAAAAATAATTTGGGACAGTATGGAATTGATACATCAAAAATTTTGGTCAGGGTTAAAGATACCATTTTCCAAAAGGTTGTGACCTCTGGACAGTGCCAGTACATATGCATGAAAGATCCAACATCACGATTTGGGCAGAGATCACAATTTGGGGAGGATACAAGTTTCATTAGATGGAGTCTTCTCGGAGTAAGATACATCCTATGTAAAAATTTGAAGTGTATCAATTTATGGTTGGGATTTTTGGAAACATGATCTAGATTATTCCAAACAGTTGTCCAACATATATCCTCAGAAATATCAAGATCTCTACTCCAAATGTGATTAATATTTAAAGATTTACCAACAGAATTTAAAAGAGCATAGACTTTGGATGTTAGGCCTTTGGATTTGCCTCTGACATTTAATAAAGAATAGAGTGGATGAGTTCCCAAATTTACATCCCATGGCACACCATAGGTACGCATAGCTAATCTGAGTCTAAGATAAAAGAAAAAAGAATTCTTTGCAACATTGTACCGAAAACATATATCATCAAAAGATCTCATCCCATTTTCTTCCCAAACATCCATTAGAATATTGATTCCCTTAGTAGCCCATTGAGCGAGCTTAAAAGGAGTTCCTCCCGTGGTAAGGTCAAAATTGTTGAAGAGGGGGCTATGAGTGTGCCATTTTAAAGAAATCTGACAATGTTTCTCTATTGCTCGCCATGTTGACAATAAAAAGGACATGATAGGACCAAGTTGGCGTTGAGCACTCTTGGAGGGGAGAGCAGAGAAAACAAGGTCCTGTAGCCTATGTGGGTAAGCCAAGTTTTCTTCAATCGGTCGCCAAGAGACCACCGTAGATGGATCAAACCAAACAGCTACCGGGCGAATTATATAGGACCAAGAATACAATTTAAAATTTGGAACATTTAGACCCCCATCCTTTTTGCTCCTTTGTAATGTAGACAACTTGAGACGTGGTCTTTTGCCACCCCATATAAAGTTTGACGTGATCTTATTTAGACTGTCCCAGTAGTTTTTGGGAGGTGCGAGAGGAATCATATTTGAGAAAAAGTTTATTCTTGGGAGAACATCCATTTTAATTACGGATATTCTTGCTGACATTGAAATAGGTAATTTTGTCCATCTTTCCATATCCTCTTCAACACGTTTAAATATATGTTGAAAATTTTTGGTAGAAATAGCTGATAAGGTGGGGTAAATATCAACACCTAGATATTTGAAGGAATTGACCACTGGGATAAGAGATGGAAGTGTAGATAAGTTAGCAGATGAATTTAATGACATAAGTTGAGATTTGGTCCAGTTAATCTTGTAACCAGAGAGGGTACTGAATTGAGCAAAAGTTTCCAAAACATAAGGAATAGAAATTAAAGCATTATTAACATATAACAAAATATCATCAGCAAACAAAGATATGTGATGGTATGTGTTACAAAAGGTGATAGGTTCAATAAAGGGGTGTTGTCTAATACTCTGGGCCAAAGAATTAATATTATCATTGATGACGTATGACACGCACTGCCAGGAAAGATCCCATCTGTCTGTTTAGTAGGGTTGTAAACGATAAACCGATGCGACCGGATATTCGGTTCAGCAAGTGAGAGATACGGCTGCTTCGGTAGCAGCCTCCTAAATCGATTCGAATTATCAATGAATTCCTTGGTGAATCGGTTGCAGAGTCATGGATCGGTTATCGCGAGACTTTGAATCGGTTGGGTTGGCGGCATTACATCGTCTCTAAAACAACGCGAGAACTGAAGCTGCCCGCGAAACGCGGTAGCTGCCTAGCTGTTATTAGCTGTTAGCACAGGCGATAAACAAGGGAGGACACGGAAAATGGAGGAGGCGAAGGACGAAAGCGAAAGACTGACCGAAGGTGATAACACACAGAGAAAGATTTTCAACGCAGCGGGAAAACAGAAATCCAAAGTGTGGACTGTTTTTGGATTCTATAAGAAGGAAGGGAAGCTCGACAGAAGCCATGCCATTTGTAGGCTGTGTAGAGCATCGCTGACTTACAGTGGCAGCACTACAAATCTCGACCAGCATGCAAGGAGGAAACACGGTCAAGAGTACGGTGAGTTCAAGACCCATACGAGCGAGCAAGAACTTGCAGCAAGCAGTAACGTTAGCACAGGGCCAAGAACGAGGAACGCGATGTCCAATTTATTCAATCAACTTGGTCACAATTCAGCACGCGCTAAGGAAATCACGGCATCGATCACGCGTTTCATCGCCAAGGGGTTATGTCCTTACAACATTGTTGAGTGGGAAGGATTTCAGGATTTGATCCATGTATTAGAGCCCAGGTATAAGATACCGTCCCGAAATCATATGACCAACATCTGCATGCCAGAGTTGTATGCCCAAGTTAAGAGCCAAGTTGAAAAAGAACTGGCGAATGCAGAACGAGTGGCAATAACTACAGACGCTTGGACATCATGTGCGACGGAGTCTTATGTGACTATCACAGCCCACCACATCGCTCCGGATTGGAAGTTAAATGTTCACGTGTTACAGACCAGGGCGTTCAAAGGATCCCACACTGGGAAGAATGTGGGTGCTCTGCTGAAGCAGGCATGTGCTGACTGGAACCTGCTTGATAAAGACCCAGCCTTGGTGACTGATAACGCCACAAACATGGTTTTAGCTGGCGTAGAAGCAGAGATGAGCCCTCACCTCATGTGCTTTGCACACACAATAAATCTGGCCACACAGAAAGCCTTCAAAGTGGACACAGTAGCAAGATTGCTTGGGAGGGTGAGGAGAGTGGTTAGCTTTTTTCACCGCAGTGTCAGGGCAGCAGAAATTCTACAAGATAAACAGAAACAACTAGCCTTGCCTGTCCACAAACTCATCCAAGACGTGTCCACCCGTTGGAGCAGTACGCAGAATATGCTTGAACGTCTATTGGAACAACAGCCTGCCATTTCTGCTGCACTTATGTCCAGGGATCTCAGAAAGGGAGAAGAGATTAACACCCTCAAGGACAAAGATTTTTGTGATATTGAAGACATTGTCAAGCTGATGGCACCGGTCAAACTTGTGACCACCAGCATGTGTGAAGACAAGCGGCCCACACTCTCAGTGATTTCCCCTGTCAGAGCAAAGCTGAAAAAGAACTTTGAAGCATCAGATGAACACTCTGTGGTAATCAGAGAGATGAAACAAGCATTCAGAAATGATTTGGAGAAGCGCTACGCTGGCCTGGATGATCTCTTCCACACTGCAGCAGCTCTGGACCCGCGTTTCAAGTCACTTCCCTTCATGACGGACCATGATGCTGAGCGGACGTTCACAAGCATAGCTGCAGAAGCTACATCCCTGCATAACAAGGTAAATCCCCCAACACAACATAATTTACTCAACACAAAATACATATTGCATACAGTCATTAGATTTATTCTGACTGCTGTTACTGTCTGTTTGATTGTCTTCACTACACACTAACTATCTTTTTATATTTTATTTCTAGGCAACAGGGGATCCAGTCCAGAGCAGCCCACTGCAGACAAATCCATCTCAGACTGAACCTGCCCTTGGAGATCTGGACATCAGCATTGATGCACCCCAGAACCAAAATGAGCCAGAAGGTTTGTGTATTTTGTAACTCGTAATCAAGAAAGAGTTGACATTGGCTTAAACTTGTGCTGCAGCTATAAAATATTAGCATACAACAACAACATATTCAATATAATTAGAGAATTGGCATGCAAAGTAAAAGTTTAATACAATTTACAATTTTTACATATGTGCAGTGCACAAGAGTGTAATTCATTCTGAACACCAGATGAAGATAGATGAAATAGTAAAGTCAGGTACAAAAAATAGCACCACTGAGGCATGGCAAACAAAGCCAGTAATATACGGTAATTATTTTCTTTTTCAGATGATGATCCTCCCGTCAAAAAAAAGAAAATGTCAGCGTTGGACCAGCTGTTGGGCAAAGACTTTGAAGTGAAGATGGCAGCTACATCTGCAAGAGACAAGGCCAGTGAGGAAGTCAGAAGGTACAGAGAGCGTGGTCCATTGCCCCTGCAAGAAAACCCACTACAGTGGTGGAAAAAGCAGCAGGACTTGCCACTGCTCTCATCTCTCGCTAAAAGATATCTCTGCATCCCGGCCACGAGTGTGGCATCTGAACGGGTGTTCAGTACTGCGGGAGACATTGTTTCCACAAAACGTAGTCTACTCAAACATGAGCATGTGGATCAGTTGATTTTCCTTAAAAAAAATCTGCCCTCCAAAAAAACAGCAGACAGTGATGATGAAAATGCACAGGCATAGTGTAAGTTAACTGCTTTGCTACCTGGAGAACAGTGCCTCACACACAGTAGTTTTATTTTGTAGTATTTACTTTCTCAATTCTTTTTACACAGAGCACTTGAAACTGTGTGCATTGTTGCCACATTTTGAGATGTTTTTTTTTATAGGTGTGTAACTTGTTTACATTGAAATGTTGCACCCTTGTTAGCTGCTACTATTGCACTTTGTTGTTACTTTTCTGTGCTACTTTTACCTCTGGAGTTCTCATCCAACAATTCAACTTTGTCCATGTCCTTGTTTACATTGAAATGTTGCAAATGTGTAACTTGTTTACACTGAAATCTTGCACACTGCTACTATTGCACTTTGTTGTTAGTTGGAGTTCTCATCCAACAATTCAACTTTGTCCATGTATAAAAATAAATACATTGACATAATTTTTGTTGTTCTGTTGTGTTTTACCAGCGCCATAAAGCCACAATGCTTTGGGATATCTGGTCTTTTACATATCTGAAAAGAAACAATTGTACTGTCACTTTCATAGAATTGGCTCCTTTATTTTATAAAATATCTTCAACAAATATTAACCGTAAATCGAATCGAATCGAATCGAATCGAATCGAATCGAATCGTTCTTACACTGTGTGGAATCGAATCGAATCGAACTGGTCTGTAAAAATAGGATATCGTTTTTGAATCGAATCGTAACCTGTGAATCTAGATTCATATCGAATCGTTTATTACAGAGAGATGTGCAACCCTACTGTTTAGACTGCAGACACACTGGCAGGTATCCCATTTGTATCTTATTTCCACATATAACGGAGCCTGAATCTGATCTGACAATATCTGATTCAATGCACATTTGTCCCGTTTACACATTCATGTTACAGATCCGACCTGAGCCACTTGAGAGGAAAAAATGGGAATTGGGCCACTAGTACCATGCAGTGTGAAGACAGCCTAAGACGGAACCTCTCCCTCTGTGTATTTATTCCTCATTCTCCTCTTTTTGTTCCCCCCATCCTTGTCCAGCCTTTTACAGTGCAGCCCCTCTCACCTCAGCTGGCATCATTCCCATCATGCAGTCGCTGTGCCCAGATGGACAAAGGGACGAATTTGGTTTTCTGCAGTACAAGAACTCCACGTATGTATATTTAGTCACTAATCAGCCTGAGAACTTTTTCTTTGGTAGTTGTTTGTCTTGACTTGAGTAATTTACTGATCTGGGATCTGGGAAATCCTGCATATCCTAAACACAACCATTAAAGGGATAGTTCACCTAAAATTCAAATTTCACTCATTATTTACTCACCCTCATGTTGACTAAGGGCTGGGAGAATTTTCAGAGTCCTCCCTGCCTTCTCTGAGTTACAGGGGGGCTCGGCGCACCACTGCATGTCCATATGATCGTTGCAAACGGACCCCACTCTTTGTTCAAAAAGACACACCAAAAAACATCCAAATACCTCCATACTGCTCGTCTGTAATGTCCCTCTTGTATTGAAGCCCCCACATGAGAAATTGTTCCGAAAAAATGAAATAAGTCTATATTTTAAGCTTGTTTGTAGCAGAAGCTCCCAGTGTCTCAGTTCACTGCTCTTCCTGTGTCAGTGTACTGACCGGCGGAACAATTTCTCATGTGGGGGCTTCAATACAAGAGGGACATTACAGACGACCAGCAAAAGCGGTGTCCATTCACAACCATTATATGGACAAATACTGCTGCGTGGACCCCCCCCGTAACTCAGAGAAGGAACGGAGGACTCTGAAAATTCTCACAGCTCTTAGTCGACATGAGGGGGAGGAGATAATGAGTGAAATTTGACTTTTGGCTGAACTATCCCTTTAAACCATTGTGGCCAACACGCAAACAGGAGAGTTGAGAAAGAGGAAATGGGAGGCAGAGAGGGGGGTGGGTGACATGCAGGATAAGGCCACTCGATGTGGGATTCGAACTGGGGCCGCCTGCAGTGAGGAGTATTATAGGCTCAACACATGGGGCGGCTGCTCTACCAATTTTTCCCACAAATAATTGACATGTTTGGGCACCGTCTTGTCACTGTTTGCAACGCTTGGATTTTCAGTGCTGTTGTCTTATTGTCTAAATCTCCCTCTCTTAGTGTGACCCAGCTACTTGAGCGGATCAGTGAAGTGGTTGAACAGAATCAGCTTTTCATGTCCGACCAGCCTGGTTTGGGACAGCAGCTGGAGACCTTACAGCAGCATCTGGAGAGTCTTAGTTCCACCTCTCCACCAGACTACAACATCAGCAACAGCCAAGGTCTGACAGACACCGTGCTTTCTATGAAATGCTTGTGTGAGGACCTCCAGGTCTGTTATTTGATAACTCCACAGATGCATCAGTAAATTGCTTGCCAACGTGTCTGGCTCAGAAAAGACCTGCAAACACTGCAACTGATACACAGTTTGAGATCACTGATCAAAACTAGTCACTGCACACTCATAGAAATAAGGGTTACAAAAGTGTTCTTCTACAAGGGCTGAGGTTCTACCTGGAACCATTTGCTTCTGAAAAACCCTTTCCCAAAGAAATGGTTTTTCAAGGGTTCTTGGTAACACTAAGGGTTCCAGTAAAAGGGTTCTTGGTGGAACTCCCTGTGTGGGTTCTAGATGAAACCGTAAGAAGTGGGATATTTTCTGGATGAAACCCCCAGTAAGGCTTCTGGGTGAAACCAATACGCCATAAAAGGGATTTTTGTAGAACCTCTCATTGGGGGTTCTAGGTGTAACCTTTCACAGATGGTTCTAGGTAGAACCCTTTATGTGTTGGGTTCTAGATATAACCCTTTATGTTAGGTTCTCAGTATAATTCTTTAAGTTGGGTTCTAGGTAGAACCCTCCAAAAGGGTGCCAAAATAAAATAATAAAATAAAAAGGCAAAAAGGGTTCTCCTATGAGGACAAGCTGAAGGACCTCATATGGTTCTACATAGCACTTTTATTTCTAAGAGTGCAGTTTACCATGTTTTTTGTTGTTTGTCTCCGTCTTAAGTATAACTCTCCTGCCATCAGTCAGAAAATGGCACTGTTGAAATTCAAGTAGCACATGAAGTCATATTTAAATGTAGCTATGTCATTATGGGTTAGAGATACATACATTTTCTTGTTACATTTTCTTACAAAACACACTGCCATGCCACTACCATGACTGACCTGCTGTGGAGACTTGGGCCTACTTGTGTCTGTTCCTTGTCTCTGCAGTGTTGCTGATACTGCAGTTCTCTTTCTCTACAGGTCTCTTGTTTGTTGGATGAATTTTTTTTTGTTTTAATTATGTTTGGATACATTTTTTTGTAATATTAAAGGTATGGTTTGGAGTTTTGTTCATTGCAGTTTGTAAACAAAACATTGAAACTCGGCCCCTCTTCTTGGGCTCAACTGTGTAGCCTCCTGCCCCTGACAGCAGTGGTTGTCAGGACCGCAAAGGAAAGGAAATACAGACCGAGAGAAGCGCTAGAGCCGTGGTGAAACCCTCAGGCTTCACCTGAGCAGGGGGAGGGGGCGCTGAAGACACAGCCACCACCACACAGGACTAGAAGCCTACAGCTGATGATTAGGACAGATTTCATTTGTAAAAGCCTAGTGTTTATTTTTGGACACAGAACTCCAGACCCATCCTTTAACATCGTAGTAACAATATTATTTAAAGATCCCATATTATGCTCCTTTTCCACAAATTAAAATAGTCCCCAGGTGTCTTAAAGACATGTCTGTGACATGTGTTGGTGAAAATACACTAAGGATCAAACACCACAGTACTCTTCATCCTCTCAAAACAGCCCTGTACTGATTGGCCGGTTCACTGGCCAAAATCCTGCGTGCTTTTTATTCGACATTCCAGCTGTTTCTGCTCCCTCCCTTAGATTTTACTGGCCATTTTTATAGTTGCCCCTGGAACTCTCAGAACCAAACTGGCACATGTTTGATGGCATAAAAAAAGGCATATTTTACAAATTCATTTCAGTTTTTTTTTTTTTGCATGAATCTTCTTATCCACTGCTCCTCAATTGATCCAAACCATTGATTTAATTAATTTCAGCCCTTTAATCCCTCCAACGGCAGAAAATAGAGTCCCTGGAAAAAAAGTGGTGAAAAAAGCACATAAAAGGGGGGTTACTTATAATATACTGAGAGAAAATTGAATTTGGTTTGGGGGGATTAGATCAGTCTTGGATATGTCATTGATGAGTAGCAACATTGATGTCCTGTGGTCTGTAGTTTTTCTGTAGTGTCATATTAAAAGAAATGGCTCCCATAGACTTCCATTGTAAAAACAAAAAACAAATGGAAGTCTGTGGGGAAATGGAGTTAAATGGTTATTTGCACACGACACAGACACACACAGGCAGACGTGCGCTCAAAAAACAAAACAAAAACACAGACACGTACACGAACACCTGCGCCTTTGAAGTAAGGCCTTGTTTACATAGAGGTCCACCAAGACCCCGGCAACTCAATTCTGACAAATCAGAGGTCTGGACCTGGTACTTTGTTTATAAAGGGGAAGAGCGTATAAATGTGGGCAGCTGCACATTTCTCTTAACGCAGACAAAATGGGTCCATGCAGCTCTAGACTCCAAGAGATAATCAGAGAGATACAAAGGGATACTGACACTGAAGAAGAGGTAGAGGAGGAGGATGAAAGTTTTGATTCTAGCTCTAGTGAGGAGGATGGATCTGACCCAGTCTCTGCAGAGCCAGAAGAACCATGGGCTGAATGGACCCTTCCCCACGAGTCCAGCTCAGATGAGGAGGAGGAGGAAGATGAGCTGCAGGAACTTGACCAAGCTCAGTGGACAGGGAGAAATGGTCGATGAGGGTTGTCTCATCATGAAGGGACACTCAGATTTTCCCCTGGTAATATTCCACCTCCAGGCCCAAATAGACATGTGGTCGCCCGTCTCACCGAGGACCCGAGGTCAGCATGGGAACCTCCTCCTGCCTCCTGATCTGGTGGAACATGTCCGCCAAATGACCAATTTGCATGGAAACCGCACCAAGTCGAGATGGCGAGATGTGAGCCAGATACGGTGTACCTCAGCCTGCTGCTTTTGGCTGGGGTATTGCGCTCGCACAATGAGTCGACCAAGTCGCTGTGGGACACTGTCACCGGACGAGATATATTCATCAAGACTTCATTCATCAAGGCCCCGAGCAAATCTCCTCTACCGTTCGGTTTGATGACCGCCTCACTCGCCCCCAACGCCGGAGGGACAAGTTGGAAGCAGTGTAATGACTGTGGGATCTATGGCAAAACTGCCTGGCACAGATATGTATTGATGAACAAACGGTCCCGTTCCGTGGAAAGTGCAACATTTCGTCAGTACATGCAGAAAAATCACACAAATATGGGCTCAAGGTCTGGGTGCTGGCAGATGTCTGTACGTTGTATGCCTGTGCACATTCCCGCTGTGGGAGCAGGACTAGCTCTACAAGCAGCTTCATACAAGAGTTTGGGCTTTCCCTGATAGCAGCAGCTCAGCAGCAGCATGTCTCACAGCCTCCCCAAACCCGCCAGCCGATGGTGATGTTGCTGCAGAGGGAGCGACACCCAAATGCCGGGCAGGCTGCAAGCTGTGTGCCCCTGGAGCTGCACACAAGAGGTGCATGAAGACATGTGCACGCTGTGGAGTTCACGTGTGCAGGGATCACTTGAAGATCGGTTGTGCCTGCTGTGCACAGAGATTTGGCGTTGGTAATGGGAACAAGAAGGCTCCTTCTCCATGAAATGTTTTGGTTTTACTGCTTTTGCGTAACTTTATGCCAGTTCCAATACGCTGCTACTGATAATTTTGATGTTGTGATTGATGTTTATATTAAAGATGATTGAATGATTCATTTCAATTTCAAATGTACTGCTTCGAAGGGTACTGGACACTTTTGCAAACTTATTGAATTGAATCCCCCCAAACCAAATTCAATGTGCATTTAGTTTTTTGGAAATAACCTTCTTTTTATGTGCTTTTTTTCCCAGGGACTTTATTTTCTGGCCTTGAAGGGGTTAAATGTCTGAAATGAATTAAATCAATGGTTTGGAAGAGGAAACCGAACTCAACCAACTCCTTTCTTCATTGCTTAAACCCAACCAAAGAAATGTTATTTCCTTCCCCAGTCTGCTGTCAGCAGGAGTGGCGGCTGCAGCAGGCTCACGTCCGTGTGGGTTCGAGCCGGGTTCAGTCACGCTCAAGCTGAGCAGGGGAGAGAAAAAAAGTCTATTACTTTTACTCTGTGGCAGATCTCCCACAACAGAGTGGGGGAGAAAGCAAGTGAGACACGTGTGGGGCAGAGTGAGTGTAAACAACGTCACCCTGTTAAGCACCATGGACAGCTACGGGGGAACAGCGGTGTTTCGGACTGGGGGGTTTCAGAACAGCGGTGTCTCACAGCGGAATGGAAATGTTTCGTTATGGAGAGCTGTCCCCTGTTTCATGCAAGCAAAGCAGGTGTAAATGTAGATATCAGATATATATGGGGTCAGCCCAATGATCCCACAGTCCTATGTTCCCTCAGCCCTATGTTCCCACAGTCCTATGTTCCCTCAGCCCTATGTTCCCACAGTCCTATGTTCCCTGAGCCCTATGTTCCCACAGTCCTATGTTCCCTCAGCCCTATGTTCCCACAGTCCTATGTTCCCTCAGCCCTATGTTCCCTCAGCCCTATGTTCCCACAGTCCTATGTTCCCTCAGCCCTATGTTCCCACAGTCCTATGTTCCTTCAGCCCTGTGTTCCCTCATTTCTAAGATTTGTTCCCCTAGGACCCCCTGGAAGACGAGATGACACATCTCAAGGGGTTATCCCATAATAAAATTTGAAATAAATGGAGTCTATGTTCAGATTTTAATTTTTATACCGCATTTTAAAGGGAGTAATTTCAACCTACAGTGGGTACTAGTTTCATTTGGAGGATTTCACGTGAGATTAACGCGTGAGTCACGGGAGAGTCAGGCAGATTTTTTGTGGAAGAGTAATTGTATTTTCACCAGAAGCTGCAGTGCGCCCAAACAACCGCCAGGTGGCATCTGTGAGCAGGATAAAACGCCTCAGCAGTGAACACGAATGGGGAATGCAATATAATAATAATAGTTTTTCAATGACAAAATGTAACAACGGCAGCTACATACTCTCACTCTCTATTTCGGTCCTCTGTCTCGTCAGCTCCAAACACACCCGTCTGTGTTTTTAAAATGAGCCAACTACTGTACAGTAGTGCCGCAGATTTCTCATTCCGCACCTTGTATGAGAGTGCAGCTGGATGATGATTTCTCGTGAATGAACCGGCCTGTGTCACTTTGGGGCTGGGCGATAAAACATAGGATAGAATAACTTTCCCTCGTTAGAAGACGCGGACGTGGATTTTTTTTACAACAATGTATCAATATAATATGTGACGCGCTCTATCAAAATGAGTCGGATGTCGCAACGTTCTATTTTTAGATTATCAGCTGATAACGTGGTAAACCCATAGAAAATCAATATTTTTTTTTTACCCTCATTTCAAAGCTATGACCTTCAAAAACACTCTCCCAAAGTTTCACAGTCCAGGTAACTGAGAAAAGGCAGTAAATGATGATTAAAGTTGACTTGCTACTTAAACCCTCTGAAGATATTGTTGCATCGTTGCAAAACATGAAATATCTTCTGAACTGTTCATGATAGAGACGAGCTGTAAACTGCATCTGATTCGCTGGATTCTCCGCTTTCCGACGGTCATTGAATGGTGCTTCTATGATAAGCAGGGACGGCTACAGAAACAGATGCTAAAGCGAGTAGCATCGACGCTAACAGAGCTAGCGCCGATGCTAAACAGAACGTAGCAACGATGCTAAATCGAACGTAGCTTAAATGCTAAACCGAACGTCGCGGTCAACACAACGCTTGCACATATTTTACAAAACATCAACAAAACATCACAACTTTTGAACCGTTTATGATAGAGACGAGCTGTAAACAGCATCTGAATTGTGAGATTCTCTGCTTTCCGAGGGTCATTGAATGGTGCATCGATGACAACAAGGGACTGTATAGGGTGCGTGTAATCACGTGGTACAGGAACAGACGCCAGAGTCACAGGCAAAAACTTTGAATGGAATTTTCTCAGGTTTTAGAACAGAATAAGAGAGGATGAGATCGTAATTCAAATGGCCATATCTCGAAAACTATAAAATGTATTACTTTGACTAGGGTATCATTTTAAAGATTATTTTCTAATCTTTCCATTGATACCAAAATCTCGACTTTGAAATTTGGGTCAATGTGACTCATTTTGATGTAACACGTCACATATTGTTTTCGTTTCATTTTGTTAAGTAAAAATCAATCAATCCATTTTCTTTGAAACAATGAGATTGCAGAGCAGCTAAAAACCAGAGCACCAGTTCACTGTAGTGATTTTCACAACACTGTCACTCCAGATCAGCGGTACCACGACGCTGGTTATGAGCTCGGTAACTCAACCCTGGCTTGTCTTATTGTGACAATCTCACAATAATAGCCTACTCTACCTCAGTAACAAGCCCATTACATTTACTGCAGTATTGTAAGACATGTCATGATATCAATCAATCATCTCTCACTGTATGTTATTAGCACAGTAGTTCCACAGTATAACGTCGCTCCTTCTCCCTCTCTAACTTTAAATAAATACCTGCTTCTGTATCTGCCGTCACACAACGATAGGCTATATTTTTTCAACAGTGTGAGAAGTTTAACGATGTCCGCTACATCACGCGGCCGCCGCGCGGTCGGTCCGTGTGTCTGTCTCGCGTGCGTTATGTCTGACTCGCTCTCATTAGAAGCTGCAGTGACCGTTGTTGCTGCAGGTGTGTAGCGCTAAACATCAACAACAACAGCTGATTGGAAGTCAGCAGTGAAACAACGCAGCCACACACATGAGCTGACACGGACTATCGCAAGCGCCGTCATTTCATATATTTACATGTTCGTGACGCGCAGCCACACACACACCATGGAGCTCTGCTCCACGGCCGGGCACAGTGTTGCACCCAATGCGCGCCGCTGGCGTGGCTTTATGTAATGAGCACACACGAGGAACATCTACAGTAAAAGTAATGGGTTTGAGAGTGCGCCCTGTGGACCGTCTTCGCTTTAGACAGATAGGGAAAATCCTGACATGTAGCTATATGTCATATATCTGAGTCCTGATCGGGATGTAACGGCCGATTCCGATCGAGTCTGAAATCACGTGATCGACCCTGATTTCCAATCACGTGATCGGATTGGGACATCCCTAAAACTAGTACCCACTGTAGGGTCCTTTGCACGATGACCTTGAGTCAAACGCCCACCACTATTAACTCATTGACTGCCAAAGACGTCTATTGGTGTCTTATAAAAAAGTTACGTTGACTGCCAAAGAGGCCGATAGATGTCTTAGGCTTTTATGCGCTGGTTCGGCAGATTAAAGTCTTCTACATCTTGTGTGTGAATTTCAGACTTGGCCGCAATGTATTTATGTCACAGTAGGGGGCAGCAGTTGTATATCTGCAATCTGATCGGCTGCTATGAAGAAGACGGAGTTTGTTTACAGTTGTGGAGCGTAGTGGCGGCGGCCTGGTAAAATGGCGAAGCGGGTGTGTAAAAAAGTACTACAAGCAGCTAACACCGGCACAGAGCTTGTCTGGCAGTGGAAAGCTTGCGAGGCAGGATGATGGAGGAGGAGGAGGTGATGGAGGAAAGTTCCAGTTCGGAGAGCACTGTCGCAAAGACGAGGGATGATCAGGGTTTGTTCTGCGTTATAAACTTTGAAGTGGCCGCCGCGCTGAAGTTGTCTGACGCCGCGCTGGAATCTTGAATCTAATGCAGGCTACGGTAGCTCTGCTCCGCGGCGGCGTCGGTGTGTTCAACTCGGCTCGACTCGACAGCAGCAGGAGTGGGTTTGATTTCTACTCGGGGTCGGCCACCAAGATGCCGTTGATGCGCGGCTTGTTCCATGCTGTTTGTGTGCCCGCGGGGGCGGGGCGCACTGTGGCACCGCTCTGGTCTAACGTGGTGCCGAGTACGCATCCACCGGCGCAGAGCGCGGAGAGAGAGATAGAGAAAGAGAGGAGAGAGAGAGAGAGAGAGGAGGAGGAGATGGAACTGCAGCTGCTGTGAAGCCGGTTCAGTGGGTCAGTGAGGTCTGGGTCTCTCCTGTTCTAGAACCCGGCTAGATCTCCCTGTATGTTCAGAGTTTCATCCTAAACTCGGCTATAAAAGCTGGATATGTGCAAATAAATAGTTATTTTGTCATCACAAGCCTTTTTTTCAGTGTTGTTTTTGTTGTTCTATAGAAGTGAACAACTATTCAGATGTTTGAGGTGTCACTGGAACAAAAAAAACATGGAGTAATAAGTTATTAGTCTCCATTCTGCTTCTCTGCAGAAAAAGCTTGTTTTCTCCGTTTTTTGGTCAAAATATGGTGTTTTTGCTGAAACAACCCTATGTTCTACTGCTGATTTCTAAACAACCGAGCAGGCTAGAAACAAACTTTTTTTTTCTGGTGAAAGAAGAAAGTCTACACTTTCTTTAGAGATGTTTATTGTTCATGTACTCATAAAACCCAATACTCTGTGAGTCTTGACAGTTCGGTCAAAATCCTCAAAAATGGCTGGCAGTATGGAGCTCTCTTTTCTGAAAATGGCTGGCAGTCAATGAGTTAACTGAATGGCGCTAACGTTACCAAGCTGCTATCTTAAATTATGCCACTAAATGTCCTGAATTCCTGGTGTGCTCACTATACAAACGTTCTAATGCTTCGTTTACTACTACTAACACTATTTGTACTGTAGAAGTTTGTTTTACCTCATGGAGGTGAGTTTAATTTCGCTATAAGGGTTCGTCACTCAACCCTATGTTGGAGTAGCGGTGTTGGAAGGGGTCAGCCCTATGTTCCCAGATTTAGCTAAACACTACATTACATCTGTAGTCAACTGCTACTGGATAATAGGTTGGCTGTAATTGACTACCAAGAGAAATGGGGATAAAATCTGATGCAAATTGATGATAAAGGAAATGTGGTACCATAGAAAGAAAAAAACCTTAGAAATGAGGGAACATAAGGCTGTGGGTGTTATGCTCACTGAGTATAGATGTATTCTGGACTCTATTCACTATCTATTTTATTTTGTTAAGCTCTGTTTCATCCTTGTTTCACTCCCACTTCCTGTCAAGTTTCCCGCCAGTTCCCAGTCTCACCTGTCTGCCATCACTAATCATCCACTCAGTACTTATACACCTAGCTTTCCATAGCTACCTTGCCAGATTGTCAAGGTTCCTCGGTTCCAAGCTCTCTCGCGTTCTCCAAGTGTATGTATGCCTGTTGTATACCCGACAAGTACAAAGAACATTATGTGAAGTTTATGGATGAAATCATCAGAAAGGGTGAGGCAGAGGAAGTTCATGACCAAGGGAAGGAAGGAGAGAAATGGTACATTCCTCACCACGGAGTGTATAACTCGAAAAAACAAACTCTGTGTGGTCTTCGTCCGGACTCCGGATCTGAACGGCGTGCTTCTCAGATTCAGACAGCACCATGTTGCATTAATGTGCGACATTGAAAAGATGTTTCACCAGTTCTATGTGTATGAAGCTGACAGAGACTATCTACGTTTCCTATGGTGGAAAGACAGTAACTTTAATGCAGAGCCACAGGAGTTCAGAGTGAAAGTTTTCAATTAGATTTAGAGGTCTGCACCGCAGCTGTGCAGCGTATCCCCTCAGCAGCTCAGAACATCTGTAGGCGGAGACGCTCAGAGAAAGTCAACAGCAGCGCATCAGCTGATCTCGGTCAAACGCTCCGTTCTGATCCAGATCCACTGGACTTTAAAAGTAAAGCTGACGCAGCTGTAAATGAGTTAAATAGTGAAAGAGCTGCACTTTTACAGCCGATTTGAGGATGAAACTCTGAACATAACCTAAGCATAAATTACCATGGAGATCTAGCCGGGTTAAAAGAGCCACATTTGTAGTACCCTACAGGAGAGCCTGGTTTTAGACTCTACCTCACTAACCCACTAAGCCCACTTCACAGTATCTGCACCCCTCCGTCTCTTTCTCTCTCTCTCTTCACGCTCTGCACCCGCGGGGTGCGTTTACTCTCAGCACCACGTTTTACGGAGCGGAGCCCCAATGAGCCCCGCCCCCGCGGGCACACAAGCAGCATGGGACAAGCCGCGCATCAACGTCATCTTGGGGCCCGGCCCAGAGTTAAAGCAACATTGCGGAGTTTCAGCTCAGTGCTCCCACCATCTGGTTGAACAGCGCTATCTTCTGGGGGAGAAAACGAAACTTATCAGCCAGCGCAACTAGCGTTGATTCCCATTAATAAACGACAGTATTTCCCACATGTTTGCATGGAGACTGTGTGGCAGGTGGTAGGGGGGTGGGGGGAGGTCGGCGGCGGCGACGACGACCGGAGGGGAACCGTAAGTTTCGCTTTTACCCACCTCGTCTCTCCTCGACGCAGAGTGGAGGGGGGAGGAGGATTTTAAGGCCGAAAAAACTCTGCAATGTTACTTTAAAATCAAACGCACTCATCCTGCTGAGTTGAAAACACTGAACACTGAACTTCCATACCGTAAGATTCCAGCGCGGCGGCAGAGAATTTCAGCGAGGTGGCCGTCCGGGCGGCATAATATTTTCTGACGGTATTCAGGAAACGTTACGATCAATTAATCGTAGCGCGTAATACCGCAATTAATTGTGAATTCGGGTAATCGTGACATCCCTACTCCCGTGCAGTGCCTGCAGGACTTCTCCAGCCCCTGCCTGTTCCCAAACACCCCTGGTCTCATATCTCCCTGGATTTTGTCACAGGATTACCAGTATCCGAAGGTAACTCTGTTGTTCTGACAGTCATCGATCGCTTCTCTAAGATGGCTCACTATATTCCCTTGCCCAAGTTACCCTCTGCCAAGGAAACGGCAGGAGGTTGTGCAGGAGGTGGTGCAATTCACGTCCCGTTTTTGGAAGGAGTTCTGTTCCCTTATTGGTGCCACAGTCTAACGGTCAAACGGAGCGATACAACCGGGAGATGGAGACGGGACTGCGCTGCCTGACTTCTCAACATCCGACTTCCTGCAGTAAGCAGCTCCTATGGATTGAATATGCTCATAATTCTTTGCCTGTTTCTGCTACAAGGTTGTCCCTGTTCCAGTGTGTGTATGGTTTCCAACCTCCCATTTTTCCTGAGTTGGAGCATGAGGTTGCAGTCCCTTTGGCTCACGCTCTCATTCGACGCTGTCATCTGGCGTGGAGGCGGGCCAGAGCGGTTCTTCTCCGGACGTCCACACTCTACCAGCGTCAAGCCAACCACCATCGCAGACCTGCCCCTGCCTACCAGTCAGGCCAGAGAGTCTGGCTATCGACCAAAGACCTGCCTCTTTGGGTTGAATCATGCAAGCTGGCACCTCGCTTCATTGGCCCTTTCCCCATCTCCAGAGTCATCAACCCTGCTGCTGTTTGGCTTCGCTTGCCACGTCACATGAGGATCCAGCCAACCTTTCATGTCTCCAAGGTCAAACCTGTGAAGGAGTGTCCACTGCCCCACCCCAAACCCCTCCTCCCCCCGTCTCGTTGATGGGAAGTCCACGTGTTCAGTTAACGATTGCTGGCGGTCCGCAAGAGGGGCAGGAGTCGTCAGTAGTTGGTTGCCTGGGTGGGCTATGGCCCTGACGAGCAGTCATGGGAGCCATCTAGGAACATCTTGGACCCTTCCCTCATTAGGGACTTTCACCAGCGCCATCCGGATCTTCCTGGACCGTCCGGTGCCGTCCCTTGACAGGGGGTACTGTTATGCTCACTGAGTATAGATGTATTCTGGACTCTATTCACTTCCTATTTTATTTTGTTAAGCTCTGTTTCATCCTTGTTTCACTCCCACTTCCTGTCAAGTTTCCCGCCAGTTCTCAGTCTCACCTGTCTTCCATCACTAATCATCCACTCGAGTACGAATGCTGCGTTCGATTGCACTCGGAACTCGGAAGGATCCCGGTCGGAAATTCCGACTTCCGAGGTAAATGCGTTTCATTGCACAACCTCGGAAAACATGGCGGGCCACAGTAAGCTGATGTCTTTAGAGCATCAAAAAGTTCTGCCGGGGAAGAACATTAGCTGCTCGGGGGAGAGAGAGAAAGGGAAACGCCACTTCTGCAACACACAGTCTTGAACGCAGCAGAGAGGAGAATCCTGCATGTGTCACAGCGTGCCGTGCAGATTCAACTCTTGCTGCAGTACATGTGAAACTAGGCTATATTCCCTTTTCCATAACTTCTCCCTTCTAGGTTGGAAAATAAATAGCCTAAATAAATAAATACATCTCGCGGTGTGCAACGCCATAGTGCTGTGACGTAATTCTGACCAACTCAGGCTGCTCGGATCCATCCCGAGTTCCCGAGTCGGAGTTCCGACTTCAAGGGCCGTTCTATTGTTTTTTTTCCAAGATGGAGGTCGGATCTTTCCGAGTTCCAAGTGCAATCGAACGCAGCATTATACACCTAGCTTTCCATATCTACCTTGCCCGATTGTCAAGGTTCCTCGGTTCCAAGCTCTCTTGCGTTCTCCAAGTGTACGTATACCTGTGGTTTTTTGGACCTTTTGGACTGTTTTTTTTACTCTGCCTTTGTCTTGCCCCCTGTCCATGTTCCATGTACGACCTCTGCTTGTGCTGTAATAAGGTGGTAAGGTGTCTGCACTTGAGTCTCCAAGCCTGTTCGTTACAGTGGGAACATAGGGCTGAGGGAACATAGGGATGTGGGAACATAGGGCTGAGGGAACATAGGCACGCTCCCTCAGATATGAGTCACTTCAGATTGAACATGTAAATAGACAGTCAAAACAATCAGATGTAGGCAGCAAACCGGAATTAGGCTTCAAAGGTTGTAGTGTAAAGACAGCCATAGAGAGGCCACAGGAACACATAAATGTTTGAAAACCATTATAAAGTGGATTTTGCATAATATGGGACCTTTAAGTTGGACTCGCCAGGAATACAAACAGTTACGTTTGTCAGGTGTATGCAACATTTATGACAGGTTTTCAGAACAGTGTTGGTCAGTCTGTATGCTTGACAATCCCATTTTAGAAGTTTATGTGCGTGCGTGAGAGAGACTGTATGTGTGTGTGAGTGGGTGGGTGAGAGATAACCAGGTGAAGTTTTTTTTTTTTTTTACTAGACCCTTCTACTTAATGCAGTGTGTAGGTTTAGTTAGTTGCTACACTTTTGTGCCAGTCAGATATGTAACTTTTAGCTACTGCTGTGTTAACCGTTTAATGGGTACAGGCCGCCACTGCTGCTCAGTGATCAAAGCTCCCATTATCATTGATGGAAGATGAAATTGAAGTAACTGTACTGTGTGTGTGTGTTTTGATTTGGAAGCAGGCTTCACACTGGCCACTGTGCTGAAGAGTCAGTCAGCTTTCCATCAGTTCCTGGTCAAGAACCTTTCCCTGTCCAACGCTACAACCAACTTCCTGCTCAACATACCAATCAGCATCAGAGAGGTGATTCACTCTCATCACTTTGCTGTTTGTCGTGCTCAATTTCATCCACTTTTGCACATGAACAATCCAGCATTCCCTGTACGTAGGCCTATAGTGTTTAAGGGCTCTAAATTTGTAAACCAGGCCTTGCCAACGGAGTGTGTCCCGGCACAGTTTGCAATTTTCGTTCACTGCACGGCGAGGCGCAGCGGGGCTCAATCCCACTGGCGCAAGAGGCATAGAGGGCGGAAAGGAGGCGTGGAGTGGGTTTAACATAGCCGAGTCCGTTCTTCACCAATCAAATGAGCTCCTCTCCTCGCCTTTAAATCCGCTGCGGGCGAGGCGCAAGTTTGATTTCACCGTGGAAGAAAGAGGCAGCAGTGAGACGGGAGGAAACTGATGTTCTGGTCCGGTCCAAGCTTGCAGTGTCCCAATATGGTATCGCGAATAGACCTCACGGGCTGATGATGCAAAAGTAGTTACGCAGGTTTGCTCTGACATTGAGAGCTGTTGCCCAGTAAAAAAAACAAAAACCTGGCCTGATTGGCTCGGTAGGCGGAGTGTTTCGGCGAAACGGTTACAACGGAGATGAGGCCAGACTCCCCCTGTGAAATGAAATGAAATGAAATGCATTTCCGGGGGAGGCTGGTTTACGAGGCTAACTAAAAAGGGGCAGTTCATCAGAAAATCCAAAAAACAAACAAACAAAATAGTGTAGTGCTGTGTCCATTTATTCAACAAAGCATTAATTCAAGATGATAGCACCATACAGCAGCTTCACTACTGGAAACAGAAGCACTGATGTCAACCTGAACACTGAAGTAAACATTCATGCTGGGAGAGGTAGCTACAGCAGCACAACCAGCATAACCCTTATGCCTACAGGTAACCTACGTTTGTGTGTGTGTGTGTGTGTGTGTTAGTAGAGTGGCAGGCGGCGTCTGTGGACTGTGTGAAACCTTCCTAAGGCCATGTCCTTCCACTCATCCACTCCAGTGTTAAGGCCTTTGCACACAGTGGGCCTGATCTACTAAGATCGCAGATAAGGGGCGCTAAATTGCGTGCTCCTGGTAAAAAATTGCGTGTCTGGTTAGCGCATGAAAAGGAGGTGATCTACTAAGAGTAACACGCTAAATGACAGCACACGCAGTCCGCAGTATTTAAATGAGGGTTTGCGAGTGGTAATGGTTTCCGCGGTGGACAGAGAGCTGGATGGACACAGAATTTGATCCGATGGATTAATAGAGAGCTCAGGTGGGACACTCAGGAGTCAGGACACACTGACCAGAGGAATCAAAGACGGGGTGAAGACTGGGTGACGTCTCTCAGTCTCGGACCCGCAGCTGGGCAGCCACACACTCCAGAGGGAGGAGAGGAAAGGAGAGGAGCGCATAAGAGGAGAGACGTGAGGCGCGCATAACAGCGCTTAAATGACTTTAAACACATGAAAAAAAACTGCTACAGTTTGCTGGAATGATCGGGATGCGAGGAAATGCAGAGATGCAAGAGCTTTTGCCCTGACAGGTATTAAATCAATAAAAGAAAAAAAGCTGTGTCAGATAACACTTGCCTTTCAAACGTACTAAATAAAGACGCAAAAACTTCCACCGCAATCTGTTTCAGGTTTGTTAAATCAGGCTGCGTGTGCTAAATCAATCTATTTGCATCTTCTCCTCCCAATATTTTGCACGTTCTGGCAGAAACGCCCATATTTGCATATTCATCAAGGCAAACGCGCTAAATACATCACGCATGCTTTTTTGCCCGTTTGAGAGACGCAATCCTCAGTGCACCGGGTTGGTAGATCAGCTTGCACATTTTTTTGCGGGTGACATCGTGTTTGCACACGTTTTAATACAAGCAAACCTTTAGTAGATCAGGCCCTGAGTCCGTTTTTTTCGTCCGAAATTGCCGCACGTCAAAAAATAAATTCGACCCCATGTTGTGTCAATCATGTTTACACACCGAGTCCGAAACTTTCGTCCGTCATTAAAGTTTTCGGATCAGGTTCGATTTAATGCGTTTTTCGCATCCGTGAAAAGCCTTTTGACCAATCACATCAGCGTTTTGAGGCTGGAGAGGGAGAGAGAGGAGGGTGTGGGGGGGTCGCCGCTGAGAGTGTGTCTGTGTATGTGCACCCGCCGCTGTTTACGTGTGTGTGTGTCTGTGTGTGTGCTTGGGCCAGCCGCTGTTCAGGATCATGTATTGGCCGTCTTCTGTTTACCGTGTGAGCTAATAATCAATATCTATCAAAGTGGACACTGACATGGTAAAATAACCAGTTGAAGTGATCATGAGTGCCGCTGCTCATTAAGCAGCAGATCTCCTCGCTACTGCATCCTCTCAGCATGGACTCTTTTTCTCTTTCATTTCTCAACAAGTGAGAGAACCACAAAGTGCATCACTGCATGACGATTTTTGTCTCCCTCTCCGAAATTTAGAACATAAAATAAAAACGCATGCGAAAAAACGCAACGGACTCAGTGGCTGTGTTCGAAACCGCATACTTCTCCTACTACTTGTACTACTCATACTAACGATTTGAGTATGCAGTATGTTCACACTGCGCAGTATGCGATTTGCAGTAGGCGAGAAGTTCCCGGATGCATACTAGATTCGGCCGAAATGTTGAGTATACATCATGAGGTCACTACTCATACTCAAACTACCCAAGATGCAACGTAACGTGACGTCACGGACCGTCTTTTCCTTACGGCGAACAGGAAAAAACAATAAACAAAACAGGACAACAGATGTTTTCCTGCTGAAGCCATTATTATGTGACTTTATTAGTTTTTAATATTTTTGCATGCGAGAAAGTAACTATTCAGATCCCAATTGGCGGTTATTTTATCCAAACGACGGCTGTTTAGAAGTTAACCTCGAAGCGAAGCTCCAGGTCCGAGCAGTGACCGCGGCATCACAGAGGCAGCAGCCCGGCTCCTGACGTGCTTCGCCGGCCAGCCTGCAATCGTCACCCCGGGGAGAGAACGACCGCTAATTAACTTACCCGATGGCTTTTAGAGGTTTACCACCGGCTGGTTAAACTCCTTTTAGGGAATAAATGTTGGTCTCTTTGATGAAATCTAACAACTGTGGCAGTAGCATAAGTTTGTTTGAATGAAAAACCATGGTTGGACAGTAGCAGTGCTGCCTTGGGGTCAGTCTACGCACAGAAAACACCACATTTACACCAATAAATCAATACTTTAAAATGAGCCGGGCCTATGTCAGAGCTGGCAAGACTCTCCGGTGGCATATTGAATGATTAAATGCCGTTAACGGGACGAGAGAGCAGTCAAAACGGCAGTTCCAAGCTAGCTACAGCGAGGGTAGGTTCATTTCCTGTTTACAAAGTAAAAGCACCCTTATGATAAAAGGCAACAGGTATTTTATTTTGTAATACTAACCGGAAGTGCGTTGCTCACTACGGCTAGTTTTACTAGCGCCAGAGAACGCCGACTTCGTCGGAACAAATTTGTAAACAGCGGGTATTTTGTCAGATTTTCAACACGGTTTGGATCTAAACAACCACTTTCTCGCCTGAAAATGTTTCAAATGTTGCTAAAGTTATATATTTACAGAGTTTAGAGCTTTAATGAAATCAGCTTCAGGGCGGCGGATTTCGGCTCGGTCAGGAGCGAAATGCATTGTGGGTTATCATAGTACGCGGCAGTGTGAACGCTCTGCATACTGTATGATCGATTAGTATGTAGTATGGAGTATGGAAGTATGCAGTATGGAAGTATGTAGTATGTAGTATGTGGTTTCGAACACAGCCATTGTGCAAGGAGCCTGCACGTAACGATTTTTGACGGATGACGGATGCGAAAAACGCATGCGAAAAAAACGGACTCAGTGTGCAAGACCTTTACTGTTGACCTCAGTGCTTCTGTTTCCAGTAGTGAATGGCGCTGCATCCTGCTCGCTCCCGTTCGTGTCGTCATTTTTTTTTAAAAAATTATGGATATCCATGATACTGAACACCACAGCTAACTAGCGACCCTCCCATGACCCGCCCCCACCACCTGCAATTGGCCAGCACGTTGCCTTCGTTGGTTGGGTGGATTGGTTGAATTGTATGATCGACAAACTGAGATTGCCACTCCGATCATGTAAAAACCAAAGCCCAAACAGCTTCCAGCCCTGGGCGGGCACGGCTGACTCTGTGGGCGGGCACTGCCCGCCCATGATGCCGAGACTGGGTAAAATCAAATCAAATGTCTTGGAGAAGTCACCCCTGCTTTTAATGTATCTGCAAAGCTGGGGTTTCTGTATGTTTTACATTTTTTTCTCTCTGTGTGCATACTATAGGTATACAGTCTTATCTTTGGTACATCTCTGAAAAATAAAGGCGGGACACAAAGTTGGATCCAGGGGACAGACGATGCCAGACACATACCTACAGACAGAGTTCTTCATGTGGTGGTGAGTTCATATACCCATGATGAATTGAACTTTTCACCTTGAACTGTTCGTCTGCACAGTTAGCTCTGTGTTTGAGTTTTCCTCCATGTCGCGTCCATGTAGCTAGGGGTGGAACGGTATATGTATCCGTCCCGTGGCGTCACGATACAGTGGTCACGGTTTGGTGCACACAGTCACACCACAAATACATCCGAGTGGATTATATATTAAATTATTATAGTTGGGACGTCACTGCAATCTAGGTGGCGGTAATGAGCCTCGAAGCTGCCAGCAACTGTCATAACAGACGAAGAAGAGAAGTGATGAGAGAGTGAAGTTAGAGGAGCTGCTAAGTTAAGTTGAAGTGATAGTTCACCCTAGAATGATATTTCACTCATTATCTACTCACCCTCATGTGGACTAAGGGCTGGAAGAAGTTTCAGAGTCCTCCGTCCCTTCTCTGAGTTACAGGGGGTCTCGGCGTAGCAGTGCATTTCAATTAACGGTTGCAAAGGGACACCAGAGGTCTTCGTAAAAAAACACACACCAAAAAACGTCCAAATACCTCCATGCGGTTTGTATAAAATGTCTGTCTTGTACTGAAGCCCGGAGATGTGGGATTGTCCCGAAAAAAATTAAATAAGTCAATTTTTCAAGCTTGTTTGCAGCGGTAGCTCGTCTTCCTTGTCCGCACAAGTCTCGCGAGATTTGCGTCGATGCCATTGCGATTAACTGACGCCGTCGCAAATATCGCGAGACTTGGGCGGACCAGGAAGACGAGCTACCGCTGCAAACAAGCTTGAAAAATGGACTTTAATTTTTTTCCGGACAATTTCGCACTTCAGGGCTTCAATTCAAGAGGGACATTATATACAAGCAGCATGGAGGTATTTGGATGTTTTTTAGTGTGTCTTTTTGTGACGAAGAATCATAGCGTGCATGTAAAGTTGTGCAGCTTTACATGACAAGTTACTCCGAATGACACGAAAACAATTTAGATTTGGTTTAACCTTCTTGCAGATGTACTGTACTTGTTTGTCAAATTTTAAATTTTTGTCTAGTATTATCCCCAGGTATTTGACCTCATTCACCACAGTAATTGTTTCATTTTTGATCTTCACCTCAAACAGATCGTTCACAGGCGAATAGAACTACACATAGAGACAGTTTTCTTGACATTCAGGGTTAAGTGAGACGTCTCAAGCCAGTTAGTGACTTTCCTGAGAGCTTGCGTGAGGTGGTCAGCTGCTTTGCTAGCTGTTTTGGCAGATGCATAAATGACAGTATCGTCAGCATACATCTGGCAGCTGACACCAGGACAACTTAGTGGCAGGTCATTAATATACATAGTAAACAACAGTCACCGTGTGGTTCTCAGTGAAACACCACGGCGACCGGTCCGTCGGTGCTGTTTCATGGATGCGCGCTGCTTCGCTAGAAACGCATCAGACATATTAGCGCATGTTCACCCCCCCTCCCATATGTCAATCACTGGTGCGATGAAAAAGACAACTTGTGTGTAACAACTTAACCTGCTGCTTTTAAGCCTCTTGACATGAACACAGACAGGACCAGAAACAGTTTTTTAAAAGGATAGTTCACCCAAAACTAAAATGTCACTCATTATCTACTCACCCTCATGTTGACTAACGCCTAAACTCCACTGACTGCGGAACGGCTGCAGATCCGCTCCGCTGCGGCGGCGGAGCCGATACGTATTCATTTTAATCACCGTGTCAGCTTCCACCGACTCCGGGTCCGCTGCGTTGTGGGTCCGGAACGACTCCGGCATCCGGCAGCCCTCGCAAAAGATACGCACAGCTTCTATTTTTGCCGGACGCCGGAGCACAGCGCATCAAGCAGCACAGAGCAGATTTCCGTTTTCGGAGTCGTTCTGCATCTAGTGAGTTAAGGCGTAAGAGCTGTGAGAATTAGAATCTGGGGACCCTTCCTGGCCCAATGTCAGGGATGATACCTGACTTAAACTTCACGTGGTACTTGTTTTACCTTAACAACTGCAATTTTGTTTTGTGTCTTCTGTAAGTCCATCTATGTAAAAGGTAAATTTACAAATGTCTGGCAGCCCCTCCCCCCTTTTTTATTTTTTTTCTCTGTTTACTTTTATGTTTGACGGTTCCCGTGTGGTATGTCTTGTACAGTTTTGTAAAATGAAAAACTGTAAATAAAGTATTAAAAAAAAAAAGAGCTGTGAGAATTTTCAGAGTCCTCCGTGCCTTCTCTGAGTTAGGGTGTGTGTGTGTGTGTGGGGGGGGGGGTGGGGGGGGGTAGTATTGCTGAATATGGCCAAGTGCACTGTCCGCTGTCAGTGCTGTCTCTCTCCCTCTCTGTTATTTGAGATGAGAAGATGAGAAGCGGTAGTGGAGAAGGTACCACCTTCCATTGGTTTAATTCTGAAAAACAGACATCCATGATCATTAAAAAATGAAATCTCTGACTGTGACACTCCATACCTGAGAAAATTGTAACGGTACCGGTCACGGCCGTTTCATGAAGTGTGCCTGATGAGCGCTCATGAGGTGGAGTCTCCTCTCCCGGCGTAACACAACGTCAGTATTTTCCAGTAGCTTCTCATCACAGTCCGCACCGTGCAGCCTGACCCGACCCCAGCCCCAATAAATTCATTACAAACTCGGCCCGGCCCGGCCCGTTACCTGGGCGGGTACCCGGCCCGATTCCAGCCTCTACTTCCTACTCTATTTCCAACAGAACACAATGGTGACTGCCATAACTGCACAAATAGAATCGAATTTTCATCAAACCTTGTTCTTGTATTTCAGCAACTCCTCTTTACAATGCAAATCTTGTTCTCTACACCAGTGACTATAATACAGAGAAAAAATTGTGTCATATGCAGAGTGTGTGTTTTTTGTTGATGAGTCACCCTGGTCACCCAACCAGGGCACAACTGTTTATTGAGATTTTAGCCATGGCTTTGAAAGTTAGCATGTTTATGGTACATTATGGGCAAACTGAGGATGAATTGCATCCTGAGGTTACCTGTTAATACCCAATAACCATTTCCTACAAGGCTGCGAACATTAAGAGTCCTGTCATGTCTGTGTAATGTGTTAATCGTCTAGTATTGTTGCTTTTTGTGCATGGCTTCTATTGTGTTTACTGTGTATTATGTTATTCTATTTAATTGATGTTGGTGTTGCTGCTTAATGTTGTTTCTGTCGTGTATGTAGTGGCTGTTGTTTGAGCTGAGTTTTTTTTTTTTGTTAATTTGTGTGTGTATGCTTGGACTCTCGCTGAGCTCTCCGTATTTTGTTCATTCTAGTTTTTTATTTTTTATCACTGAATGTATTACTCGTATGTTGATAACCAAACTCTTTTATTTCATTTTTAGGGTGACTCTTCCACTGTCCAGGGACAACAGATGCAAAATAGCCCCTTGGCTAATTCTGGCATATTTACATTTTTTAAAATGTTTTCATCAATGTGCAATGTCCCTGATTTTAACCTTTAAATAAATAAATAAATGCAAGCAAGGCAAGGTTTCCTGACCATGCAGCCAAGGGTGTTGTCACTGTTGACATGTCTGCCAAACTACAGCCACCGCTGACCCCATTGCTCTTCACAAAGATAGTGTTGATGTAAATATCTCCAAGTAAAAATAAATAATGCTGTTCCTTCTCATATCTCATGTATCAACCTGCTTCTGTCTTCCATAGGGGGTCCTATTGACTGGAGCCATGCTGGAGACCCTCACCTGTGGAGAGGGTGGGGCTAGTGAGCTCAGTAATATCCTTTTGGTGCCTGAGAAGCAGCAGCCTTTGCTGCAGGCCTATCGGAGTGCATTGTGCAGTGGAGGGGAGGGTCAAAGGTCGGAGCGCTTCAGGCAGATGAGCCTCGAGCTGAGAGAACAAATCAGCACACAGAGTGTCACTGAGAAGGTATAGCTACTTGTCACAAAATAGTAATACACTACTAATCCCATTCCTCTGAATTTATGAATTTATGTATTTTGGTATATATCAAGCTTATATATCCAAAAGGGTGTAGGTTGAGGCCAAATCTCATACCCCTACCCCTTTTACCTTAAAGGTACATTGTGTAAGAATTACTCCCATCTGGCAGTGCGGTTGTAGATCACAGGCAACTCAGTCGTATTTTTCGTGCTGCATTCACGTGAAACAGCCGCTGCAGGTAACGGCTTATACAAGCCTTTATGAAAACAAGTGTTCCATCAGCACGAGGCAAAACAATACACCTGACAATATGCTGTCATGGTGATGTCATATTATTTACCTAACCCACCTTTTACCGTCTTTCTCTGGACTTCTGTGACTAAAATGACATCTGGTTTGTTACCGACGGCCGTTTTTGCGACTGCACCTGAATGCAGCACCAGCATAACATCCTCCTCACTGCGTTACCGTGGTGACTTTTCACAGACGCCACCTGGATGATGATATGAACTGAAAGGAACACTTCACTTTGTTGATGGGGGGGTTACTGATGAATGAAAAACAGACTCAAGAACCAAATAATCGATTTTCGTGAATAGATAACAGGAGAACTTACACAATGTACCTTTAAAGTGTTGTGTTGTGGAGTTTGCAGCGTCCTGGCCCCTCACGGCCACCGTACTTCCAACCTCTCAGTCACTTCTGACTATCAGTTCAAGAGCATCAGCAATAAACAACATCATCAAATGCTACTGTATTATAATTAGAGAACCACCACCTCTGTTCAGGCTGCAGGAGCTGTTTATTCTATCGTATGTTTCCAGCATTTAACATTGGAGCTCTAACAATCAAAACCAGAGAAACAACCAGGACAAAAACAACAACAACAACAAAACAGAAGCCAGTGCTGAAAGAGGCTTCTGGCACAAACAATTTAACACTTTCACACTCCACACTTTTGAGCCATGGCACATTTTGTTCATTAAAAAAATCCTGTGGCACACCACTAACAAATGTTACAAAATGACACAGTGCAGCCTAATGCAGTAAATATAATACACATATTGTCTCTTATAGTGTAGTTAGTTTGTTCTGACTCAGTAATGGACATTGCTAAGGCAAGGTCGTTGTGCAGACGTCTGCCACTACACCCTTAGACAGAAAAGAGTCCGATCTTATTAGCCAACTCTGCCAGACAGTCACTATTACGACACAGATGCTCAACAAAGCCAAATTATTTTTATGAGTTTGGACACAAACTGGTTACTGATATGAAGAACTTGGATTCTGATTTGACTCTGATTCTTCTTCTTTTTTAATTTTAAAAATTCTTCTTTTTTTTATTGTACCGTTTTACTATCATTATTAGGTTTAAAATTCTAGCCAATTAGGGTGCGGAAACATTGAGTTTGACATTGAGCGCTGCATCTGGTCCGCATCTGCGATTAAAACCCGGCCCGCAAATCCGCCGCGGATCTGCAATGCACTCTTAAAAAATCTCTGGCCCGGGTCCGTTCAGGGACCCGCAAATCCGCCGTGGATCCGCAATGGATGCAAAAAACCTCTGGCCCGGGTCCGTTTTGGACCTGTTCATCTCATTTTCAAAAACTATCACTATGGCTACCCTAGACTTCTACATCAAGCTTAAATCTGCATTGCCTTGTATTTTTAACCTAACACTATCAATATAGACAGGGGTTAATTTGAGCCTGATCCTGCCAGAACAAGATCCGCCACCTCTTAATTTTGGCCTCCCTACGTTCCGGTACCTATTGGGCAGATCTGTAGCCTCGTAAACCAGCCTCCCCCGGAAATGCATTTAATTCATTTCACAGGGAGAGTCTGGTCTCATCCCCGTTGAAACCGTTTCGCCAGAAATCGTCTGTCTACCGAGCCAATCAGCGTCGCCGCTGTGATTAACACAGCACGTTGGCCAATCAGGGCCTGAAAACATCACTACATGGACTGGACTCACCTACAACAAACATGGCGGAGCGTCAAACAGCGGCGTAAAAACAGCAGTAAGGGAAGTTCTAAATGAAATACCATCAATTACAGAACTTAAACTAGAGCAAGAGTCGGCGCTTGTTGAGTTTCTTGGAGGAAAAGACGTTATCGCTGTTCTTCTTCCGTCCCTGATTGGCCAACGTGCTGTGTCAATCACAGCCATCAGGGACTGAAGAAGAACTGAAGAAGAACAGGGACTGATTGGCTCGGTAGGCAGAGTGTTTCGGCGAAACGGTTTCAACGGAGATGAGGCCAGACTCCCCCTGAGAAATGAAATGAAATGCATTTCCGGGGGAGGCTGGTTTATGAGGCTACAGATCTGGCACCTCTTATTAAAAAAAAAAAAACGTTTTAAAATGTTTAAAATAATCTCCATAATTCCATGTTGTTTATTAAAATTTAACGTTTCATAACCGTCAGCAGTTACAACATTCGGCTGACGGAGGGGTGTGAAACACCGGCGCGGTCCCCGGTCTCTGCTGACAGGGTCGTGGTGTCAGAAACTCAGCTGTGGAGAAAACCTGCACCAGAGCGGCTCCTCTCTCTCCTCCGTCGGAGCTCCAGTGTCTGACAGAGACTACCGCTACTGCTCCAGTGGGACTATCAAACAGCTGATTAATGCGCATCAATATACGTAATAAAAGCGATCGGGTCATATAGCAGTTCCAAGTCATTGTAGGCCTTTACATAAAATGATGCAGGGTTTTCTTTTTTTTCTTTTCTTTTTGTTTTCCTTGGCCCGTGGTCTGATATAGACCATAGTTCTGTTTGTTTATCGTGTGTCAGTTTTGTGTGTGACCTGATAGTTTAGTTGTCGAGATTAAGAACATCACTCCCTCATCAAACCAGTGATAGGCATGCTGAAAAGAAAAAGAGAGAGAGAGACGCGCCTGGGTATTGCAGCTGTAAAAAGAAAAAAGAGTGTCAGAATAGCAGTACCAAAAAGTGTCGGAATACAGGCATGTCTGAATAGACACATAGTGACCGTTCTAGCAACTATGACTAAATAACTGTTGCCAACTGTAGCTTTAAAATACATTTCCACGTGAGTCTTAAATAATCATTTGTCATCAAATCTTACTTACTAGCTTCATATGCAAATATAGACATGTATGTTGTTGTTTTCATCCAGGCTGACAGATGACAGATGTGTTGACACTTGTGTTGGTGTAACAGAGAGTGGGAGGTGCTGAGAGACTGCTCTTCTCACAGCTCTACAAACATATCAAATATTATATTTTGAGAGACTGTGTTGAAATGTTTAATCCAAAGCGAGGCTTAAAGGGATAGTTCAACATTTTGGCAAATTGGTCCATTGCCATAATCGCTATAGTCATAGCAGTAGGTTCGTTACCTTTAATTGTAGGTGTAAGCTATTTTCAGTACGGCGGAGCGGAGCAGCAGGCTGCTCAGGGCTATGCTATGGAGGCTAAGGGAATTTCTTGGTTTCCCTCATTTAACTCATCAAATACAAAATCCCAAAACTCCACAGCGCTTTTGTAGACAAGTTGTGAGCTGCACAACCACGATGCTATGAGATAATAACGGAACGATACGAAACGGAGCCGTTTTCGAGGTAAATTCATGCAAAACTGCTGATGCGCGTTGCGTTCAGGGACAGTTTTTCAGCAAGCAGTCTCCGTATTTACCCTGTATTTACCTCGAAAACGGCTCCGTTTTGTATCGTTCCGTTATTATATCATAGCGTCGTGGTTGTGCAGCTCACAACTTGTCTACAAAAGCGCTGTGGAGTTTTGGGATTTTGTATTTGATGAGTTTAATGAAGGAAACCAAGAAATTCCCTTAGCCTCCATAGCATAGCCCTGAGAAGCCTGCGGCTGCGCTCCGCCGTACTAAAAATAGCTTACACCTACAATTAAAGGTAACGAACCTACTGCTATGACTATAGCGATTATGGCAATGGGCCAATTTGCCAAAATGTTGAACTATCCCTTTAACAGTGCGTTCACACCGGGCACAAGTAAAATATTTGCCTTGCTCTACTCACTCGAGTTCGCTGGCTGGAATATCTAATAATATGGACTTTTTCTGTTAATTGTTGTATTGTTTTGGGGACTACGGATGTAATTTAGCACATGTGCTAAATTCGGTGTATTTGCTGTGGGTATTCTAACTCTCGCTGTCCAGCATTGTCCCGACGAAATAAACAAATAAAGTAAATATTTGTTTTTACTCGCGGCATCCACGCAAATATTTCGCTTGAGTTCAATATTTTGAACTTGCACAAACAGGCGAATTTCACGTGTTCGCTTCTTTCGTGTCATTCGGGGACAGCTCTCCATTCCGACGCACCTCCACTTCGACACCCCGCTGTTCCGAAACACCGCTGTTCCGACAGCCTCCGCTCGTGCTGACAGCTGACTGAGGGAGATGCTTTGGTTGGGCTTAGGCAATGAAGAAAGGAGTTGGTTAAGTTTAGTAAAAAGATCAGGTGGAGGCTAGACAGGCTAGAAGCAGAATGAACGTTAGGTCTTTATGTCAGTAGCCTTTTCGAAATAGCGGTGTCTTTAGAAAAAAAAGAAAACCCCGCTATTACGACGAATGGAAGTCTATTGTCGGAAAGGCGGGGCTTCGGAAAGGCGGGGTGTAACCGTGTCATTCACGCCGCTGGCACAAATTTGTGTCCATTCGCATCTGTACATTGACTTTGTATGTAATCTTATTGCGTGAAAAATTTGTGTGAACACGGTTTGCCTCTCATTCACCTACATTCACATACACACTGTCACACAAGACTGGCTGGAAACTATCATGCAGGGTAGTTATGGTGTACAGTGGAGCTGTTGGAGCAATTTATTTACTCACTACTACCCTTCCACCCCCAACCCCCCCCCATCCCCACCCCCAGCTTGATATGGAGAAACCCAACTCTTGGGCTACCGTCTCTCAGTCACATCTTGGGGCTCTACTGAAGGACCTGGCAGATGTAGAGAGGCTTCTCAAAGACGTGGACCTACTCTCAGGCCTCGCTCGCTTGCTGCCCAAAGGAGCTTGTACTGGTCGATCTCCAGCCTCTCCTTTAAACTTGACCTGGCCTCTGAACTCCACCACATGGGGCCCCAACACCACAGAGATTTCCACAGAGGAGGGGGAGAAAGGATCAGAGGGAGGAGGAAAACAGGAGGATGTAGAAAACCCCCATTCTCAGTTTTCAGCATTTGTACAACTCTGGGCTGGACTGCAGCCGATCCTGTGTGGGAACAACAGGTGGGTGTAGAAATCAACAAATGATGACATAGTATTTGTGATTGTGTGAAGAAAGATTTGTTCACATTGCACAGAATGAATTAAAGTTGGGGTCGACGATCCTGTTCAAAAGCACTTTCTGTTCTACTGGGTGAAACGGTCCCTCTGTTGCCAGAGGAATTAATACGTTATGACTTAAAGGCTGTGTGTTCCCACACAGGGTCACCATTCCGACATCCCACCAGTTCGATATAGGCCTCTAATTGATGGAAAAATTAAGTGTTGCCATTTAGACAAACATTCCAACCCTACATGTGATAAATGTAAAGGCGCACCTGCCTCACTCTACCACATGTATTGGACATGTCCTTCTTTAGATAACTTTTGGACATCGATCTTCCATGCGTCATTGAATTGAACCCAATCCCTTGACTGGCATTTTTGGCATTGCTCCAGATTTGAATTTACCTAAAGCTATGCTCAATTTTCTGGCTTTTGCCTCTTTACTAGCCCGACGTTCTATTTCACTCAAGTGGAAGGACCCAGCTCCGCCATCCTACTCACACTGGCTCAGAGACATGATTTCCTGTATGAATCTAGAGAAGATTAGATACACTACTCGGGGATCAGAGAACACATTCTACAAGATATGTATGGTATTTTGGTATTCTATGAGGAACCTTCAACAATAATTTCGGAAAGATTTTACACTGGTTGGGCTTCGGCAATGAAGAAAGGAGTTGGATAAGTTTAGTAAAAAGACCAAGTAGAGGACAGACAAACCAGATAGATAGAGTCCAGAGAAATAGGAGCGAGTCACCTGTTGAGTAACGCACATTTCCTGATATTAAGCCTTGTCAGAATGGTGGGATGTCGAACTACTAGTCGGAATGACGGGATGTCAGAATGACAGCATGTATCTGTTCCCACATTTCTAACTTTTTTTCCAACTGAAAATTAGGCCCTATGTTCCCATAACATTACACCCATGGACATCTTTGCACACGTAGCAGAGCATCCGCCATGTGATAAATCTAAAATGTGGGAACATAGGGCTGTGGGAACATAAGGCTGTGGGAACAAAGGCATGGATCCATCCTGCAGTATACAGAACCCCCGCGCGCGTTGTGGCAGGCGGACGACAGCCGCTGCAGGTAACGGCTTAAACAAGCCTCTATGTAAACAAGTGTTTTCGTCAGCACGAGGCAAAACAATAGCCGCGCTGACGAACGGACCAATCAGCGAACAGATGGGGAACTGAAGGCGTCAAGTTAACCTATGAGCTTAACCCGTGTATAGCCCACGTGACCACCAAGCAGCAACCATTAGTTGAAGCAAACGTAAGCAACCGCCCCCCGGAAGCAAACGAATCCCTATGGCTCGTGTTCAGACGCTCTATGAAATGTAATGAAAAAAGCGGCTGATGCATCAGGCTAGTTTGCTGTGGGTCAGGTCAACAATACATCGCAATGACAACATATTGTCACATGTATTGTTTTGCCTCGTGCTGACGAAAACACTTGTTTACATAGAGGCTTGTTTAAGCCGTTACCTGCAGCGGCTGTCGTCCGCCTGCCACAACGCGCGCGGGGGTTCTGTATACTGCAGGATGGATCCATGCCTTTGTTCCCACAGCCTTATGTTCCCACAGCCCTATGTTCCCACATTTTAGATTTATCACATGGCGGATGCTCTGCTACGTGTGCAAAGATGTCCATGGGTGTAATGTTATGGGAACATAGGGCCTAATTTTCAGTTGGAAAAAAAGTTAGAAATGTGGGAACAGATACATGCTGTCATTCTGACATCCCGTCATTCCGACTAGTAGTTCGACATCCCACCATTCTGACAAGGCTTAATATCAGGAAATGTGCGTTACTCAACAGGTGACTCGCTCCTATTTCTCTGGACTCTATCTATCTGGTTTGTCTGTCCTCTACTTGGTCTTTTTACTAAACTTATCCAACTCCTTTCTTCATTGCCGAAGCCCAACCAGTGTAAAATCTTTCCAAAATTATTGTTGAAGGTTCCTCATAGCAGAGACGGGGACTCAAGTCACTGTGACTTGGACTCGAGTCGACTCGAGTCGCTATTTTGACGTGACTTGACTTGACAAAAAATAAAAGACTTGCGACTTGACTCGGACTTGGACGTTAAAGACTCGGGACTTGACTTGGGACACATGACTTGAATGACTTGACCAGACGCCACCGCCGAATTTCTCACCAGCACGGCACCAGCTCAGTCTGTGTTTTGTTTTGTTTTCCCTGCGGACTTTTCATGCATTTATTTTGAAAGGAGCGCCGGAGAGAGAGAGGGAGGGGGAGAGAGAGTGATAAGGGCGTTTGATACGGAGCAAAGGGGCCATCGGGGTCGCTGCAGCGGGCGTGCTACATGGATCTATTATAATATAATACATCCATGGCGTGCAATGCCACTCGCAGCTCAGTGTATTTAATCGGAGATTTCACCTGGATTTTCAGTGACTTTGAGCGGCCCGACGGTGCGTGCCGCCGCTGTTCAGAGTCTGGGCAGACGCACAGTTCAGAGTCGCTGCTCAGAGTGGTAGCAGTAGACATACAACAACAGTAACAGTCAGCTGTTACCAGCATTACCATAGCGAGGAGCTAACGTGTCCGTTTTTAACCTTCTCTCCTTCAGCCCCACGTTCTCACTGCTGCAGATGGTGCTGCAACCCAACTACAGCTGTTAGCTGATTGGCTGTTTGCCTGTCACACTCATAGCATCCAGGGATGTTTCAATGTTTCACATTCTTTGACTTTTGAATATAAAATATGAAATTACTATCTAAAACCTACTTGGTATGAGGCTGAGAATGGTGTTGTCATGATTCTATAGGCTAATAGATTTTCTTTTCTATTCTATTCTATTCTATTCTATTCTATTCTATTCTATTCTATTCTATTGTCTTTATACTTTATTTAGATTAGATTATGCGGGTGAAATTGCAATAATAAGGTGACTTGACTTGGACTTGACTTGACAAAACCTGTGACTTGACTTGACTTGGCCAAAAGGAAAATGACTTGGACTTACGTGAGACTTGAAGGTTAAGACTTGAGACTTACTTGAGACTTGCACATGTGTGACTTGATCCCATCTCTGCCTCATAGAATACCAAAATACCATACATATCTTGTAGAATGTGTTCTCTGATCCCCGAATAGTGTATTTAATCTTCTCTAGATTCATACAGGAAATCATGTCTCTGAGCCAGTGTGAGTAGGATGGCGGAGCTGGGTCCTTCCACTTGAGTGAAATAGAACGTCGGGCTAGTAAAGAGGCAAAAGCCAGAAAATTGAGCATAGCTTTAGGTCAATTCAAATCTGGAGCAATGCCAAAAATGCCAGTCAAGGGATTGGGTTCAATTCAATGACGCATGGAAGATCGATGTCCAAAAGTTATCTAAAGAAGGACATGTCCAATACATGTGGTAGAGTGAGGCAGGTGCGCCTTTACATTTATCACATGTAGGGTTGGAATGTTTGTCTAAATGGCAACACTTAATTTTTCCATCAATTAGAGGCCTATATCGAACTGGTGGGATGTCGGAATGGTGGTTGACCCTGTGTGGGAACACTCAGCCTAATTTTCAGTAAACAAAAAAAAAAAAAATTAGAAATGTGGGAACATAGGGCTGTGGGACATAGGAATGACCCCCTGCAAGAACCATCTCCCCCACATTACGTGATTACAGAGGAACTGTGTTTTACTGCGCGACGTGTGCTGTGCGTTCAAAAAACAACAATGTATTTGCCAGTTTGGACGAACAACTAGAAAGCTCCAGTGTTTGGTTTTCTTTTCTGTCTTTTTTTTTTTTTGCCACACTCATCTGCCGTCTCCTCTTTTCTCCTCTGTTGTGTGAGTGTGTCTGTGACCAGTGTGAGAAGCACAGTGTGTGTGGCAAATCTTTAACAGATGCTTCTTGTTGCAGGATCATTGAGCCAGAGGCATTGAAGCAGGGGAATATGAGTTCCCTGGGATTCACCAGCAAAGAACAGAGGAATCTAGGATTACTGGTTCATTTGATGACTACAAATCCCAAGATCCTTTACTCCCCCATTGGTTCTCAAGTGGATAAAGTGATCCAGAAGGCAAGTGCACAGCTGTATTTTTGCTCCAGGTGTATGAGCAGCACTGTTCACTACCATGCTACATCTCCGTTTCATAATGTTCCATAATTATCTCGTAGCGTGGTGAATGTCCAGGTCACAACTTGTCCACGAAAGAATTTTGGAGTTGTTGGATTGTGTATTTGATGAGTTTGATGAGGGAAACCAAGAAATCCCATGAGCTCTGAGCAGCTCACGGCTCTGCTCCACCGTTCTAAAAATAGCTTGCAAATAGCTTACAATTAAAGCATAAGTATGCAATCCGGTCGTTTTGGATAATGCTGCGTTCCAGACAGGCTTTTGAAACTGTAAATTACGGCTTCAAGTCACGACTTACAACTTTGTAGCGTTCCAGGTAACCTGTAACTTGTGTTTTTCCGACCTGTTGCCTGTGAAAGTCACTATAACGGCCACTCGTCACTCGTCAGACTCATGACATCATCTTGGGGACACCCAAAACATCTAGTGACCTTTGACCTCTAGGGGGATACATCAGGGTTTCCTCTTCATGTAATTGACCCTTCGCCAACCCCTCCCACAAACGGCTATTGTCCAATCCCACATTAGCGACTGTAACTATAGGCCTGGCAAGCTTCCAGCAGTAAGTCACTACGTTTGCTTTTGTGGACACATTTTGAGACTAGGACGAAAAACATTTGTTTGTAGAGAAGGATGTTGTTGTTGTTGTTGCTACTGCTACTACTACTACGCCGGTGGCAGTGGCGGTAGCAATACAGAGATGTTCAGATACGAGCTGACTTTTTTTTCTACTTGAGCAAGTGTAAATATGGGGATAACCATACGTTCACCTCCGACATGACAGCTACTTTTAGGGCTTTTACCTGGGCTTTCAGGCGAGGGATCCTCCAGCAGGGACTGCTTTCACTGACTGATACAGTGGTGGGAGAACAAAAAACAGCAGCAGAAGCTGTATGTGGTTCACAATCGCCCAAAAGTTGCGTTTCATGATCAGTGAGATGAGCTAAGTCTTGGTGGGTTGATAGACGGTAGAATGAGCAGCCCTTACTGCTGCTCTGTACGTTGTCCAGTCGTGTGGTTGAACAGATGTTTTATCCTCCTGCGCGAGTCACGTCACTGAAAACTAGGAATGATCTTTGTGACTTCTTCTCTCTATTAACTCAGAACCGTTTATCCAGAAATTTGCTGATATTTCCTTTGCCAAATATTGCCAGGAGCATGGCTGGGAGTGAAAGCTTGCCCGGCGTAGCAACAGTAACCAAGGGGGCGGGGCTTACGCAAAGGGTCAATTGATTGTGGCGCACTGCCACGGCAAAATAAAAGCCATACATATTTTTATGTTAAAACAATGTAAAGCAGGGTTTCCACAACCAGTTACATTCGGTACCTTGCAGGCCTTTTCACCACACACTTACAACTTTCAACTCGGTTTAGGTGCTTTTAAATCTGAGTTCTTAATATTTCCTCCTCATTAAAAATGAAACTTATCAACCAGCGCACATATTCTGTCCAATCTTAAAGGTATATTGTGTAAGATTTCCTTCCATCTAGTGGTGTGGTTGTAGATCACCAGCAACTCAGTCTATTTTTCATACTGCATTCACGTGAAATCAGTTAGATGGCAGACAGACGACAGCTGCTGCAGGTAACGGCTTAAACAAGCCTCTATGTAACAAGTGTTCCATCAGCACGAGGCAAAACAATACACCTGACAATATGTTGTCATGGCGATCTTGTGTTGTTGACCAGACCCATGTTTTACCGGCTTTACCTGAATGCAGCATTCACATGCAGTCCTCACAGCCCTTACTGCGTTACCGTGGTGACTAGGGATGCTCCGATCGATCGGGCGTCGATCATTATCGGCCGATATTGACCCTAAACAGGTGATCGGTGATTGGTCAAAATCACCGATCAGCGTTGCCGATTGCATAAATATATATCTTCATAGAGGCCTATACCGTATTAGAGCCAGGTTCAGTCGCACTGGAGCGGAGCGGGAGAGAGAAAAAAGTGTTGTTGTTTTTTACTCTGTGGCATCTCTCACAACCTCTGTTCACAACAGAGTTGGGGAGAAATCAAGTGGGACAGATCTGCCCAGTAGTCTACCTGAGCAGACAAGCCACAACGCAGAGTGTAAACAACGTCAGCTGTTCATCACCAGGACTGCTGTGTGTCTGAATGGAGAGCTGTCCCTGTGCAGGAGGCTCAGCTTCACGGCCGTATTTCCTCTAATAAAAGCTGGGACTCTGATAGTCTATTCAATTAATAGCCAGGCTTTGTTTAAATGAGCAAAAACAGGCCGGGTCAAAAAAAAAAAAAAAAAAAAAAAATCTCCGTCGCCTGTTACGCACTGACGAGGATTTGATCAGGATCTCTTTCAACTTGTGTGGACTGTCTGTGAAGACTGAAGCTGACCTCATCCTCTGCTTCAGAGAGGGACAGCCTTGCACTGTTGGACCTGGTCTCCGTGTCCGGAGGGAAACGGACCACAGCACGCGCTGTCAATACGCTATTAACCTGAATGGGAGTGACGCGCGACAGCGCGGCATAAACCCAGGTCCGACAACGCAGCAGGAGAACAATAAGTGAGGAAGGAAGGTGCAGATGAGCTACTGAACGATGAGGAGGGATTTAGAAATAAAAGTCCTCCACAGATAAAAGCCAGTCCCAGTAAAGGCCAGTCAACCAGTCCACTAGGAGTTTATAGCCCTAGTTTGTTTGTACAAAGGTTATTTATCCATAATCTGTGAACTATAGGCTGCAGTGGCAGTAAACTGATACCTCTTTTTGTTTAAAATGATTTTGAAGACTTGTTTGCCTCACCTGTGGAGCAAGGCAAGTACATTAAGTACATTTTATTTATTTCTATTTTATTTCATCTTTTACTAGTACAAATTGGTGCACAAGACTAGATTGTAAATACATTGAGGATTATTATTATTATTATTCTCCCATCCACTCTGTGATCGGATCGGTGATCGGTATCGGCAGATATAAGATTCCTGTGATCGGTGATCGGATCGGCCCCCAAAAATGCTGATCGGAGCATCCCTAGTGGTGACTTTTCACAGACGCCACCTGGACCTGAGCCGACAGCTCCGGTGTCTCTGCTGAGTTTCTGTGTGTACTATTCATTAGATTCACATGACGTCACTGTGTTTCTACGCCGCCATATTTGTGTCCGAATCAGGGCATCTGGACACAGACCACAGCGTCATGTCACCAGAACAAGTGGAGTAGTAGTAGGAAATCAGCAAGAAACCAAAAATTGTTATTTGACAGATACCAGGATTATATTGAGCTGTTGGCTGTGATAGCAGTCGCCAAAGAAACCCCAGACTGCACTTTTATTCCTACTCAAAAGACGTAAAGTTATAGGTGGAATAAATGTTTGACTGCAGGCAGTGATCAGTCACAGGCTGGGCTGTCACACAAAGAGTGGATTCATTATTTTTTTTAATAACATGGATATATTGAATTCTGCATTCTCTTATTAATTACTCACTGATCCTGCATTTTGGGTTTTTATTTCTGTATAACAGACCGTTGCTAAGTAAAACGTGCCGTTGCTAGGGACGCTGCTCTGATCAGCGGAGCAGGATTGTAATTGGATTATAATGTCATTTTGTTTTTCCTGCTTTCCTCCTGACGTGCGCCCAGATGCGCAACCTGATGATTGACATCTGTCAATCACTTTCCTCCTCTTTTCTTTTTTCCTTCGGGTTAAAATGCCTCTAAACAGGCGATCTATGAGTACTTCCTAACTTAACAGAGAAATAAAACACAGCAAGAGCACAACTAAAATGTGACATTATTCTCAGTTAATTTACAGACCCCCCCCCCCCACATGCGTTCCGGGACCTTTGCTCGTCTCGTCATTTCGTCATCCCTGAGCGCTGTCATATGTACTTTGCGTTCCGGCACCTCATGATTTACAAATTAAGCACTGATTATACTTTAAATGTCTGCTTATACTGTCAGACCTCCACATACAGTCCCTAAATGAAAACGGCAGAATTTAGCTGCCATTTTGAAAGTTGTTGAAATCATATTATCCATTTTCACATGTGAAACTTGTTTAAAGTATGTATGATTATTCTTTGCACTAAGATTCATTTCTGATTTTTGAGTATCCTGGTCTGAATCACCTGGGCGACATTTCAAGAAGATTAGACAAAACTTGTGACAACAGAGGCCTTTTAAAGGTTTTTGATCAAATCAAAGATGGCAGAAATCGAATATGGCGGAAATGTGTTTACCTTGGATTATTGGGAAATGCACTTTATTACATTATCGGGGTTCTACAGGGATGAATAAAGTATCCATCTATCTATCTATCTATCTATCTAGACACGTGCACATTTTTTATGCCTAATGAAACATTTGAGGTTGAGGTACAAGGCAGGTTTATTTGTACAGGCCATTTTCATAAACAATTAGTCTCATGGGGCTTTACAAAGCATCATGAGAACATTGTCTGCCCTTAGACCCTTTGTGTGTTGGATTTTCTGATACTTAGCACAGATTATGGCAGCAGCTCTGTCAGTCCCCCATCTGTGCCAGTGTGCAAAAGATGGTGGAGACACTAGAGAATATGTGAGGATTGTGGTTGCAGAGATGAGTGAATTCATACAAAAACTAATGGAAATGTATTACACCTAGGCAAATGAGACATTTGCTTTTGTTGGGAATGTGACACACTACACCCGGGTGTGGCTGAACATCTCTGCCCAGCTCAGGACTTCTCTGGAGGAAGGCCGGCTGCACAGCCATCTGGTGTGGCTACAGCAGGTACACATGTCTGTAATAAATCATCTTTTGACAGAAATGATATGAAACTCATGACAATCACATCACGGAAAGGTAATCAAAGCATTGATATTTTTTCTTTCTTCCTCCTCCGGTTCCAGTTGTCCTCCGAGCTGAAGCAGCACCCTAAGGTGTTGAATGGCACAGACAGTGAGCTGAGGCAGGGACTGCTGGAAGGAAACTTCAGTCTTCCCAACACCTCCACTTTGCTGGAGCAACTGGACACCATTGATAATGCTGCCTGTGGCTGGACACACTTCATGTCTAAGGTTGGTAGCTATTGTTGCTGATGAGATTTTCTTTTAAATCAAACTAATGATGTTAAACAAAATTCAGTAAAAAAAACAAACAAAACACAAACAAATATCCCCTTTTCGCTCAGTTAATTTTGTTAAATTTTGTCAAATTCGCCTATCCAAGGTGTACCCAAAGTAAATTGAATGCTGTTCTTGAACTGTTGGGAGTATATGGATGGGCTTGGTCTCTTTTGAAAGGTAACACTCTGAAGTTTTTCCTCAAACTGAAAGAATCGCTGTAAGTGCTACTACCATTGATTAATCTAATTTAGAACACACTGAATAAAATATTTTTATTCTCGCCTGAATTTTTTTTGTTGCAATCAGATGCCTGAAGATGAGTGTATCTGGAAATTCTATCTGGAAAACACAATGGGGCTGCAGCATGAAGCCTTACCTGTCCCCATTTCAAATTTGATAACAATCCTGCATAAAATGAGTATTTTACACATATTTTTCTAAGTGTATATCTAGGCGTTTTCCTAAAGTTGCCATTGGAGGACCATTCACGCGCCAAAGTGCAGCATTTGTATTGTTACGCATGAAAACGGCAGTGTTGCCTTTTCCTACGGCCCGTGAATGCAGCACATCGTTTTCTTCCGGTGCTCCTCGGCCATTCAATGGTGCACTTGCCAGTAAGATCGGCCCTTTCTGGCTGAAGCCAATCAGCCCTGTTGGAGGGCATGTGCTCGTTCCAAAACGGCCGCTCATTCGCTAATTACAGACGCCATTAGATCCCCATTAGACGACACACAAACGCCAGGCTTGTCTTCCTGGGGTCCTTTTCAAAAGTTCAAAATACAGTTTTTCTCAATTGCTTTGGTGCTATTCTCACCTCACTCTTAACATTTGCACAACAGTTAGTGCATTTCTCAAAAAAAATATTACAAACTGCAAAACCTAGTGGACAACCTGCAAAAGCGCATCACTTGCTCAAAATGGATTGTCCATCCCTCAAAAGCAAGTACTGATGTCAGTGAAACTGTCAGTGTCGTCAAAATGAGAAGTCTTGCCATCATCGTTTATGAGCATGATAGTCAAATGGCTTTGTCATGTTTTCATTATGACACTTTATTCTCTATGTGTTTTCCAATGCAAAAAGTGATGATACTACCTGAAAATGCTCAAGACAGCACTATACACTATGTACAGCCACAGTAAAGTTACACATTACTGTAGTGGAGTAACTAATACTGAATATGTATGTTTCACATTTGTACTGTATATGCTCATTGCAATTCTGATTTGTTCACAGCATCGTGCAATAGAAAAATACACTACAGTCATCTACAACAGACATAAGAAACAGCCTTTGAGTAACTTTACGTAAATCTGGTCTCTAGTGAAGCCGAAAGTCTAAATGTAAAAAATTCTTGTCCCACTGTATCTTACAGTAAAACCTGACACAATGAGCAGTGCAGATTGTTTAGTGCTGAATTACTGTCCAACACTATACATACCTGTTCTCCCTGAAATGTTTGAATACAGCGCTTCTCCCAACATTTACAATGAGTTTGACAGATTTTGAAAACTAGTTCAACAATTTTGTATGTGATGACTCAAGCAATGAAATGAGGACTATTCATTTTTTAGGGAAAGACTATTCAGCGTTGAAAAGTATAGTTCATTTTGACTGATATGACATAAGCAAATGATAATGTTATAAAACAGCAGAGAATTGTATGAAAGCAACTGATTCATGTCCAAAAGCATTTGCAATTTGTTCAGAGGAAGGAGAAACTGCTACGATGATGTGCACAAATGACTACATGTTGTGGAGGTTGAACTAATAGTTATGAGAACCTTCATTCTGATCTGAGAATAGCACCAAAGCGATTGAGAAAAACTGTAAAATAATAATACACAGATCCAGTTACAATAAAAATAAAGGAAAAAGGGAAAGAAAAAGAAAGTTCTCAAAATGATAACATGAAAGATTAACTCGTGACTCTACATGTTTCTTCTGCCATCCAAGACAAGAATGCATACGGTCCACACTCGATCTATAAGAACAATCAAGAGTAAGTCTAACTGCCCTATTGATCTGAGCTGTTTGTAATTTTGTAAGCTCAGATTTGGGTGCAGAAGCCCAAATAACTTATGGCGCGTTTCCACTAGCACGGTACGGTACGGCACGGCACGGCTCGGCGCGCTATTTGCGTGTTTCCACTAGCCCTAGTACCTGGTACCAGGTCCCATTTTTCTGGTTCCAAAAGCCGACAACTATAACGTGACGTCAGCCGACTGCCTTCCGCGGATTGGGCAGAGAGTCAGATAACGCGACGTCGGACATGAGAATCAAACCCGGAAATTTCAAAAACATTGCGGCAACAGCGCCAGCTGATCTGTATCAGACTGTTGTTATTCCTTCACCTGAGGAAACTGTTGCTGTGTGTAAATCCACACTGTGTCTGTTAACGAGGTGCAGACGGGTGAGTTTGGAGCTGACGAGTGGATCGAAAAAAGAGAGACGGACAATGCGATCTCCGCGATCACCCCCGTGCCGACCCCGCCCCCGCTGTGGAGTTACTAGAGAACTCAGCTGTAATGGAAACACAACCAAACCGAGCCGTGCCGTGCCGTGCCGAGCCGAGCCGTGCCGTACCGTGCTAGTGGAAACGCGCCATTAGCCTCGTAAACCAGCCTCCCCTGGAAATGCATTCATTTCACAGGGGGAGTCTGGCTAGCCTGGTAAACCAGCCTCCCCCGGAAATGCATTCAATTCATTTCTCAGGGGGAGTCTGGCCTCATCTCCGTTGTAACCGTTTCGCCAGAAATCGTCCGTCTACCGAGCCAATCAGCGTCGCCGCTGTGATTGACACAGCACGTTGGCCAATCAGGGCCTGAAAACATCACTACATGGACTGGACTCACCTACAACAAACATGGCGGAGCGTCAAACAGCGGCGTAAAAACAGCAGTAAGGGAAGTTCTAAATGAAATACCATCAATTACAGAACTTAAACTAGAGCAAGAGTCGGCGCTTGTTGAGTTTCTTGGAGGAAAAGACGTTATCGCTGTTCTTCTTCGGTCCCTGATTGGCTCGGTAGGTGGAGTGTTTCGGTGAAATGGTTACAACGGAGATGAGGCCAGACTCCCCCTGTGAAATGAATCGAATGCATTTCCGGGGGAGGCTGGTTTACGAGGCTAGAGTCTGGCCTCATCTCCGTTGTAACCGTTTCGCCGAAACACTCCGCCTACCGAGCCAATCAGTCCCTGATTGGCCAACGTGCTGTGATTGACACAGCACGTTGGCCAATCAGGGACCGAAGAAGAACAGCGATAACGTCTTTTCCTCCAAGAAACTCAACAAGCGCCGACTCTTGCTCTAGTTTACGTTCTGTAATTGATGGTATTTCATTTAGAACTTCCCTTACTGCTGTTTTTACGCCGCTGTTTGACGCTCCGCCATGTTTGTTGTAGGTGAGTCCAGTCCATGTAGTGATGTTTTCAGGCCCTGATTGGCCAACGTGCTGTGTCAATCACAGCAGCGACGCTGATTGGCTCGGTAGACAGACGATTTCTGGCAAAACGGTTACAACGGTGATGAGGCCAGACTCCCCCTGTGAAATGAAATGAAATACATTTCCGGGGGAGGCTGGTTTACCAGGCTACAAATAACTGAACAGTAATCCAGATGACACAACACCAATGTTTGTACCAGTCTGCGAATTGCAGGTGTTAAAGACGTAGCACATTTCCTAACAGCAGCGATACTTCTACCCATCTTGGCGACAATTTGATTGATATATTCAGACCATGAAAGTGTATTACTGTACTAAGGGTAACGCCCAAAAGTCTCACTTTATCATCTTGTTTGATTGATTGTCCTGTAAGTTAAGTGTAGGATTTCTTTGCTAGACTATGTCATGAACCAAAGACCAAACTTTTTGTTTTTAAGAGATTTAAAACCAGTCTATTACTTATAACCCACTCAAACAGCATCTTTTTGCTGATTCAGTAAGTCTTGTACTTGGGAAAGCGACACAGCCTCCTCTCCATTGTTTTGGGCCTTAGGTGGCATGATGTGAAGAGATTCCTTATTACGTAGAAGGTCCTCAACACAGGCTTGAGATTCAGCAGGTCTAGTAGGACCAGAAGGAATCCACCAAAAATCAATGCGTTAAAAGATCATCCACCACTTTTCTCTCGATGTGTCATAAAATATAGAGTCTTATATCAGGTTGTTGAAAAATCTTCGAGGTCTTGAGGTAGATTAAAACATTTTTTTTAAATAGCAGGAGCAGGAGCACCAACAAGGAGGGGTACAGGAAGCAGTGTTGCAGTTCCAGTGGTTTATTAATTCCTGCTGTGTTTTCAGGTCAGTGTGGATGTCTTCAAGGGCTTTCCTGATGAGGACAGCATTGTGAACTACACGCTGAACCAGGCCTACCAGGACAACGTGTCTGTGTTTGCCAGTAAGTCATGCAGGTCAAAGGGATAGTTCAACATTTTGGCAAATTGGCCCATTGCCATAATCGTTGTAGTCATTGTCGGTATAAGCTATTTTTAGAACAGCAGAGCAGAGCAGCAGGCTGCTCAGAGCTATGGAGGCTAATGGAATTTCTTGGTTTCCCTCATCAAACTCCTACAGTGATACAATACAAAATCTCCAAAACGCTTTCGTGGACAAAAGGGATAGGGATTATGGCGATGGGCCGATTTGACAAAATGTTGAACTATCCCTTTAAACCAATAAAATGCGCTCCTCTCCTCACCTATAAAGTTAACATCCCATATCAGAATCAGAATCAGATTTATTTGGCAAGTACAGTATGTACAGACATACAGTACTCACTTGTACACACATAAAAAAGACATGAACTGAGCAATGACATAATACAACAGAGAACACTGGCAGGTGGATTAAGGTGGTCAGTCGGTAGTGCAAATAAACAATGAGGTAGTAGTGCAATGGGATAAATAATAAATTGTAAAGCCTCACTCACACAGACTTGAGTTGGGATGTAAACTCCGACCAGGATCAAGAGGAGAAAAAGTACAAGAGAGCGACACACCGAGACGGCCATCCACAGCGCCATCTTGGATCTCTTCTCTTCTTCTTATGATTTTTTTTTTTCAAATTGCACAACCGATAAGCACCCACCCCTTCCGTCCAATCAGGAATAACCAAACCCTTTAAATATGCCGCTGCTATAGACCCCTTTCCAGTTCGTGAACAAATGATGACATAATCGGGATTCATGCACATTCTTGAGGCAGAATGGCTGAGTTCAGTGACAGTTTGTCAATGTCTGCCAGTGGATACATTTGAAAAGATTGTGAAAATTACTTGAACAAACTAACGCTACCTAATGTAAGCAACTTCTGGATCCTTATGGAATTACAGTGGGAGGAAGACTCACAAAGTGGCCCGATGACCAATGGCTGGATGAGCCGATCGGCCCTGTCCCACGGCGCTCACCGGTAGTCAGAGACCCGCACCGCTGACGGGGGCAACCGCCATTCTGACATTAGGCCCTAATTGTCGGAACACTTAAAGGCTGTATCAGCGATCCTGTGCGACATGACGTCACCTTTGTTTACAGTTGAAACGTTCTCAAAACAGAACAGCGCTGTCTCTCACTCCTCCCCTACCCGATTGAAACGTGAACGCGCATTTCTTGCGGAACAGCTGACAAACTAATGACAACAACGGACAGCTGACAACTCGCTCTTCTGTTAGCCTAGTTTTCTCCAACACTTAGGTCTAACCAGTATGTCATGAGCTACTGAACAAACGGTGTCACTAACGGCGCTAAGTCAAAGAAGTTACTTTTTAACAGTTTAACAAGTTAGCCGTTATAACATTGTAGCCATCACGGCAGCTGACCAATCACAACCATGAGTAGCTACCGGTGGGTCAGAGAGAAGCGAGCTGAGTGCACCGGAGCGCACACTCCTGTGAGGAAGAAAAAAAAAGAAGCCGGTGGTCCGACGCGCGTTATTAATGTAATGTAATAATCAGTGCTGATTAAACTTGCTCTGGATCCGATTCTTTCCTTCTATTCTCATGGCCAACAGAACCATGTTATTATATTAGACTATATATTTTCCATATTTGCTGAGCATAAAGTTTGTTCTGAATTAAATAAAAGCCTGTCCCATAGACGCGTCTCTACAGGCGGGTCCGCTCGGCGCACACACACACACACACTCGAGAGTCAGAAGTCAGAAGTCCGGGCCGTGAGAACCGGCAGCCTAACGTTACCTCTCGTATAGGATAATCAGTGTGCTGATCCAACAGATTGTGATGTTTTCATGGTGTATCATAAAGTGGATACAATCACCGCAACTCTGTCCGTAGCTTCGCTACTTTTATTTCCGTCTCCTTGGGAACAGTAAGCACCGGTGCGAGGAGGATTTCAAAATAAGGGCACAGTGAACATCATAAAACTATCTGAGCTCCGGTACCGGTGACAGGACACATGTCATTATTCCCGTACAGGTGATTGGTCGGTGGGTGGAGCATTTTACTGGATTCAGATCAATCCTGAAACCTACCCTTCACCGGAGCAGGTTTGCCGTTCAGACTAAGTTACCATGGTAACTCACCTCGGTCAGAAAGCCGTTAACCCTGAAGCTGCCTCGTTAAGACGGTGATCCTGCTTCGTGGTACAGGCCTCTAGTGTCTGCTTGTCGTGCACGAGCACGTAACTGGCGCAGAATCCACTCCTGCCCTCTGATTGGTTGGAACACGTTTGTTGTGGTTTGGGGGGGACGGGTAGGTTCATACAGTTTGTATATTTTTCTGTGAGCCCACATGGCCACTAGGTGGCCTACAGAGAACCGAGTTTGTTTCTGCTCACTAATGAGACCAGCTGTTAACAGTTTGTGATGAAATATATCCTGTATGTGAAAAATTGTGTTTTTGCACAGAATCGCTGATACAGCCTTTAACCCTTTAATTAAACGTTCCATCATTCTGACAATTTTCGTTTCCTAAGGTCGGAATGGCGGTATTTTTTTCTTTTTTAAACGTGTTGCCATTCCGACAAATCTTTAAAAAGCAGCCAGGTACTGGAGGAGAGGAGAGGAGAGGAGAGGAGAAGAGAGGAGAGGGGAGATCACTTAGATGGCTCTAGAGGAGAGGAATTTGGGACCAAAGAGGAGAGGAGGAGAAGAAGAGGAGAGGATGCTAGGAGTGTCTCACAGTGCAGGCAGAGGAGAGGAGAGGAGAAGAGCGCACCGGACCAGAGAGGCGCATGACGCATGAAAAACTATCACTTCAACAGCCTTTGTTAATCACAAAATGGAGAAATTTACATCATACTGGGAAAACTGGGTCAAATATGTCAGGCCTCATAGGCCAGACTTTATTTTCACAAACAAGTAACAAGATGTATGAGAAAGATCACTCCCTACCAGTACATAGTTCTTTTTCATTAATTTTTTTTTGCTTTAATTGTTGTTATGGTGGTAAGTTCTTTTTTCTCATAACTTGTATAAAAACCACTATAGACCAAGTCGGCAAGCAAGGAAACGTCACTTCCGGTCAGGGCCGTGGGGGAAAACAAACCATTTCCCCCATACACACACATGCAAAAACGCGGCATTTTAAACCTTTGTCAAACGCTTGTTCGCCGTCCTGTCTTAGTTTTAATCACATGTATATGCTGACAAAGAGCTATATATTAGAAAACTCATCATGATTTGGGTCGATTGTTGTCCGTACATTTTAAAATATAAAAGAAAAAAGATAAGTGATGCAGAATCTGATACGCGCTCTTTTCTTTTCAGGTGTGATTTTCCAGACTAACAAAGACGGCTCCCTGCCGCCCCATGTTCTGTACAAAATTCGACAAAACTCCAGCTTTACAGAGAAGACCAATGAAATCAGACGGGCCTACTGGCGTCCTGGGCCCAACACTGGAGGAAAATTCTACTTCCTGTATGGTTTTGTTTGGATCCAAGGTATGTGATTGAAAACCAATGGTTCCTGATAATGTGAGTTCTCATTTCCATGGTAATGTGTCCACAGGGAACTAGACACTGTTTAGCTTTCTTTCCCTAAGACAAAGATTTGTTTTTGGTTTTTGGTAAATTGCCTTGGTGAACACTGTGAAGTGGGTGCACGTGAAAATATACCTGCTTAGGTCAGAGCCAGAACATATTATGGGAATATCACTTATTGATGGCTCTACAACATATGTTTGGAATTTGCACCAAACTAATAATTGCCCAAAGAATCCTCTGAATGCTACCAGTGTCTTTCTGTTCTTTGTGCTCTACTAGGGATGTAACAATATCACAATCTCACAATAATAGCCTACTCTACCTCAGTAACAAGCCCATTACATTTACTGCAGTATTGTAAGACATGTCATGATATCAAACTCTCACTGTATGATATTAGCACAGTAGTTCCACAATATAACGTCGCTCCTTCTCCCTCTCTAACTTTAAATAAATACCTGCTTCTGTATCTGCCGTCACACAACGATAGGCTATATTTTTTCAACAGTGTGAGAAGTTTAACGATGTCCGCTCCATCGCGCGGCCACCGCCGCGGTCGGTCCGTGTGTCTGTGTCACGTGCGTTACGTCTGACTCGCTCTCATTAGAAGCTGCAGTGACCGTTGTTGCTGCAGGTGTGTGGTGATGGCTAAACATCAACAACAACAGCTGATTGGAAGTCAGCAGTGAAACAACTCAGCCACACACATGAGCTGACACGGTGACACGGACTATCGCAAGCGCCGTCATTTCATATATTTACATGTTCGTGGCTTTGGGTAATGAGCCCACATGAGGCACGACTACAGTAAAAGTAATGGGGTTGAGAGTGCGCCCTGCGACCGTCTTCGCTTTAGACAGATAGGGAAAATCCTGACATGTAGCTATATGTCATATATCTGAGTCCTGATCGGGATGTAACGGCCGATTCCGATCGAGTCTGAAATCACGTGATCGACCCCGATTTCCGATCACGTGATCGGATCGGGACATCCCTACACAGTAGCCACCACTAGAAATGCCATCACTTGATGCAGTCTCGCTATCATTTTTTAACTTAACACCAAAATCTTCCAGGCACTGAATATTAATTATTAATTCAGGACAACAGAGTATTGTAAGTAACCCAACTCTGATTTTACTATGTCATTTTATTGTCAAGGATGAGACCTTACAAAATATGTCAATGGAGGCCATTGTGTATGGCATCAACACTGCACAGCAGGCCAGGATTCTTTATGGAAACCACTAACCGCCATTTTTGTGGGATACCTTTTTGTGCTGTTTGTAATATTTCATTTTCACAATGGATATTTTCTAACATAACCCTAACTGCTGCTGTTTTTCAAAAGGGAATTTGTCATGCTTTCAATAACTCTTTCAAAATAGAGATGGACAGCCCACCGTTCCTAATAAGTACAGTAGGTGACACAGGGGAGGACCTCAAGAGAATGCTGACAGCTGTGAAAGCCCTAAAAACAGACGTTGGGACAGTTCTGAAAGTTTCAGGCTTGTTCATGTAGGCTACAGCTGTATACTACACTCTGTGTACTGATCTTTTAGGTTCAGGAGACGGCACAGGAACAGTTTAAGTAGTGTAGGCTATTTGTTCTGGTTTAAGATGACAGAAAAGCAAATACTGTTAACCTTGACGGACCACCAGTATGCCAGCTAAGGTCCACAGTAGTTTAAAAATTGTGGTCCTGTCCAGAATTTCATGTTTTCTTGATCTCATCTGCTGGAACAGGCAGTTGCAGGGGTGAGGGGGGTCTCTAATGATCCTGGTGGCTCTGGTCTTGCACCTCCTGGTGTAGATGTCTCTCAGGGACACAGCTGTTGCCAAATCAGGAGGTGATGATCTGGGTCAGACACTTTCCACAGCACCGTTATGGAATGTCCTCAGGATCTGTGCGGGGAATCAAAACTTCCTCTGCCTCAGATGATAGAGATGCTGTCTGGCCTTTTTGGACTGGGCTCCGATTTGTGTGCAGTCCGGGTCAGATATTCAAAGAGGGTAACACCGAGGTACAGGTGCATCTCAATAACTTAGAATATCATGGATGATTTTATGCAAGTCAGTAGTTCAATTCAAAAAGCTATCGTTGGATGGAGCTATTTGACTTGAACTACTTGAAATAGATTTTTCCATATTCTAATTTATTGAGATAAACAACAACAAACCCCACTACACAGTTATTAGATGACTGGCTGTTTGCCTGTCACTCATAGCGATTTTTTTTTTTTTTTTTTGAGATACACCCTTAAATCTCGCTATGAGTGACAGGCAAACAGCCAGTCATCTAATAACTGTGTAGTGGTGTTGTTGTTTATTGACAACGGGGTTATGCCTCCCCGTCTCTCTCGCAAACAAAAACCACCAACTTGTGAGCTGGTGGCGGTGAGAAATTGGATTCTCTATGCAGGAAAAACCCCTGACAGAGGAAGAAGGAGAAGAAGAAAAAATGTTTAGGGAAATTCAAATTGTCCAGTAGTTTAACGTTACATAACTTAAAATGATATTTACTAAATACGTCACATGATATGATATTATTGGGATAGCGAGAGCTTCATAGCACTATGTTTTCCCTGATGTTAATGGAGGTGACTGAAGCTGAGTAGCCTGTTAATCTGTCCATCATGACGATGGGTTGTCCTGGAGTTGGGGACGGAGCGTATGCGAGATAATAAACTGGAGCACAAAGATATTTCCGTTTGTTATTTTAGCGTTGGATACGGCCCACAGATTTGTTTTGTTTTTTTGTGCTGATATAAAACCGCCGGGTGTATTACTGAGGGATGCTAAAATATAGGCTAAACGTTACATACTGAGGGATGCTAAAATATAGGCTAAACGTTACACATAAGTTATACACCACATAAATGACAAATCACAGCAAATTACAGTCCGGTACCTTTCAAGATGAAGTTTCCCTCTGTTCTCAATATTCTTTTCCGCTCCAACTTGCTAATCTGCAACGTTATTTTATTAAAAGTTTTGAATTTCCGGAGGGCATCGTAAAATAATGCTGAGTTAGCCATTTTTCTCTCTCTCACGTACATCAGTGTGTCGCAAAATAATATCTGCGCATGCGCGGGGACGGATCGTGTTGCGGGTACGCATCGGGCACTGACAGGGACTACAGTACCTCTGCCTTTTGGGTCTCCGGCGGTGAAACGAAGCTTGTCATAGCCGACTGATACCTCTTTTCCGCCAAACTGGTTCTGGTGCTGGTTCTGGTCCAACTGGTCCAACTCTGGTGCCTCCAAAGAACCCCTTTGCTTTTCCACTGATCAGGAGCCAATCAGAGCCAGGCTCCCCGTCCAGGAGCTGCTCCTGTCCTTACTGCTGTTACAGTTGTAAATGGACCTGAAAATTAAAACCCAGTCCGACCTGCAGGTGTTAAACACCGGACCGGACGTGGAAACACAGACTAGGCTTTTAATTAACGATAACTGTAAACCCTGCTGGAAAAAAAGAGGGGAAAAGCGCCGTCTTCGCCACGACCGCTGCAACTACGTTTTGATGGCGATATGTTTTGATATGAGCGACTGTTAGTTGCAGTTAGCCACGTAGCTCAGCTACTTAGCTTCAACTGTGTTTACATCGATATATGTAGCGATAACGTGTATGTATATCTTAGCGCTGGTCTTGTTGCTAAGGTAACCCCGCTCCCAGCCCCTGGAAGAACCGGTTCTTTTAGCTCTGGCCCAGCAAGAAGTTGGTGCTGGTCTGGAACCAGTTTTAAGAACCAAGAACCAGTGCTTAGGCAGTGGAAAAGCAAAGAACCGGTGCGTCTGGAAATTTAATACCAACAACAAATTTACTGTAAATTTAGACCTTAATTATGCAGATTTTAATTTAAGACCTGCGGGAACCCTGGATAGACAATGGTCTTTGGTTCTAGAAATTGTTGTTATTGTTGTTGTTTGAGCCTGAACATGCGCAAAATGGACATTACAATGTCTGAGCACCTCCTGAACGAAAACCGTACCTCATATCACAACATCGAGGTGACTTCCTGGTCCTGGTCAAATGTTTGTAGGGCCAAATGTTTTCTTGAGAGGGAAAATTAGAAAAAGGAGCCATTTCTGGTTTTCTCAAAAGATCAGTATGGGAGACAATAAGCCGGTGGAGGCAACTAAGCTGCACAAAAAGCCTCAGTGAGACGGTTCTGTAAGTCTGTCTGCTGTTTTGAGCATATCACATGAGACGCAACAACTGTGGCTACAATGATGCAGGGGAGTTGAGCGGAACGTACGAGTTTCGCCTTAACTGCACACTCCTGTCGGTGTGTGTGTGAATGACAATAACGGAGAAATAGCGCTATGCATCCCTGCTTTTAATGAACGGAACAATATCGCATTGGTCAAGCCAAAAGCAGAAAAATCTATTTGTGGCAGACATCATTTGCGCTCTTAGAGAGACCAGTAATGTTTTAATGGTGCACAATGTGGTGTTTCTTATTTTTGAAGGATTTGTGGCATAGTTGGCATTTAAGACAAGTTTTCAAATGTGGATTATAAAGTATCTGTCTATGTATCTCTCTCTCTCCCTATCTCTATCGCCTCCAGATATGATCGAGAGAGCCATCATCAACACATTTGTGGGCCATGATGTGGTTGAGCCCGGCAACTACGTTCAAATGTTCCCGTACCCATGTTACACAAGAGACGAGTAAGAAATGTGGCACCTCTCATGTTTTGTCTTGTTGCTCTGTTAAGGCAGGGGTGGGCAATTATTTTTTCCAGAGGGCCACACTGACTCCGATAAAGTGAGTGAAGGGCAACACGATTTGAAATCAAACATTAAATATTTGTTGCCGAATTAGCCTATACTAAACTACATGTATTTGGTGGACATATTGCGTTATGATAGGCTAATTGACAGACCACAATTGATGTAATTGCATTTTCAATTTATATCCATCACAGATCACTGAAGAAACATAATGTATTATGATATAAATATGGAATCAAGGCAGATGACTAAAATGACATCTGGTTTGTTACCAACGGCAGTTTTTCCGACTGCACCTGAATGCAGCATTTCTCAGGTCGCCAGCGATCCCATAAAATGCTCTTTTAATCACAGTTTGCTAAATTTCAGTGTTTGGGAAGTTATAATTAGGTGCCGTTATGGCGCCTCATAACCATCAGCAGTTACGACATGATTCGGCTGAGGGAGGGGTGTGAAAATGCCCAGGTCTGTGTTAAGGCCTAATGGTAATGAAATCATGAGGTACTCCTAAGAAATAATCTACAGTTTAAATGACTGTGCATTCCAAAACCATCATATTAAATGAAGATAAATATAATAAGATAAATACTTAAAGGTAGAGTCTGGAGGTTTTGCTCAAAATATGGAATCTGGATTAATCCAGATCCAGGGGGGCATTTTTTGGGTGGAGAGTTGGTGTGTTCTCTCCAGCCAATGACAGAGCTCAGGTGAGGAGGGCTGCTAGGCCCACTAGCTGTCCTGGATGCTAGCGAGTGTCAGCAGCAGAAAGCATTTGCCGCCACTAACACCCGCTAGCTCGACAATAAATAATAACGTAACAATAATATGGTACCTTGGTACCTTTCATCTAGAACCCACACAGGGACCAAGAACCCTTTTACTGGAACCCTTAGTGTTACCAACAACCCTTGAAAAACCATTTCTTTGGGGAAAGGGTTTTTAAGGGTTCTCTGGATCAAACTGGTTCTTAATGAAAAACCCTTTCTTCAGGAAGCAAATGGCTCCAGGTAAAACCTTAACCCTTGTAGAAGAACACTTTTGGAACCCTTATTTCTAAGAGTGTAAACCTTAACCCTTGTAGAAGAACACTTTTGGAACCCTTATTTCTAAGAGTGTAAACCTTAACCCTTGTAGAAGAACACTTTTGGAACCCTTATTTCTAAGAGTGTAAACCTTAACCCTTGTAGAAGAACACTTTTGGAACCCTTATTTCTAAGAGTGTAAACCTTAACCCTTGTAGAAGAACACTTTTGGAACCCTTATTTCTAAGAGTGTAGTCCTAGTTGCTTATTGCTGTCAGGGGCAGGAGGCTGCACAGTTGAGCCTGGGAGGAGGGATCCAGAATGTTTTGTTTACAAACTGCAGTGAACAAACCTCCAGACTCTACCTCCCACATTTGTGCATATTGGAAATGTGAGGATCCTGTGCATTTTAATACTCTGTGTTGTTTCTTTCAGTTTTCTGTTTGTGATTGAGCACATGATGCCTCTGTGCATGGTGATCTCCTGGGTTTACTCAGTAGCCATGATGATTCAGCACATCGTGGCTGAGAAGGAGCACCGACTCAAAGAGGTTAGCCTGTCTGTGATGCATGTCTGTGATCAGTCTGGGGGCACAGCCTTGATTTGCCTGGTGTTTGCTATTTTGTCAATGAGCACAGCTTGTGTGATGTATAGTATTGTTGCCAGTACTGGTACTAGGCTAATACTCGTAATATTCTTTCTTTTTCTGTTTGTAAACAATATTTCACATGCAGACTAAAACCAACAGTGAATGGGTTAGGTTTAGTGTAGCATACCCTCTGAAAGAAGGTGGACCCGATTGAAGGTTTGCAATACTGCATTTATTTATACATACAAACGAGCTCCATGAACCAACGTGAGAACTGATGAAACACAAAAAAGTACAAGCAGTCTCCACTCTGTACTTTATGTTAGGTAATACAATAGCTTCACCAAACAGATGAGCAAGAGTTAGCATAGCTTTAGCTTTCTGACACAAATCGTCAACACAATGTAGTGGGATGAGCTCTCTCGGCTTCACTCGTGTGTATGTGGTCTCGTCCCTTTAATTAAGGTCAGTGTATATAAGGGGGAGGGACTGTTAGTGCTGCCTCTCGCCCTGGCAGCTGGTGCGCGCTTCCGCTTCCTGGGTTACCTGGTCCAGGTGCTGCGACACTCTGCACGCCTCTCTCTCCTCCGCTGTTGAGCGGTCAGATCCAACAGCATGCTTAAACTGCACCGTTTGTTCCCTACCATCATTTATTACAGTTATTCAGCTTTTAATTACTGCACCCTCTCTTTTCCACTGGGGCGCATTTATCACGCCACAGTAAAGACGCTGGCCGTGCCTAAAATGTTTACTGTCCCCCCCTCTTCCGTTCCTCCTGGTGTTGTACCACGCCGCTAACGGGGTAGGTAAATGTTTATGTTCGTCTGTCAAACATCTATAGCGTTCGGATTTTAATTTGATTGAAATCGCTTACAGATAGGCTGTAGTCTCAGCACCAAGCCGGCACGAGCCACGCCACGCTGCTGCTTTGTGGAGGATTCAGTATTGCACATCTGTGTGTTTCTTCCTACTACAAGTATGACCGTAATCACTACACATTGCTACTAACCTTGTGCCTCCTCGGGGGGTTGCTATTTATCTTCCAGCATTTTATTGTTCATTTGCCGTTGCTCCTTAAAGGCTAGGTAGGCAGAAACCTAGAAAAAAGCTTCGAGTTGAGTCCACACGGTTCTCATCCCCTCCGCCAGTCTGTCTATGAGCAGCGAGTAGAGGAATAACTTACATTTTAATATTTTTTCATGCGAGAAAGTGACAGTTTAGATTCCCAATCTGTAGTCAGTTTTTCCTAATAACGTCTGTAAGTATTGTTCCAACAATTGTCGGAGGAGTGCAGAGCCACACACGAGCGGCAGCAGCGACTCGTCACAGAGGCTGTCGCCATAGCAGCCGGGGAGCTGAGCTCATCCGCCAGGCAGCTTCTCTGTCCTCCTCCCTAAACAACCAACTTGCCGAAGTTTCTTTTCTTTCTTTCAATGTTATCCTCCATAATGTCCGAGTGACGGGTAAAAAAAACCTGAACACATGAACAATAACATAGTATTTATATTTCGTGTAAAATAATACGAATGCGAGCTGCTGCTCTGTGATTGGTCAAAACCTACCGTCACTGATAGATTCTTTGCAGGCTGAAAACAGAGCCTAGGGGAGACGCAGACGTCTGATCTTTTTTCACATCACTTCATTTACATTATCCCCAAGGTTAGTGTGTAAGTTTTTGCCTAACTGTCAAAAAAAAGCTGCCTCCGTAGCCTTTAATTGCCTCTTTTTCCTTTGTTTACCTTAAACTTATTACTTTTACTGTTAGCTCATTCCATGATCACCTTTCTTTTTTTTTCACCAGAAACACAATACAGCCAGGGAGTAGGTAGTGACCTTCAAAATAAAGCTCATTGCAACCGTAAGCTCCAAAACAAACAATTTACATATAAAACACATAAATTGCATTTTAATCATGTAAAAATGTATTGAAAGTAGCTTAACTATTAGTTATTTACTAGTTTAACATATTTAACTGATTTTAACAGTACAGGGCTGCCCTCTTGTGGACAAAATGACAGCAATACATAAAACCAAAAAGTGGTTTACTACAGTTAGGATTAAAGTCTGCCATTTCGAAAGGTTGGTACTTAAGTGTGCTGGGTTTAAGCTAATGGAGTGCTTGCCATGGTAGCACAGTGGGTAGAGCAGTCACCTGGCATGGGTGACCAGAGATCAAATCCCTAGAGGGGTGTCTTTTGGTACTGTTTTTGTCTTGTATAGGGGACACACAGGAAACGAAGAGCCGTGAAAGTCGTGAAGTGTAGCCGGTTTCTTTATGGCACACATTTGAACCGACTGTGTTATTCACACCAGACGCACACCCATCAATTTTCTACAATTAAAACAATTTTCAAAATAAAACACCGCCATTGACACCTTCGGAGTGGTGGCCCCTTGGAAATTCGGAATGACGGACCTTCAGAAATATTCGGAATGGCAGACCGTCAGAATGATGGTCCTTCCGAATGAGGGTTGCCCCCCCAAGCAGTCAGGAGCAGGTGTAGATTTTGTGAGTAGCTACAAAAAGATTGATGAATGCGGAAATCCATGTAAATTTCTGTCTGCACACAGTTTACACACACATTCGTGCTGCTGGAGTTTCATGAAACAGATCCATTAAGTTTGGTTTACCAAAAAAATGACATGAGCCAAAAATAATTTGAAGTGACAAATGTAAACTGTAACATGTATGCCGTTTTCTCAGGTGATGAAGATGATGGGTCTGAACAACGCAGTCCACTGGGTGGCGTGGTTCATCACCGGCTTTGTCCAGCTGTCCATCTCGGTCACTGCTCTGACAGCCATCTTGAAGTATGGGCGGGTGCTGCTGCACAGCAATCCTTTCATCATCTGGCTCTTCCTCACTATCTATGCTGTAGCCACCATCATGTTCTGGTGAGATCTCCTAGTTCTACTATTCTTACTTGACATACAGCCTACACTAAAAATACATCTGTTCCCAGGGCCCAACAGTTGAGACTGTTACAACTCAGACAATAAAACATTGTGTTCATATACAGTAGCATATCGTAAAACTTCAAATAATGGCCGACTCCAGGTTATGATTCAATTCCAAACAATATCCTTTTATTACAGACCGATTCGATACAGCTAGGGACGATTTGATTCTACGGTTAATGTTTGTTGTAGATATTTTATGAAAAAAAAGCATCTAATCGTAAAAAAATTCTAACAAAAGGTTTCTCAGTTGTTTTTTATAGTATTAGGTGTCCTTAATAACATACTAAAAGTTTATCAAAGTTTGACCACTAGAAAGGTGTCATTTTCAGGATGGCGTCCTAATGTAAATGTAATGGGTTGAAGCCCAGAGAGACGCTCCAGGTGAATAGGGTAAAAATTTTAACTAACAGGTATCACCATGAAACTTCCCAAGTTTATCACTTACATTAAGACAAATATTTTTTGTATTACAAGTTTTGTCAAATGTTATGTTTAAATATGTAAATGAGACAATAACTAATTAAATATGCGCTAAATTACATACTTTTCCAGAACTTTTCCAGATCCACTTCAGCAGCACTTACACACACCAAAACTTCCAGTTTGATCATTTTCCATATTCTGAAGGTTTTTACAGAGGGGATTGTTGATATATCATTCACAGCCTCATTTATACAATATTTGAGTCCTGAAAACAGGGCGAAATTCGATTTATTTAGGGCTGGTGACAGTATTTTCTCATTTACAAAGTGATAAAAAGAGATATCCAAAATCCCCTCAGTAAGACCTTCTCACTCTAATGTGTTCTAATGTGTCAACAAAATAAAACAAGACTTTTGAAAGTGGCTTTATCCATTAAATTTTTGGATCTGGAAAAGTATGCAATTTAGCGCATATTTAATTAGTTATTGCCTCATTTACATATTTAAACATAACATTTGACAAAACTTGTAATACAAAAAATATTTGTCTTAATGTAAGTGATAAACTTGGGAAGTTTCATGCTGATACCTGTTAGTTAAAATTTTGACCCTATTCACCTGGGGCGTCTCTCTGGGTTTCAACCCATTACATTTACATTAGGACGCCATCCTGAAAATGACACCTTTCCAGTGATCAAACTTTGGTAAACTTTTAGTATGTTATTAAGGACATCTAATACTATAAAAAACAACTGAGAAACCTTTTGTTAGAATTTTTTTACGATAAAGTCATAAATGCACCCGACTAAAAATAAAGAAGCCAATTCTATGAAAGTGACTATCTTACAGTAGGCTACAGCACAATATTTTCTTTTCAAATATATAAAAGACCACAAATCTCCAAGCATTGTTGCTTTAAAGCACTGGCAAAAATAAGAAAGAAGAAAAAAAGAATAACAACAAGATCATATGTCAATGTATTTATATTTAGACATGGACCAATTTCTGTAATAATGTTTTTGTAATTAGCCATGCGGCCCCTTTTCCACCGAGGTGGTTTGGAGCCAGTGCTTAGCACCAGTTCTTGGTTCAGCACCAACTCCTTGCTGTGTCAGAGCTAAGAACCGGTTCTTCCCGGGGATGGCAGCGGAGTTACCTTAGCAACAAGACCTTGCCGGCGGCCCTCCAGCACCTCCACTAGCTTCCTCATGACCCGGTCGTGCCGCCACCTGTAGCGTCCCTGGGAGAGCGCGATCTTACAACCTGACAAGATGTGCTGGAGGTTTGCGTTAGGCGTATTGCAGAGAGTACAGCATTCCTCACTCCCGAACCACTGGTGAAGGTTCCGAGGACAGGGAAGCGTGTCGTATGTTGAGCGGATGAGGAAGCTGAGTCTTGCCTGCGGGATCTTCCAAAGGTCTGCCCAACTGATGTTTGGGTTGACGACTCCCTCCCAGGTTGTCCAGCTTCCTTGTCGGCCCTGCGACACGGCCTTGTTCTTATGGGGCTCTTCCTCCATCCTCGTCACCTCCGCCACCACCATCTCCTTCCTTTCTTTGCGGCTGGCCTTAACCCTAACCCGAACAATACAACACAACATTCATGGTTCAGTTTGCTATGCTATGTTTTGGGTTATTGCCAATTTTATAATGATATTTACCAATAGAATTCTGGCTAAGAACATAAACCATATTTTTCATTGTCAAATCTCTTTTGAGTTTGACCCCTAAAAGACACATAATTTCAAGAAACTACATGAAAATAAATTTAACTTGTTTTCCAGTTTTTTGGTGTCGGTGATCTACTCCAAGGCCAAGTTGGCCTCAGCCTGTGGAGGAATCATCTACTTTCTCAGCTATGTGCCCTACATGTATGTGGCCATTAGGGAGGAGGTGGCCCATGATAAGATCACTGCCTTTGAGAAGTGCATCGCTGTAAGGCCATCTCTCTTTTCCCCAACTTCTCACATTATCACTGTAAAGTATTATTTCCATAACCAATGTCAAAATCTTGCTTCACCTGTGTGTCTCCAGTCTCTGATGTCCACCACAGCCTTCGGCCTTGGCTCCAAGTATTTTGCACTGTATGAGGTAGCAGGCGTTGGCATTCAGTGGCGGACCATAAGCCAGTCACCAGTAGAAGGTGATGACTTTAACCTGGGTCTATCCATGATGATGCTCATCATTGATGCCAGTGTGTATGGTGTTCTCACCTGGTACATAGAGGCTGTGCATCCAGGTATGAAATCATTAAAGGGATAGTTCAACATTTTGGCAAATTGGCCCATCACCATAACCCCTATAGTCATAGCAGTAGGTTCGTTACCGTTAATTGTCGGTGCAAGCTATTTTTAGAACAGTGGCGTGCAGCCATGGCGTTTTGGAGTTGTCAGATCGTGTATTTGATGAGTTTGATGAGGAAAATCAAGAAATCCCATGAGCCTCTGTAGCGTAGCTCTGAGCAGCTCACGGCTGCACACCGCCATTCGAAAAATAGCTTACACCGACAAATAAAGGTAACAAACCTACAAATCGGGGACGAACGTGACGAACGTGACTATCGTCCTCCTCCGACGGGGCCGGGCGGGGAGGCCGTTTTGTGGAGAACTACGAAAGACACTGCCATATTTGCACGCAGGCGATCATAAGTAGGCTGATTATATTTCTATTTTAAAGCAGATATCAGCGGCACGGCCGTTTCGGCTAATGCTGCGTTCAAGGCAGGCTTTTGAAACCGTAAGTTACAGCTTCAAGTCACAACTACGACTTTGTAGCGTTCCAGGTAACCCGTAGCTCGTGTTTTTACCGTCCTGTTGTCTGTGAAAGTCACTATAACGGCCACTCGTAACTTCCGACCCGTGAACTCGTACCAGATCGAACTGGTACGACTTCACAGGAAGGAAAAACACAAAGTACGAGTTTCCTTGAACGCACCATGAGTTAGCAGCCCCCGCCCTCGTCAGGCATCTATTGGTCCTCGTGCTACGTCACCACATTCACGCGCACCCCTTGGCTGCACACACAGCCCTTCATGCCGTTCTCTCTCCTCATTGGATAACACTTGTATCCCACAAGGAAAATTTTCTCCTCGGGTTGCAGCAGAGCAGAGTGACGGAGAGACTCGTGTTTCAGCTGAAACACTCCATGTAAGTGATTGCTGACGGAAAATAGGACTATTTAGGACTTATATTAACAAAAACATTCCACTGATATCTGCTTTAATTTATAACGTGTAACGAGGTGGCAAACGTAAATGTAACGGAGTAAAAGTACATATTTTTTCTTTTAAATGTAACGAAGTAAAAGTAAAAGTTCTGATTTAAAAAACTACTCCAGTAAAGTACAAATCCCAAAAAAACTACTTAAGTAGTGTAACGAAGTACATCTACTTCGTTACTATACACCTCTGACTACATGGATTATGGCAATGGGCCAATTTGCCAAAATGTTTAAGTATTCCTTTAACCTCTCAATCGTCGCTCATGTCTTTCAGGCCGTATAGATCAGTGTTTTCCCTCACTTACAGGAATGTACGGGCTACCTCGACCATGGTACTTCCCCCTGCAGAGGTCTTATTGGTCAGGAAGTGGGCGTGCTGAGACCTGGGATTGGCCATGGGGTGGAGGTAGGACTGCCAGGCTCAGTGTGATGGAGGAGGATCAGGCTTGTGCCATGGACCAGCGGAGATCTGGTATGGACAAATAATCATTTGGAGCTTAAAGGTAGAGTTGGAGATTCATGAGAAATGGTTCTAGCAGGCCACATTCAAAGCAGACTGTCCTAAGTCAGGCCTCCAGAGCACAAGAAAACGCGACACTTATTCAGCATTGGGTTCACATCAAGGTGAAGCGTGAAGGTATCGCGCTCGCAGCGTGACCCCGTGTAATCCCAATGTGAGCAACACAGCTCTCCGCGATACTGTTGTGTGTCAGTGTGCAGCATCACTTACTGTCTGCCCGCTTTTTCTCATGACTCATTCACGTGAAAGAAAATACCTAACATCATAATAAACCACCAAGCATCAAGCTACTGGCATTGTCTTTTCTGTGGTTTTAACTCGGTGAAGCATGCACACAATTAGTGCATGAAGAGCAGTACACGCAGAGGAGGGAGAGAGGGACAGAGATGGCAACTTGATTGACACATCAGGATCCAATTGACCTGAGCGTGACATGCAAGATGATTGGATGCTGTTTTAACAGGATTGCCTGTCCCACATTTCAGTGAAAATCATTCAATTAATTGGTTTCATTTGGGGTGTGAAGAAGGTTTAAAAAGATTTCGTAAAAAATACTCATGAATAGGATCTCCAGCCCTACCTTTAAGTGCTCATGTTCTCTACACGCACCAACTCAGACTCTCTATCTAGTTTGTTTTAGTTTGTGCTCAGCAGGCTGCACTTGAAAATAAGATTCTGTTCTTAAAGGAGTCATAACCTGTTTTTTTACGTATCCAGCCCCCCTTGGATCGCTTTGGATCAATTCCTAAAACTTATTAGAAAAAAAAAAAAAAAAATTAATCAAACATTGAGCTTGTTCTGACCCTTTTTCCTACCGCGACTTTATCACGCGAGATTACGCGCGAGGTTTTGACTGGTCCGGATGTGCATTGTATAATATGTAATGAGGCGCGCGTTGATTCGCCGCAGGAAGGACAGAGCCGGGGGGGGGCTTGCCTGCATGCAGACTCCAAAACATAAACAGCCCCCTGGTACCGCTTCGGCGATTTCAGGTAGCGGACGGGGCGGGGTTGGGTGGTGAAAGAGGCAAGTAGCCTCCACGGTGAGGTCACCGTAGGAGCAGAATCAAAATCTCCTGCTTTAGGAAGGCACACCCTTGTGTGCTATTCCTGTTCGGAAAAAGAGCCGAAGCGAAAAAACGGCGCCGCTTTCAAACTCCAGCTTTTCAGGCAAGTTTCAACTGAGGTCAAACACCAATATGCATGTTTTAACAAGAGAAATTGCGATTTCCGGGTGATGACTCCTTTAATTTGCTTGCCTGGTTAAATAAAGGTTAAATAAAAAATAGCATTGAAGAGCTTTACATGAAAAAATCAACAGCAAAAACTTTGGATGGCTTCTAATGTTGGATTTTACAGTAATAAAGATGTTTTAAAGGGATAGTTCACCCAAAATTCAAATTTCACTCATTATCTCCTCACCCTCATGTCGACTAAGAGCTGTGAGAATTTTCAGAGTCCTCTGTTCCTTCTCTGAGTTACGGGGGGGTCCACGGAGCAGGATTTGTCAATATAATGGTTGTAAATGGATACCACTTTTCTTGGTCCAAAAAGACACACCAAAAAACATCCAAATACCTCCATACTGCTCGTCTGTAATGTCCCTCTTGTATTGAAGCCCCCACATGAGAAATTGTTCTGAAAAAAATGAAATAAGTCTATATTTTAAGCTTGTTTGTAGCGGAAGCTCCCAGTGTCTCAGTTCACTGCTCTTCCTGTGTCAGTGCAAATCTCATGTGATTTGCACTGACCGGAGGAACAATTTCTCATGTGGGGGCACGGAGGACACAGATCTTAGTGGACATGAGAGTGAGTAGATAATGAGTGAAATTTGAATTTTGGGAGAACTATCCTTTTAAGGCCTGTATGTATATGACCACAACATCAAGTAAGAGACAATTAGGACAAAAAGTAGTTTAAGAATAACACTTCTCCTTTTCTCCTTGTCACTCTAGAAGGGAAGCGAGGCATAGAAGAAGAGCCAAGCCACCTGCCACTGGTGGTGTGTATAGACAAACTGACCAAGGTGTACAAAACCGGCAGCAAACTGGCCCTCAACAAACTAAGCCTTAACCTCCATGAAAACCAGGTGGTCTCCTTCCTGGGCCATAACGGTGCTGGCAAAACTACAACCATGTGAGTAGGGCTAGTGTGTATGTTTGTGTATGTGTGTGCTATCTAACTGAATCTAACTCTGATGTGAGTATCCTCTTCTGCAGCAGCTGCTGTAGCACTTGCTGCCTTCTGACTGAAGGACACACACCCACACACACACACACACACACACACACACACACACACACACACACACACACACACACACACACACACACACACACACACACACACACACAAAGTCGCCTAGAAAGTTTAATGTAGAATGTGACAGAGCTGTGATTGTTTTAGTTCTTTAAAGTCTAGTGGTGCACGCTGAAACGCGTTCGTATTGACTCCGCTGCTGTGCGTAAAATAAACTTATTTAAGACATCCCGTCCTGTGAGTGCTGCTGTTTCAGCTGTTTTTCGTCAACTGACCCTTTACAGATAAACATTAACACGTAGGCGAGTAAAAAACAACAACAACAACAACAACAAAAAAACAGTTGTCTACATTAAAGTGCTTTATAAATAAAGATTATTATTAAAGGGATAGTTCACCCAAAAATGAAATTTCACTCATTATCTACCCTCACGTCGACTAAGGGCTGGGAGAAGTTTCAGAGTCCTCCATGCCTTCTCTGAGTTACAGGGGGTCTCAGCTTAGCAGTGCATGTCCATATAACGGTTGCAAATAGACACCAACTGTCTTCTTAACTAAAAGACACACCAAAAAACATCCAAATACCTCCATGCTGCTCATATGTAATGTCCCTCTTGTATTGAAGCCCCAGAACGCGAAACTGTCTAAAAAAAATGTAATAAGTCTGTATTTCAAGATTGTTTTTACTTATCTAGAACACATTCACAATGGAGGAATTAGGATTTCTGACTTGAACATGCTGCAATGTTTACAAACCAAACTGATGTTTACAACATACAGATACTACTTGAAATGTTTGATGACTGATTTTACTTCTGTTGACTGCCAACACAGGTCCATCCTGACAGGCTTGTTCCCACCCACCTCTGGCTCTGCGACCATATATGGTCATGATATCCGCACAGAGATGGAGCGTATTCGACAGAACCTGGGCATGTGTCCGCAGCACAATGTCCTGTTTGACAAGCTGAGCGTGGAGGAGCACCTGTGGTTCTACTCCAGACTCAAAGGCATAGATGAAGAAGACATAAGCAAGGAGATGGACAAGTCAGTAATTATCTGTTGCTCAAATATAGTATTACAGTATTACAAATTGTGGGAATGAAAACAAAAAACTAAGATAACAACAAACTACCACTTTGCACAACCATGATATCGTATTTTAGATCTTGTATATCAATGTAATTGCCTTTGCCTAAAGACCTCCTTCACAAGAGTGTCTGGCTGCAGACCTCCACCGTCAGGCTGCTTCTGGTGCACCACACTCAGGCTGGCTCCACTGTCAGACAGGAAGTGCACACAAGAAACTTCAAAATAAAATCATGTAGACATTTTTGGAGGAAACGGCTTTGGGGGGGGGGGGGGGTGACGACGACCATAACGGGGGGACATACTTTCATACTTCCCAACAGGAAGTATGGAACTTCATGAAGGGGTTTATTTCTCCAACCAATTATCCCACTTACAACATGGCCTACAACTAATTAATTCAATAATGTAACACAAAATAATGATTAAAATATATTTTATTCTTGTAAAATTATACCGTTGCTAGGGACGCCACTCTGATCAGCGCAGCACAGAGAAGAGAAACTATGCAGGATATTCCTACCTTATGTTTAATTTTTACCATCATTAAAGGTAGGGTCTGGAGTTTTGTGCCCAAAAATAAACATTAGACCTGTACAAATGAAATCCGTCTGAATCATCACCTATGGGCTTCTAGTCCTGTGTGGTGGGGTCTGTGTCTGCAACCCCCCTCCCCCTGCCTGTATTTTGGTCTGTTGCTCTGTTTTGTTCAGGTTTTGTTATGCACAAGGACGCTTCTGGGTGGAGCTAGAGAGTCGCGAGAGATCATAGACATCTATGGCGAGAGAGTCTGTGTTTTCTCTCCAGCCAATGACGGAGCTCAGGTGAAGCTACCTGCAGCAGGAGGCTCAGGCCTGTTAGCTGTGCTAGCTGTCTGATGCTACAGGTGAAGCTACCTGCAGCAGGAGGCTCAGGCCTGTTAGCGGTGCTAGCTGTCTGATGCTACAGGTGAAGCTACCTGCAGCAGGAGGCTCAGGCCTGTTAGCTGTGCTAGCTGTCTGATGCTACAGGTGAAGCTACCTGCAGCAGGAGGCTCAGGCCTGTTAGCTGTGCTAGCTGTCTGATGCTACTGAGTCTCTATCTCTCTCAGCAGCAGCAGTCAGGACAACAAAGAACAATAAATACAGTCTGAGTGAAGCACTGGAGCCGCGGACCGCGATTCCCGACCTATACCGACACTGGTAACAAGTATTAGGACCGTAGTAGTGAGCTAGCCCGAACAACATACACGGAGGCTCCCGGTGTTGGCGCACGGCTCCAGCACTTCTTTCAAACTGGAATTCCTTTCTTTGTTGTCCTGACAACTGTTGCTGTCAGAAGCAGGAGGCTACACAGCTTAGCCTGAGGGGAGAGACTGAGTTTCAATGTTTTATTTACAAACTGCAACGAACAAAACTCCAGACCCTACCTTTAAACAGCTTCGGACTAACAGTGATGTTATATAAACGACTTGTAACCGGGAGAGTGGAGGCCGGAGGCTCCTTATTTCCACATCGTGGCTGAAAAGCCTCTGACCCGTGTCACAGATCCTCTCCTCTCCTCTCCTGTCCTCTCCTCTGCGATATAAATGCACCTCGCGCCCCGTAATCTCTTGTTTATGACAGATGCGACTACACAAAATACATCGTAATGTGTGGTAATCCATCGATCCACTGATTGATTATCAAAGTCCCTCGAATGCAGGAACGGGAAGAGGTTCAGCAAAACAGCGGCCGTGACCGGACACTCAGCGGTGGTCTATTGAGAAATAAACCCATCCATCCATCCATTTTCATCCGCTATATCCGAGTCCGGGTCACGGGGGCAGCAGTCGGAGCAGTGATCCCCAGACTTCCCTCTCCCTGGACACTTCCTCCAGCTCTTCTGGGGGAATTCCAAGGCGTTCCCAGGCCAGCCGAGTGACATAGTCACTCTAGCATGTCCTGGGTCTTCCTCGGGGCCTCCTCCTGGTGGGACATGCCCAAAACACATCGCGAGGGAGGCATCCAGGGCATCTGATACAGATGCCCGAGCCACCTCAGCTGACTCCTCTCGATGTGGAGGAGCAGCAGTTCTACTCCGAGCTCCTCCCGGGTGACCGAGCTCCTCACCCTATCTCTAAGGGAGCGCCCCGCCACCCTGTGGAGGAAACTCATTTCGGCCGCTTGCATCCGGGATCCCGTTCTTTCGGTCATGACCCATTACAATGGCCGCATTACTGCGGCCGCCGCACCAATCCGTCTGTCAATGCCTCGCTGACACGGCGACTACTCTGGCTGCTCGCTGCAGCACAGTCCTCATCTGCCTGGTGCTGCAGCCGCACTACCCCGCTAGTTTCAACCTCAGCCCGCCTGGTGTGTGTGTGTAGGCTGTGTGTGTGTAGTCACAGAGATGGGAAACTCCAGCACCCCAGAGCTGGGAGCACGCCGTCGCCGTCACTCCTGTCGCTGACAACACGGTAGTTTGCATAAAAGAAAAGTAACAAGAAGGAAATTGATTTTTAACCTGAGCTTGCAGACTTGTAACCGCTTATCACACTGTGGCAGCGCCGCGTAGAGTGACGTCACGGTCAGTCAAAACCGATCTGAGTGTTTGGAGCTGTTCAGACTGAGACGCATCTGTCCAAATGCGACTTGAAACTACCTCCCGAAGGTGGTTTCAATCTGGTTTGGATCTGGATCTCATGCAGTACTGTTCAGACTTCAAAAGAGTCATCCAGTTCCAATCTGGATGGGCTAAAAATCGGATTTTGGCTGGCAGTCTGAACGCGGCCTTAAACTCCTCCACCTGAGGCAGGATCTCTCCCGACCTGGAGGGTGCAGGCCACCTTTTTCCGGTCGAGAACCATGGCCTTGGACTTAGAGGTGCTGATTCTCATCCCAGCTGCTTCACACTCGGCTGCAAACCGCCCCAGCGCATGCTGCAGGTCCTAGCTCGAGGGAGCCAACAAGACCACATCATCTGGAAAAAGCAGAGATGAAATCAAGTGGCTCCCGAACCGTACCCCCTCCGGCCTTTGGCTGCGCCTAGAAATTGTGTCCATAAAAATAATGAACAGAACCGGTGACAAAGGGCAGCCCTGTCGGAGTCCAACACGCACCGGGAACAGGTCTGACTTATTGCCGGCCATGCGAACCAAGCTCCTGCTCCGGTCATACAGGGACCGTACAGCCCTCAGCAGAGGGCCTCCGACCCCATACTCCCGGAGCACCCCCCACAGGATGCCATGTGGGACACGGTCGAAAGCCTTCTCCAAGTCCACAAAGCACACGTGGACTGGTTGGGCAAATTCCTATGCACCCTCGAGCACCCTGTGGAGGGTATAGAGCTGGTCCAGCGTTCCACGACCAGGACGAAAACCGCGTTGGTCCTCTTGAATCCTAGGTTCGACTATCGGCCGAATTCTCCTCTCCAGTACCCTGGAATAGACTTTCCCCGGGAGGCTGAGGAGTGTGATCCCCCGATAGTTAGAGCACACCCCCTTTTTGAAGAGAGGGACCACCACCCCGGTCTGCCAATCCAGAGGCACTGTCCCAGACTGCCACGCAATGCTGCAGAGGCGTGTCAGCCACAACAGCCCCACAACATCCAGAGACTTGGGCGGATCTCATCCACCCCCGGTGCCTTGCCACTGAGGAGCTTCCTGACTACCTCAGTGACTTCAGCCTGGGTGATGAATGAATCAACCTCTGAGTCTTCAGCCTCTACTTCCTCGACGGAAGGCCTGTCAGTGGGATCCTTCCACCGCCCGACGATATCCCCAGTCGAGGTCAACAGCTCCCCCCCTCCACTGTAAACAGTGTTGGCGGAGCACTGCTTCCCCCTCCTGAGGCGTCGGATGGTTTGCCAGAATTTCCTCGAGGCCGACCGGTAGAGAAATAAACACAGCAGAATATTGGTGATTGACCAATCAGAATCGAGTATTCAAGAGAGCCATGTTCTAAAATAATATATTATTGTAGATCTGCAGTCTTACTACACTTTCATGGTCTCACTGATTTTTTTGTCTGTAGCTACAGTATCAAACAATGAATAGAATTACAATTCCTGGAAGTGAACAGTAGAAGCAAATAAGGCTCTCTCAGTGGCGGCGGGGGGCAACTGCCATTTCGACATCCCACCAGTCTGACATAGGCCCTTTAATTGTCTAGATGGCAACACTTAATTTTCTATCAAACGTCCCATCATTACAACAGTTTTTTCCTCCTATGGTCGGAATGATGGTATTTTTTTTCTGTTTTCAAACATCAAAACCTTTCCGACAATTCCTTTAATAGCATATTTTTTCCCCAAAAAAGATTTAGCACTGGTCGGTCTTAAGCGATGAAGAAAGGAGTTGGTTAAAGGGATAGTTCACCCAAAATTAAAATTTCAGTTATTATCTACTCACCCTCATGTCGACTAAGAGTTGTTAGAATTTTCAGAGTCCTCCGTCCCTTCTCTGAGTTACGGGGGGGTCCGCGCAGCAGTATTTGTCCATATAATGGTTGTCAATGGACACCAACTTTCTTTGTCCAAAAAGACACACCAAAAACATCCAAATACCTCCATACTACTCGTCTGTAATGAAGTCCCGACATTGCACTGACATAGGAAGAGCAGTGAACAGAGACACTGGGAGCTTCCACTACAAACAAGCTTAAAGGTGTACAGAAAAGAATATTGAATTTGAGCCCACTCTGGGTCATAAAATTAGTGTAAAAACTCATCTATGAGACGATGGGGGCCAAATTCTATTTTTGAGTAAACCCGGGATGAAAGTGTGATATTTTTTTTCGCATTGGACAATGCAGGCGTACGGACGGTCAGCCTGTACACGATCATTCAAACGTCTGAAACACGCACAACACACGGAGCTCGGACTCGCCCCAAGCTTTGAATACCCCGCCTGCTCGATATCGACCAATCAAATCCGTTTCCCTCACTCGGGTAAACTCGTGTTGCAGCTCGTGACAACTCGGCGTGACAGACGGGACAAACGGCCATTTCTGTACACCTTTAAAATATAGACTTATTTAATTTTTTCGGAACAATTTCCCATGTACAAGAGGGAAATTACAGACCAGCAGTATGGAGGTATTTGGATGTTTTGTCGTGTGTCTTTTTGGACGAAGAAAGTTGTTGTCCATCGACAACCATTATATGGACAATACAGCTGCGCGGACACCCCCCCCCCCGTAACTCAGAGAAGGAACAGAGGACTCTGAGAATTCTCACAGCTCTTAGTCGACATGAGGGTGAGTACATAATGAGTGAAATTTGAATTTTGGGTGAACTATCCCTTTAAGTTTAGTAAAAAGAGCAGGTAGAGGCTAGACAGGCAGACTTGTCCCTGTCTGCGCTCTGCTGTGTAATTACGTACAACCATGTGGGTATTCCTCTATCAGTATTTTTGTAAGAAGGGAGTCACCTGTTAAGTAATGCACATTTCCTTATATTGAAAGCCTCGTAGTGGTGGGACGTTCGCATGTTGGAATCACGGAATAGTGATATGTCTAAATGGTGGGATGTCGGAGTATGTTGGAATGACAACATGGTGGCGGACTGGGACAAAAAATAGGCCCTGGCATTTTTGATAGAGAGAGGCCCCTATATATATGTATATATATACTGTATATATACATATACACATACAATACTAAATACTATACAAAATATAGGTCTACAGCAGGGGTACTCAAATACAAATCATCAAGGGCCACAAAGATATTTTTCAGTGACTCAAAGGTCCATTTATTGAAGTCGGTGCTGTACTGAAATATTCAAAAGATGTCATTTTTACAACTATTGAGTACCGCTGCTAAATAAACATATTTATGTGGTACTTCTAACCTGAAAATGGGTCACCAGAACCCTAACACAAGAGGAAGGTTAATTTAACAACTGCACTTAAATAAAATAAATTAAAATAAATATTTGAATAAAACAAGAAATTGATTCACACGGAGCGTTTTTTGCGCGACCGTTTTCATTGTCTTCAATGTAACCGCGCGCCTTGCGCGCGCAAAATCCGAGGCGACGCCGACGCGCCGCGCACGTGTCATGTGATCAGAAGTGACCAATCAGCAGCACGGACCTGCTTCTCCAGCAGCAACAAGCAGCCCAGCTCTCAGTACTACCCCGCTTTCAGCTCTCCCTCTCGGCAAGTGGCAGCTCAGTTCTCCCCGGTCCAGTCCCGGTCCAGTCCGGATCTCTACTCCATAGCTGCCGTAGCAGCAGTGTGATACCAGTACATTTAACCGCATTTTTAACTTTTATTACACACGGGAGTTCACGTCTCGCCTGTCTCCCTCCCTCCCTCCCCCTCCTCTCCACACGGCGGTGAGTGAGTCCTCCGTTCAAACAGACAGACAGACAGATCGAGCAGTGAAGCTGCTGAGAGGGATTCACGTTGCTGGCGTTTTGCACGCGTTTTCAGGCGCTCCATGTGAATGGGCCCTAATGCCGTTTCAAATCGGAAAGTGAAACCCAGTAACAGGCTGTCTGTGTATCGTTGGCATGGAGACAAGTCCCGATATACACGTGTTGACCCGACCAAAACACGTACTGAACGAATAACAGTTCGGGGGCCACAAATAGGTGGCCGGCGGGCCGGATGCGGCCCGGAGGCCGCCTATTGAGTACCGCTGGTCTACAGTATATATAATATATAGTGTAGGAACTTGAGAAAAAACATGCAGGTTTGTAACATTATAAGACGGCGCCACCCCCCTTCCCCTTACAGTACATATCCTTCCCCAGGATAAATGAACGGGCGATTGGGGAAAAAACAAACAAAAACAATCACTAGTCGAAGCGACAGCTTTACGTCGAGCACAACCACAACAACAGCAACACCTTCCTCCTACAAATGCACGATGGTCGGTGTGACGTGCAGAGCGCAGCAGGACGACTCAGTCCATGAGTTTCATGTCTCAGACCGGATCATGTCAATCCAGCTGCAGAAATATCCGGGGGATGGAAGCGCCGTGTTAAACAAACATATGGCGCATGCACACACACACAGTGTGTCGCGCGTTAAATGATTGGAAAAGAAAATGCATTATCCAAACTCTGACGATAACGGAGGGATTCGATCCCACACAGGAGCAAGAAAATTAATTACAAAGTGAGGTGCGCTATGAGGTGAGCTATTAGCAGGGGTGGAAAGTAACTAGTTACTTTTACTCAAGTTACTGTAACTAAGTAGCTTTTTTGTGTACTTGTACTTTTTTGAGTAGGTTTTAAAGTCAGTACTTTTACTTTTACTTGAGTACATATTGTTGGAAGAAATTTACTTAGTTACATTTTAAATAGCTTTAGTTACAAAGTAAAAAATATATAGGGTATGAGCTTGCACTGCGTCTGTGTGGGTTGTCAAAAGTACTACGCTGCTGTGCTGCCGCTTCTCTCTTTGTCCCTTCAGACGCACACAGCAGCAGCAGGTAGCCACACCTCTCTCCTCCTCACCGCTACGTGAGTTAGTGCATAATAATGCTCATCGCCATTAGCCACAGCTAGTGGTTAAAAGTGACGTTAATGATTAAAGACAACGTTATCAGGCATGTCGGGGCTTCAATACAAGAGGGACATTACAGACGAGCAGTATGGAGGTATTTGGATGTGTTTTGGTGTGTCTTTTTGGACAAAGAAAAGTGAGCACCATTGACACCATTGAACTATCCCTTTAATATCGATATTGAGTTGAAAATTTTAGTATCATGATCATGATAGTGACAACCTTAGTGCCAGTAACTGTCAATCTGATTGGCTCTGGACAGACGCAGTGTCTGAAGGTCAGAATCAAGATGATGGAGACCAGTGTATCGATGGAGAAGAGACAAGTTTGGAACACAGAGACATGCATGGAGAACGTTAGGCCAATCTCTGGCCATTATACCCCCCTACCCCCCCCCCCCCCAAAAAAAAAGTGAAGCTACTTTTTACTTTTACTTGAGTAGATTTTTACACCAGTACTTTTACTTTTACTTGAGTACATTTTCATCAAGGTAACTGTACTTTTACTTGAGTAGATTTTTTTGGTACTCTTTCCACCCCTGGCTATTAGGCTGCGCTTCATACTCATCACAATGTCAGTGGCTGACTGACGAGTGAGCTCCCGCATATGGGCCTGCAGCTGTGTTATTGCTACTTATTGGTCCAGACGTGAAACAACAGTAGATGATAAGCAAGAAAAAAACAAAACAAAACTGTGACGGCTGCGCAGCGTCAAGCGGCCGGCGGCCGTCTTGCAGCACCGGCCGTTCTGGTATTCTCCAGAATGTCCAGATGGCCAGTCCGCCCCTGCCGTGACGGCTAAGGGGCTGTTCAGATGGAGTGTCCAAAGATGCACGGAGTGGACAACAGCCTACTGTATGGTGAGGAGGGAGACACGTGATCTCAGAAATGCAGTAAAAAAAAAATAGAAAAAAACAGTGGAAATGTAATGTCCAGTCATCTCCTGACTGCTTCTCTCTGATATCTCCCAACAGTTTATCCAGAATTCTGATGATATTTACTTTCAAATCAATGCCAATATCTCTGAAAACTCGTATTTCTAGAAGAAGCACGAGCAGCACGGCTGGGAGTGAAAGTTTGGCGCACATAGCAACAGTAACCAAGGGGTGTTGGACTGTCATTGGACCAACCTGATGTCAATCTTGTGTTCTGATTGCTGATTGGTAACGAAGGGCCTCCTCCGTTAGAGCGTCATTTTACGTGTCTTAGCCAATCACAGATCAGGATGATCTGCGCTGTAATGGTGTAGACGTGTTTTGTTGGAGCTGCGGGTTGCTACCTCCATTTGCACCTGTATGTTCATTTTTTTCTGCTGCTCCATCGCGGTCTCATAATTTGGTGTACTTTGTTTCTACGCTATGCCTAATAATAAGAAAGTCGAACCCAAAAAGCCGCCACCCCAGGCAAGCCCAACTACTGCTATCTCCGGTGCAGGTCCCATATTAGCTGCTATTGCTAGCCATGGCATCGAGCTCGCCAATATTTGCACGCTTGTGGATGACATGAAGAAGTCAATGGAGGGGCGCTTTGACTCCATTGAAGCCGCCGATAGCTGCATCACAGTGCTGGAGGCGACATGCAAAGAGTTAACAGTGGCTAACAGTGGCACTGCAATCCTGCATCTTTTATTTTTATCATAGGTTATTTATTGTTTTTATTTATTCTACTCTCATGCACTTTTATTATCTCTGCTTTTCTATTGAATGATTGTTTTTATTGTGCAGCTGAGAAATTGAATTTCCTTCAGGATAAATAAAGTATCTATCTATCCATCTATCCATCCATCCATCCATCCATCAGGTGCCTCAAAGCTGAAGTGAATGATTTGGAGGGTCGCTCTCGTAGGCTTAAAGGAATAGTTCACCCCAGAATGAAATTTCTCATTATCTACTCACCCTCATGTGGACTAAGGGCTGGTAGAAGTTTCAGAGTCCTCCGTGTCTTCTCTGAGTTACAGGGGGTCTCAATGTAGCAGTGCATGTCCATGTAATGGTTGCAAATGGACACCGGTGGTCTTCGTCACAAAAAAAACACACCAAAAAACATCCAAGTACCTCCATGCTGCTTTTATGTAATGTCTGTCTTGTATTGAAGCCCCGAAATGTGAAATTGTCCAGAAAAAAATTAAATAAGTCTCATGAGATTTGTGTCGGTGTCACTGCGCCGACGCAAATCTCGCGATACTTGGACGGACCAGGAAGAGGAGATTCCGCTACCAACAAGCTTGAAATATAGACTTATTGAATTTTTTTCGGGACAATTTCACATTTCGCGGCTTCAATACAAGACGGACATTACATATGAGCAGCATGGAGGTATTTCGATGTTTTTTAGTGTGTCTTTTAGTGACGAAGGCCATTGGTGTCCAATTGCAACCGTTATATGGACATGCACACCGTGTCAGCTTCCACCGACTCCTGGTCCGCTGCGACCCCGGCAGCCCTCGCAAAAGTAACTCAGAGAAGCCACAGAGGACAGATTGTGCAAGACAGGAAACCGCGGGCAAAATACAAAATAAAACACCCGGTTAATTTTCAAAATAAAATACACCATCCCAGCTCTTAAAACGTCAAGTAGCGACCGGCCTGAAGTCAGCAGCTCGGAGGTTTCCAGACATCGTTTAATGATTTTGGGTCAGTAAATAATGAGAAGGGGAATATGTAGTTCTCTCAAAAATCAGTGTCCTCATATGAGGATATTGGGTCGATCTTACTGTATGACACAAATAGACACCACTGGTCAAAAAAGTATAGAGAATAGTTTATTGTAAAGTGTATGCACAGTATATTACATTGCAAACAGCTATTTACAGCATTTAAAGGCCTCTGGCATTGTAATGATGACAGGCAGCAGTGGTGGTGGTGTGTGCGTGTGTGTGTGTGTGTGTTTTCACATTGCACATTCACACAAATATATTATATGATATTAAATTGATAACACACATAATATATATTACTAGTATAGAAACAGAATAAATCAGAAAATGATTTTCCTGGAGCTATATATTTTTTTAACTCCTCTCTTTGGAATAGCCCTACTGGCCAGGGTGAAATGTGGCAAAGCAGTTACACACACTCTGCAAACACAGGGGCACATTACATGTAATGCATCTCACACAGGTTTTCCCAGTGTAGCCTTGTGCCCTGCAGCGCATCAGGTTTTTCAGGTCCAACATCTCTGGGAGATGAGCTGCACTGGAGCGTACTGACGTGTAGGATGGGAGCGACACAGGTTTTTTTGTTTGGCGGAAGGTCTCCATTCTCCTCTTCTGTGAGATGACCATCTTGGTGCAGGACTTACACACACTTAGCGAGGAAGATGTGAGCTACCACTATGCGAAACTCAAGAAAGTTCATTGTGACTTTTCTTGGCGTCCCATTTTCCTGGTTGTCCCGCCGATACAGCAGCCAGCTGTTGGCAAGAACCAGATCTGTAAAGTGCATGAGCATGCAAATGGTCCACTTCTTTGTCCGCACACTCATTCGGTAGTAGCTCATCATCCTTTCTGACATGTCAACTCATCTTTGAGTTGTACTCACGCACGATTGGTAGGAACTACTTTTTCTTCCGCCTAGGTAAGTGCGTAACGCGTAAGTGCAGCGGCTGCTCACAAAGTCAGTGTGGTGCCACAGTTAAGACGAAGTCTGTAATATCTGAATTATAAATAATATTATAAATGAATGAATAAAAAAAAGTTTGTTTATCATCTTCTTATTTAATTTATGGTTTTATTATTTTACTTATGTTCTTTTTTAGCGTTTGAAACACTATTTTCGGCTACATTCTACAGTAAACTATGCCACTACCTCATTCCCTCGTCATACTCTGAAGTCTTGCATCCTTAGGAAGCTATGACTTGAAACAGTACTTTTTTTATTTTATTAGATGTACCAGGCACATTAGGTGCATTTGTACAAAGTATTGGTGTCCGATGGGTATCGCCGATACCAGCCTGAATTTTACTCAGTATCGTATCAGAAAGGACATTTTTGTGGTATCGAACATCACTAACGCACAATGCTTGGTCGGGTGACGGTCACATATTTTTTGTCCTTCTTGGACAACCGCTGGCAAGTGTCCTTTGGCTGCTTTGCATGAACAGTGGAGAGCATCAGAACTGGCTTATTGTCATACCACTTGACCGCGCATAGTTTCCCATCTGCCCTGGTTACTGTGGCAGTGGTACCTCTTCCTTGCTGTTTCAGGGTTTTGTCGTCCGGTAGCTTCTTCACTGCTTGCGGGACCCTGTTCTTCATCACTGTACCAGTAAGATAGATCTCTTTCTTCAGCATATGATCAACAGCTGATGTGGTGGTAAAGAAGTGATCACAATACACTTTTGTGCCAGCAGTCAGGGTTTCAAACAGATGTTTGATGACCAGTGTTCTTAGACCCAATCTATCTGAGTCCTGAACCTGCAAACCCAGTGTCTTTGAACCTTGGTAGACTTCAAAGTCAGTGCCCCACTGTGCTATGATTGGCTAGAACCCACAGGCTTTGGGCTATTCGCTTCAGCAGCAGTCCGGTCAACACAGTGACCTTTGCCTTTTATCTTCCGGGAACTGCCATGGAAGGCTCCAGCTGATTGATTTTTTAAATTTTTTAAAAATCTTATAAAGAATTTTGGACAGCTCTCTGGTTTTACCATTAATTGGGAAAAAAAGTCTGTTCATGCCTCTGTCTGATGGGCTCGACTCAATAATAAGCTTGACTCGGTGGGCTTTTCTCAATAACTTACCATTTAAAGTTTCCACTGAGTCGTTTGTGACGGTGATGTTTCCAGAATCTGCACTCATCAGGATGTCATTTGTTACCCTTAATAAAGCTGTTTCTGTGCTATGGTTCTTTCTAAAACCAGACTGGAATTTGTCAAATATGTTGTTTCCCTCCATTTTTTCCAAGAATTGGAAGCGACCACTTTTTCAACAGTTTTTGAGATTAGAGGTAATGTGGAAATGGGATACACATCCACGGCTGTTTCCTGGAGCTTTACGACATGATGTCGTACTTTTACCGCCATCATAATAAAAAAGATAATGCCTACAGAGGGTCAGCGAGGAGCCATCCAGTCTTCTTGTCTTCATTTGGACCTCGCTCTTTGGACTTTCTGGACTCTCTCCTGGATAATCTTTTTTGACATTCCTCTGTGCAATCTTTGTCTTTTGAATTTGTTATAAACAATATCACTCCTCTGGTCATGGGATCAACAGAAAAAAAGTACATCCAATTGAATAGGGTCAGGAATATTTGGGAATGTGACTGTGTAGCTCCGGATCTGAAGATAAGCAAAAAAAGTGTGACAAACCTGTTAAGCCCCGATTATGAAAGAGTATAGTCATATTTTATATCAAATTGAACAGCAGAAGCTGGGCTAAAACATGAAAAAACCAAATTTATCTAACACAAACACAGCCCAAACACCACTAAAACAAACAATTAAACATCAAACAGAATGGCGCACCTCGGTGTGGACCCAGTCGCCACATTTCTGTTGGAGAAGCGTATAATGCTGTACATTATGCCAAACACTTCAGCTACCACTCATTTGAACCAGCAGGCTACTAAAATTGGAATGGTACATAGCAACAGTGGCTCCACAGCAGCAGCTACACAGCAGCTCCACAACAGCAGCAGAGAAATAAGTGCTCGGGCAAAGCATGGCCCTACACTTCCTCTTACCTTTGCTGTTTTGCAGTGAAAACCTTGTTTTGAGGGTAAATCCACATATTTCCAACTTAGCTTTGACCATTGTTTACATGGGACCGCGACCGGCGGGCTTTAGGACCATGTAGACTTATTATAAAAAAATGGAGCCAAAATTGAGCTTGCAGCCTCCATGTGCCCAGATCATGCCGTATATCCGGGGACTCCGCGCATTCTGATTGGCTCATAGAGGCTAGAAACGTCTCTGCAGCACATGGTGCAGTTTTACGCAGCAGTACGCAGACCAAAGCCCTTCTCTGCGCAGACCCAGTTAGAAGGCCTGGATTGGAGTTCACATTTAGTTCCAATTGATTCATTTTCAGTTAGTTCATGCAAATAGTGTGAAACTAAAGAATAAACATTGGTTTATAGTGGCAAGTGGTTCCAAGCTGTGTTTTTTAAAATTCATATTTATATTTATATTCATATTTTTCGCCTGGATATTATGTAGTAATATCTCAATTATATTGTCCTGCTTCACTTTATCAGAATCAACCTCTGCAGAGACAATGTTTATATGTTGTACAATGATTTTATAGAGTGTTAGAGGTTCATCTCCATTATTCTAAAGCACACATCAAAAATATGATTTTTTTTTAGGCGAATATGAATTTTTATTTAATTTTTTGTGTGTGCCATATTCATTTGATCTTCACCAGTAACAGATATACTGATAATTACACATCTAGCAAATCCCCAAAGTGGAACCATGTTCAATTAAAAAAAATAATTATTCAAATAGACCTTGTGGTTGCAGAGATGTTCTCCTTTTATTATGGATATGCATTTTTCGAGAAAAGGCCTTCAAAAAAGGCATGGTTTTTAATAGGTTAAATCTTTTACATACCTGATCAAAAGTAGGAAATAAACCATCCATGTACAAATCCCTCATTCTACTGATCCCATTACCAGACCATCGCTGGAAGGTGTTACTTTCCAGCGATGGGACAAGTGTTAGTGTTGGTTTGAGGACAAGGGAGCCAAGAGGGATCCCTTCCGGAATTCCTTTTCTAAAATACTTTTTGTGGTTCACCTTGTGGCCTAAAAGGCTGGGCTGCATTGTTGCTGTTGGAGAAGCAGGTCCATTGAGCTGTTGAGTCAATTCTTACCACGACACGCAGCATTCAAAAAAGTTGAGATTTTTCCATCTGTGTGCACCTCAGACGCATACAGGAAAAAAAATGTTATGTTGTGGTGGTGTTGCTTCAGATTATGAGTGTGCAAGGCCCGCAACTAGACAACAATAGAAATGCATGTGCAAAAGACACTCCATGTAAACGGCCCCCTAATAAGTGTCATCATATCATTGTTGTTAATTACACTTTTGTTTGAGTCCAATGAGTCTCACAACAACATGTTACTATCTTAAGGAAATTTAGGTATAGACATTGTTATTGGACACAGGCATCTTGTTTTTGTTCAGTAGTTAATACATCAAAAGTTTAATAGACTCATTACTTGCTCCATGTCTGTCTTCACTATATGTCTCCAGGATGATTGTTGACCTGGAGTTATCAAATAAGCGTCACAGTTTGGTGCAAACTTTGTCTGGTGGGATGAAGAGGAAGTTGTCTGTGGCCATCGCCTTCATTGGTGGCTCAAGGGCTGTCATCCTGGATGAACCTACAGCGGGAGTAGACCCCTATGCCCGCAGGGCCATCTGGGACCTCATCCTCAAGTACAAACAGGGTGAGTGTAACTGTATCCTTTGGTAATACCTCTCACAATCACCAAAAGTATTCCTTGGCTTGCTTTTCTTAATTTCAAAAGATGAGGCTGAGTCTTTTTGCATACTGAAATAAACACTAACAACTTAAAGTGGAAGACGCAACCTGCTCCTGCTCCCAATCTGTGGTTTCTTACCATAGAAACAGAGTGCTGCAGAGTGCTGTGTTTTTGTGGGTCACCGCAATAAAGCATGTGAAAGTTTTTGTCAAGATTTTTTTTTTTCAAGCATGGTGATGTACAACAGAAAAGGCATATAGGCTGTTACATTTGAAAGATTTGCACCCCACTCCATCAGCACCTGTGCAGCTGAGTTTTGGAGCAGTTTGCAGTACTTGTGATATTGGAAACCAGAAAGTATACCAATGCAGTTGTCAATTCTGAGAATAATAAAAGCATATAATCCTTCTCTGTATTGGCTTTAGAGAAGAGTGGGTGCACCCTGGCAATGTTTTTAATTGATGAAAAAAAATGCTGTTTTGGTCATGTTTGAGTTTGACTGTACGACAGCAAATTTAACTTTTCGAAATGGCACACCTTTTTTCAGGTTCGGAATGGCGCCCCTTTCTTAAAAAATAATTTAGAGCCGGCATTGAAACATGAAAGTAAACATTCAGAATGGTGGCCCTTCGTAGTGGCATCCAGGGTCCATTCCGATTATTTATGGAAAGATTGTGTCTTTGGATGAGTTGCCATTAAAAGATCTAAGGGAACACATGGGTATGGGTAAATACACCCTACAAAATCAGTTTTAACGCTGTCTAGGAGCAAAAGTAAAATAACTTCTTGCCCTAAGGCCAAATAACAAAGATTTTGTCTCTGGCTGGTAAATTTTTAAGACACTTAGCACTGCATATTTTTTTACAGAAAATTTCATTGTGTTACTAGAAAAACATTAAATTCTGCAAATTTCTGGCAGAGTAATGTGTCTTTCACAGAAAATGTCTTTTGTCACAGTAAGGCACAATACAGGCAACTCAAAACTTTGTTTGGCATTTAACTCTCTCAGTATCTTTGATCTTTTGAGTGTCAATAGTCACACAGTTCTCCAAGTACTCACAAAGTCCAAGTCCAGTGAGATAATGTTTAATAATCAATCAGTTCATTAATTAAAACCAGATGCAGCCCAATCCACGGGTGCTGAAAAAGGGAAGGGGTCCGACTGCTCTGTTAACTACTCTGATCGTGTTGGTCAGACAAACATGCAGATCCAATCCATGCACGTCTGGGAGCTCAGAGAACACACAAGCTGTGTGTCTCCGTTCATCTGAGGGAAAGAGAGAAGACCACCCCCCCACTCAGGGTGTCAGTAGCTATTTTCTTTTCAGTTATGTTCCTTGTGACACAATAAGATAATTCATATTTTGCCAGCCTATTGATTATGACATCAACCAATATTCATGTAGGCCTACATCCATATTATAATGGCAGATTAAAGAATACTTATACATCACACTTACCATACATTAGAAGTGCAACTCAAAAAGACTTAGGTGTTAAAGGATTTTCACACCTATTTTGTATTTTACTTGAACACAAATACAAATACTTTTCCGCCTCAACAAAAACAAATATTGGATGCTTTGCACACGCCTAATTGCTAGTATTTTTGCATACTATTAAAATATTGATTGAGAATCACATGTAAGACCCAAATGACACGTTAAATAATACTGGTAGCAATTTACAACACTTGAAAGCATTTTTTTTTTTTTTGGTTGGCTGGTAAAATATCAGTCTGGCTGGTAAAAAATTTGACTTACCAGACAGCCTGGCTGGTAAGTGAAAAAGTTAGTTTTGGACCCTGTTTGGTAGTACATCCACCTCCAGCGTGTGAGATCAGGGTTTGACTCCTGGAGGAGCTGCATATTAGCACAGACTTTCTAGTTTACTAAACTTAACCAACTCCTTTCTACATTGTCTAAACCCAACCAAAATACAGAGCAAGGACATTTATTTTTCAGCAGGAGCGCCGCGACTGCATCAGACTCGCACCTGGGTGAAATTTTGGAGGGGGGGGGGCACTGTCCCCGCGGCGCGATCGTGTCAAGCTGGGCAGGAAATCAAACACGGTGGCCCCTCGGAAGTTTGGAATGACGGACCTTCGGGAATTTTCAGAATGGCAGACCATCAGAATGGCGGTCCCTGCATGGCGAGGCGCAGCGGGGCACAATGAGCGTACATATTCGTTACAACATAAAAATGTCCATTAAAGTTTGCAAATAACCACCTACGGGCTGTGAGTAACTCTATGCAGCTCTATGCTGATTTTGTGTTGTACAATTTGTGACTCTTTAGCATGAGTTAAATAAAAACCTTATTTGAGTTATCTAACCTCAACATGCAAAACCCAATGAACTGGGAGGGGTCTGCCCGCTATTCAGACATGTCTCTATTCAGCCATCCCGGTATTCCGACACTTTTGGTACCGCCATTCCGACACGTCATCATCTCTTTTTTTCTCCTTTTTTTTTTTTTTTACAGCTGCGATACCCAGGCATGTCTCTCTCTTTTTTTTCTTTTCAGCATGCCTATCACCGGTTTGATGAGGGAGTGATGTTCTTAATCTCAACAACTAAACTATCAAGTCACACACAAAACTGACATGATAAACAAACAGAACTATGTTGCAGTTTGTTTGTCAAGTTACGTAACCTGTCACATCCAGCACCACGGACAGCGCCGCGGAGAAGCTGCAGCTGTGAGCATCTGGGCTCTGGGCTTAGGGCCTGGGGCCTCATTTATCAAAACATTTATCAAAACTTACGGCGAAAAGACGAAAATGGTGTATACACCCAGAATATTTGCACCTTTTTCAGATCTATCAAACTGTGCGTACACACAACTCCTCAATTTCTCTTTGATAAATCACACCCGACCCAAGAATGGTGCGTACTTGAACACACCTCATATTCCGCCCCCGGAACCCCTAGACACAACCATATATGGTCATATTAATTAGCCATGTGTGCTCTGTGGAGCAGCAACAAATGCAAAAAACAAAACAGACAAAAAACGTAATCAATCAAAGTGGAATGTTTGAAAAAATAGTAAAGTGCCGCTACTCTGACAATGAAAAAAAGTTGGGTAACACTTTACAATAAGGGTCCCTTAATTAACATTCATTAGTGCATTATTAAGCATTAATTAACTGTTTACAGATATATTAACAATGATTATTATGTATTACTTAGTTAGGAAACACATTCATTATTGTAGCCTATTAGTAAGCAGTTAATTAATGTTTAGTACTCAAAGTTAGTTCATAAATTTAAAAGTTGAATAATGTAATTAGTTGTCATTATGTATGCATTACTTAGCAATAATTAACACATTTGTACATTATTAATAGTTAATAATGTACTAACTAACATTAATTAAGGGACCCTTATTGTAAAGTGTTACCAAAAGTTGGAATAGTGGGGCACTTGAAAAATAATGTTAATGCTGGGCTCTGTGGTTAAGCAGCAACAAATATGCAGAAAACAAAACAGACAAAAAATCGGGCGGACCTTTCCTGCATGTCATTCCCCTCTCTCTGCCTCCCCCTTTCCTGTCTATCTCTACTGGTCTATCAAATAAAGGCATAAAACGCCAAAAAAATATACTTAAAAAAAATAAAATAATAATAATAATGTTAATGCTGCTATGCCAACAATTAGAAGTCAATGTCGAAATAGCGGCATGTCGGAATAGCAGCATGTAACCGAACTGGGACTAGGTTGAAATGCTAACTTGTGTCCTTGTGTTAGGGGTAATTGCTGTGGTACTCTGTCACAGTTGTGTACATGAAATGCCTGATAATAATTGTGCAAACAAACTGTTGTATATGGTGTCAGTGTGTGTTCCATCTTTGACTCAGGTCGTACGATTCTGCTGTCCACCCATCACATGGATGAAGCAGACCTTCTGGGAGATCGCATTGCCATTATCTCGCATGGGAAACTGAAATGCTGTGGCTCACCACTCTTCTTGAAGAGCACTTACGGAGACGGATACAAACTGACGCTGGTTAAAAAGCAGAGTGAAGAGCAAGGTTTGTTCATGGGTACATGTGGGCAAGTTTTCTGTATGAGTTCTGAATGGCTGTTACATTACAGTGGTACTGACAGCAGAAAATGTCCCTGGGCATGTCTTTAAAGGGGTAGTTCACCCAAAATTCAAATTTCACTCATTATCTCCTCACCCCAGCCCCGGCTCCAGAACCATATTGTGAGGGGGGCATGTGATGATCACAGGGGGGCAGTGTTGATTTTCCCACAGATCTGCACATACATATATACATACATATTGTACTTCATCTATATGGTATATTATTACCGGAACAAGCACAAATTTCACTTCATATGCACATGAAAACCAGTTGTACAACCAACAGCAATCACAATATCATATCACCCTTTAAATACATATCTTCTCTACTCACCACTTAGTAGAGCTGCAGTCGGCGCCTCCCAGAGTTGAACCTCTTCATTACTGCTTCCTTCCATTCAGTAGCAAATCTTTTAGTTAAGTCTCTTTCAAAGGCCAGCTGCACTAAATGTGCTTTTCGTTGGTGCAGCATGCTGAGTCTATTGTCTGTGAGAACACTTTTTAAAGTAGAAAAAGAATTCTCACACATGGCTGTTGATGCTCCAAACGTCAGTGCATGTTTAAAGGCCGTCATCACACTTGGCATAGCCTCCAGGGCGCTGTGGAATGTCTTGATAATCCGTGATATTGTCCAGGTTTCATCGTCGGCGGTCATGTTTGTTTTGAGGAAGTGGCGAGCAACCACAAACTCTGCTTCATTGATTTCAGTGCTTGATAAAGTCAGAATGGGCTTTACATGTTTCACATCAAGGAACGTTTCACTGTTTGGGTCCAGAGTCTGAAGTGCGGTCATTAGCTCACTGTTGCGTTCACTGAAACGCTTGCTCATTTCTTCCCCCACCGCGTCCAGGGTGCTGTAGAATAATCTCCGCAGTTCAGTGTCACCCTCGTCTGTATCACCCTGCTGCTGGCCAACGGTCTCTTCAACAACATATCCTTGGAGACTTTTGTTAACCATCCTCTTCCTCTTTGCGGCCTTTCTTTCTCTTTACATTGGCCCAATATGTTGTTAAACTCACTTTCTGAGCGCAGTTGTGCAACACATTCAGATGCGCTTTTCACTAACCGCATCCCAGAGAGCAAATCCATCTGTTCTGACTGAAGCATTTTGTTGGGTGCATCAAGCAGCTGCAAGATCTTCTGCACAAAGCGTCCAATGAATTCAAAGCTTGGTTCTGAAACAGCCCGAATCAGACCTGCTGCCTCAATTCGTAAGTCAGTTCCAAAGGCACGATTGCTGTCAATCTCGGACAACAGAGAGAAAATGTCATCAAATGACTTGAGCACAACTGTCACAGTAGCTAGATGGCCTGTCCACCGCTGTTCGAGCAAACGTTTTAGTGTGTCTCCTTTATAGTGGACTGCAACAGTGGGTTTCTTAATGAATTTGTAGAGAGACCCACAAACTCCAAAAAAGTCCTCAATTGCTCCCTCGCTCGACATTGCGTTTATCACCACGAGGTGGAGCTGATGATTGAAACAATGGACGTAGGGTATCTCTCTGGCGAGCATGTCCTGCAGTATCTTCTGAACGCCCCCATGCTTCCCAGACATGACAGATGCTCCGTCATACACCTGACTCAGAATTTTAGATGTACTTAAACCAACTCTGCGCAGCTCTGTGATGATAGTGTTTGCAAGAGTTTTGGCATCTCCAACATCTGCAGTAGCAATAGTTAGTAGACGCTCCCTAACTTCAAAATCTTCTGCTACAAAGCGGATCACGATGGAAATGTTTTCACACCCTGTGGGGTCTCGGGTGCCATCAACTTTAATTGTAAACCATGAATCACTGACTTCATGTACAATTTCTTCAGTTAAAATATCACTCATTATCTTAATTAGTTCATTTTGTATGTCATGTGATGTATATCTGGCATTTTGTGGGATTGTTTGCAGTATCTTCTCAAGCTCTGGGTCTTTTCTCACAGAGTACTCAAACAATGACAAAAAAGTCCACAGCTTGCATCACCTTGATTATTAAATGCTTCCACACTCCCTCTGAGAGGCAATCGGTTTATGGCCAGGAACTGTAACATGTCGATAATAGCTCCGATGTAGTACCGATTTCTGGCTAGTTGGCCTTCATTCACAAGGGTAGAAATCTCCTGTCCTGAATCAGCCCTCTTCACTCTCTCCCGCCACTTTGCCACACTTTCCATGTGTTCTTTACACTCTGCATGCTTGCGCAATCCTCTCTCTGCTGCGTGTTTCCAGTCACAATAGCCAGATTTCGTGAACACAGAATCTACAGTCCCAAACTTTCGACATGCAAAACAAAATGCAGCTTCAGCTTTAACACTGTATTCTAACCAGTCTCTTTGGTTGTACCACAGGGCAACAAATGAGCGTTTCTGACCATTGAAAAGGCGAGAGGGAAACTTCTTCAAAATGATCTGAGCGGGCTTGTCCTCACCTAAATCATCCGGAGGACCACTGTGATCATGGCCTTGTGTTTGGGAGAGCCCGCTGCAGCGGGGATTGGCGTTATAATCGGCATGCTCCCGCTCCCGCTCGGACCGCTCTGCTGGGGGGGCTTGTGCAGCTGTGTTGCTACCGCTAGCTAGCTGCGGCTGCTCACTAGCTGTTGGCTCCTGCAGCTCCTTCTCCGCTGCGGGGATACGGTTCTGATACGGCTCAGCTGTCGCTTGTGCAGTATTAGTTTGTGGCGGCGGGGGTCGGAAGAATTTTCTTATATCCATTTTTCCGTCTACAGACTCTGCACATCTCCTCTGTCTCCTAGACGGCAGTGTACGTAAACAGCCGTCAGCGCGTCACTTGCGGCAGCACGCACGCGTCACGTAACACAAGCCAACACGTATCTGCTGTAATTTATTAAATTATATTAAAATATTTTTTGTATTTTAAATTTGACTGACTGAATATTAATTATACAATGTGACACACAAAACAAATTATGACGCAACCCAAAAAAAATTCAGCAGGAAAAAAAAAATCATTACCCCTCTGACAGCCAATGGGGGGGCAGAGAGACACGGGCGGGGGGGCACTGCCCCCCTATTTGACCCCCTGACGCCGGGGCTGCCTCACCCTCATGTCGACTAAGAGCTGTGAGAATTTTCAGAGTCCTCCGTTCCTTCTCTGAGTTACGGGGGGGTCCACGCAGCAGTATTTGTCCATATAATGGTTGTGAATGGATAACACTTTTCTTGGTCCAAAAAGACACACCAAAAAACATCCAAATACCTCCATACTGCTCGTCTGTAATGTCCCTCTAGTATTGAAGCCCAGACATGAGAAATTGTTCCGCCGGGAGAGCAGTGAACTGAGACACTGGGAGCTTCCCGCTAGAAAAAATATAGATTTAATTAATTTTTTTCAGAACAATTTCTCATGTCGGGGCTTCAATACAAGAGGGACATTACAGACGAGCAGTATGGAGGTATTTGGATGTTTTTTAGTGTGGACGAAGAAAGTTGGTGTCCATTGACAACCATTATATGGACAAATACTGCTGAGCGGACCCCCCCCCCCCCCCCCCCCGTAACTCAGAGAAGGAACGGAGGACTATCCCTTTAAACCATTTCAACCCCAGGCTTAGCTCCTATCATTTAGAATGAGTCAATATCAGCATGAGTAACAGGGTAACAACAGGATACATGATGTTTCCATCGAGTTAATAAATGAGCCTGTAGTAGCTAGTTTCCTGACAGTGAAAAGTGAATTTGGTTTACCTGCCTCTTCTGCCTGTAGTTTCTGACTGACATCAACGTGTTTTCCCTTCATCCTTCAGGCCAAGGCAGACAGCTGCAGCCTCCTTCATCACTGTCTCCCTCCTCCTCTCTGTCGCCTTGCTCAGAGACCCAGGTCACCCAGTTTATTCGCCATTTTGTTGCTTCCTGCCTTCTTATCTCTGACTCCAACACTGAGCTGTCCTATGTGCTCCCCTCTGAGGCTGTGAAGAAGGGCTGCTTCGAGAGACTTTTTCAGGTAGATAAATAAACACATTAAAGTTTCCTGTCAACAGTTTCTATAGACTAGCAGGTGGATCAGATCAGTTAGCAGATTCAAGCAGAGATTTAAAAAAAAAAACATTTCAGGCAAATATATGGCCTACCATAGCTAAGACAGCCAATCACAGGCTGGGTCAGTGGGGGGTCACAGAAGGTCCTTCAGTGTTTCCTCTACAGTCATTTAGCAGTGGTGGCCTAAATCCTCTGTAGTCAACTAGTGGTGGTTTGTGTGCACCTCCACCCAGGGGATGTGTGTAATTTTCAAACAAAAAACATACAGTAACAGTGCACAGAGAGGAAGAAAATAGCCATACTAAGATCATGCCTGGCATCCTAATAGCAAGATAGGGGTCGGGGGGGTGGGGTGGTGGAGCAGGGCTTCAATACCTGGTGACAGAGGCATGCAATGATGAGCAGATGATAATAAATAAAGTCTTTGCTGATCATAGAATATATGCCATATATCACTAAATACATAATTACAGTATCACATTTAATAAAAAATTCACCATTAAGGCCTTTAAGGGATCTTTACTGCATTTATCCTTTTGGATTTTTTTGTTGTTGCTACATTGCAGGTATAAATCTCCATTATTTATTTACTGTTTGTTTTTATTTCAGAAATGCTTTAATATCTAATATATAACAAGTGGAAAAATCAAGGTGTCCAGTGAACATGTATTTCATATAATGAACAGTGGTAAGTTGGTAGGCCTATATAGATGGGTACTGTAGGTAGGTCACTCTCTTGTGTTTTATGTGTCTTTAGGCTTTAGAGCAGAGTCTGGACAGCCTGGCCCTGACCAGTTTTGGGGTGATGGACACCACCCTGGAGGAGGTCTTTCTCAAGGTTTCAGATGAGGACCAGTCCCTGGAGAACAGCGATGCTGGTGAGATCTCTCCTGGACCTCCAGGTAGTACGACACATGTGCAATGTTTTTGTCCTCATTAGTGAATAATTTTCACTTTCTCAGCAGAACTCCATTTCTGCACAGTGTGTACTGTCAGATTTAATGTGCTAAGGTGTTAACCCCCCCCCCTGCAGACATGAAGGGTTCCCCAGGGGGCAGATCAGTGGGGAAATCTTCAGTGGGCTCTGGAGGCCTGTGGGGGACAGAGTGTGAGATGGCATCTTCAGTGGAGGGTGTGAAGCTGGAGGTGGAGCTGAGTAATCTGGTGACATGTGCTAAACTGAGCCAGAGCCATTCCTCCCTGAAATCCTCTTCATCCATCGGTTCTACGAGAGGGGACGAAGGGGGGCTCTATGCAGACTTCTATGGAGATTACTGTCCACTTTTTGACAATGGCCAAGAGTCTGACTCTGCCAGTTTAAGAGGTAAGACAGCAAGATTTCAGCTGTGCTGTGTCAGACACTTCATGGCATGCAACCCACCCTCTTTCCTAGCCACTTCTCCTACCCTGGAGTTATGTGATATGAGGTTAAAGCAGATATCAGCGATCCGGTTGTTTTGGCTAATGCTGCGTTCCAGGCAGGCTTTTGAAACTGTAAATTACAGCTTCAAGTCACGACTACGACTTTGTAGCGTTCCAGGTAACCTGTAACTCATGTTTTTCCGACCCGTTGCCTGTGAAAGTCACTATAACGGCCACTCGTAACTTCTGAGCCGTGAACTCGTACCAGATCGAACTGGTATGACTTCACAGGAAGGAAAAACACGAGTTACAGGTTGCCTTGAACGCACCATGAGTTAGCAGCCCCCGCCCTTGTCAGGCATCTATTGGTCCTCGTGCTACGTCACCAAATTCATGCGATGCATCCCTTGGCTGCACACACAGCCCTTCATGCCATTCTCTCTCCTCATTGGATAACACTTGTATCCCACAAGGAAAGTTTTCTCCTGGGTTACAGCAGAGCAGAGTGAAGGAGAGACTCGTGTTTCCCAAACACTTTATGGAAGTGATTGCTGACGGAAAATAGGACTATTTGTGACGCGCTCTATCAAAATGAGTCGGATGTCGCAACGTTCTATTTTTAGATAATCAGCTGATAACGTGGTAAACCCATAGAAAATCAATATATTTTTTTTACCCTCATTTCAAAGCAATGACATTCAAAAACAATCTCCCAAAGTTTCACAGTCCAGATAATTGAGAAAAGGCAGTAAATGATGATTAAAGTTGACTTGCTACTTAAACCCTCTGAAGATGAGCGTTGCATCGTTGCAAAACATGAAATATCTTCTGAACCGTTCATGATAGAGACGAGCTGTAAACTGCATCTGATTCGCTGGATTCTCCGCTTTCCGACGGTCATTGAATGGTGCCTCTTAGTGATGTGCAGATCGATACTGAAATATCGATACTTCCGATACCAGGTCTGTCTGCTCTAGAATCGATACTCAAATGAAAATATCGATACTTTTGATACTTTAGTCATTTGTGGTAATGTATAGGCTACCATTAACAGGAACACAGTGGAAAGTAACTAAACTATTCAGATCTTGTCCAAATAACACACGGTTGGTAGGAACTACTTTTTCTTCTGCCTGGGTAAGTGCATAATGCGTAAGTGCAGCAACATGCTGTGTGGCACCACAAAACATGGTGCCACAAAGAGTGAAGACAAAGTCTGTAATATCTGAATTATAAGTAATATTATGAATGAATGAATAATTGTTCATCATTTTCTTATTTAATTTATAGTTTTATCATTTTACTTATGTTCTTTTTTAGTGTTTGAAACACTATTTTCGGCTACATTCTACAGTAGACGATGCCACTACCTCAATATAGTCCAGAGATTAAAATAAATACCTTACTCTGAAGTCTTGTATCTTTAGGAAGCTATGACTTACAATACGAATACAGTACTTTTTTATTTTATTAGATTTACCAGGCACATTAGGTGCATTTGTACAAAGTATCGTATCGGATCGGTATCGCCGATACCAGCCTGAATTTTACTCAGTATCGTATCGGAAAGGAAATTTGTGGTATCGAACATCACTAGTGCCTCTATGATAAGCAGGGACGGCTACAGAAACAGATGCTAAACCGAGTAGCATCGATGCTAACAGAGCTAGCGTCGATGCTAAACAGAACGTAGCAACGATGCTAAATCGAACGTAGCTTAAATGCTAAACCAAACGTCGCGGTCAACACAGCGCTTGCACATATTTTACAAAACATCACAACTTCTGAACCGTTTATGATAGAGACGAGCTGTAAACAGCATCTGAATTGTGAGATTCTCTGCTTTCCGAGGGTTGAATTGAATGAGGGAATGGAGAAGACTTGTCTGTCTGAATGAACATTTTTGCATGTTAAGTTTCAGGCCAGCGTCAGTCAGACGTTGCAGGACTGCACGTAGGTTCCTGTCATGCTCATTCCAAGAAGGTCCAGTTACGATGACATCATCGAGGTAGTTGCGTACTCCAGACAAACCTTTTAACACAGTTTCCATCATCTTCTGGAACGCAGATAGCCTGATGCATCAGCCGCTAATTTCATTACATTTCATATAGCGTCTGAACACGAGCCATAGGGATTCGTTTGCTTCCGAGAGGCGGTTGCTTACATTTGCTTCAACTAATCGCTGCTGCTTGGTGGTCACGTGTGCTATACACCGGTGAAGCTCATAGGTTAGCTTGAGCGCTTGAGTTCAACGTCATCGCCTTCACTTACCCATCTGTTCGCTGATTGGTCCGTCCGTCTGGACGGACGGAGCAAACGGAAGAGTGTTGCTAGTTACCTGACTACATGGTTGAGGCAAATGAAATGCGCCGGAACCAGTAGGCGGCGCTAGCCTGGCTAGAACGCAGATGGAGCAGAGGCCAAACCATAGGGAACACGACAGTAGCGGAAGAGTCCTTTATGGGTAATAAAGGCTGTCAGGTCACAACTGTCTTCATGCAGTGGCAGTTGGTGGTATGCTGAGGCCAAATCTATGGTGGAGAACACCGAGACACCCCTGAGCTCACTCAACAGCTCTTCAGTGTGGGGCAAAGGGTGAATATCAGCAACAATGGCCTTGTTAGGTTCACGGAGATCAGTGCATAGTCTTATTTTTCCTCCTTTCTTTGTTGTTACCACTATTGGAGATATCCAGGGTGAAGCATCTATTTGTTCAATTATGCCTTCCTTTAGCATCATGTCAAGTTCATCAGAGACAGCCTGACGCACGGCGGGGGAGTCGTCGTAGTCTTTGCTGTACTGGTGCTGCATCCTCACGTACCTTTACTCTATGCACAAATCCTGCGACGCAGGCGAATGATGAGGTAGCATTGGTTGTTCAGCAGTAGAAAGGGAGCGCACACTCAGAAAAGAAAAATCAAAAAATCAGGAGGTGCTCGGCCAAAACGCAGTGAAGTTAAAACAGAAAGCCGGCAACACTCAGGTGAATTCAAAGTTCTTTTATTGCCTCACTGGACTGGCAAAACTCACAGACCGGTTTCGACTCTAGCGTCTTCATCAGTGTGTGACACACACCTGAGCATTGGTTGTTTCCATCACAGGTGTGGCTGCAGTAGGTGAAGGCTGATCAGTGGCAGAAGATGAAACTTGGTTAGGTTTATGAGTGAATGTCCAGTTCAGTGTCCTGATCAGGTCCATCCCCAGCAGAGCAGAACCTCCACGAACCACATACAGGAAGGCAGGGGCAGTTGCAGAGTCCATGGAAATGTGGACATGGACAATGTGCTGCCGTGTTTTGAATTTGACTGCAGCAACAATTTTGGCCACATTCTTACATATCATATAGGGGTGTAACGGTACACAATTCACACCATTCATTCTGTTCATACAGAGGAAAAGAAAAAACTAAATTTCTTGTAGGGCTATACTGAGGTAGTCAAGCAGCAACTTAGCAATATTTCTATACTGGCACAAGTCAAACAAATTTTTTTAAATAGTACCAAAACTGAAAATCACTTAAAAAATACTACAAAATAAATAATTTAGTTTCATTGTTCAATGTTTCAATTAATAATAATTTTATTTGTAGAGCACCTTTCAAAACAAAGTTACAAGGTGCTTAACAATAAAACACATGGTGCAAATTTAAAATACACAACAACAAAGTGACATTAAAATACAGGAATACAAGATTAAAATTAAAACAACAATAATAAAAGAGCATCAGTTTAAGAAGGCCAAACGATAAAAGTGAGTTTTGAGAAGTGACTTAAAAGAGGACACTGAGTCTGCCTGCCTGAGATCCCCAGGCAGGGCATTCCAAAGCCGAGGGGCTCGGGCAGCGAAAGCCCGGTCCCCTCTAGTGATCAAGCGTGTTTTAGGAACATGCAGGAGGGCCCTACCAGAGGACCTCAGGCTACGGTCCGGCTCATAGGGGGTCAGCATGTCTACAATATAGGCAGGAGCCAGACCGTTTAAGGCCTTAAAAACAAGCAGTAAAATCTTAAAATCAATTCTAAAACTCACAGGTAACCAATGAAGAGCAGCAAGGACTGGTGTGATGTGGTCGCTTCTTTTGGTACCTGTTAAAAACCTGGCTGCTGCATTTTGGACTGATTGTAGTCTTTGAATGTTGCGCTTGCTCATACCAGAGTACAGGGCGTTACAATAATCTAATCTGGAAAAAATGAAGGCATGGATGACCTTTTCTAAGTCAGTATGAGAAAGGAAGGGTTTGATTTTAGTTAATTGTCTCAACTGTGAGTAACAGGACTGCAGCACCTTGGTAACCTGAGTGTCAAATGAGAGCTCGGAATCAAAGATGACACCCAGGTTACGGGCCTCTTTGTGGACACTGTTAGACAGAACACCCAGACTAGAAGAGAGAGATACAGTGTTCGTGCCGGGGCCAGCAGGGGCGATAATGAGCACTTCTGATTTTGAGTCATTCAGCTGCAAAAAGTTGCTGGACATCCATTTTTTGATGTCAGCGAGACAGGACGTAATGCTAGACATATCGGAACAGCCAGGTTTCAACGGGACATACAGCTGGGTGTCATCAGCATAACAATGAAAATTGACATCATACTTCTCAATAATTTTACCAAGGGGTAGGATGTAGATAGTAAATAGGAGGGGTCCTAAAATGGACCCCTGCGGGACCCCGCAAACGAGAGGAGCCCTAGAGGAGGAGGAGTCCCCAAGCATGACAGAGAAGGACCTATTGGAAAGGTAAGAAGTAAGCCAATCGAGCGCCACATCACTAATCCCAACCAAATTTTTCAGACAGCTGATCAAGACATCATGATCCACCGTGTCGAAAGCTGAGCTGAGGTCAAGAAGAATTAAAATCGAGTACTGACCTGAGTCACTTGTGAGCAGTAGGTCATTAGAAACCTTGACCAAGGCTGTCTCTGTACTATGTAGGGAGCGGAAGCCAGATTGGAATTTTTCAAAAAGCTGATTGTTGTTCATAAAAGAAATCAATTGTGTAAAAACAGTTTTTTCTAAAATCTTAGATAAGAAAGGGAGCTTTGAAATAGGTCTAAAATTACTTAAAACAGAAGGATCAAGGGATGGCTTCTTTAAAAGAGGGTGGACGATAGCGTGTTTAAAATGTGATGGGAAAATGCCTGAGGTGAGAGACGAATTTATAATGGCTAAAATGTCCGGACCAACCGTCTGAAAGACTGATTTTAAAAACCAGGTAGGAATGACGTCAGAGGAGCAAGTGGAGGATTTGGAAAGTGCAACAGTGCGCTCCAGAGTTGAGAGAGTGATTTCAGAGAAATGAGTGAGAGTGGAGGTTGGACAGTAGACATCAGGAGACATCCTAGCATTGGAACTGAACTGTTGCCGGATCATGGATATTTTGTCACTGAAGTAGTTTAAAAAATGTTCACATTTCTCTGGAGAAGAATCATCTGGCTGGTTGGGAGGGGGGGCAATAACAGAGTTTATTGTTTTAAATAGAATTTTGGGGTTTCCTCTTTGTTCGGCAATAAGGTTGGAAAAGTAGTTGTTTCTTGCCATTTTGACTGAGTGCTGATATTCAGCCATAAGATGTTTTAGGAGGGCAAGGGAGGCCCCAAGCTTGTCTTTCTTCCATTTCCTCTCTGCTTTTCTGGATTGTCTCTTAAGACTCCTTAAATCCTCATTTATCCAGGGTGTGAATGAGGGTTTTGGCCTTTTGAATCTGACAGGCGCTATGGAGTCTAAAATGTTCAGACAGGAGTTGTTAAAAACACTGAGACGATCTTCAACGGTAACATTTAGTTGATCAATATTTAAAAATGAGCTTGAAGCAGAAAAGGCTTGTGAAAAGCGATAGGTGCAGCTAGAATTTAGGGGGCGTGAGCGAATCAGAGTAGTGGGTCTAGGATCAGAGTAGGGAAATGGAACTGAGAAAAACACTGCGTTGTGATCAGATACTACAAAATCAACAATGTTTACATTGTCCACAGTGAAACCATGGGAGAGCACAAGATCAAGAGTGTGTCCTTTAACATGACTAGGCTGCTTTACAGATTGAGTTAAATTAAAAGACTGTAAAAGATGAATAAATTCTGTGGCAAGTGAGGATGTAGGACAGCACACATGTATATTAAAATCGCCAACAATAAGAACTCTGTCATGCTTCAAAATAATGTCTGATAAAAAATCTGAGAATTCCTGTATAAAACCAGAGATAAATTTGGGCGGTCTATAGATTAAAACACATAAAATAGGTAGTTTGCTTTTTAAGATGAAACCGAGGCTCTCAAAGGTGGAAAATTGACCTAGAGTGAGTCGGGAACAGCTAAAATCATTCCTATGAACTACTGCAAGCCCCCCTCCACGGCCAGTCAACCTAGGCTGGTGGAAGAACAAATAATCTGGGGGAGATGACTCGATAAGAGGCGTACAGTCATCAGGGTTAATCCAGGACTCTGTGACAATAAAAAAGTCAATTTTGTTAGTTGAGATAAAGTCATGGCAGATAAAAGACTTGTTTGCCAGGGATCTTACATTTAATAAGCAGAATTTAGCTGTTTTAAATTCTGGGGTTGGAGCGATGGTTTGAACAGTAATGAGATTATTTGTAGGTGGACTGCTACAGGTATATTCAAACATAGCCTGCTGCCTGTTTGTTATCCTAACGGGAATAGATGAAACTGAGGGGTTTGAAGATTGGGTCGGGACAGCAGGATCTGTGACAGCAGCGGCATCAGCAGTAGCAGCAGGACCCGCATTTTCAGGGACAAGGCTATATGAACCGCAAGCAATCTGGGCAGGGGCCTGCTGGGGAGACCATCAATTGAGGTTAAAAGCAATGAAGTTTATGAGGTTCCGGCTAAGTACACCAGTTCCTCTCTTATTTAAGTGTAGCCCATCATGTTTAAACAGGTCCTGCTTGGTCCAAAAAGAGTCAAAATGGCTGATAAAACCGAGACCAGTGGCTGTGCAAAAATTTTCCATCCATTGGTGAAGGCTAAAGAGCCGGCTAAAACGCTCAGAACTTTTTGACAGGGAGGGGATGGGGCCAGACAAAATAAACTTTTTCCCCAGGCTTTCAACTGTAGTGGCCAGAGACTCCAGGTCATAGTGAAGCTTAATTGAATGCCTGGTCATGACGTCATTTGTGCCAGAGTGGGAAATCACTGTGTGAATGGAGGGATGAAAGTCCAGGAGTACTGGGATTAGTTCAATAAAGTCGGCCGTTTTACCACCAGAGAGACAGTAAGTTACCGCACCCGGAAGGTTTACAAATCTCACGATTGAATCGCCTACAATTAAAATCTCCGGTCGGGCTGTACCGAGATTGTCAGTGTAGACGGCAAGCTTTGATCTCAGGTGACGACCAATAGGCAGCGAGCTGGACACGGTCAGGGGGGCTGCGTGATTGCGCACCTGGACCGAAGCCTGCACAGCAGCCTGCACAGCAACAGGAGAAATTCGTGAAGGAGCAGAGAGACCCGGTGCTGACACGGAGGGTTCCGAGTCAACGAGTGACCAACGAGGACGTTTGCCATCGGGAGCCGTCGGGGAAGGGGAGCCCCGGGGAGAGGTGGAAGGGACAGGTGCACGGCGCTTTCTTGCCGCGGACTGGGACACAGTAATTCTGCCGGCCGGCTGAGGGGAGGAGTGATCGGGGAGCTCAGGCTCGGCAAGCGGGGAGAAAAAGTTACTGAGCGGGATGTCAACATCAGGGGGGTCGTAGAGGGGAAGGGAGAGACGGTTTGTGCCTTTCACTACTGAGGTCCAGATGGGGGGCTGCGGTGACGACTGGCCGGGGACATCAGGAGGAGCAGCAGATGGAGCAGCGGTCCAAGGCGTCTGGTCTACCGAGGGCTCGAGGCGCGCCAGCCGGGAACACAGGTCAGTTTGCCGCTGAAGAAGTTCTTCAATGAGTCGCTCTATGGACCTGAGCTCGGACTTCAGCTCCACGGTCTCCGCACTTACAGTCTCAGATGGAGCCATCGGAGGAGCTGAAAACGGGAGAGACACACAGCCAGCAAGCAAGACGAGGACAGACAGTGGCGGAGTTTTGTGGGAAGTCTCTGCTGAAGAGTGCAAAGCGCCGGAGCCGGGACGTACGTGCCAGGGCTCCGTATAGGAGCCCGCAGCGGAGAAATCAGCTCGACAATGTGGTTAAGGTAGGCTGAGTATTGAGAAACTTACCGACAGGGGCCTGAGACAGGCCCACTGCGGTGAAATCGGCTCAGTAGATTTTGGTTTTTGATGGAGGGTTTGGCCACTGTAGGTAGAGATCTGACAGCAGACAGGTATTTCCCACGCTGTCAGGTGAGGTGGTCGGCCGGAGCAGAACGTTGATCTGTTAAAATCCGTTTAAAATCCTCGTCTGATGGCTGAAATTATTTACCCGGATTAAGCGGTGTTGTTTAGGACGTGCAATCTGGAGAACTGTACTGTAAAAATAAGGCTTAAAACAGGGTAAAATCGAGTAAAAGAGTCAGTTTGACGGGAGCTCTTTCACGGGCGACATGGACGCCAACGCATGCGCAGGTGATGCTCCAGCTTAAGGCTAATACAAAAATAAAAGGCTATACAGAACTGAATAGCATCTCCAAGTGTGAAAACACAAAAGCAATACACTATAAAATATAAGAAAAATAAAATCTGTGCCTTTTGGATTAATGCATCACATTTGTGATTAACTGAGTGTGTACGGTCAGCTATGCACCTCTTGAGAAGGTACTTACAGTAAGTGTCACTCAATTTTGAGGTTTTTTTTCAAAAAAAATTGTTTGTCTACATTTTCTGTAGTGAGGGCTGATCTGCTGGCAGTAACTATATCCCCTGCCGTCGAGAAAACCCTCTCGCTGGGGACTGAAGTGGCAGGTACAGCAAGGTAATGTTTCGCCAACATGGCTAGGTTAGGATAAAGAGACTCATGAGCCTTCCACCAGGCAAGTGGGCTGGAATCGATTGAAATGCAGTCCTTTGCCATGTAGGCATACACTTCATCCTTTGACTGCTGCCTCCGATCAGGCTGGTTTGTCTGCTGTGTTCTAAAGAGTGGGCTAAAAAGTTCTGCCAGGGCTGACTTCTTTGGTGGAGGGGAAGATGCTGCCTCAGACTGTACAGTCACTGGAAATGAAATCGCCTGTGATGAAGTTGATGGACTGGCCTCTGTAGTCTCTCTGATCTCATCCTGCAGTACAAAATGACAAAAACAAGTAATAATAAGTGAGTTCAGAGTTCAACAGTTCAATTTAAGACATGAGAGAGGTTATTATAAAAATATGAAAACATCATCCTTAGTGTAAAATTAATACATACCTGTTCAGCTCTGTTCAGGACTTCTGTGATGAGGTCCTCATAGATTTTTTGTTGGCAGGTAGGTTCCAGGTGGGGAAGTGTTTTAAACCTTGGATCCAAGGCGGTGCACTTGTTAAGGAAGTCCTGAAGCCCAGGGTCAGAGTATCGGTTTTGCAGATTTTCTCTGATGGCATGCTTGATTTCCCTGACAGTAGGAGTGTCCTCATCATTTTGTTCCATAGATTTCAAGATCATTGTTTTCAGTGGTAAGATCATAGAAACTGATGGTGCTGTTTCAGTGCTCAATATTGTGGTGATGGTCTTCAGAGGCTTCATGATCTCAACCACACTCTCTGCTACGCTCACCTCCTGATCAGTCAGATTGGCTATCTCCTTGCTCTTGAGGGCCTTCTCTGTTAGTGCTGAGTAAACAGCTGTTTGCTGTTCAAGATATCTCTCAACCATCTCGTAGCTGGAGTTCCAGCGTGTGGGAACATCATTGATGAGACGATGTTTTGGCAAGTGCAGCATCTCCTGCTTCTCCTCCAAAATATGTGCAGCCACTGTGCTCCGATGGAAAAAAGAAACAGCTCTTCGGATTTTTCCCAGGAGTCGAGATACCTGGTTGACTGCCATAGCTTTCTGTGATGCTAAGTTTAAAGTGTGGGCAAAGCATGCAATTTGTGGGCCCAGTCCTGCTTCATTAACTGCATTGACAATGTTTCTTGCATTGTCTGTTGTTACTGCAATGGTTCTGGGCTTTTCAAGTTTCCACTCTGTTACTGCCTCTTGTAGCTTCTCAGCTAGGTGAGCACCGGTGTGTTGTTCATACACTGGGCATGTTGACAAAACTGGATTTTTAATTTCCCACTCAGAGGTGATGAAGTGGGCGGTGATGGTGAGGTAGCTTTCAGTGGAACGAGAGGTCCACCCGTCAGTTGTAAGTGCAACAGCTTGTGCAGTAGACAGCTCTTGCTCCACCACTGCTCGTGCACGCTTGTAAATGGCAGGGACCACAGACTGGCTTATGTGCGCACGGGATGGGACACTGTATCGTGGCTCAAGCACTTATAATAAATATTTGAAGCCGGGCTCCTCTACTACGGCATATGGGCGCATTGACGAGGATATGTATATGCCAATCGCTTCGGTAATGTTTTTGGCCCTGTCAGTGTTATTGTCAAGAGGCTACTTAAAAGAAGCGGGGATAAGTTGTTGTACACACGTTTTTTTCCTCGTACCAGTGATGGACATGTCGGGATGGTGTCGTCTAATGTGTGTTAGCATGTTGGATGTGTTTCCAGCGACGTAGCGCACCTCCGTAAAACATCGCCGGCAGACAGTCTTTGTCCGGTCAACCACTCTTTCGCCGTCGCTGTTCCGTTGCACCGGGAAACCAAAGTGTTCCCACACGGCTGACTTAAATGAAGCCGGCGGCTCTTCCAACTCCACACTCGCCATCACTCTTCTTCTTTTGTTTGTTTTTGTTTCTAACTGTTTCTTCTTCTGTATGACGGTTGCTGGCAGCTGGTATGCTCATTACCGCCCCCTGGATTGGAGTGAGGACTCAACTTTTTTTTTCTTTTCTCACTCATTCAGACGTATTCGTCGTGTGACTGCGTGCACCGAACCGTGACCCCCGTACCGTGACGGGACGAATACATATACCATTACACCCCTAATATCATACCTTTAATTCCCTCACTATTTTCCCTGTGTTTTACAGTATAACTAGGCTTGAATTACGCCCTACTTTGCCCGGACTTCCAGTGTAACTCCAGGTCATTTCCCACCAACTTTCTCCAGTCTTATAGCAGAACTACTGTCTCTCAGCTCTTTACTGGGTAATTTGTGGAATTCAAGGTGTAACTTCCGAATCATTTTAAGTTCCAGATCTATTTAATTAAACCATAAGTCAGCGGAATGTTTTTGTTAATCTAAGTCCTAAATAGTCCTATTTTCCATCAGCAATCACTTCCATAGAGTGTTTGGTCTCTCCGTCACTCTGCTCTGCTGTAAACCAGGAGAAAACTTTCCTTGTGGGATACAAGTGTTATCCAATGAGGAGAGAGAACGGCATGAAGGGCTGTGTGTGCAGCCAAGGGATGCGCGTGAATGTGGTGACGTAGCACGGGGACCAATAGATCCATGACGAGGGCGGGGGCCGCTAACTCATGATGCGTTCAAGGCAACCCGTAACTCCTGTTTTTCCGACCTGTGAAGTCGTACCAGTTACGAGAGGCCGTTATAGTGACTTTCACAGGCAACGGGACAGAAAAACGCAAGTTACGGGTTACCTGGAACGCTACAAAGTCGTAAGTCGTGACTTGAGGCCGTAATTTACAGTTTCAAAAGCCTGCCTGGAACGCAGCATTAGCCAAAACAACCGGATCACTGACTTATGCTTTAAATAGTCAACTGTACAATATGAGCACATGCTTTTGCTCTTTGCAACTTATCATTTTTTCTATGTGTCAGCACACAAATTTCATCCATATTCCTGGGATTTATTATTTATTAATTAATTGTATGGTTAGGAATGAGAATATGTTGACAAATGGGTAAACAGTATGGAAACTGGCTAATAACAGGCTGGCTGGTAGCAAACTTACCTCTCTAAAATAAATAAAAGAATCTATGGAGGCCTTGTACTGTCATTCCAGGGCAAAACACAAACTATACAGTAATAAATCCACAATAATGGGTCATTCAGAGAGTTTAAAAGTGTTTTATTATTTAATAGCACAGAAAACTCATGACAGGTGTGATTTCTCTTGTCCATACTCTAAGTACAATAATGTAATTGGTGTCTAAGGAGATCTTAAAGGGATAGTTCACCCAAAATTGAAATTTCATTCATTATCTACTAGGGATGCAACAATATTCGGTATTTTATTGAACCGTTCAATACGCCCTGTTCGGTTCAATGCATGACAGCAAACAACGGTATTTTCGGTACGTTTCCCCCGCAAAAAACTTTCAAAACATTGTGCAGCCGCCGCGCATGCCGATGTGTGATCCCATCGGGAGCAGCGACTGAGATCGTTGTTCAGGCCAAAGCAGGCTCAGTGCCATGCGCTGGTCATGCTGCTTCAGAGCAGCCGCGTCGCCAGACAGATTTCACTGGGGCACGTGCCCCAGTGTTGATCTGCAGTGCCCCAGTAAAAATTTCACCAGAGAGAGAGAGAGAGACGCTGTGAAGCAGCTGCGTGTTGCCAACTCTCACGCATCTGGCGTGTGACACACGCTTTTAGGTCCTGCCTCACGCTCTCACGCCACTCAAACAATTCTCACGCCAAAATCAGCAATTTGCAAAAAATAAAATAAGAAGCAAGCGTTGGCACTTATCAATAGGCTCTCTGATTGGTGTGCGCGGTGCTTATCCGCGTGTCGATTGGACGGCTGCTCCAGCCTGTGATCACAGCACAGTAGGACGGGGAGTTGTCGATCCGCGAGGGAGAGAGCGAGGCCGATCGAGGCACAACCTGACCCGACCGAGTTATGTTTACGGACTGAATGCGTCTCGAACCGACGCCTGCGGTCGGCTGGTTGGGCCGGTCCGCGCAAAACTTTAAAATCAAGGTGAGGACCTGGTAGCACGAAAGTACAGCCAGGCATCTCAGTCCAGAGAGCAGAGGAGAGAGAGACAGCGCAGCAACATGCGTGTGTGTTTGTGTGTGTGCGGGCGGGCGCGCGCGCGCGCATGCACGTGTGCCATGTCTGCAAACTCCGAATGCGCTACAGAAAAAAATCACACATTTCAGGACCTGACTTGTATCAGAATAGAAGGCTACATGTCTGTTCTGTCCTTTCATATAATAATAGGCTCAATAGGCTGGTCCTGGTCCTGGTCCTGGTCCTGGTCCTGGTCCTGGTCCAGGTCCAGGTCCAGACCAGTTTCATACACTCCAGCCAATGAAAGGAACCACACATCTGCTTTTTTACCTCTTATCTTAAGCAAATGTTGTTTTCCCTTATTTTCTTCTCAGATTACACCAGAATGCTGAATTTACATCTCAAAATCACAATTTTTTTCTGGGGGAGTGCCCCCAGACCCCCCTAAGGATAGAATTTGCCACCCACTCCACGTGTTTGCAGGTGTTTGTGTGTGTGTATGAGAGAGAGAGAGAGACAGAGAGAAAAACTATATTAAAGAATACTATTATTATTATAGACTGCCCCCCCCCAAAAAAAAAAATTAGAGACTGGACCCATTTCAGGTGGTTAATCAAAGATCCATACAACATAATCTGATATGATTTCATAGTTTAAAGCACTATTTATGTATTTTCTATGATAAATAAGTGCTAAAAATGTTTTTGCTTGCACGCTCACATGAATTATTTGTGCCCCAGGTGTGCCCCAGTACAGTATTAGGTCTAGTGACGCCCCTGCTTCAGAGCCAATCAGAACGTCCCTGAATTCCCTAGGAGCCAATCAGCGCTCTGCATGCAAATGTGAGGAGCGCTGGTAACAGTCTGCCGGCACCTACCGCTAATGCTACCGCTAGTGCTACCGCTAATACAGAGTAAACAAGGCTTGAAGACCCTTCCTGTTTGTAGGAGGAGTGGAGGTGGAGACTGTGGCTCCTATCTCCTCTCTGTCTGTATGTCTGTCTGTCTGTCTGTCGCTCTCGCTCTGGCTGTGTTGCGCACAAGCTGCAGCACCTGTAGCACCTGTGGATCAGCTGCAGATGCACCAGCTGTATCGACCCTACGCACTGTGCCGTCGTGATGATCCGCGTTATTTATTCATTCATTCATTCATTTGCGGCTGAACAGTTGCATCGTCAGGCAGCTGTTATGGCATTTGCCCAATGCCCACACTGAACTATGGTCAGTCTGTCACTGGCTTGAACTGTTAGTGCTTATATATATATAAAAAAAAAAATAGGTAGATTTTTTTCATATTTTAAGATAAGTTAATAAGTTTATTTGTATCAGGGACTGTGTACCTACAGTTTAGTAGGTGAGTAAAATAATTACATTTGACTAAAACATGCACATTTGATTTAGAAAAAATCCTCATAAACAACAAGCAAATTTATGTTTTGGTTTTTTGGTTCTCTTACTGTACCGAAAATGAACCGAAACCGAGACCTCAAAACCGAGGTACGTACCGAACCGTGACTTTTGTGTATCGTTGCACCCCTATTATCTACTCACCCTTATGTCGACTAAGGGTTGGGAGAAGTTTCAGAGTCCTCCATGCCTTCTTTGAGGGGGTCTCCATGCAGCACTGCATGTCCATATGACGGTTGCAAACAGGGCTCAATTTTCCTCAATTTTCTTCATCCAAAAAGCACCCAAATACCTCCATACTGCTCGTCTGTAATGTCCCTCCTGTATTGAAGCCCAGGCATGAGAAATTGTTACAAAAAAAATTAAATAAGTCTATATTTTAAATTTTTTTGTCACGGAAGTTCCCAGCACTGCTCTTCCTGTGTCCGTCCAAATCACCCTATTCTCATTTGGTCGGAAACAGAAAGAGGAGCTTCCGCTGCAAACAAGCTTGAAATATAGACTTATTTCTTTCTTTCGGAGCAATTTCACATTTCTTCAATACAAGAGGGACATTACATACGATGCCAAAGAAGAATGCATGAAGTAATAAACCACATTAACTGTGATTATCTTTTTTTTTTGTTGAAATTATTTTTAAACAACAGCATCCTGCAAACCGTTTCAGTATATTTACTTTTTTTCTTGTCTTTTTCATATGATGCTTACTTCAACTCGAGGGGATGCCGAGAACCCACCATCCCCAGAGCCAAAAGTCCTGGAGGGGCAGGGCAGCTTTAAGTTGGAGGGTTGGTGGTTAAAGCTAAGTCAGTTCCATGGCCTTGTTGTCAAGAGGTTCCACTGTGCCAAGAGGAACACCAAGGGCCTCTTCTCTCAGATCCTCTTACCTGCTTTCTTTGTCTGTGTGGCCATGACTGTGGCATTATCTGTGCCTGAAATTGGTGAGGTTTTACAAATGGCTTATGTATCTTTTGCCCCCACAGTCATGTTTAGTGCTAATTTGTAAGTGTACTTCAGAGCTTGTTAGTGAAAATAGTTGTCAACGAAGTAGTGAGTAACTGCGGCAGACTTCCCCCCCTGTTTCCCCCGTGCATTTACAGTGTCTTAACTTACCTCCTGCTTCACACCAACTCCCACAGAAGTACAGGGTAACTCTCACTGTTTTACAGTTTAACTAGGCTGTCATACTTTACACCAAATTACACAGTAACTCTCGCTCACTCCGCCACTAATTACCTTGCATTTTACAGTATAACTAGGTTGTGTCTTAGAGCGTAACTCCCGTACAATTACGTGCTACTTTGCCCGGACTTACAGTGTAACTCCTGGTACATTAGAAATTAAATAGTCTACTGTACAATATGAGCACAATTGTTGCAATCTATTTTTTCAAAAGTGTCAGCAGCGAAATTTCACCTCAATTTCAGAGATTTATTATTCATTAATTAATTGTATGGTTTGGGATAGGTGAGAAACGGGTATGGAGTGTGGAAAGCCAATAACAGGCTGGCTGGTAGTAAACTTACCTCTCTAAAATGCACATCTATGAAAGTCTAGTTCTGTCATCCAAGGGCAAAACACAAACTATACAGTAATACATCCACAATAATGAGTCATTCAGAGAGTTAGAGAATGTTTTATTACTTATTAACCAGAAGACACATGACACATCCACATCCATGATCATTCATAAACTTTAAGTACAGTAAGTGCTGTAAGTGAGCACTGTTACTCCCTCCTTAGTCTCAACCTACACTCTAATTGTCTTAGAGTTACCCAGTAATTACAGGCTGGCAGGCTGGATTATAAAGTATTGGCTGTTACTCCCTCCTTTGTCTCAGGGCGCTTTCACACCTGACTATTTGTTCCAAAACAGGGAGCATTTTTATGTCATAGACCGGTTCGTTCGTTTGGTCAGATGTGAACACAGCAATCGCGCTCGTTGCGGAACAAAACAAGCGAGCAGAGATCGCTTGGGAGAGGTGGTCTCGGCTCGTTTCCATCCGAGCCTGGAGCGGTTCGTTTGTAGTGAGAACGTAATCGACACATGTATCGGAACAAATTGACTGGTTACTTGGCAACCGGAGGAGGTGGACCACCAGCAACTGCTCCAAAAACATAATGGAGCATCAGCGGCGTCTTGGCCTTTTAATAGCCTAATGTACACAAATCACAGGAAAGCCGGTAGCAAAAAGAAAAGAAAGACGCAAACTCAAGCCGTGAGTCCACCCTTTCCAAGCTGACCCAGAGCCGGTAGCGGCGCATTGTCATGGAGGAAGCTCCGCCGCGGGAGATCAGCACCAGGCAGAGCTCCGCAAACAACCCCTACTTCACGCTACGCTGCCCGTTAACTAGAGGAAAAAAGTCAAACTGTAGCGTGTGTTAGAGGACAATTCATCTGACATAACTATGACACCTGAAACTGAAAACACAGCTTGACCAACACAACCACCCCTCTCTCCCCGTCTCTCTCATTCACGTGTCAGCACTGAGACAGCGGACAGCACGCTTGGTCACATAGGCTAATAATAATAATAACATTTAGCATTATAGCCACACTTCAAGGTCTCGCCCCAGCCATAAACCAGTCAGCTTGGGCATTTAAAAAAAAAATCAAATACTCGCCTGCCCAAATATCGATAATAGGCCTGTAACGATACACGTATCGAAACCGAAACCGCGACACTCTGAGACACGAACTTGTGTCGCCAATGAAATGGCAGAACCGCGACACACCCATTCCAGCGCTGTTTTTTTCCCCCGTCGGACACGTTCCGCCATCGTCACTCACACACACATCACACAGCCAGAGGCTCTGCGCACAGTTTATGAACTTGATTAGTTTCAACAAGTCGGTTAGATTTTACCATTATTCCCGTTTATGAGGAGGGTGAGTGACTGAGCTGAGGCTGTGTAACGCCGGGAGGGGGCGGGGGTCTCGGCGGCGTGGAGCGGTGCGGGACTCGGACTGCAGCGTGACACTGCTGCTGCTGCTCCATGACGGCCGGTGAGCGCTGTGGGACGGGGCCGGGACTCAAAGCAGCGCCCACTATTTGTTGACAAGTTGCTCTTGACAAAGAAAAAAAAGTAGGGACCCGACCTGCCGTGCCGTGTAAAAAACAAACACAACAACAACAAGCTGACTGCGAGTGTCACGACTTCCTGTATCTGGCCCTTCAAATTAAAAGCCCTATGGCCTTTCAGTTCAGTCATATTGATTTTGACTTCATTTTGAAAAGCCACGGCTCCAAATGTTTTTTTTTCTTCCTGCGACCAATTGGCCAATGAGATTTTGGTTGGCTAAATTGCATTGTATTATAATGAGTTTGCCCAGTGCATGAAATGTGCTTTATAATTTAGAATATATTATAATATTATAATATTAATATAGCTTTATAATAATATTTTTTTGGTCGACTAGTGTGTTTTGGAGGCAGCCGTTGTTATAATTGTTAATGTTATATATTGTTGTTATAATAAATAATTCTGTTTTTGCTATCAAAATCTTTTTTTTTTTTTACCTTTAATGAAATTCGAATAGAATCGAATCGTGTGTCGAACCGTGGGTCAGAAATCAAGATACGAATCGAATCGTGACTTTGGTGTATCGTTACAGGCCTAATCGATAAGATATTTAACCTCACTACTGCAAGTCAGCTCGCGGTTCATTGTTGCTGATCAGCTGATGGAGTGTTGTTAGGGCCGTTGCTATGGCGGTGTTCCACAGAAAAGCTCTGTACCGCTTTAGTATCAAGCAATGTGAACACAAACGGCCCAGAAAAAAGAACGCAACAGTTGTATCGGTTTAGTTGCTGTATCGGAACAACTGCAGATGTGAAAGCGCCCTCAACCTACACTGAAGTTGTCCTGCAAATACACTGTACTTGTCTTAGATTTACCCAGTAACTACAAGGTAGCGGGCTGTATTATAAAGTATTCTTTGTTATTCCCTCCTTGGTGTGCAAATACACTGTAATTGTGGAGTAATGTCTGGAGTTACCCATTACCTTCTACTACAGCTTTAACTACTGTCTAAGTTATCATCTGAAAGTACAGTAATACAAAGACAAAACTAACTTAAAGGAATAGTTCACAATGAGACCTTAAATTAATCTGCTCGCTTTCCACCGGCGTGACGACGTAAGATGACCGGTCGATCACCTCAGCCGGCCGGCTGCTGCCTGTAAAGTCCCACCTCACTAGCGAGGATGGAGCTCCTTGACACAGGCACAAGGACAACAGGAGGAGACGAAGTGGAGAAATGAGGGAAATTATGCAATGTCTACGATGTGATATGTTGATATAAACACAGAGCAAACACCCCGGGAGACGAGAGGGATGAACCAAGGACCTGTGTGACGGTACTTTCACCGCGTTATTAACCTCTTGGTGAGTTAAGTAGCTATGCTAACACAGTTAGCAATGTTAGCTTGTGCTAACAGTGTTAGTGTGTGTTTTCCCCTGCACCACGCTAACCGGGAACCGAAGTGCTGTGGTTGTTTTGCTTTGAGGTTGTATTTGAGTTAGTACTGTACACACTGGTTCTACTTAGACAGTAGTTACAGCTGTAGTAGAAGGTAATGGGTAACTCCAGGCATTACTCCACAATTACAGTGTATTTGCACACCAAGGAGGGAATAACAAAGAATACTTTATAATACAGCCCGCTACCTTGTAGTTACTGGGTAACTCTAAGACAAGTACAGTGTATTTGCAGGACAACTTCAGTGTAGGTTGAGACAAAGGAGGGAGTAACAGCCAGTACTTTATAATCCAGCCCGCTAGCCTGTAATTACTGGGTAACTCTAAGACAATTAGAGTGTAGGTTGAGACTAAGGAGGGAGTAACAGTGCTCACTTACAGTACTTACTGTACTTAAAGTTTATGAATGATCATGGATGTGGATGTGTCATGTGTCTTCTGGTTAATAAGTAATAAAACATTCTCTAACTCTCTGAATGACTCATTATTGTGGATGTATTACTGCATAGTTTGTGCTTTGCCCTTGGATGACAGAACTAGACTTTCATAGATGTGCATTTTAGAGAGGTAAGTTTACTACCAGCCAGCCTGTTATTGGCTTTCCACACTCCATACCCGTTTCTCACCTATCCCAAACCATACAATTAATTAATGAATAATAAATCTCTGAAATAGAGGTGAAATTTCGCTGCTGACACTTTTGAAAAAATAGATACAACCTAGTTATACTGTAAAATGCGGCGTAATTAGTGGCGGAGTGAGCGAGAGTTACTGTGTAATTTGGTGTAAAGTATGACAGGAGTTGCGTGCCTAGTTAAGCTGTAAAACAGCGAGAGTTACCCTGTACTTCCGTGGAAGTTGGTGTGAAGCAGGAGGTAAGTTACGCACAAAGACACAGCCTAGTTACACTGTAAATGCACGGGGGAAAGTCAGCCGCAGTTACTCACTTCTACCGAGAGTAGAAAAGCATAAGTGCAAGTCTGTTTACTTTTTAATAAATGAAGGTTAGGGTTATCAATTTGAATTGATAACAACAATAATAATTTTTTTTTTTTTTTAAAGATCAAATACAAATGGTTCTAATTCTTAATGTTGCCAAAAAGTAACTGGAGTATTTGTCTTTTTTCACAGGAGACTTGCCCCCCCTGATCTTGTCCCCATCTCAGTATCATAACTATACTCAGCCTAGAGGCAACTTCATTCCTTTTGCTAATGAAGATAGACCCCAGTACAGGTAAGATGACACTGTGTGTGAATGGCCCTCTCTGGCAGTTGTTTGAATGAAGTACAGTATCTATTGTAAATGTCCTTTTATCATTTTAATACGCTTGTCAACATGGAAAAATGGATAGACTTGCTTTGTGCAAATGTTTTTCATTGAAAGCAACATGTATAATTCACACTTACATTCTCACTTTGAGCAGTCATTCACATTTGAAACAAAATTGTGTGTGTATCTCTCTCCCTCTACAAATGCACACACATCGATTCTGACCCTCCGCTGTGTGTATGTGTATCTGTGTATGTGTGTGTGTTCATCTCTCTGTCGCTCTGTTTAGATAAATAAACACAAACTGGCCTATCGTATTTGCCAGTCGCGGTGTTTTATCTTGTTTTTTTTCTCAAGTATGTTTATTTAGTATGTTTATTGAGTTTTTTACATCTTAAAACAAGAATACAACATCAACAGCGCTCAGTACAACATTGGTCTAGATAGCCTGTACACATACATCTCACATACTTCAAACCAGTAATAATAATAATAATAATAATAATAATAATAATAATAATAATAATAATAATACATTTTATTTGAAGGCGCCTTTCTAGACACTCAAGGTCACCGTACAATGGTTAAAAACAGTGCAACACAATAAAAACTAGGGGGTAAACAAAGACTCAGATTAGGTTAAAATACAACAACAACAACAACAACGCAGTGCAAGTGCAAGTGTGGTCAGAGGGAGAAGGCAGTTCTGAACAGGTGGGTTTTCAGTTTGGATTTGAAGTGAGGGAGTGAGGTGGTGTTCCTGAGATCCGGTGGTAGGCTGTTCAGAGGCGGGGAGCAGAGCGGCTGAATGCTCTGCTCCCCATGGTGGCAAGACGGGCAGGTGGAACAGGCAGGTGGATGGAGGAGGAGGATCTGAGGGTGCATGAGGGCGTGGCGACGTGGAGGAGGTCCGGCAGGTAGGGAGGGGCAAGGTTGTGAATTGACTTGAATGTTAGGAGGAGGATTTTGAAGTCAATTCGGTGTTTTATTGGAAGCCAGTGGAGCTGTTGTAGGACGGGGGTGATGTGGTGGATGGATGGGGTCCTTGAGATGATGCGGGCAGCTGAATTCTGGACTAACTGGAGTTTATGGAGGGATTTGTGAGTGACACCGGAGAGGAGAGAATTACAGTAGTAAAGGCGAGAAGTGACGAGGCTATGCACAAGAATAGAAGTGGTATGGGGGGTGAGGGAGGGGCGGAGGCGGTTGATGTTGTGCAGGTGGAAATAAGCAGACCGGGTAATGTTATTGATATGAGAATGAAAAGATAGGGTACTGTCGAGGATGACACCCAGACTCTTGACCTGTGGGGAGGGGGAAACAGTGGAGTTGTCGATGAAACTGTCAGTTTTGGATAGTGTTGATTTAGAACCAATGAGGAGGACCTCGGTTTTGTCACTGTTTAATTTGAGGAAGTTGGAGGAGAACCAGGATTTGATATCTGTTAGGCAGTCAGTGAGGGATGAAGGTAGGAGGGTGGAGGTGGGTTTACTGGAGAGGTAGAGCTGGGTGTCATCCGCGTAGCAGTGAAAGCTGATGTTGTACTTACGGAAGATATTGCCGAGGGGGAGAAGATAGATGATGAAAAGGAGGGGCCCCAGGACAGAGCCCTGGGGCACACCTGAAGTGACAGGGGAAGGCTGGGATGTGAAAGATTTGAGTTGGATGAACTGAGTGCGGCCTGTGAGGTAGGAACTGAACCAGTTTAGAGGAATATGGGAGATGCCGATGGCGCGAAGTCTATTGAGGAGGGTGGGGTGGCTGATGGTATCAAAGGCCGCACTCAGGTCAAGGAGGATGAGGATAGTGAGTGAACCAGAATCAGCTGCCATGAGGAGGTCGTTGGTTATTTTTACAAGTGTGGTTTCGGTGCTATGGAGGGGGCGGAAGCCAGAATGGAACTGTTCATACAAGTTGCTAAGTAATAAGTGGTGCTGGAGTTGTGTAGCGACTATTTTCTTGAGGATCTTGGAGATGAAAGGCAGGTTTGAGATGGGACGGAAATTATTGAAGTTGGTAGGATCTGCTCCAGGTTTTTTCAGAATTGGGGTTATTGCAGCAGTTTTAAATGATGTAGGAACAGTTCCAGTGGTGAGAGAGGAGTGGATGATGGCAGGAATGAGGGGGACCAGAGAGGGGAGGCAGGATTTGACCAGGACTGTCGGGAGGGGGTCCAGTTGACATGTGGTGGGCTTGGATCTGTGTATGAGGTCAGAGATCTCCGATAGGGTGGGGAGCTCAAAGGAGGAGAAGAGGTGGGTGGGCTGGTGGCGATCGGAAGTGACGCTGAGGGAGGTAGAACCAAGGTCCTGATGGATTTTCAGGATTTTGGTGTTGAAAAAAGACAGTAGAGAGTTACAGAAGGCAGTTGAGTAGAGATGGGGTGGTAATGAGACTGGGGAACGAGTGATATTGTTGAACAGTGAAAACAGTGACTTGGTGTTTCCTGCGTTTAAACAGATTATGCTGGAGTAATAGTTTGATTTGGATTTAGCAATACAGTCCCGGTAATGCATAAGTTTTCTTTCCACCAAGTCAGCGGATCATCTTCACCTTCAATGACATCTTCACTTAGATAAATGTCCATCTCTGTCTCTGCCATCTGCTCCGGGGTGCGGCGACTCTGTTCCCAAGAGGCCACCCAGTGTCTCCTTCACTGGCTGTTGAGGCGCTTCATATCTCTCCTCTTCCTCATCTTCCACCCGAACATGCACCGCTGGCAGTTTAGTCTTGATGAAGTCAAGCTGCGGTGCGGTTACATGATTTCCCTTGTAACGAGGGTCGAGCAAAGTGGCTGTGCGCATCAGTTGCACGGTTCTGTCATTGTCATATTTTTTATCCAGCTGCGCCAAAACCTCGTCTTTGATCACCTTTGTCATGTTGGTATCTTCTTCCTCCACTTTAAGAGCAGTGTCTCTCAGATGATGGAGCATCGGGATGAGGGAGGATACAGTCACGTAATTTTGTGCCGACAAAATGTCTGTAAAATCAGCGACTGGCTTCAAACCCACAGAAAATACTTAGGCTGATGCCGTTATCTTGCATGCAACGCGTCGCATATTGGCATAGCGACTATAAGAAATAGGCTAATTACTGTTTAAATATATAATATTACCGTTATCAGGGAATGTTGTGGCAGGTCAAGTTCCTCTTGGGCCTTGCGCAGCTCCCGTCTCCTCTGCCAGCTGCGTAAAGGATGCGTTGATGGAGCGGCATACACCAAAGGCTCGGTTTTTTCTTTATCCTTCTTCATGGCATTATTCACTGCCACGTTAAGGTTGTGTCCAAAACAATTAAGCCATGGCCAATCGAGTTCCCTAATCGCACTGACAATGTTGGCTCCATTATCAGTTGTAACACAAGACACTTTTTCCTCTCTGATTCCCCATTCTTGCGCGCACTCTTGCAGCTCTTCAGCCAGGACCGCGGCTGTGTGGTCATCAGGAACATATGATGTTTCCAGACATTTCGTTTGTAGCTCCCAGTCTTCTGTAATGTAATGCGCAGTCACACTCATGGGGACCATGTTTGCACTTGACCACAGGTCCGTTAGTCAGTGCGACAAAGTCCGCTGCCTCCAGCTCTTTACTTATTTCTGCTCTGACTTTGTTATAGAGATCTGGTATGGCGGTTTTGACAAAGTATTTCCTCCCAGGAAGCTCATACTGCTTGTCAAAGGTTTTAAGCATCTCCTTGAAAGAATCCTTCTCATCCGTGTGAAAAGACATCATATTATTGGCCAGATATCTAGACACAGCTGACGTGCACTGCGTCCATCTCGTACTGCCCTTCGGATATTTGGAGGATTTGGCAAACACACTGAGGAGTTTAGGCTGGTGAAGCGTGTTTTTTCCAGTGGCGGTGGTTGAGGGAGCCGCAGCTCTAGGTGTTAGCTTAGCATGCTCTTCAGGATGGTGTACTCGCAAATGCTCGTGCAAATTGGTAGTGTTAGAATCTTTTGCCGGCACCACTCGCTTGCACAGTCGACATATCACCTGACTTGTGTCCTGGGGCTTGCCAGTTGCGTCTGGCGTGAATCCAAAATAATCCCAAATAGGGCATTTTGTGTTCTTCTTAGCAACCAGCTCTTGCTCCGCCATATTGCTGCGTCCCGACACATGCGCTCCGCCCACGTGTCATAACCGCTGAATATATCGTCAACCGCCGATTTAAAGGGTGACGGTGGCCGATTGGAAATTTTTAACCTATCGCCCAAGCCTAGTTCAGCTCCAACCAATGAGACACAGCAGCACAGGTTTCCCCCGTCCAGTCCCGGATACACTGAAATTAGTAATATCCGTTCTACAAAAGTGTCATTCAAAACCTGCACAGTGCGGCTGGGGGAGGTAAGCGTGCCACTCATCCTGGATACCGCGGCTGCGGCATCACTCCTCAATTTGGCCACATACAGACAATTCTTTTCCCGCATGCCGCTGGGACCCCCATCCACAAGCTTGCGGGGATATGCAAATTCTGCCATTGAGATAGTGGGCACCCTTGACCTACCCCTCCACTTCGGTACGACGCACCTCCCCTCCTTCCCTTTTCATGTGGCACAGCGGGGAACCAACCTTCTTGGCCTTGACCTCTTCATTGCACTGGGCTTCTCTCTGATGGACAATAGAGGAATGGCGATAATGCAGGTCTCCCCAACAATCCACCAGCAGTGGCCAGCACTGTTCGACGGCTTGGGCCACATGACAACATTCACTCATCGACCCCTGGTTGACCCCGCTGTGACACCAGTTATTCAGCCCCTCAGGCGCCTGCCACTCACCTTCCGGGAGGGCGTCACTGCGGAGCTCACCTCCCTGCTAGAAGAGGGCATCATCGAGCCAATAAACGCAGCACCTTGGATCTCAAACCTGGTGGTTGCACAGAAAAAGTCAGGGGGTCTCCGGGTCTCTGTGGATCTGTGACAGGTGAACAGAGCTATCATTCCAGATAAATACCCTTTACCCACAGCTGAGGAGCTCACCTCTCTTTTCCATGGATCAACGGTCTTCTCAAAGTTGGACTTACGCCAAGGCTACCTGCAAGTTCCCCTTCACCCAGCCAGCCGGGACCTCACAGCATTTGTGACACACGCTGGAGTGTTCAGGTACACGCGCATGCCGTTTGGTCTTAGCTCGGCCCCCAGCTGCTTTCAAAAGGTCATGTCCACGGTTCTCGCTGGCGTCCCGGGGACAGCAGTTTACCTGGATGACATTGTGGTGCATGGGCCAGACCAAGCCGCCCACGATGCCCGCTTACACAGAGTGTTTGTGGCCCTCGCCAAACATCACCTGACACTGAACGGGGAGAAATGTCTCTTCTCAGTACCGACTGTGGACTTTATTGGATTCCGCCTCTCAGCTGATGGCATTGCACCTCTCTCCTCCAACATCGACGCAATACAGCGCATCCCTGAACCAACCTCCACCGCGCAGGTTGCATCGTTCCTGGGAATGACGGCTTATTATTTGCGTTTCCTGCCCAACTACTCACAAACGACAGCTCCCCTCCGCCAGCTCCTGAAGAGGGAGGAGCCATGGGTCTGGTCACCACAGTGCTCGGAGTCATTTTCCACGCTGAAAACACAATTGACTTCACCTCCTGTCCTTGCCCATTTCAGCCTCTCCAGCCCAACCTTCATCACCTGCGACGCCTCCACTGCTGCAGTTGGAGCTGTCCTGTCGCAGCTTCATGACGGCACAGAGAGGCCAATCGCCTTCGCATCTCGGGCCCTGACACCCACTGAGCAGCGATACTCCGTGGGTGAACGTGAAGCATTGGCCTGTGTGTGGGCGTGACAGAAGCAAGTGACAGAACCCAGTTGACCAGGGCTCACAGCAACACCCGATTATTAAATGATAAACAAAAGTTTTCAATTTTTTCCTTTTTTTTTTAGTTTTAAGCCTTAAATGTGAATGGTCATCTATTTATAAACTAAACTACTAGCTAACCACTGTTTTGACTGCTCTCCATTAATGGCATTTAACCGTTCAATATGCCTTACCGGAGAGTCTAGCCAGCTCTGAGATCGGCCCGGTTCATTGTAAACATTTATTTATTGATGTAAATGTGGTGTTTTCTGTGCGTAGACTGACCCCAAGGCAGCGCTGCTCTACTGTCCAACCATGGTTTTTTATTCAAACAAACTTCTGCTACCGCCACAATTGTTAGATTTCATCAAAGACAAGATTTATCTCCTAAAAAGAGTTTAACCAGCCGGTTGTAAACCTCTAAAAGTCATCAGGTAAATTAAAGCATATATCAGCGGTTCGGCCGTTTCGGCTAATGCTGCGTTCAAGGCAGGCTTTTGAAACCGTAAGTTACAGCTTCAAGTCACAACTACGACTCTGTAGCGTTCCAGGCAACCTGTAACTCGTGTTTTTACCGTCCTGTTGCCTGTGAAAGTTCCCTATAACGGCCACTCGTAACTTCCGACCCGTGAACTCGTACCAGATCGAACTGGTATGACTTCACAGGAAGGAAAAGCACAAGTTACGAGTTTCCTTGAACGCACCATGAGTTAGCAGCCCCCGCCCTCGTCATAGATCTATTGGTCCTCGTCCCTACATCACCACATTCACGCGCACCCCTTGGCTGCACACACAGCCCTTCATGCCGTTCTCTCTCCTCATTGGATAACACAAATTTTCTCCTCGGGTTGCAGCAGAGCAGAGTGACGGAGAGACTCGTGTTTCGGCTGAAACACTCCATGTAAGTGATTGCTGACGGAAAATAGGACTATTAGGGACTTATATTAACAAAAACATTCCGCTGATATCTGCTTTAATTAGCGGTGGTTTTCTCCCTGGGGTGACGATTGTAGGCTGGCCAGCGGAGCACGTCAGGAGCCGGGCTGCTGCCTCTGTGATGTCGTGGTCACTGCTCGGACCCGGAACTTCTCCGAAAAACATCGGGGCAAACTTCCTAACAGCTGTCGTTTGGATAAACTAACCTCACATTAGGGATCTAAACAGATACTTTTTCGCATAAAATAATATTAGAACTTAATAAAGTCACATAATAACAGGCTTCAGCAGGAAAGTGTCTGTTGTCCTGTTTAGTTTATTTTTTCCTGTTCGGTAAAGACGGTCCGTGACGTCACATTACGTTGCATCTTGGGTAATTTGAGTGTGAGTAGTAACCTCATGATGTATACTCAACATTTCTGGCGAATCTAGTAGCTATACATCCGGCAACTTCTCGCATACTGTAAATTGCATACTGTGCAGTGTGAACACACTACATTCTCAAAGAGTTAGTCTGTGTAGCAGGAGAAGCATGCGGTTTCGAACAAAGCAATTGACTGGGAGACATAGGGTTTTTACGCAAACAGATTTACATGTATTTTAAGAAGCGAAAGAGGTCAAAATGACCTCACAGTGGTTCTAGTGTTAAAAAGCCTGATCCGTCTGTGCAAATGATCTTGTATCTCTCCGTCCTGCAGTGAAGAGAGAGGAGCTTCAGCGACGTTTTGATATAAACGTTGGGCACATGACTTCTGTCCGACTACTCATTTCTCCAGCCATACATTTCTTTATTTTTGCGTCCATTCTCGTGTAGCTTATTACTGTTAACTAATAGGACGAATCGCCTTGTTGTTTACAACTACTTCTGGGTAGAAAACCAGCATTCGAACAATACTGTAAATACCTGGGTCTCCACTCCAGAAAGTTGGACCAGTCCCAGCCTGGTCAGATGCTACATGAACTGTTGTAGCCTCTTGGATGAGAGGTGAAACGTCTTCCCAGACAAAAACTAAGTCCAGTTGCGTTCGATTTAAACTCCTTTTGAAATACTAAGACCTGGACAAATGAGAATATGCACAGGCCCATTCGAACAATAGTGACGGACGAGAGTTTCCCTATATATATCTATTTTTTCATGTCACTATATCACCATTTAGAGTAATCTGATGTTAGTAAAGTCTATAAAACCAACGATTGGACAAACATTACTATTTATTATACTACATGTGCACATTTTTGTAATTAGTCATGGTTATCATAGATTAGCCGGGCTAGCAGTTACCTGTTTAAGTTTAATAACTCAGTGACTCAATAAAAATCTCCAGCGGATATCTTAGTTACAACATGACTGAGCTAACTGGAGTAGTTGTCATGTCATGTCTGACAACGAGAGGGTTTTAACAGCTGACATCCTGATGTTAGCTTTGCTGCCGCCGTTAACTCAGCTACCACCGTTAGCTGTCCCTGTCAGCTGAGACACTGATGCTTTGTAGACACCGTGATTCCCCCAAACGGAACACATAGCAACACGAAACATACACACGGAAATAGTAATGTTTAGCTAAACTCTTGTTCGTTACTGTTCCCATTCAAATTACGTGCTGGTTTTCTACCCGGAAGTAGTTGTAAACAACAAGGAGATTCGGTCTATAACATGCGCTCATAGAACTGTATAAAAGCAATATCACACTCGAGGTTGTGCTACTGAATATCAGCACTGGTGTGTGTTGTTTACAAACAGTTCCGGCCGGGTAGAAAACCAGCATGAGAACAGTAGTGACGGATGAGAGTTTCGCTATTTTTCATGTCACTATATCGCCGTTTAGACTAATCTGATGTTTGTAAAGTCTATAAAACCAATAATTATATATTATATTATAACATTTTGGTGACTATTTTTTATCACTCTATGGTTGAATCTGTCCTGACCTTTGCCATCATCTCATGGTTTGGCAGTCTCAAACTTGGTGATAAAAAGAGGCTGGAACACATTTTCAAAGTGACCAGCAAAATTATCGAGGTTACACTACCCGATCTGTCCATAATTTACCACAGGAGGATCACTCCCAAGGCCCAGGACATCATCCAGTGTCCTGACCATCCACTCCATCCCGAGTTTGAGCTCCTTCCCTCTGGCAGGAGATTCAGATTGCCAAAAGCCAAATCAAATAATCATGATAGTCTTCATTTATTTATCTATTTATTTTTTACTTACTTATTTTTGATACGTACGGGATATTGTACGGAACAGCTCCCAGTTTTCCCCCGGGATACTTGTCATTTCAATGTTGTGTGGATGTGCTCTATGTTCTGTGTGTTTTGTTTTTATCCTTCTGCAACACGTAGTTCCCCTTGGGGACAATAAAGCTGAAGCTGAAAAAAAACCCAAAAAACATTAGCCTACTATATATGTGTGTACATTTTTTTAATTAGTCAAGGTTATCATAGATTAGCCAGGCTAACGGTTAGCACATAACTGCTGATGGTGATGCCATGTAGACTTGATGCCCTTATACTTGTGTTTGCTTCTAGTTGCAGCTGTTACAGGGAGTTTGTAGAGGTTCCAGCAGCGCACATGCTATAACTGAAATAATTTGTTACAAACCAGGTTTTGTACAATCTTTATTTTAATTGCAGTCTGACTGTTGCGCCTTTTACCTCCCCTGTTAGGAGTAAACTGTTACTAGACTCCAGTCCACAGAAGATCATCAACACCCTCCGCCTGCCTTCGGGTGTGGGTTCTACCTGCGTCCTCAAAACCCCCTTCAATAGCACCTTGGACCAACTGGCCATGACCCTCAACCCCAACGCCAACAACTCCAAGACCCTGGCTTCACGCTACTTTGACTCCATGTGTCTGGACTCCTTCACACAGGGGGTCCCGCTCTCCAATTTTGTACCCCCACCACCCTCACCAGCACCTTCTGATGACCCAGATCCGCGTTTTGAGGATGGTCTCTGGAACTTAACAGTCACCCCTCTAACTACTGCCGAGGGTGAGTCTTTATGCAACCCACTATGAAATATGCAGTTCATCTCTTTTTTATATATAAGGGACTGTTCATTATTTATCATCGGTGCCACCAGAGGGATTCACAGGACTTTCACAGGACCCCCCCCCCCCAGCCATCGACACATGACATCACATCACGTAGTGTGTGACATTACATTAGGCTATTTCATTTTGACAACCATGTGTGCAACACCTTCTCATCACAATCCATGCCATATTAAAACCCAACTCATCAATAACAGAATCGCGATTTTGGACCAGCTCACATTACACAACAAACCATTGATCCACACTCAAACCGAAGCTACTATTACAAGGTTTACGACAGATGGCAGGCAAACTCTGGTCTATGTGTGTGTGCCTGCGTGTGTAAGAGAGAGAGGAAGGGAAAGAGAGAGAAAGTTGCAGGTACAACCTGCTAACTGTTAGCAGCTCAGGCGTCGGTCTCCCCTCAGGTAAAAGCTGCTGTTTATTCCTCAAATGAAGCCCATGGTGTTGTTGAGCCTCTCCGGTACAGTTCCATCACTGCTAAACTGCTGGACGCTAAAACCGAGGGGGCGACTGTGTGTTAACAATTCACGAAAGCAACGTGAACGTACGTGCTGCTCAAACTTAGTAGAGTTACCGTAGACTGTAAAAAGAATGGACGTAGCATCCGTGACGTCACCCATTGGTTTTGTGGAGTCGTTTTTGTGACTCAAATATGGCGGTTTGAACAGCGCCATGTTGGATTGGCCGGCCGAGAACCCGCCCCCTGGCCTCGAAGCAGCCTGTCTCCGGACCGCTCCGGACCTGTCACTGAACGTTTCCGCGCCCTAATTGGCCAGAATCTAATCCTAATAACAGTAAAACGGTAGAGTTAAAAAAAATTAATCTCCCTCAGAGTGTGTGCGGGGGTAGGAAATATTAATTGAGACCAAAAAAATAAGATGTACCAGGCTGTAAATACGTTTTTTTAATCTGTAAAGTCGGCTATTTTAACATGGCAGTCAATGGCTCCCTTCTGGTACCAGCCCCCACAGGAATCAGCGGGGATTGCAGTTTTTTTTACGCGGAAGTGAGCTTCACTTCTCAGACCGACAACTGCCCCCTTGAGAGTTACGCTTTGAGGCAGCGTAGCCTAAAAACCGCGCTAACCGCTGGGCCAAATCCCCATTAAGTTCTTGGCGAAGTGGTCAGCATCATCGCCTGCAGTGTGGGAGACTCGGGTTCAAGGCCCACTCAGGGCAAACCAAAGCAATGACTTTGTGATTTGGAGGCTGTTGCTCAGTGCTTGGAGCACTGAAATGTCCAGTTTCCTCCGGTGGCCCATTCCATAAATAACGAACGGTCCCTAAGTATATTTTTTGCCTTTCGTGCCTTTATTTGATAGGACAGTTGAGAGCAACAGGAAATGGGGAGGCAGAGAGAGGGAGAATGACACGCAGGATAGGGTCGCTCGATGCGGGATTTGAACCGTGGCCACCTGCAGTGTGGACTGTAGCCTCAACACATGGGGTGGGTGCTCTACCAACCGAGCTAAACAACGCCCCAGTTTATATCTCTTATTATTTCTCTCTCTCTCTCTCTCTCGCTCGGTAATATCTTATCTATATAATTAGGGATGCACCGATACTGGTATCGGGTATCGGTGCATCCCGGGCAAATATGAGCTGGTCAAACCATGTGATTCAAAGATATCCAGCAATAAAGTTACAGGGTGGAGAGTTTTTACCTGCTGAGAAATGCATCTTCTTTCTCAGGTGGGGTTTGGCCTTGAATTCACAGTAACATAAACATAGACCATACATTTCTTTCTATGGGAATGCACTTCTCGGCAGCTCACTGTACAGCACTGCCAAATAATGCATCCACCCTGTAACTTTATTGCTGGATATCTTTGAATCACATGGTTTGACCAGCTCATATTTGGGGCTGTTTTGGTTTAACAGTGTGAATTTCATACATGTGCTACTCTTCTAGTCTGGAAAAACAGGGGAATGCACTTCTCAGCGGCTCACATAGGCCCTGTACAGCACTTGTAACAGCATGAGTATAACAGAGCACTACCAGTTTACGCCACACAGTGGCGCCTCCTTTTGTTTGGTCACTTGGTATCACCTTTTCTTCCCTAGTCGACTTCTTTAACTCCAGTATTGTAGATGCTGGTGAAGGCTACAAGTCACAAACATTTCTGTGCGTTTATTATTTTGCTGAAGGTAATAGTTTATGCCGTGAGACCCTTTAACTTGCTGGAGATCTTTGAATCACATGGCTTTTTGCCAGCTCATATTTTAGTTTGTTTTGGCTTAACAGTGTGAATTTCATACATTTAATGTTAGTGAGGCATAAATAATAGCTGGTGCATCATTCAGCAGCAGCAATCAGTTCTGCCGAATAAAGCATGTACCCCTTAACACTCAGTGAGACTTCAAATCAAAGAATGATATCTATTAGATCTGTCACTTCCCTCCATCTGTTCAAGACTTCACTATTGTCCTTGTTTCAGACCCCCTGCTGTTGGTTAGTTAGTTTTTCTTTTCTTTTTTTAACTAATTAATTTTGATTGATTAAATGGTTGATTAATTGGTTTATTAATTATTATTTCCTTTTATTTATTTATGTATTTTCTTTTTCACTCTAATTTTTATTGAGAATTTTTTACAAAGGAGGAACAGCTCAATAAAACCCTTCTGTTGTTTGGCCATCCATTTACAAGTTTAATCAGCACCAATTAAACTTCTTATAAATAAACGTAATCATTCAATAACTGGGTTCAGGTCGGACCACAGGCTTCTTTTTTTTCTTTCTTCTGCAGGAGTAACAAGGTGTGCACTGCGCTGCGCTCACCTCGCTTCTCTGACGCGTCGGTGCTCTGTTAATGATTTGTCTGCTGCCTTGAATCCGCCCTTTATGCGTGTGCATTCACAGATTGACAGTTAGACAAGCTGGGGTTGAGTTACCGAGTTGATAACCAGCGTGGTGGTACCGCTGATCCGGAGTCGATAGGTTCAGCTCATAGACAGCTGGATAGGCTGGTTGAGAGGAACCGGGCGCTGTGTCATGTCTCGGAGCGTTGCTGCGCTATGAGCAGACGTGACGGCGCGCGTACATGTCATGTCATATGAGTGTGTGCTGTTAATTAACGAGTGTTTATGGAGAATGAAAACAGAAAGTCCCATCGTCATGTAGTCGACGGTCCAGGGACCGAGTGTCACAGCACCACTGACAGCGGTGTGTGTGTGTGTGCATGTGAGAGAGAGAGAGATGGTGCGCCGTGTTTGTATCGGATACAATACAGAGGCTCGCCTGACACCAATATAATAGGAAAACAAAGGACCTGTATGCCAAAATCCGATGTTCAGCAGCAGGGAACAGCAACCACAAATTATAATCTATCATTTTATTGTCATTGCAACAATGTTTCAACTTTGGCCACCAGGCCCCAGACGCTCACAGCTGCTGCTTCTCCGCGGCTCCGCGGTGCTGTCCGTGGTGCTGAAGGTGACAGGTTCACTTGACAAACAAACTCCAACATCAAAAAAAAGATGTGTCGGAATAGCGTTACCAAAAAGTGTCGGATTACCGGTATGTCTCCATAGAGGGATGTCGGAATAGTGGCATGTCTGAATAGAAACATGTCGGAATAGCGGGATGTCTGAATAGCGGGCGGACCCCACAATGTGACCTGCAGTTTCACGCAACGCGTGAATCACACTTTGCGTGAGGGAAACGTCCAAATGAAACTAGTACCTCCTGTATGTTTTACTGCTACCTTTCTCCAGTGCATGTTCATGTTTTCCTGAGGTACTCCTGTAGCTTCTCTCTGGCACGGTGCGCTGCTTCACGTGTCGTATCCTTTCCTCTGACACGCTGCCATTCCAGTGTTACTCGTGTCTTCTCCCTCGCCACCGATGTGCTGTCGTCGCCCGGTGGGTCTGTGATGAATACCCTTTCTCTCATAGTCTGCACGGCTTCCACAGCAGTGTCGTATGTTTTCACTCTGTTGCTCCAGTGTATCCATATTTTAGTCAGCGGTGTCTGAAAACGTTTTTTTTTTTTCTTCGAGCACCTTTTTAATGCCCACATATGACCTCTGTTTCTGGGCGACATCTGCAGGATAATCATGATCAAAAAAGATCTGCTTGTCTCCTACTTGTATATTTTTCTTCCATGCCGTCTTCAGGATCATTTCTTTTGTCTCAAACTTTAGAAAGTTGACTATAATGGACCTGGGTGGTGCATTCGGGCTTGGTTTCTGTGATGGCGATGTGGAGCTCCGTTCCTTCAGGTAGCTGTAGCTCTGTTTTTAGCAGCTGGTCTACGTACTTGCTAGTGGAGTTCTCCTCTGTCTCCTCTGGAACGCAGAAAATACGGATATTATTCCTTCTTGATCTCCCCTCGAGGTCGGTTACCTTTTCTTGCATCTGGTGTGTCTGCTCCAGCATTTCCATCATTACTTCTCCCGCGTCTATTTTCCACTCCTCCAGCTATGCGCTCCTGAGCCTCGGCCACAGTCGCCTTCTGTGTCTGTAGCTCGTCTATATTATCTGTTAGCTTGTGCTAGGGTTGCAAAATTCCGGGAATTTTCAAAGTTGGAAACTTTCCATGGGAATTAATGGGAATTTATGGGAATTAACAGGAATATACGGGAATTAACGGGAATAAATCGGAAATTTATAAAATTGAAGGTTGGCCCTTAACAGGGAACTTAAATATAGTTGTAGAAAATATATTGTAGCATAATCTTGGCTAAAACAACCAGATTTAATGCAAGCAACTTGAATATCTCTGCTATTCCATGCACACTGCTTCCTGCAGGGCTGTTAGGCCACGCCCCCTACATGCACTGTGCATTCCTCCATCACATGCACAGATGATTCCTTCAACCCTGGAGGCCACACTTTTGAGCCCAAAGCACAATAGGAGGGCTCCTTTCATTTAAAGGGACAACCAGGAGTTTTTGAAAGCAAAGTGTGTTCACACTACATTTCCCATGAGCCTCCGTGCACGGTGAAATTCTTGGACCGGCGCAAGACAGACGAACCATAAACGGTGATTTGGTGACATTATTCCCATAACCCACAGGGCAGCATCCGCAAAACCAAAACTAAGAAATGCTGGGCGACCTGACCACTAAATAATAACAAAATAACGTTAAAGACAAGATTTTTTTTGATACAGTTTGTTTCAATTACCCCCAATTTCTAGTTAATTCCCATAAATTCCCATAAATTCCCATAATTCCCATTATTCCCGTGGAAAATTTCCAATTTGGAATATTTCCAAAATTCCCCAGCTTAATTTCCCATGGAAAGTTTCCGGAAATTTACCGTTAATTTATTGGAAATTTTCCATCCTTTGCAACCCTAGCTTGTGCTCAATTTCTTGTTGAAGAGTGGTGATTTCTTCTTTCATTTCTTTTTTCAACTCGTCTTTTAGCGTGATCAGTTCGTGTTGTATCTCTTGTTTAAGGTCTTTTATATCCTTGCTGATTGTAGCCAGCCTGACTCGCAGTGTCTCATTGTGGTCTTGACCCTCCATTTTCTCTGCTGTGTCGTCCTCGTGCTCGCTGTCTGCGCTTTCATCTTTTTTTTTAGCTTTTATCTTCTCAGTTTCGGGTAGTTTCTCAACTTTTTCTTGCCTCTGGTTAGTTTTTCCTGTCCTTCGGTTGCCTTTCCCACCCATAATATAACTTCCAGTTGTCGAGTTTAAACCTTATGGTGGGTTTTTTATGTCCGACTTGGGAGAGTAGTTGACTACACGTATGCTCATTCAGCCATCTTCCCGGAAGTGATCTATTTATGTATTTTTACTTCTCTTTTGCCCTTGTGATGAGGTTAGGGGCTGATGGCGTATGGTACTCAGGGCTTAAAGTATTCCGGCACCGTGCCGGATCTCTGGCGTTTGACTATGATTCAGAAAAAAAAAAAAAAACACGCGCGCGCACAAAAAAAACAAACACGTTATCTCCGAGTGGTCTTGAACGCAGCATCCGAGTCGAGTCAGCGGCTACAGTCTATGGTCGGCGGCTGTTTCTCCTGAAATCAGAAAAAGAGCACTTTACTTTTTTTTTGTTGTTAAAATGAACTGCCTCGGCAAATATGTTAAAGAGGAGAGGAGTCAAGGCCCAATGGAATGTATTTCCTATAACTTAATTTGCCATTGTTTTGAACAAAAATCATGGAAAGGTTGCAATATTATCTACAGTTCACTGTTGCTCTGTAACTGTTTATATGTTTTTTGTATTGCCCTTTACTGAATTAAATGGTTGCTAAATGAATGATTCAGATTAATTAGCTTGACTGAGTTTCACATGTTTTCACTTATAACTTAATAACCTTTACTTTCTAAAATTCACATTTAAAGCACAATGCAAAAAAGTTGTTTGCCAAATTGCCTATAATGTGTATGCGTTAGATCCACTGCACTCCCGCTCCTTGGAAAAAAGTTCAGGCTCAGGATTTTTTTTTACTTTAAGCCCTGGGTACTGCGGGTGGGAGGGATTCGGGAGCTGTTGTGCACACTTGTGTTGTGTGTATGTGATTGTATTGTATTGATTGATTGTTTGATGTATAGGACCCCCTGGAAGACAAGATGGCACATCTCAAGGGTTTATCCCAAGATAAAATTTGTTTGTTTAAAAAAATGTGTTTCAGAGTCAAATGGTCTTCTCAGCACCAGCTTACTTTATTTGATCGACCTTGACAGTGTGGATGACACGCCACATTCATTTTCCACATTCAAAAATATTGTTTTAGCATAACTATCTGAAATCCCACGCTTAAAACACAGCCACGCCTTCAGAAATCATTACGGTAGTTTCCCTTCAGCTGTGCGCGCGCGCTCCCCGCGAGGTGCATGCAGAATTCGGTGCAGAAAGCGGTCCATATGCTGCACATGGATGTATTATATTATCCATATGCCTCAGGACCATTTCCCCTTACATGATCACAGCGGGATTGGACCTTTGCAGCGTTACAAGGAGCAAACTGTATTTTCCTCTGCTTTTTTTTAAATTTTTTACGCTAACAGCCACAGTCATCTGTCGTCTCCTCTCCGTTGCTGTCTGAGGCAACGCAGTAGACTATGAAACTGCACAAAAAGTTATTTAATACAAAGAATACTGTAAGGAAACACTTATTACTGAAAATACACTCCTAAAATATGATTATTTTCTGTGTTGTGCCTGATAATCAAGCAAATAGACTCATTACAGTATTGATTTACAATATTGTAATCGCAATATTTTCTGCCATAATCGCAATTGCACATTTTTATCAAATTGTGCAGAACTAATATTGTAACAGAACATCTGCCCCACCCCTAACCCTCCACACCCAGCCAGTATACATAAGACAGCAAAGAGCAGGACCAAATAAATAAACAACAGCGATAACAAAACAAAATAATATTAGCCATCTGATTGATTAGTCAGTAAATAAAGGGAGAAAAAAAGGGATCCTACATAGACAAAGCTAGTTCACTCACATTCAACATTGTTCATGTTGAATGTTAAATTCTGTCTCTCTTGTGTTTGTGTAGAGCCTGTGACATCCCTTCCCACCCTCCCCCTGTCCATCCACGAGCCTGTCCGTTGTACCTGCTCCATGCAGGGGACTGGCTTCTCTTGTCCCAGTGGGGTGGGAGGACGCCCACCCCTCTTTAAGGTGGTGACAGGTGACATCCTTGTTGACATTACTGGTCGCAATGTGTCCGAGTATCTGCTCTTCACATCAGACAGACTGCGACTACACAGGTACAGTAGGACTGCATTTGCTATATGATATATATTAGGGCCGGGACTTGATATATAAATATAAATATTTGACCTGACTCCATTTCAACCCCCCCCCCCCCCCCCCCCCCCCCACTCAGCGCGATTCGGCTCGACACGTACAGAGGTGTAGCCTATCAAGTACTTGAAAAAGAGTGCGAGTGATCGATCCTGTTACATATTAAGGATCTTTGGAGATGTCTGCAGCCACAGCTCTCCGCGGATCGTAGCGGCGTTACTTTTTTAACGCGTCATTTTTTGTGTAATTAATTAATCGTAATTAACGCGTTAAAGTCCCGGCCCTAATATATATATTTATATAAAGTCCCGGCCCTAATATATATATTTATATAAAGTCCTGGCCCTAATATATATATTTATATATACTGTATATATTAGTTGCTTGACTACTGATATTATAATGGTAATGTCCTATCAGCAGTCAATGTAACTTCATCAACTTGTTCTAGAACAGGAATGAAGTTGATGGGGTCAATTGAAGTTGGGGTGGACGATCCTGTTCAAAAGCATGTTCTGTTATACTGGGTGAAACGGTCCCTCTGTTGCCAGAGGAATTAATACGTTATGACTTAAAGGAGACATATTATGCTGTTCCATATTTCAGATCATGTGTACAATGTTATAATGCCATATGTCTATGCTGAACCTCTGTGAAGTTGCACAGCATGAGCTGTAGGGGTCCCACTGTAATCCCCCAACGAGATTTCACCTGCTCTTCATTCTCTCTGTACCCTTGGTAACGATATCTCCGCGAGATTTGTGCAAAACCTTTACCGTCCAATCAGGACAAATGTCCGAACTGCCAGGGTTCTGATGAGGTTCTGACCAGGTTCTGACGCCCGCCCCCAGCCGGCATCTCTCCCTGCTTCCTCATTTTGAAAAAAGAAAAAGGATGCCTCGCGACTTTGACCGGACTTCCTCTGGACAATAGTCAGGGGGCCAATTCTGAAAAGTGCTTCCGTTAAGACTTTTGCGGACATGTTGGGGTACAAGATGACAACCATTTTTTTTAGTTAGAGTGGGCCTATAAGAGAAATTCTAGGGTGGTTGTCAAGCTGAAAAAATATTTTTGTGAGTTTTGGAAGCAATTTTAAGCAAATTTTCAGATTTCCTGCTTAACACGACCTCCCACAATAAATGTCAAATATCTACACAACCACAAGGACCACATACATAAACTTGATATCAAATGAAAGATTACACTCAGGGGAGGTCTGTAGAAGTGTCAAAATGATAATGTATTCAACAGTGTAAGAGCAAATAGGGCTAGAAATTGGAAAAATCAATCTCCGCCTAAAGAGAGCCAGTTTCTAAAGTGAATTTCAACTTGGAAACACAAGATAGCAGCCTCAAACCTGTATCAATCAGTACCCAAATGTAGGGGAATAAGTCATGCCAAGTTTAAAGCTTATAGTGTGAGACAGTGCAACACTGTACACATTTTAGTGCTTAAATGTCCAGGCGGAAATCTAGAATATTTGACATTTCACTACAATTCCTTCAAAATTCAACAGCTGTCTCTCTTCCTCTAGAGTTAGTTACTACTAATGAACTGTGTAATATTTGAATCGCTAAGAGATATAATATATTTGAGGCAATTGATTTTGACAAAAACATAGTTTAATAATCACAAAATTACGGGGCAACCGCCATTCCGACATCCCACCAGTCTGACATGGGCCTCTAATTGTCTAAATGGCAACATTAATTTTCTATCAAATGTCCCATAATTCTTACACTTCTTGCCTTCTATGGTCGGAATTATGGTATTTTTTCCTGCCTTTCCGACAGTTCCTTTAATAGCCTTCTCCCCCAAAAAACATTTTGCACTGGTTGGGCTGAGGCAATGATGAAAGAAGTTGGTTAAGTTGGTAACACTTTACTTGGTTACTCATAAGAGTGACGTAGACTAGTCCCTGCACAATTATGCACAACAATGTGGGTATTCCTCTATCAGCATGTCTTAAAGATACAACGAGGAGTTTTGGAAAACAAAGTGTTTTCACACTACATTTCCCATGAGCCTCCACATGCATGGTAAAATTCTTGGACCGCCGCAAGATAAGTGTTTTGCCAAGAATGAAAGTCAGAGGTTTGAAAACAGATATTATACCTGATAACAGATCAGATACCATCTTAGTTCTGACCATACATGGTGATTCAGCGGCGTTATTCCCATGACCCACCGGGCAGCGTCAGCAAAACCGAAAGTAAGGAAATACTGGTCAGCTCACCCAGCATTTCCACCACTAATAATAACAACAAAATAACGATAGAGACAAAACAATATATTTATCGAAAATGGAGCCATTAACAAGTGGTAACGTAGATTCATCCACATTAATGAGACTTTTTTTTATAACCAAATAAAAACTCCTCATCCCTTTAAAGAAGGGTGTCACCTGTTGAGTAACGCACATTTTGTAGGAAGCCTTGTAGGAATGGTGGGGTGTTTGCATGTCGGAATGGGCTCTATGCACAGCTCCCCACTTCCTGAATTTAAGGCAGGTCCCTCATTTCCTGTATTACATTATTGGACAAACTGATTTATCCAGGTGTGTCTGAGTAGTCATAATGGTCAGACACACCAGGATTAATCAGTTTGTCCAATAATGTAAGACAGGAAATGAGGGACCTGCCTTAAATTCAGGAAGTGGTGGAGCTGTGCATAGAGCCCATAGCGATATGTCAGAATGGTGGTCTAAATGGTGGGATATCGGAATGACAGCATATAACCCTTCAGCAGAGCAGAGCAACAAGCCTGCCAGCAGAAACCAAACACGACGCCAGGTTTGAATGCGGAGTATGTCGGATTCACAATCTTTGGTTTTATTGTGGAAGTTGTGACTATCTGCTCAACATACACTCCACTGTATGAGCACTGCAGCTGCATCCTGAGTAACGTCGCTCTGCACATACCACACTGCACACCGTGGCTCTGCTGAGCTCCAGACCTGAGTCTTCCTGCTTCTCTCCCCAACACACAGTACCCTGTGCTGGGCCGCCCAGCGTGACCAGTCTCCCTCCAGCTCTGGAGCTTTCAGTTCCTGCGGTCCCGTTGCCGCCACTGTGCACCAGCTACTGGTAATGATGGTGGAGCCAGTTGCCATCGTCCCTGTAATTACTGGTAGCCTAACTGGTGCATGGCGGCGGCAACGGGACCGCAGGTACTAGCATCGCTGCCATTAGCAGTGCAGAAGAAAGCTCCAGAGCTGGAGGGAGACTGGTTGTGCAGTGTGCAGAGCGACCCTGCTCAGGCTGCAGTTGCGGCTGGAAGCAGCTTTATGTCGGGGAGAGGATCAGGGAGACTAGATGTGGCACCAGTACAGGTAATAATGGCAGCGACACATTCTGTGGTTCTGTTCTGTGCTTCTCTGAATTCTAGTGGGCTTACAGCGGCAAACAAAGCACAAACCACTTGTAGTTTGTAAGCGGAAGTGGGTGGGGATGAGGACGATGAGGAGCTGGGGAGTCAAGGGGATTGGATGGAGGGTACGAGAGAGAAATTGACCAATAGGAGCCATTCAGGCTGCATGGCTCCTATTGGTCAAGTCCAGGCACGTTCCAAACTACAACTGGTAAACTGGAGTACATCAATCTAGTACAAGTTCACAGGTGGGAAGTTACGAGTTTGACTGTACGTTCCAATGGTAACCATAGGAACTGGTCAGAAAAACACGAGTTATGGGGTTCCTGGAACGCACTAGGGCCATAACCACCATCTAAATTACATTACATTAATAATAATGATCAATCTTTCAAATCTTTCAAATAACTTTAACTAGCAGACTGTAGAGTAGGCTGTGCATAAAATAGTCAACATATATCCCCAGTACACACTCATTCACATTTGTAGTATGTATGAAAGTACATTAGTTTAGCTTTTAAGTTTACTTAGGTGGGAAAAAGCTTCACCTATACCTTTTTCTGACAACATTTGATGAAGTAGCTTCATGTTAATCTGCCCCCTGCGTTGTGTTTCGGTATGGACTGCCCCAGGTAGGGTTCAAACCCAAACCCTGGACCTGGCGGGTGACGATGCAAACCGTTATGCCAGGAGGTCAGTAACTATTTGGCAGTCAGGCATGTCCTTTTTATGGGTGAGTGAGTGCACACGGGACCCTCCATTCCAGTAGCAGTAGATTGTTTTGTTTGTAGACAATTAGACAAATAAAATAGATTATCTGGAATACATCACCCTGTTGAAACCTTCACTATTCCCTCATTTGACAGCTGTGCTGAAAAAACAGCGCCCCCTACAGTGCAATAGCTACTCCTTTGGTATATTGATTATTGTTTTCTAAAGATCATGTTTGCATAATGGATTATATTGCAAATTTGCTCAAAATCTCCTCCTTGAACCGCCACCTTACCGTGGTGGAGGGGTTTGAGCACCCGAATGATCCTGGGAGCTATGTTGTCCGGGGCTTAATGCCCCTGGTAGGGTCTCCCAAGGCAAACAGGTCGCAGGTGACGGGTCAGACCAAGAGCGGTTCAAAACCCCTGATGGACGACAAAAGATCAAGGACGTGTACGTCGCCCGGATTGGCGTCACCGGGGCCCCACCCTGGAGCCAGGCCTGGGGTCGGGGCCCGCAGGCGAGCGTCTGGTGGCCGGGCTCCGTGGGCCCACGGGACCCGGCCGGGCGCAGCCCGAAGGAGCGACGTGGGCCCACCCTCCCGTAGGCCCACCACCCGCGGGAGGGTCCAGAAGGGGATGGTGCCAAGGGATTTGGGTGGCGGTCGTGGGCGGGGGCCCCGACGACCCAATCCGCGGACAACGACTCTGGCTTTAGGGACATGGAATGTCACCTCGCTGGGGGGGAAAGAGCCTGAGCTGGTGCAGGAGGTTGAGAGGTATCGGCTAGAGATAGTCGGGCTCACCTCCACGCACAGCCTGGGCTCTGGAACCCAACTCCTTGAGAGGGGTTGGACTCTTTTCCACGCTGGAGTTGCCCAAGGTGAGAGGCGGCGGGCTGGCGTGGGCTTGCTAATAGCCCCCCAGCTCAGCCGCCATGTGTTGGAGTTCTCCCCGCTTAACGAGAGGGTCGTTTCCCTGCGCCTTCGGGTCGGGGATAGGTCTCTCACTGTTGTGTCGGCCTACGGGCCAAACAGCAGTGCAGAGTACCCGGCCTTCTTGGAGTCCCTGGAAGGGGTGCTGGAAAGCGCTCCAACTGGGGACTCCATTGTTCTGCTGGGAGACTTCAACGCTCACGTGGGCAACGACAGTGATACCTGGAGAGGTGTGATTGGGAGGAACGGCCTCCCGATCTGAACCCGAGTGGTGTTCTGTTATTGGACTTCTGTGCTAGTCACAGTTTGTCCATAACAAACACCATGTTTGAGCATAAGGGTGTCCACCAGTGCACGTGGCACCAGGACACCTTAGGTCGGAGGTCGATGATCGACTTTGTAGTCGTATCATCTGACCTCCGACCGTATGTCTTGGACACTCGGGTGAAGAGAGGGGCTGAGCTGTCAACTGATCACCACCTGGTGGTGAGTTGGATCCGCTGGCGGGGGAGGAAGCCGGTCAGACCTGGAAGACCCAAGCGTATCGTGAGGGTCTGCTGGGAACGTCTGGCAGAATCCCCTGTCAGGGAGGTCTTCAACTCCCACCTCCGGGAGAGCTTTGCCCGGATTCCGAGGGAGGTTGGAGACATTGAGTCCGAATGGACCATGTTCTCCACCTCCATTGTTGACGCGGCCAACCGGAGCTGTGGCCGTAGGGTCACCGGCGCCTGTCGCGGCGGCAATCCCCGAACCCGGTGGTGGACGCCGGAAGTAAGGGATGCTGTCAAGCTGAAGAAGGAGTCCTATCGAGCTTTCTTAGTTCATGGGACTCCCGAGGCAGCTGACGGGTATCGGCAGGCCAAACGAGCGGCAGCCCGGGCGGTCACGGAAGCAAAAACTCGGGTCTGGGAAAAGTTCGGGGAGGCTATGGAGGAGGACTACCGGGCGGCCCCGAGGAAATTCTGGCAAACCATCCGACGCCTCAGGAGGGGGAAGCAGTGCTCCGCCAACACTGTTTACAGTGGAGGGGGGGAGCTGTTGACCTCGACAGGGGATATCGTCGGGCGGTGGAAGGAATACTTCGAGGATCTCCTCAATCCCACTGACACACCTTCCACTGAGGAAGCAGAGGCTGAGGACCCAGAGGTTGATGCATCCATTACCCAAGCTGAAGTCACCGAGGTAGTTAGGAAACTTCTCGGCGGCAAGGCAGCGGGGGTGGATGAGATCCGCCCTGAGTACCTCAAGTCTCTGGATGTTGTGGGGCTGTCGTGGCTGACACGCCTCTGCAACATCGCGTGGCAGTTGGGGACAGTGCCTCTGGATTGGCAGACCGGGGTGGTGGTTCCCCTCTTCAAAAGGGGACCGGAGGGTGTGTTCCAACTATCGGGGGATCACACTACTCAGCCTCCCGGGGAAAGTCTATTCCAGGGTACTGGAGAGGAGAATTCGGCCGATAGTCGAACCCCGGATCCAAGAGGAACAATGCGGTTTTCGTCCCGGCCGTGGAACACTGGACCAGCTCTATACCTTCCGCAGGGTGCTCGAGGGTTCATGGGAGTTTGCCCAACCAGTCCACATGTGTTTTGTGGATCTGGAGAAGGCATTCGACCGTGTCCCACGTGGCATCCTGTGGGGGGTGCTCCGGGAGTATGGGATCGGAGGCCCTCTGCTGAGGGCTGTACCGTCCCTGTATGACCGGAGCAGGAGCTTGGTTCGCATCGCCGGCAATAAGTCAGACCTGTTCCCGGTGCATGTTGGACTCCGGCAGGGCTGCCCTTTGTCACCGGTTCTGTTCATCATCTTTATGGACAGAATTTCTAGGCGCAGCCAAGGGCCGGAGGGGGTACGGTTCGGGAGCCACTTGATTTCATCTCTGCTTTTTGCGGATGATGTTGTCTTACCTGCAGCGTGCACTAGGGCGGTTTGCAGCCGAGTGTGAAGCAGCTGGGATGAGAATCAGCACCTCTAAATCCGAGGCCATGGTTCTCGACCGGAAAAAGGTGGCATGCACCCTTCAGGTCGGGGGAGAGATCCTGCCTCAGGTGGAGGAGTTCAAGTATCTCGGGGTCCTGTTCACGAGTGAGGGAAGGATGGAGCGCGAGATCGACAGGCGGATCGGTGCAGCGGCTGCAGTCATGCGGTCACTGTATCGGTCCGTTGTGGTGAAGAGGGAGCTAAGTCGAAAGGCGAAGCTCTCAATTTACCGGTTGGTCTACGTTCCTACCCTCACCTATGGTCATGAAATCTGGGTAGTGACCGAAAGAGCAGGGTCGCGATTACAAGCAGCCGAAATGAGCTTCCTTCGCAGGGTGGCGGGGCGCTCCCTTAGAGATAGGGTGAGGAGCTCGGTCACCTGGGAGGAGCTCGGAGTAGAACCGCTGCTCCTCCACATCGAGAGGAGTCAGCTGAGGTGGCTCGGGCACCTGTATAGGATGCCCCCTGGACGCCTCCCTCGTGAGGTGTTCCGGGCATGTCCCACCGGGAGGAGGCCCCGAGGAAGACCCAGGACACGCTGGAGTGACTACGTTGCTCGGCTGGCCTGGGAACGCCTCGGGGTGCCCCCGGAAGAGCTGGAGGAAGTGTCGGCGGAGAGGGAAGTTTGGGGATCCCTGCTCCGACTGCTGCCCCCGCGACCCGGCCCCGGAAGAAGCGGAAGATAATGGATGGATGGATGGATTTGCTCAAAATTACAAGAGGAGGCTCAAAGAATAAGGAAGCACTTTGGGGTGAAAATCCGATTTTACCACTTTTAGAAAACAGTCATGAAATGAACAAAAAAATCACTTCCTGAGCTGACAACCTGGCTAGAATACATGTTGAGGGGTCAAATATTGACACTGGATAGGTTGTCAGCTTGTACCCTGAGGTGTCCACATAAGTTACAATATCAGTTTTGGCCCCCTGACTACAATAGTGGTCGCCTTGACAACGGGACTTGACAAGCCGGTTACCGGGTGTGCTCATGCTGCGAGATCGGCTCGGGAACCTGCACAAACACACACAGACACAACACCCCCTGGTCCACTTCCGTGTCTTCTCAAAGTACTTTCCAAGCTACAACTGTAGATGTGTATGTATCAATATTTTCATCCATGGCTACAGCCTGCGGGCGGCAACTACTCTAGTCCAGTCTGAAATAACGTGTGTCCAGGGTTTTTTCTGCGTTATAAATTTTGAGGCGGCCGCCGCGGTGAAGCTCAATGTACGGTGTAGAAGCTCAGTGGTGCAGTTTTCAACCCGGTTCAACTCGACCTCAGCAGGAGGAGTGTGTTTGATTTTAAAGCAGATATCAGCGGCACGGCCGTTTCGGCGAATGCTGCGTTCAAGGCAGGCTTTTGAAACCGTAAGTTACAGCTTCAAGTCACAACTACGACTTTGTAGCGTTCCAGGTAACCTGTAACTGGTGTTTTTACCGTCCTTTTGTCTGTGAAAGTCACTATAACGGCCACTCGTAACTTCCAACCCGTGAAGTCATACCAGATGGAACTGGTATGACTTCACAGGAAGGAAAAACACAAAGTACGAGTTTCCTTGAACGCACCATGAGTTAGCAGCCCCCGCCCTCGTCAGGCATCTATTGGTCCTTGTGCTACGTCACCAGATTCACGCGCACCCCTTGGCTGCACACACAGCCCTTCATGCCGTTCTCTCTCCTCATTGGATAACACTTGTATCCCACAAGGAAAGTTTTCTCCTCGGGTTGCAGCAGAGCAGAGTGACGGAGAGACTCGTGTTTCGGCTGAAACACTCTATGTAAGTGACGGAAAATAGGACTATTTAGGACTTATATTAACAACAACATTCCACTGATATCTGCTTTAACTCCGGGCCAGGCTGCAAGATGCGCGGCTTGTCCCATGCTGCTAATGAGCCCCGCGGGGGCGGGGCTTATTGGGGCTCCGCTACGGTCAAACGGGGTGCTGAGTGTAAACGCACCCACCGGCGCAGAGCATTGAAAATGTAATAATAACTCAATAATGTAATAACTCCACCAATACTGTAATAAAATGTCCTGACTGATATTGTAATAACATTTTTACTGATAATGTAATACATTATTACATTATTGGGAATTTATTATATTTTCAGGAACCTTCCTGAAGATGTAATCATCCCAGTGGGTTAAATTGCAGACCTGGTCTCACTGAGTGGGTGATGCACTTAACCTCCAACTTTCTCCAACTTCCCATTTCTCCAACCATACATTTCTATATTTGTGCATCCATTAGTCCGACCTACAATTTCTCAGATTTAAAGCATAAGTCAGCGGAATGTTTTTGTTAATATAAGTCCTAAATAGTCCTATTTTCCGTCAGCATCACTTCCATAGAGTGTCTGGTCTCTCCGTCACTCTGCTCTGCTGTAAACCAGGAGAAAACTTTCCTTGTAGGATACAAGTGTTATCCAATGAGGAGAGAGAACGGCATGAAGGGCTGTGTGTGCAGCCAAGGGATGCGTGTGAATGTGGTGACGTAGCACGAGGACCAATAGATGCCTGACGAGGGCGGGGGCTGCTAACTCATGGTGCGTTCAAGGAGACTCGTAACTTGTGTTTTTCCGACCTGTGAAGTCATACCAGTTCAATCTGGTACAAGTTCACGGGTCGGAAGTTACGAGAGGCCGATATAGTGACTTTCACAGGCAACAGGACGGTAAAAACACCAGTTACGGGTTACCTAGGTTACCTGGAACGCTACAAAGTTGTAGTTTTGACTTGAAGCTGTAACTTACGGTTTCAAAAGCCTGCCTTGAACGCAGCATTAGCCGAAACGGCCGGATCGCTGATATCTGCTTTAAGTAACTGAGTTACTAACGGAGTTACTTTTTTAATGAAGTAACTAGTAACTGTAACTAGTTACTATTTTTGAGTAACTAGCACAACACTGCTCACTTCACTTTTCCCGGGCAACAGCCTCTTCAGTCCACGAGATTCCTCTTTGGCTTTTTCCCAGACTACCCCGCTCCTTCTGCTCACGTCAGACTTAAGCGACCAGGTAACCAGGCAACCAATCAAACATTACACAGTATGGCAGCCCCCCGTCTCATCTACGAAAGTGACCCCAACAATATATCCACCTTTTTCTGAACAACAAAATGTAAGCCGGTTTTGCTCTTCCGGTGAAATTTTACTTTTCCATGGTTTCAGTAGTCGTGGTAAATGCATGGAATTTTTTTTTTTTTCAAAGAAACTCTGTAATACCAGATCGCATATTTTTCTTGCGAGAGCAAAATTGGGTACACAAATGGGGATAAAGGTGAATGTTGCATATTATTCCCAAAAAATGTGCATTTAAATCACAGAGGTCATAAGAGTGGATTTTGAGTTCTGCCCCAGTCTTTACATATTAGGTTACCCTGAACCTCTGGCCCATATTGCAAAACCCTTAACCAATCAAGTATCATGATTGGTAAACAGATGATAATGAGAAAGTGGAAAGACACAGAGGGACCGGTGTTTCAAGAATGGCTCACAGAGTTAGGCAAAGTAGCTGCCTTTGAAAGGATATCCTATAGTATAACAAATGATATTGACAAATATAATGAGAAATGGGGAATGTTTTTGAGACTATACTCCCTACAGGGCAACTAAAATGTATCTGCATAGGCAGATCACTGTAGACCTTTATTGTGTGGTAGTTGTCTCCTGATAACTGGACTGGTGAATATATTGGACTAACTTTATGTCTTGGACTTATTATTATTATTATTTTTTTTTTATTTATTTATTATTGTTTGTACTCTGTTTTATTGTCAAAATAAGGCTGTGTATCTTGATTCTGCCTTATCTCTTTCATTTGCTAATTTTGTTTTTTGTCTTCTGTCTTGTTTGTCTTATTTTTACTGACTTTCAGTTTGGTTTTGTAAAAATTCTAAAAACTCAATATAAGTTGAATCATAAAAAAAAGTGCATTTAAGACCCTTTCAACACCTGAAACAAATATAAATACCAGGTGATGGACCCTTTAATTCATAAGCTTCCATTTGAGTCCAAGATAGCCTTTAGCTCCTGAAAAGCTACAGGCTGTCTCCAAACAATGTTACCTGGCATGACCAGAAACCATTCTATTTTTGGCCCCAAAGTGAACAGGTAGAGAGAGAAGACCGTTGGCCACAGCAATTGGGGCTTTTGAGATAGAAAGGTTAGCTTGGACTCAAATGGAAGCTTATGAATTGAATTTGATGAAGCTATTGAAGCTATTGAATTTGTCAGGCGAACAGTACTTTTTGTGTGTGTCTTTTTTGGGATGTTGAGGGTGATATCTTACAATTGAGTTGCAACAAACCCCAGAATCTTTTTTTCTTGCCTTCCCCTATGTGTCAAGATACTCTCTGCCAAATGTTGTAGTTGTATGACTATTTATGCCATTGTAGTACCTAAGTATTTGCATTTACATCATTTTGCCAGCAAAATGACCCAAGAAGAGGGCTTTGGACCCCGTAGCTTTCCTGCAGCTCGTTGACCAGGTTGTCCACCCGGGTATTAATCCTTGAAGTTCCTAGATATCATTTCTGGTGTCAAACCTTTTACAACGCTCCGTGTCTGTTTTCCAAAAAACTGGGATTTTGCCCCCAGGGTACTGAAAATGTAAGTTTTGTTACATTTTCAATTAAGTCTTAATTTTCTTACATTTTCAGATGTTATTACATTTTCAGGAAATTATTACTACAATACTACAGTGCTACGATCTCTTAAACACATATTATATTATACAGCTGGTCCTAGTTAAATAGTGATGTGGTAGACGTGAAAATCATGGTGACTTCTGTTTGTTATCCATATTTTTTCACTGACTTTGATCTCCATAGATATGGTGGCATAACAGTGGGGAACATTCAGAAATCAATCCCAGCATCCTTTGGGAGAAAGATACCTCCAATGGTTCGCAAAATAGCAGTTCGCAGATCAGCTCAGGTAAGATGATCACAATAAGTCAGAGTTCAAGTTCCAAAGTGTAAATAGGGGCTGACAGAGCAACATCTTGTCTTTAGGTTCTGTACAACAACAAAGGTTACCACAGCATGCCCACATATTTGAATGTCCTAAACAATGCGATCCTCCGTGCCAACCTACCTGCAACAAAGGGAAACCCTGCTGCCTATGGTAAGGACATTCGACTACCATTTTAGCAGTTTTGTTACCTGAAATTCTGTAGTTTTGAGCTGGTTCCTGGTTTGGCCATTATCTTTCACACAATGATGTTTTGTTGTGTATTTTACAGGTATTACACTGACAAACCACCCAATGAATCGAACCAGTGCGAGCCTTTCTCTGGACTATTTGTAAGTTCAGCACTACTTCACCTTAGAAATAATATAATAACTTAGTTATCATAACTTGACTAATTGTTTCCTTTTTCAGATAATTAGATCATTTTACACTGAAACATGGATTACAGGGCTCCAGTAAACTTAGTAGCATACCAGCAGCAAAAATAGAGGTCTGCCTTTAATCCCCTGAGATAAAATCATTTTCATTTTCACATATGGACTTAATCCTCTTCAATACATGAGTGATGCATTCATGACACTCAGTAGATCATTTAGCTCCATGGTAAATTTAAGTTTGCTGTTTCACAAGACAATGACAGTGCCCCAACAGACTTGACAGAGTCAGACAGAATTTTCATTCCACTGCTCTCTTGCACGAAACATATGCCTGCAGAATTTAGAGTGGGTTCAAAAACTTAGAAGATGTAATGGAACACCACATTTTTAGGTGAGCAAAAGTATTGAAACAGATGGGGTGGTGTTTAGCTCAGTAGGTAGAGCACCCGCCCCATATGAAAAGGCTATAGTCCTCGCTGCAGGCGGCCCCGGTTCGAATCCCGCGTCGGACGGCCCTATACTGCGTGTCATTCCCCCCCATCTCTGCCTCCCGTTTCCTGTCACTCTCTGAACTGTCCTATCAATAAAGGCATGAAAAGCCAAAAAAAAAAAAAAGTATTGAAACAGATAAACTATATTAGACTGAATTGAAAAATACTTTTCACAATGAGCGTCTGAAAATGTTTTCCAAGGCGCTTGGGAGGCTGCATTACTGTTGCATCCATGGTCGTGTCTATCATTACTAAGCAACCAAAATGTTCATAGGTGAATTGATTTCCAGTACCGTAAATCCCTCTCAGCTTTACTGCTCCATCTGTTGTCAGTTTTAGTCAGTAGAGCCGAGGGCTCAGCACCATATAGCCTGTATGGAGAGGAGGGAGAGATCCCAGACATGAACTCCTTATGTTATGTTTAATTTATTTATTTATTTATTTAGTTCATTTCGGGCATGTCAATTGATCATCATCATCACACACATGACCGAAAGGGAAAGAGGGAGAAGCCAAAGCTTATCTAGGCCCGCCCCCAGCAATAAATAGGGATGTCCCGATTCCCATAACCGGATCGGAATAGGCCGATCATAATTAATTTAAAGGTCTATCCATTTTTTTTTCTTCAAAATAAAAGCCAAACAAGTTTCTATAGGCACCCTGTACAAGTGTGGACAGTGAGAGACTCTTTAGTGCAGTTTCACATGATGAGACAAGAAACGGAAATGAATTGCAGTTAATTGATCCTTCAATGGTGAAATTTAAATGAGCAAAGCCGACATAATGTAGTGGGATCTCTGTTTAAACGTGTGCGCTGCTGTCTGAACAATAACCTCTAACTTCATGAACGCAGCTCAAACCGACCTGGTGCCTCAGCACGGCGACCAAGCTTTGATAAACACACTGGATCCGCGCTAGTTTACAGTATCATCCCGTATTTTAGCCAGTTGCTACCGGAGCTTAAAAGGTTAGTTCACCCTAGAATGAAGTTTCACTCATTATCTACTCCCCCTCATGTCGACTAAAGGCTGGAAGAAGTTTCAGAGTCCTCCGTTCCTTCTCTGAGTTAGCAGTGCATTTCAATGTAACGGTTGCAAGCGGACACCAGCGGTCTTCGTCAAGAAAAACACACCAAAAAACATCCAAATACCTCCATGCTGCCCGTATGTAATGTCCGTCTTGCACTGAAGCCCTGAGATGCGGAAAAAAACAACAACAAATTTGTGACTCGGACGCACACAAGGGAAAAAAGCCATGTCGCAACACCACTGCTTAAAGGAGACATGGTATGCTGCTTATGAAAATAGTTCCCAGGTGTCTTAAAGACATGTCTGTGACATGCTTTGGTCAAAATCCCCCAAAGATCAAACATCACAGCTCTTTTCATCCTCTCTACACGGCCCTGTTCAGAACAGCTGCTTTCAGAGCCTGTCCCTTTGCAAAAAGTGGCTGCCGCTTCACCTGGCTGGTCCTTTGCTAAGGTGCTGGAGACATCAAAAGTGTCCAAACTGAAGAAAAAGATCTCCTCACACTTCGATCTATGCAATCTCACTTTATTAAAAGCTAAGCTTTCGTCTCAGACAACCTTCATCAGAGCGTATGTAACGGATGTGCACTCACTCCACCCATAAAAGACGTGCTAATCAACTTGCCAAGCGGTTGTCAACCTCTTAGCAAAGCGTTTAGCATCGTCGCCTCCGGTGCGGGAGGTCGTGGGATCGATCCCCACCTAGGGCAGGCCGTGAGAAACACAACGCAGAGGGCCAGATATGACATCGGCTACACATACACTGAGACAAAGACAGGCAGGTGAAAAACACACACACTCTTGCTCCAAGCAGGGATATGCAATACACCTGTGTGCACCCTGGTGGTGGAAGCTCCACCTCTTGGGAATTGTAGTTTTGTTGCTGCTGTGAGGAATTCACATGTCAGCCATCTCATTGAGCCATACAACACAGGGTCAAGCACAGTCGATTCATTTCTTTGAACAATCTAGAGAAAACACACATACAATCATGAAGCACCTCCTGATAATACCATATATTCACATAACATAGAAGAAAGGGGCTCTGAAAGAGCTCAGGTGTTAACCGTCACAAACAGAGATACCCAGATAGAAGAAAAAAGAAGAAAGAAAATAACCACGTTGACGTGCTTTATTGATAAACAGAGCGCCGTCCCGCGGGTCGAGGCAGTTGAAGAAGTTTACAAAGTGACGTTAGATTATTACTGTGTGTCTGCTCCGACCACATTATGAAATATTTGCGGTGATAATTAAGAAGCAGCGGCAGCCACAACTAAATGTAGCGAAAACGTTAAAAAAAAATTGAAGTGGCTGGGGTGGTGTTTATCTCAGTTGGTAGAGCACCCGCCCCATGTGTTGAGGCCGTAGTCCTCGCTGCAGGCGGCCCCGGTTCGAAAAAAAAAAAAAATTGCAGCGGCTGCTGAGGCGGTCATCTGGTTGAGGAGGAAGAGCAGCTTGTTCAAAAAGGAAATTCTGGGGCCAGGGGCCTCATGTATCAAGACTTGCGTGGATTTCATACTAAAACATGGCGTACGCCAAAATCCAGAAACTGACGACCGCCGTCTTCCCAAATGAAAGCAGACAATGCACTCGATAATCAAATGATGTAAAATGGATTTACGATTTTCATTTGCTTTCTTTTATACACAGATGGCGTAGTAAATAAATGCAGAAGTGGCCAGGGAGGCTGATAAAGACACATGTCCAACTTTATGCACTGGTTTTCTTTCTTCTTTTTTCTTCTATCTGGGTATCTCTGTTTGTGACGGTTAACACCTGAGCTCTTTCAGAGCCCCTTTCTTCTATGTTATGTGAATATATGGTATTATCAGGAGGTGCTTCATGATTGTATGTGTGTTTTCTCTAGATTGTTCAAAGAAATGAATCGACTGTGCTTGACCCTGTGTTGTATGGCTCAATGAGATGGCTGACATGTGAATTCCTCACAGCAGCAACAAAACTACAATTCCCAAGAGGTGGAGCTTCCACCACCAGGGTGCACACAGGTGTATTGCATATCCCTGCTTGGAGTAAGAGTGTGTGTGTTTTTTACCTGCCAGGGAGCCAGCAAATTACAGATTTTTTTGTTAACTCATTGAGTGCCGCACTCCTTTCCAAAGTTTTAGTCAAGTGTACCGACAATTTAGACCATATTGACAATATTTGTAGAGCCACAGTGTATTATATATTATTTCCACCAACACATACTGTGGCTCATTTGAAAGGTGAAACTTTCTGCTTCAAATGGCCACACATTTGTTTCTACGTGCCTCTGTTCCTGAGAAACCGCCAGCTAAACATGGCTGGTTTTCACCAAAATCCCTGCTTTGTTTCTAGAAAAGGAGATCCAGCGTCTTTTCTGAAAGCTGCTGTTTGTACAGTCGCTCTAACGACACTTGACTTTCTGGATCAAAGCGCTCTTGTAAGATAAATATTTGTTGTTCTATTCACAAAACCACTATCGGGGGGGCGGGGGCACTAAACAATAAGACAGACGCACCGTGCCGTGTCACAGCCTCTCGCTGCAGAATGTGATGGTCTCTGGGCCACAGCAGGTCAGGAACACCGGCCCCACCGGTGGTGGCGGTTCTTCTGTGGTACGGGTCGGTGGTGCCAGAGACCACCACATTTTACAGCGGGAGGACACGGTGTTACTCCAGATGAAGACCGGGCGGGACTGTCGGCTGAGAGCTTTCTGTTTGGGCTCTGAGCTGCTGGAGCCTCGTGGGTGAGAGCAGAGCGGCTGCTGCATCCACATGAAGAATTCTGTTTGCAAAAACCCAGTTATGATAAAAAACTTCCAGATCATGAGTTGTCATGAGTTTTTGATCGTCATCTATTTCAGTTCTGCTCGTCGTAGAGCCCCCAAATTTACACATAAGGTGTATTAAAGTAACATTGCGGAGTTTTTCGGCCCTAATGTTTCCAGACTCATTGCAACGGTAGAAAAATGGTTAATAGGATGAATGGAGCTGCTGCCACAGTCTGAGCAGGGTCGTGTTGGCTGAAACCGCACTATGTAACTTCCCTGCACGGGTACGAAACACTGCCCCCCCTCCTCCCCCCTCCCCTCTGCGTCGAGGGAGAGACGAGGTGGGTAAAAGCGAAACTCACGGTTCCCCTCCCGTCGTCGCCACCGCCGCCCCACGCCCCCCTCACCACCAGCCAGAGTCTCCATGCAAACATGAGGTAAATACTGTCGTTTATTAATGGGAATAAACGCTAGATGCGCTAGCTGGGGGCTTTGGGGGCCGGAAGGAAAGCCAAACAATCAAATACATGTTAAAGAACCTTCAAAAAGTGACATTTCCATATTATGTCCCCTTTAATATTTTGTTGATAATCCTTTGCTTACAATAACTGCATCAAGCCTGCTGCAACCCATTGACATCACCAAACTTAGCATTTTTACTACTGTGATGTTTTTCCAGGCATTCACTACAGCCTCTTTCAATTGTTTGTTTTGGGAGTTTCTCCCTTCAGTCTCCTTTACAGCAGGTAAAATTCACTCTCACTAGGGTTTAAGTCTGGAGATTGACTTGGCCATTCTTAACCCTTCTGACATACAGCATGAGAGACGTTTTCAGTGGTTTTGTGTGTATGCAGACATTTCTTGAAACGATGCTGTGTTATTGAAAATTCTTTAGAGACAAAAAAAGAAAAAGGCCTTTCTGTGCGCCATTTCTGTGTGGATAACGCTTTATTGTGAGAAAGTTGGACACACCAGTGCAACAAGTGGAAAGTTTGGTCTGGAGCCCTGTGCTATTATCAGATTGTTTACATTCCTGTCACATAAGAAAACATTAATGTGATCTCTGCTTACATAACCACAATATATTCTCTGTTCTGTTCTCCTGTCCACACCCTTGTTTCTCCAGGCTCCAGGGAACAGATGTAGTGATTGCAATCTTCATAATCGTGGCTATGTCCTTTGTGCCAGCCAGTTTTGTGGTTTTGATCGTCATCTATTTCAGTTCTCAGAGCCCCAAATTTACACATAAGGTGTATTAGAAGTAACATTGCCCTTAAACAATGTTTCCAGACTGGTTTTCCTGGTTGCAGAGAAATCCACAAAGGCCAAACACCTGCAGTTTGTCAGTGGCTGTGACCCTGTCATCTACTGGCTGGCTAACTACATATGGGATATGGTGAGGAGGATTCATGTGTCAGATTGTGTGACTGCTACCTCATATGGCGCTTTTCCACTAGCACGGTACGGTACGGCGTGTTTCCACTAGCCCTAGTACCTGGTACCAGGTCCCATTTTTAGTTCATCCTCGGCCCTGGTTCCAAGCGAGCCGAAGCGATACTATAACGTGACGTCATCCGACTGCCCTCCGCTGATTGGGCAGAAAGTCAGCGCGAGCGTGACGTCAGACATGAGAATCAAACCCGAAAACCCAGCTGATCTGTATCAGACTGTTGTTATTCCTTCACCTGAGGAAACTGTTGCTGTGTGTAAATCCACACTGTGTCTGTTAACGAGGTGCAGACCAGTGAGTTTGAAGCTGACGAGCGGATCGATCAGACGATGCGGACCCGCGAACGCCCCCGTGCCGACCCCGCCCCCGCTGAGGAGTTACTAGAGAACTCAGCTGTAATGGAAACACAACCAAACCGAGCCGTGCCGTGTTGTACTGTGCCAGTGGAAAAGCGCCAATAGAGGTCTTTAATACTCAACTGTGTAGTTCTCTCTTTTTTCATTTTTACTCAGCTCAACTACCTGGTTCCAGCCACATGCTGTGTTATAATTCTGTTTGTGTTCGATCTGCCGGCCTATACCTCTCCAACCAACTTTCCTGCAGTGCTCTCCCTCTTTCTTCTGTATGGGTAGGACATCCAACTGCACACACAAGAGGCTGGCCCCTGGATTTTGATCTCTCATAACTTTAGTTTTTTGTTCTGGATGTAGAAATAGGTAGAGAGGGTCACAACACCTGCAAACTCAGAAAACACATGCAAAATCACAAAACATATGCAAACTCAGAAAACACATGCAAACTCTGAAATGACAACAGAAATGTTTCCCTCGGGGACCAGAATCAGTGACGGACCCACATGCTGTTTCCTGTCTCAAAGTCCCCATCAATAGCAGTAAAGTAACTAAAAGGTCTTTGGATTTCGGCTGAAGCGCTGTTAAAGGGATAGTAGCATTTTTTTAAAGTGGGGTTGTATGATCTACAAATAGCCCATAAGTACTTAAATTGCAGTAGAAGACTCTCTGCACTCCTCCCATTAGCAACGCCAGCCCATGGCCTTGCCCAGAGAATCTAAAACGGCAAAATCTCTGGCCAGTAGGGATTCACCGATTCGATACAAACGTCTGTGATGCGACTGCACCGGTGGATTCAGGGTACATCAGATACAATTCATGGTTGAATTTGCGATGCAAACCTGAATGCACCACCGCGGAAGCCGTGTGCAGCCTCCTGCCATGACAGGTAGCAGCAGCAGTAGTCAGAGCCGCAGTCAGAGCCGCCAAGTAAACAGTCCGATCTGAAGTGCTGGAGCGACGGGCTGTAACTAGTAGCAGGGCCTTTGTAGTGAGCTGGGAAACGGTGGTAGCGGCGGATGCTAACCGCTAGTTAGCGGTAGCGGTTAGCATCTGGGACAGCTAGCAGCAGGACTAGTATCTCTGCTGTACAGAGCTTCACCTGAGGCCTGTACCACGAAGCAGGATTACTCTCTTAGCGAGGTAACTTCAGGGTTAACCCTGGCTTTCCGGTACCACAAAGCTGGATTCATTCTTACCGAGGTGAGTTACCATGGTAACTTACTCTGAACAAAGACGGTTTATAAACCAAGACGTTCCCTGACGAGTCAGCTTCCTGAATGCATGTCACATGGGCTTCTGCACGGCCACGCCCCTTTAGGAAGACCAGAGGCAGCATAGAATGTATTGACTCCAATGGGACAATTTAACGTGAACACCGATTATGGTCGAGTCTTACTCCCCAGTCACTGAAGTAAATTTTGGACTAATTTTTCACAAGCCACATCTCTTCTGAACAGTTTGACAGGAAAATGGCAATTTTCAGATGGACAGATCAGGAGAAAATCCACTTTGTTCAAGACCTGTCTCTGTCTCACGACACACTCTCGCAAGATTTGGCACAGATCTCCTAGGCAACGTCAAACAAATGGCTGCGAACTCCCGTGAAAATGATTTAAATTATTTTTGTCATGCTAAATATGACTGTTAGCAGTGTAAATATTTAATGTTATCATAAGAAAATATAAATATCTCACTTTCATCTACCTACAAATTGTATAAATCCACACACATGATCACAGACGAGGTGGGGTGACGGTTGGCCCCGCCCATTTAGAGAGACAGGAAGTGTATACAGTTTCTATCATTGGAGCAGCCGCTCATGGAGTATCTTTCCATTTATTGAATATCTTTGGTCTGAACGGCAAACCTGCTCCAGGCTTAGCTTTCAGGATTGATCTGAATCCAGTCAAATGATTCACCAATCACCTGTACGGGAATAATGACACGTGTCCTGTCACCGCTAACCAGAGCCCAGAAAGTCAGAAGAGCGTTAGGCTGTAATGTTTTATGATGTTCAGTGTTCCCTTATTTTGTAATAAGTGTACTGGGGGTTACTGTTACCAAGGAGACAGAAATAAAAGTCGCGAAGCTCCGAACAGAGTTGCGGTGATTGTATCCACTTTATGACACATTATGAAAACACATGAGTCTATCACAACAACGGATTTTCTGGGACAGGTCAAATCCGTTGGATCATCACGATTATCAGAGTTGCGGTGATTGTATCCACTTTATGACACATTATGAAAACACATTCTCAGCAAAGATGTCTATCAATCAAAACAACGGATTTTCTGGGACAGAAAGTTTTTTACAAAAATTATGTTGTTGTTTTGTATCATCATTGTATATTTTTATATGTGTTTAACTGTTATAATACACTGATTATCCATATTAGCAATTATTGAATAAGGGAATGAGTCAAATTTGCCTTTTTTTCCTTAAAGGTTTATTTATAAAACATACTTTCTCGATTCTGCTGAACCATCTCTGGTTCTTTCAGCGCAGGGGTGGGCAATTATTTTTTCCAGAGACAGTGACTGAGTGAAGTAGTTTCAAATTGAAACATAATATTTATTGCCAGATTAGCCTAAACTACATATTTGGTGGACATATTGCGTTATATATTTGACGCAACACAATTGATGTAATTGCATTTTCAATTTATATCCATCATAGGTCACTAAAGAAACATAATGTATTATGGACTCAAGGCAGATGACTAAAATGACATCTGGTTTGTTACCGACGGTCGTTTTTCCGGACCCATCGAGACACACGTCTATATGGGACAGGCTTTTATTTAATTCAGAACAAACCTTATTCTCAGCAAAGATGAAAAATATATAGTCCAATATAATGAACTGGTTCTGTTGTTTGGCCACTGTTTAAAAGAATGAGAATAGAAGGAAATAATTGGATCCAGAGCAGCATTCATTAATCAGCACTGATTGAACATTAAATAACTCGGGTTGAGCCACGAACCCTGAGTCCAATATAATAAACTGGTTCTGTTGTTTGGTCACTGTTTAAAAGAATGAGAATAGAAGGAAATAATTGGATCCAGAGCAGCATTCATTAATCAGCACTTTCCTTTTTGTGCGCTCTGGTGCACTCAGTGCTCATGGTTGTGATTGGTCAGCTGCCTTGAATCCGCCCTATGTACGTGCGTGTTCACAGGGTTAGCGAGTTGATAACCAGCGTCGTGGTACCGCTGATCCAGAGTGACAGTGTTGTGGATAGGTTCAGCTGGATAGGCTGCTAGTAAGCCCGAGTAGGCTGAGCTCGCTTCGTGGTACAGGCCTCTTGTGATGATCAAGCTGGATTTAATTTGTACAAGTCTAGCATTTATTTTGAGCAAGAAACTCTAGGCTATATCTTTCAAATATGAGTTGTTTGCCCCATAAAAATTAACCAAATATTAAATACATCCCTCAAATTGATACAGAGAGTAAAACAGAATACTGGTATTGAGGTAAGAAACCTGATGTGGGCTAAGAAACTCTCCTATCACAACTGTACCAAACTTATACAACTGATACATCTTAGCGAACCAAATCTCTTTGTAATTAAGTCATGTCGTTATGAAATCATTTTTGAATCGCATTGTATCATGAATAGGAGTGAATCGTATCGCATCGTATCAACAGGAGCTTCAGTGTATCGTTAATGTATCGCATCGGTGGCAGCGTATCGAGATGCAGGGCTGTGGGCTGGCGTTGCTAACAGGAGGAGTGCAGAGAGTCTTCTACTGCAATTAAAGTGCTTAGGGGCTATTTGCAGATCATTCAACCACACTTTAAAAAAAATACTACTATCCCTTTAAGCTATTTTAGTTTGACCAATAATGTTATCTGTTACTTATTTTGGACTTTAAAAATAGCAATACATTTATACTGTGGAGCTTACTGAGGTATTGTATGGTGAGATTTTAAAGGATAACTTAAGTTTTTTACAACCTGGACCTTATTTCTAGCATCAAATACGATCAATTACTCACCCTGACAAGTTTGGTGTCATTTGGAGTCGTTTTGACGAAATTAGCCCCAATCGAGCGGCGCATATATCCGTATAATGCGAGAACACGGGGCACCCAATGCAGCCTCTAAATAACACATTATCCGCCGCAAAATTTGTTCATTTCGCCAATATTTTGTGATGATACACTAGTGTTATTCCCCTCCGAGCCCGTGGTGGCATGTTATCAACATCCTGCTCCTCCAGGCTGACCTACTAACCTCTGATCTGGATGATGTCATCTCCGACCGGTGCCCGGCTCCTTCTGATAATAATCATTCCGCATTTGGGTCCTTTTTAGCTCAACTAGCCAGAGCTGTAGTGAGGATCCAGGCTGTGGAGAGGAAGCCTGTGGAAGCTGAACTTCATCCAGCTGCTCATTTTGTTCTGACAAGTCAGAAACACGCAGAAACGGACCATAGCATTAGCGATAGCAAGTTAGCCGCGCCGCCGTCGGAGATGACATCATCCAGATCAGAGGTTAGTAGGTCAACCTAGAGGAGCAGGATGTTGATAACATGCCACCACGGGCTCGGAGGGGAATAACACTAGTGTATCATCACAAAATATGTTTTGCGGCGGATAATGTGTTATTTAGAGGCTGCATTGGGTGCCCCGTGTTCTCGCATTATACGGATATACGCGCCGCTCGATTGGGGCTAATTACGTCAAAACGACTCCATATGACACCAAAATTGTCAGGGTGAGTAAATGATCGTATTTGATGCTAGAAATAAGGTCCAGGTTGTAAAAAACAAAAGTTATCCTTTAATATGAAATGCCTACAATACTGCAATCAATTTCGTACCGTGGACTTGTTACTGAAATATCAAGATTTGTTGGAACCTGATAAGTAAAATATGTACCCCACAGTTCCTCAAGGTTTGGAGTCCTCAGTGATTGTGTTCCTTCCAGGTGGTCCATCACTCCCATCATGTATCCAGCATCCTTCTGGTTTGAGGTTCCCAGTACAGCCTACGTGTTTCTAATAGTTATCAACCTCTTCATTGGCATCACTGCGACTGTTGCCACCTTCCTGCTTCAGCTTTTTGAACACGACAAGGTCAGTTTGACTTTTGATGCTGTAATGTCTGATAATTTAGCTTGTTCTGAGGTTTTAATCTCTAATGTCTAGGTTTGTAATGATGCCACAGTCAGACTCATCACCTTTCTAGATATGCAGGAGAAAATGTGTATACAATTTGAAGATAAATGTAAATAAAGTACCGGTGTACCGGTTACATGCTGTCATTCCGACATCCCACCAGTCTGACATACCACTATTCCGACATGCCATCGTCCCACCATTCCGACAAGGCTTTGAATATAAGGAAATGTGCAATACTCTACAGGTGACTGACTCCCTCCTACTTATCTGGACTCTCTACTTCTAGACTTTCTCTATCTATCTGGCCTCTACCTGGTCTCCTTACTAAACTTAAAGCAGATATCAGTGGAATGTGTTTGTTAATATAAGCCCTAAATAGTCCTATTTTCCGTCAGCAATCACTTAAATGGAGTGTTTCAGCCGAAACACGAGTCTCTCCGTCACTCTGCTCTGCTGTAAACCAGGAGAAAACTTTCCTTGTGGGATACAAGTGTTATCCAATGAGGAGAGAGAACGGCATCAAGGGCTGTGTGTGTGTGTGTGTGTGTGTGTAGATGCATGACGAGGGCGGGGGCTGCTAACTCATGGTGCGTTCAAGGAAACTCGTAACTTGTGTTTTTCCTTCCTGTGAAGTCATACCAGTTTGATCTGGTACAAGTTCACGGGTCGGAAGTTACGAGCGGTCGTTATAGTGACTTTCACAGGCAACAGGACGGTAAAAACACGCGTTACAGGTTACCTGGAACGCTACGAAGTCGTAGTTGTGACTTGAAGCTGTAACTTACGGTTTCAAAAGCCTGCCTTGAACGCAGCATTAGCCAAAACGGCCGGATCGCTGATATCTGCTTTAACCAACTCCGTTCATCATTGCGTAAGCCCAGCCGGTGCAAAATCTTTTTTGGGAAAAAATACGTTATTAACTCATTGAGTGCCAACCACATAATTTTATGTTTTTCATTCCCATGCGTTGAGTGCCAAAAATGTTATTTTACGTTTTTTGCTTCTTTTTTTTTAAAATTACACTTTAACACACCTTATGTGTAAATTTGGGAAATCTCCAACGAGCAGAACTGAAAAAGATGACGATCAAAAACTCATGACATTATCATTTATCATTTATTATTTATCATATGGATGCGGATGGAGCGCAGCCACTGTGAGGCTCCAGCAGCTGGCAGCCGAACAGGAAGCTGCTCTAGGGTGGCCGCTCAGCCGACAGTCCTGCCCAGTCTTCATCTGGAGCAACACCGTGTCCTCCCGCGGTAAAATGTGATGGTCTCTGGGCCAAAGCAGGCCAGCACCACCGACCTGTACCACAGAAGAACCGCGACCACTGGTGGGGCCGGTGTTCCTGACCTGCTTTGGCCCAGAGACCATCACATTCCGTGGTGAGAGGCTGTGACGTGACATGGTGCGTCTGTGTTACTGTTGTTTAGTGGCCCCCCCCTGCAAGATCCAGAAATGTAAGTGTCAGAAGAGCGACAGGCACAAACGGAGCAGCTTTCATAAAAGACGCTGGATCTCCTTTTCTAGAAACAAAACAGGGATTTTGGTGAAAACCAGCCAGCTTGAGTTTTCTCAGGAACCAAGGCACAAACGGTTTGTGGCCATTTGAAGCAGAAAGTTTCACCTTTCAAATGAGCTACAGTATGTGTTGGTGGCAGTAATATAGAATACACTGTGGCTCTACAAAAATTGTCAAAATGGTCTAAATTGCCGGTACACTTGACTAAAACTTTGGAAAGGAGCGCGGCACTCAAATGAGTTAAAGAAATTGTTGGAAAGGCAGGATGTTTAAAAAAGAGAAAAATACCATCATTCCGCCCATAGGAGGCAATAATTGTCTGAATAATGGGACATTTGATAGTAATAATACTAAAGTGTTGCCCTTTAGACAATTAAAGACGTATGTTGGACTGGTGGTATGTTGGAATAGCCGTCGCCCCCCTGATGTACCGCCTTTTGGCTCTTGTAGAACAGCATCAGGTCTGGCCTTTGAATCTTATGTCTTGTCTCTTCTTTAGGATCTGAAAAAAGTTAACAGTTACCTGAAGTCTTGTTTTCTCATCTTCCCCAACTACAACTTGGGCCATGGCCTGATGGAGATGGCATATAACGAGTACATCAACGAATACTATGCTAAAATAGGTACCTAAACTCATTACTCTTTTTTAAAATTAAAATCTAAAACTGTTAACTGCTCTACAAATGAAGAATGTGCTGGTTAAAAAAATTAAGTAAAAAAAATCTGCAGTATGTAACATGTTCCAAAGCAAAACAGTGTGGCTCACTGCTATGTTTCTAGCACAGTAGTTTCTGAAAACAATGATACTTTGTGCTTAGAAAATAAGAACTAGTGACTTAAAGCAGTGGCAGAGAAAGGATTGGTTATGGCATGATACATTAATGCCACCCAGCTGTCTACTGTGCGAGAAAATGTAGTTTGCCATACCCTGTGACTTTACCAGAGCCAGTAATTATTGTCATTACAATAATTACATTATAATAATTACATTATCAGTAGTTTATGGATTATTAGCATATTTGATAAAGATACCTGCTGATCTGACAGATTTTTCCAGTTTATTCATTGACATGTCAGCAGCAACCACAGTTAACCTGCTGCCCCCTTCACATTTATACAAGTTATTACTCCTCATTTGATGTTAAATGGCATCTACACATTAAAAGTTGAATAGTTCACCCAAAATTCAAATTGCACTCATTATCTGCTAACCTCATGTGGACTAAGGGCTGGGAGAAGTTTCAGAGTCCTCCATAGCTTCTCTGAGTTATAGGGGGTCTCGGCGTAGCAGTGCATGTCCATATAATGGTTGCAAATGGACACCAACTGTCTTCATAACAAAAAGACACACCAAAAAACATCCAAATACCTCCATGCTGCTCGTATGTAATGTCCGTCTTGTATTGAAGCCCCGACATGTGAAATTGTCCCGAAAAAAACTAAATAAGTCTATATTTCAAGCTTGTTTTGTAGCGGAAGCTGATTCGCGAGACCTCCTGTAACTCAGAGAAGCCACGGAGGACTCTGAAACTTCTCCCAGCCCTTAATCCACATGAGGGTGAGTAGATAATGAGTGAAATTTCAATTTTGAGTGAACTATCCCCGTAAGTTCTCTCGAGGCATTTTATTTATAGCAATGTTCAGAGTGACCTCAGCTTCCTGAAATAGTGAAAAAGCCATTGATAAGAATAAAATGTTAACAAGACATCTTTGATTTCCATTAATAAGGCAGCACATTGGAATGTAAGTGGGAACCATAGCCATCACTAAAGCTCTCACTGCTGAAGTCCCTATATACACAGTACTTCTTGTTCAGATTGTTGATTTGGGTATTTTTACAAACAAAAACAATTAACTAATTCCATATTGAACCTTTAAGGGGTCAATAGGTAAGAATTTGGTTAAAAACATTTTTTTAAATTGGCAAGATTATCAACAGAATGTGAATTATAATATTAATTATACTTTTTTCAATATTTAATACTCTTATCAACAGTGGAGTGGACAAATATATTTGCTTTATGCAAATATATATTTTTTTGTAACAATCTGAAACAAGGACAATACTGTCCAGAATATTCTGAGGTGGATTGGTTGTACACAGCAGGTCTAGGCAGTTGAAGTGGATCAAGGTCTGGCCATGTTCACATAACAAATGGACCTGAGAGCAACTGTTGTATTCACACTCAGTACGTTTACATGACGCTTAAAGGGATAGTTCAACATTTTGGCAAATTGGCCCATTGCCATAATCGCTATAGTCATAGCAGTAGGTTTGTTACCTTTAATTGTAGGTGTAAGCTATTTTTAGTACGGCGGAGCGCAGCAGCCCTTTGTTGCCACCTATTCATTCATTCCACACTAGTAGCCAGCTGCAGCTTTCACCCCTGCAGTATATTCTTAAAAACACGAGGGAAAACTTGCTGCTTGAATGGTCTTTTTTAATAAAGAATTATTAATTGCTGTTGATGTTGTTGATGTACGGAGTTGCTTCTTGAAACTGCGGCCAGCAGCGGCGCTCTGTATGTGTTTATGGAGTGGGTCAGTGCGTCTCTGAATGCAGCGGAGACGGCTCTGTGACACTACTGTGCAGCCAGTGAGGGCTCGCGGCAGCGCCGCTGCTCGTTGAAAACAGCTGTAATAACGTGATTTCAGGTCCTGAAACGTTTGTAATATGTCCGGGAAAAAGTCGCTAGATTTGTCGCTAGTTGCTTTTTACAAAAAAAGTCACCAAGAGGGTTTGGAAAGTCGCCAAATTTAGCGACAAAGTCGCCAAGTTGGCAACACTGACCACCACGCTATGAGATAATAACGGAACAATACGAAACTGAGCCGTTTTCGAGGTAAATACAGGGTAAATACGGAGACTGCTTGCTGAAAAACTGTCCCTGAATGCAACACGCATCAGCGGTTTTGCATGAATTTACCTCGAAAATGGCTCTGTTTCGTATCGTTCCGTTATTATCTCATAGCGTGGTGGTTGTGCAGCTCACAACTTGTCCACAAAAGCGTTGTGGAGTTTTGGGATTTTGTATTTCATGAGTTTAATGAAGGAAACCAAGAAATTCCCTTAGCCTCCATAGCATAGCTCTGAGCAGCCTGCTGCTCCGCTCCGCCGTACTGAAAATAGCTTACACCTACAATTAGAGGTAACAAACCTACTGCTATGACTGTAGCGATTATGGCAATGGGCCAATTTGCCAAAATGTTGAACTATCCCTTTAAAAAAAACAATTGTTGCCTTAATCGAACTATAACTGGACAATTGAAGTGCATGTAAACACCTTCGACCGACTGAGATTGGGGTTGGAGAACTCCAATTAAGACACCCAGATAATGCGATTGGAATTTGATTTTCTCCGTCATTTATAGGCCTTAGTCAAAATATAACTGGACAATGGATGCGTGCATGCTCCACAACAGTAGAGACGGCACAAAGTGGAACTGCAGTTGAGAATTTATTATTAAGTGTACTAAGTTGTTTATTTTCAGTTTTTTACGAGGTGACAGAAAAAACAGGACAGGAGGTGTATCAACCCTAACCCACTGAAACAATGGGTGACGCCGCATGAGGGGGCCGACCCCGTCAGTTATTCCATTTTCTCAGTTGCATGTAAATTGAGACAAGGACAGAAGTCTGACTAGACACCAAAATCAAATTTTGAGCATAGCTCAATTAAGCTCTGCTTGTAAACGTACTGACTGACCCATACACATCGCTCAGGTCCGAAGTTCTACTGAGCCAGCCCAAACACTACCTGTGTGAAAATGCATTGGCAGTAAATGCAAATAACTTTGGTCTTGCTGACAGCACCATTGGCAGGACTTTGAAGCTAAACTTGCCATTCAAAAGACCCGTTTCTTTATCAGTTTCTGAGGTTAGTTTCTACTTGCCATCCACACATTACTGATGCATCGCTCTAAGTACATGTATAAACCGTGCATTAAAAAAATCTTATTTGCACTAACTCGTTATTATCAAATTAACTTTGGCAGCCCTAATTTTGATGTTGAAAATACAAATTGCTAAAAAAAAATGAAAAAAATCTGAAATGTAAAGAAAGCAATGGCATTAAAAAAGTTGTGTTGGGACAGACATACATATTGTTTTTGATGACAAAAATGTATTCTCAATGTTATTCATTTTCTTGTCTGTCCCTGCTCTACTAGGTCAGCTACCGAAATCCCAATACTAATATATGTCAGATCTTACATATTGCCTCTTTAAACCTGTTCTTTGGACAATCATCACCTCTTTTTTTCAATAAGTTTTTAAAGGGGACCTAACATGTTAATTTTCCACAAATTAAAATAGTTCCTGAGTGTCTTAAAGACATGTCTGTGACATGTTTTGGTCAAAGTACCCCAAAGATCAAACATCACAGCATTCTGTTCATCCTCTCAAAACAGCCCTGTGCCAAACGGTCTGTTTCAGTGCCTGTCTCTTTAAATGCAAATGAGCCACTGCCTCAGCGTTGCATTTCCATGACGATGTCTACTGTTAGTACGTACTGATTTGGCCAAAATGCAGTATGCAGTATGCAAACAAAAGCTAAATCTGCAGTGTGTGAAAAATTTGCATTTCACTTTTCTGACGTCGGAGTAAAATTCTAAATATATTATGATAAAGTGACGCTACAGCATGCAGGAAATAAAGTAGGAAGTATCCGCTGTCTCGACACCAGCCACTACAGAACAGCATGGGAGGAGGTGGGACCATGTAGAGAAGTCCGGCACGCGGTGACGTCAACGCGACCTCATTGTTAAAAAAAGTCAATGCAACTGAGTAAAACATAGGGCCCTAGTTTGGTGTAGTGCAGCCGGTCTAATGCAAGTTTGAAGCAGCGCAGACAGGCGCAAAGTCAGGTCGGCAGATTGGCAGATCGCGCCGCGCCAATATGGGTGTGGCGGCGCAACAGGGGGAGGTGTCACAGATTCAGCTTGGTGAAGTGGAAGTTTTGTGCGAAAATGTCCCGCCGAATCTGCGCTGAAAGCAGACCACCTCAAAGCAGGTCAGCTTTCAGCGCAGGGCGAAGCGCAGCTGGCGGAGAGGGAGATTGGTTGACCGGCGAACAGTCCACACACGTCAGCAAAACCTCACAGACAGGTTTCCACTGTTCCAAACACATTTAGATGCAATAAATAACCACAATAAACGCTATTTAATGCAACTAGTGAATTTATATCTATATACATTGTCCGTCACATCTGACGTCAGATCAAAGGCTGTTGGCAGGTAATGAAAACTCCACCTGAATTAACTCAGCAGGGACGAACTGGCACTGGAGCTGTGGATTGTGGACTGAGGGACTGCATGTCACTACCGTGTTGAGATGTGACAATCCGCGTTATTTATTTATTTATTTACTTATTTTACATATTACATCTCTCAACAGCCTCGGTGTCAGATAGTCAGTATATAGCCTAGTACTCAGCATCTCTCATCACAGAAAAAAAAGAGATGGACGGACAGACACACACACACAGACAGAGCGAGGGAGGGAGGGAGGAAGGGAGTGTATCTCATGTGCAGACACAACTGACAGGCAGCTTCATTAACCATCATTGAACTATTTTATTTGGGGGGGGATAAGTGTAAATCCCCACCCACCGGTACTACAAAGCTTGGTTTGTTAAGTCCGGCTCTCTGTGCGCGTTGAAAGAGAGGCTATAGTGTGCGTATATGAAAATAGGTTTCTGTGCATTTGGTGCTGTAGAAATGCGAAAACAGCGGAGACCTATTCAAGTTTTGCGTTTGGGCAACACTGAACAGGCGATCAGAACATCGAAACTAATGTAGGCTATTCATGGCCATTAAGTGAATTTATTACCTTTACCAATTATCCATCTGATTATCTGTGCTGCTGCAAGCTGACAACTTCTTTCAGCGGTGACAGTATATAAAAGTAAAACGAGCTCCTGACGTGAGTCGGATCAAAAGCTGAGCAGCCACCACTTTTCAAAGTAAATGTGAGTTTCTGTTTTTTACACTGGCCAGCGGTTCTCAGTGTATCAGATCAAGCCTGATTAAGGATATTAGTAAATTCATTATTCAGCCACTCTGAGCTCGGACCTCCGGACCAAAACACCTGTTTCCTCCTGGGAGAGGTTCGGCCCCTAGCGTCGCTGTCTCCTCCGTCCATGTCAAAGGAAAGTGTAGGAAATGACAAACTTGCAGCGCGCATCGCCCCTGCGCAGTTAAAGGTGAGGAGAGGAGCTCATTTGATTGGTGAAGATCCGAATCGGCTGTATTAATCCCACTTCACGCCTTTCTCTCCTCGAGGGACAACGGCTGTGCCTGCGCCGGTCTGCGCTGGACTTTGCTGCCCACGATTCTTGCAAAACGTGCCTGGACACACCCAGTTGGCGTGGCGCAGCTGCGCTAAGACCTGACTTCACCCGGTCTACAAAACTAGGGCCCATGGTGTGCAGAGAAATCCAAAACATCTTGCAGGGTTTACCTCCAAATGCATTAACCTCATGATATGGCACTTCAACGTCCTCTAGAACCATTATCCAACATTTTAAACATTATTTGTATGTCTGAAAAGATGGAAAAGCATAATAGGTCCCCTTTAAAGAAATCTTAATAAATCAAAGTGAGAAGGTTTAAGTTGCTGGAAATGTGTACTTTCAGGCCAGTTTGACAAGATGAAGTCACCATTTGAGTGGGATATTGTGACGCGAGGACTCGTTGCAATGACAGTTGAAGGCTTTGTTGGTTTCCTCATCACCATTCTATGCCAGTACAACTTCCTCAGGAAACCACTGTGAGTGAAGAATGTTTCTGAGAGTGTGTGTGTGACTTGACAAACAACTGTCGTGGAAATGTTTTGCTGTTTGCTGTTGGTGAATAATGGAATAAAAACTTCTGTCTGGCGACAAGTTTTTATTTCCCTGCAAGGAAAGGTCAGTTCTAACCAGAGCGGTGATGGTAAAGAAAAGACAAAGAAAAATGGGGAGACCTCAACATTTTTTCCTGAGGAACGCCCCCTAAGGTGTGTTCCACACCCCTCTGTCTGCTGCGGGGGTCGACCCCATACAGTGTTTTCAACACTGTTTTGTCTGCTGTAGGTATCGGCACCGACCCCTGAGGGTGTGTTTCAGGTTTACTGTAGGTTGAAATACACAAGAGGTCTAGGTTGAAATACACAAAAGGGTAACAAACAAAAGGAGATCTGGGGGGACTTCCGGGTGCACCTCCAACATGGCAGCAGCATAAAGAGTGTGCTCCCCGACTTTAAATTTGGGACGCCCAGGATAAGAACCAGTAGGCAGATATTGTACGTGACAATTATAGAACAGAAAGGGCAAAGACAATGACAAGAGGTAAATCAAACAAAAAGTCTCAAAAACCCGAGTTAAACGTTGACGGTGACGACGAACAGTACATGTTAGCATCAGAGCTAACAGGAGAGGACCACGAGCTAACAGCGGCTACATGGTCGCGGGATACGAGCCCAAGCAGTGAAAAAGAAGCGGAACAGTCCACTCAAGAAATGGCAAATTTGGAGACAATACTAAGAGAACTACGGGATTTCCGTGTTCCGTGTTCCGTGTCCGTGTTTTCCGAAAACACGGACACTCTCAAGGAAATTAAGGAAGAGCTCAGAGAAACATAACAGGATCGACAACGCTGAGACGCGGATAGTGGAAGCCGAGGAGCGCCTGCAGCACATTGAGGACGAAACATTTGAACTCCTGGACCTACAGAAACAGTTCGAGAACAGGTTGGTGGATCAGGAGGGACGGTCGAGGAGAGAAAACATCAGGATTCATGGGGTGAAGGAGGGAGCGGCTCTATGATTGAGTTTACTGAGACGCTTCTACGGGAAAAGCTGGCGCTGCCACCGTCTCTTCACCTTCGGATTGAGAGAGCTCACCGGGCTCTAGCGTCGCACCCGCCCCCGGATTCCCCGCCGAGATCCATAGTGGTGAGGTTCATGAGTTTCAGCAACAAAGAAGAGATTATAAAGATCGCGTGGCAGAAAAGAGGTTTTGAGTATGAGGGGAGAAAGGTGTTCCTCGACCATGATTACGCTCCGGACATACTGAAAAAATGCAAAGAATATACAGAGGCAAAAAAGGTTTTGAGAGAGAAGAAAATACGCTTCCAAACACCGTTTCCAGCGAAGCTAAGGTTGCTCTACGAGGGAGAGATCCGCATTTACAACACGGCTGAAGAGGCGACCGCGACCATTCAACTTTTTTTCAGGTTCGGCATAGCACCCTTTTTTTCAGGTTCGTAATGGCACCCTTTTCCCATAAATAATTGGTTCCAGGGTGCCATTCCGAAGGGCCGCCACTCCGAACGTTTAATTTGTCGGAATGCCGACCCTTAATTATTTATGGGAAAAGGGTGCTGTTACGAACCTGAAAAAAAGGGTGCTATGCCGAACCTGAAAAGAAGTTGAATGGTTTAAAGCACAGGGTATGGCACTTGGCAAATGTGTTGGTAGCGTAGTGATTAGGCCATCTGATTTTGATGCGGTGGATCAGGGTTCGACTCCCGGGGGAGACACATATTAACAACGATTTTATTGGCCTCGACCTAATCTTTTTACTAAACTTAACCAACTCCTTTCTACATTGCCTAAACCTAACCAAAGCACAGAGCAAGGACATTTATTTTAAGCAGGAGTGCCGCGGCTGCATCAGACTCACACCTGGGTGAAACTTTGGAGGCGGAGGGGGAGGGGGACGCTGTCCCCGCAGCGCGTCTCGTCAAGCCGGGCAGGAAGTCAAACCACGAGAGAATCCGGTCAATTTTCAAAATAAAACACATTCGGAACAGCGGCCCCTCGGGAAGTTCGTAATGACGGACCTTCGGGAATTTTCGGACTGGCGGACCGTCGGAATGGCGGTCCTTCGGAATGGCGGTCGCCCCCCTAAATAATTAAGGGTCGGCATTCCGACAAATTTAAGTAAACATTCGGAGTGGCGGCCCTTCGGAATGGCACCCTGGAACCAACGAGTACTGACAGACAAGACAAGTGATGCATCATAGTGACTGTCAAGAAAAGGAAGGTGGACGCAGAATGTTGCGTATTCCAGGAAAAATGCACAAATGACTTTTTCTTTGTTGAAGTGAAAGGCAAGCCAGTGTGCCTTGTTTGTGGCGAGGTGCTCGCAGTGAAAAAGGCAAATGTTGAGCACCATTACAGCTCGAAACATGCTAAACTCGATGAGTTGAGAGGACGAATGCATTTGGATAAAATTAAAGCTCTTCGTCAGAGTGTGGGTGCTCAACAAGCAGCTTTCACACGACCACAGACTGACAGAGAGAACATTACGTGTGCAAGTTTTGTGGTGAGTGAACTAATAGGCACGAAGCTGAAACCGCACGCTGAAGGAGAGTTCGTGAAGGAGTGCCTCGTAGCCGCCACGGAGCTGCTGGCGCCCGACAAAGTGAAATTATTTCAAAGCGTCAGTTTGTCTCGGAGAACCATTCAGACAGGATTACTGATATAGCACAAGATATTGAAAAAACACTCAAGAACACTGTAAGAGACTTTGAGTATTTTTCTGTGGCCTGTGATGAGACAACAGACATAACAAACACAGCACAGCTTGCCATTTTTGTGCGTGGGAGTACATCCGAGTTTGAAACGAAGGAGGAGTTGCTGTCTTTGCAAGCCATGCATGGCACTACTAAAGGTGAGGATTTGTTCAATCAAGTTATTGTGGCCATGAACAATTTTGAACTGCCATTTGAGAAGTTGAGCGGCATCGCCACTTACAGAGCTCCTGCAATGGGTGGCACGCAAAAAGGATCGACTGCTTTAGTCAAAAAAGAAATGAGCCGACTGAGTCTGGATCCAAGTGATTTAGTTGTATGCCACTGTATCATACATCAAGAGAGTTTGTGTGCACATTCCCTGAAGCTTATGAAAACAGTCCACCATAAACGTCATTAAAAGCAGAGGGCTGAACAACTGCCAGTTCAAGGAGTTACTCAGCGAGCTTGAGTCAGAGTATGGTGATCTGGTTTATCATTGTGAAGTGCGATGGCTGAGTCATGCAAATATGCTCGCACGGTTTTATACACTGCGGGAAGAACTCAGACGCTTCATGGAGATGAAGGGGAAACCTGTCATGGAGCTCAGTGACGGCAAGTTCCTCCGTGATCTGACCTTCATGGTGGACATCAGCAAGCACCTGTCAGAGCTAAACATCAAGCTGCAAGGTCCCAACCAGCTCTCTGCTTTCAAATGTGAAATCATTTGAAGTGAAGTTACCATCTCATGTGCCAGACAACCTCTAAATGGAAATAATTGAGCTGCAAAACAACAAGAGCTCAAAGCCAAGTACAACAACCTTTCTCTGCTGGACTTTTACAAACTGTATTTTAGTGCTGAGGATTTTCCCATCCTGAGGAGACATGCCCTGAAGTTTGCATCTCTGTTTGGGAAAACGTATCGCTGTGAACAGTTGTTTTCAAAACTGACTCTTGCAAAGACTCGCTTCCGCTCAAGACTGACGGACTCAAACTTGGAAAACCAGCTTTGAGTAGCATCATCATCACTGCCAGCTGACATCAGACGCCTCGCTAAAGAAAAACAGTTCCAGCCATCACATTAGGTGAGTCTAGAAATGCAGCAATCATGAGGCTTAGTAACACAGCAGTTATAGACTTCTTTTTTTCATCCTTATTTATGTGTTCATAATAGTATGGCCCTCGGAGGACTTTGGAAAGATTTTAATGGCCCTTGATATGAAAAAGGTTCCCCACCCCTGATATAAAGGATGGCATCATCCACTCCAATATGCTCCTTGTAGGCATCTTTGGCATGTTCAACCTGTGGCCTCAGAAGTCAGAGTAGCACCACTCTAGAATCTCAATGTTATGGGATCCTCATCTGAGGGGCATTTATCTGTGGTCGGTTATCTAAATTGTTTGCCCTACTCTAAGTATCAGAATGGAATGGAATATTTGGCACAGGGTTTGGACCCTTCCTGTTTGTGGAAAGAAGGTGAAGATCTTCTGGAGAGGCCCAGTTAGCTGGGTTGCACAGTCTTCTCATGAAATGTCTAAAATATCAAGAATGTTAGAATTGTGGACTTTTTGGTAATGCTATTCTAAAATCCTATATATACGAGACAATCCAGACAGATATAGAGCACTTCCAATATGATTAAAAGTATATATTTTAGTAATACATGTTGTCATTTTGTTTTGTAAAAGATAGTAGTAGCAGATATTTATAGATAATTCAGAGATAGTAGGGAAAGAAAGGTTCAACTGGCTCTTCTCTGGCGATTGGTTGAAAAAGCATTTTGGAAATTTGTGGAATGTATAATAGCAATAATTAAGGTAACGGTACAATGGACCTGATGCTGAGGGTAAAATAATGTTTATGTGTGTGTCCAGGAGGGTGCCAGTCAGCTGCCAACCAATTGACGATGATGATACAGATGTGGCCTCTGAGAGAAGAAGAGTTCTGCGAGGAGACGCTGATAATGACATGCTGAAGATCGAGAACCTGACAAAGGTCAACCCATTTACATTAATAAAATCACCCTTGCTAATTACATACTGATTTTTAAGCAATTAGATGTGTTATTCAAGCATTAAGGCAAGGCAAGGGAATTTTATTTGTATAGTCCGTTTTACAAACAGTTTGTCTCAAAGGGCTTTACATCCCACCATAACAACATATTCTGCCCTTAGACCCTCACATCTACTGAGGAACAACTCCCAAGAAAACCAGGGTGAGCATAGATGTTGTATACAGACAAGAAAACAGTTTTAAACACACTTTGAAGGGGTGGTACGTGGCGCAGTGGTTAAAGCGGCCGCCCCATGTAGAGGATACAGTCCTCAACACAGGCGTCCCCGGTTCGAATCCTGCGTCGGGCAGTCCTTTCCCCCTCTCTCTGCTCTGCCTCTCACTGCTGTCAAATAAAGCCAAAAAAATATACTTAAAAAAAAACACACACACACTTTGAGCCAAGTTTGTCTGCTTCAGCATACTGTATTCAAACACTCTATTGAGCGTCTGTGACTAGGCTTGTGTCCGGAGGATGAGCGACGTAGTTGTTTTTGTCTGCCAATATAAACACACATCGTCCCCTTGGAATTATAAGGTTCTATCTCACATTTTTGTCAAAATTGAGTTATTGACATATTCCAGTTCTGGTACTACTTACTAACATACTATGAAGTGTCTGCAAACTTAAACTCTATCTTGGTCTTATAAGGTTCTATACGGTGGCCCTGAAGTGCAAAACACAACGGCAAATCAGACAACAACAGCAAAACAGAAAACACAACACGAAAAAAGAAAACACAACGGCAAAAGAGAAAACCACACAAAAAGAGAAAACACAACAACATTAAGAGAAAACACAACAACATTAAGAGAAAACACAACGAAATTAAGAGAAAACACAACGAAATTAAGACAAAACACAACAACATTAAGAGAAAACACAACAACATTAAGAGAAAACACAACGAAATTAACCAAAACGGAAAAGGTAGGTACCATCGGGCGACATGTCTAGTCTCTGATTGGCCCTTTTTACAGTGACGTCAGACAACTTCCGGGTTGGAAGCCAGTTTAGTGCGTTAGCGAGCAGTGTTGAGCCTACAGCCAGGCACGGCTGTACTGCAAACGTGGCTCTCGTTTAAGCCGGCTCCGGTTTGGCTCCGGTGGTAACTTATGCTTAGCTCATAACCTGGTCCCGACCAAGTCCTGGTCCCGACCAGGTTATGTTCAGAGTTTAATCATAAAACCGGCGATACAAGCGCCGCTGTTTCACTGCGTCACCTTTACTTTGAAAGTCCATGGATCTGGACGGAGCGTTTGTACGGAGGAGAGATCAGCTGATCAGCGGCTGTTTACTTCTCTGTTTACTTCTCTCTGAGCTGTCTCCGCCTACAGATGTTCTCCTCAACCGTAGCCTAGACTATAGCGTATACTTTATTGTAGGCTGTACAGTCAGTCACTGCTGGCAGCAGGACAGACAAACAGATGATAATCGGCAAAGTTAATAATTTCACTTAATGTGGCCATGAATAAATTAATTCCAATATGATCGCCTGTTATAGCCTATCAGTGTTGCCCACACGCAAATCTTGAATACGTTTCCACTGTTTTCACATTTAAAAAGCTCTTTGTTGTCTTTGTACAGAGACGATATGAAATTTGCTTGCAGCACCTAAAAAACCCCACTGTAACCTATTCAGACTCGCTTCCAATAAAAACCCACTCGCGTTATAATTGCGATATTAACTTTGCCGATTATCATCTGTTTGTCTGCTGCCAGCAGTGACTGACTGTACAGCCTACAATTAAGTATATACGCTATAGTCTAGGCTACGGTTGAGGAGAACATCTGTAGGCGGAGACAGCTCAGAGAGAAGTAAACAGAGAAGTAAACAGCCGCTGATCAGCTGATCTCTCCTCCGTACAAACGCTCCGTCCAGATCCATGGACTTTCAAAGTAAAGGTGACGCAGTGAAACAGCGGCGCTTGTATCGCTGGTTTTATGATTAAACTCTGAACATAACCTGGTCGGGACTAGGACTTGGTCGGGACCAGGTTATGAGCTAAGCATAAGTTACCACCGGAGCCAAACCGGAGCCGGCTTAAACGAGAGCCACGTTTGCAGTACAGCCGAGCCTGGCTGTAGGCTCAACACTGCTCACTAACGCACTAAACTGGCTTCCAACCCGGAAGTTGTCTGACGTCACTGTAAAAAGGGCCAATCAGAGACTAGACATGTCGCCCGATGGTACCTACCTTTTCCGTTTTGGTTAATTTCGTTGTGTTTTCTCTTAATGTTGTTGTGTTTTCTCTTAATGTTGTTGTGTTTTGTCTTAATTTCGTTGTGTTTTCTCTTAATGTTGTTGTGTTTTGTCTTAATTTCGTTGTGTTTTGTCTTAATTTCGTTGTGTTTTCTCTTAATGTTGTTGTGTTTTCTCTTAATGTTGTTGTGTTTTGTCTTAATTTCGTTGTGTTTTCTCTTAATGTTGTTGTGTTTTGTCTTAATTTCGTTGTGTTTTCTCTTAATGTTGTTGTGTTTTGTCTTAATTTCGTTGTTTTCTCTTAATGTTGTTGTGTTTTGTCTTAATGTTGTTGTGTTTTCTCTTAATTTCGTTGTGTTTTCTCTTAATGTTGTTGTGTTTTCTCTTAATGTTGTTGTGTTTTCTCTTAATTTCGTTGTGTTTTCTCTTAATGTTGTTGTGTTTTCTCTTAATGTTGTTGTGTTTTCTCTTAATGTTGTTGTGTTTTGTCTTAATTTCGTTGTGTTTTCTCTTAATGTTGTTGTGTTTTGTCTTAATTTCGTTGTGTTTTCTCTTAATGTTGTTGTGTTTTCTCTTAATGTTGTTGTGTTTTGTCTTAATTTCGTTGTTTTCTCTTAATGTTGTTGTGTTTTGTCTTAATGTTGTTGTGTTTTCTCTTAATTTCGTTGTGTTTTCTCTTAATGTTGTTGTGTTTTCTCTTAATGTTGTTGTGTTTTCTCTTAATTTCGTTGTGTTTTCTCTTAATGTTGTTGTGTTTTCTCTTAATGTTGTTGTGTTTTGTCTTAATTTCGTTGTTTTCTCTTAATGTTGTTGTGTTTTGTCTTAATGTTGTTGTGTTTTCTCTTAATTTCGTTGTGTTTTCTCTTAATGTTGTTGTGTTTTGTCTTAATTTCGTTGTGTTTTGTCTTAATTTCGTTGTGTTTTCTCTTAATGTTGTTGTGTTTTCTCTTAATGTTGTTGTGTTTTGTCTTAATTTCGTTGTGTTTTCTCTTAATGTTGTTGTGTTTTGTCTTAATTTCGTTGTGTTTTCTCTTAATGTTGTTGTGTTTTCTCTTAATGTTGTTGTGTTTTGTCTTAATTTCGTTGTGTTTTCTCTTAATGTTGTTGTGTTTTCTCTTTTTGTGTGGTTTTGTCTTTTGCCGTTGTGTTTTCTTTTTTCGTGTTGTGTTTTCTGTTTTGCTGTTGTTGTCTGATTTGCCGTTGTGTTTTGCACTTCAGGGCCACCGTAGTTCTATCTGCGTGAACAAATCAGCACTCGGAATGCAAACACAAGGACCAATCATGTTCTGATTCTTTAGTATGCCAATGCTGCCCAGTAAAGGCAGGGAAGCATAGAACAGTACTGTAGAACTGTACTGTCTACTGTACATAACAATGAATAAAAACAAAACAAAACAAAAAGTTTATATTTTTCTTTACCCTCTCTGTCTTTGTAGATTTTGCCGAAGAGTAGCCTCTCGGTAATTATTGAATCATTGTTAGCTAATTTACCTTGCTAGCTAGCTTGCTATCATTAGGCTACTTTAGTTTTTTGTAAACATTTGCAGGTTAACACTGTATGAAAGGGTTATGATTTTCAACAAACTAGCAAGCTAGCTAGCTAGCTAGAAGGTATAGTAGTCAGTCATAGGCTACAGAAGAATATTGCTTTAAAAATTCACAATTGAGCTATCTAGCTAGCTGATGAGACTGTCACCAGTAAACTAAAAATAACTACAGGATGATGTTTAATGTTAGTAATTTTAAAATAGCCAGTGCATAATGTACACCAGTGATTTTGTTTGACATCTACTACTATAGAGGGAATAGCCTAGCTAACAGACGAGGAAGAAAAAGACGCAGCACCAGGCAAAGCCACAGAGGCAAGTTGATATTAGAGCTAGGGTTACAGAAAGAAGCATTGAGATGACAGAGGACAGAAGTTAACAACAAGAGAAACTAAACATTAATGTAACATTGAGCTGCAGAGAGAGTGGTCTGATTAATAACATAGGCTAGCTGCATTTTATGTTCAAACTATCAAATAAGGGAAATGGGGGGAAATAATAATTATAGACACAATTTCACTGCACCAGACAATTTATCTACGCTACACAAGTGTTGTCTATAAGTAAATTGTTAGTAATCTGTTAGTATTCTCTAGAAATCATTGTTTTCTTTCATGTTTTGTAAGATTTTTATAATTCCAAGCCAATTTTGATTTATAAGGTTCTATCTGCATTTAACCTGTTTAACACCATTTCCAGATTTTCTAGGATTTGTATCACAATCACTTCTATGCAAATATTTATTATAGCAGCAAAAGGAAATGTGCAATAGTGAATAATATGCATTAGGTTCTCAAATCAGCTGTCAATCTGCAGGGAGAGCAGGAGTCATAAACTGAAAGACAAATGTGTACACGAACAGGAAAGCTGGTGGGAAGAAAGAAAAGAAAGAGTCAGAGCTGGATAAAGCCTGGATAAAAATGCGTCTCTCTCTCTCTCTCTCTCTCTCTCTCTCTCTCTCTCTCTCTCTCTCTCTCTCTCTCTCTCTCTCTCTCTCTCTCTCGGGCAGTGACACGCTGTCATTCATTTCAGCACCGAGACAGCGGACAGCGCGCTTGGTCACAGTTCAGCACTAGACAAAAAATATCAGTAGTTCACTCTTCGGCAATAAATCCATGGCACTGTCCATGAGGCAGAAAGAGAACTCAACACTGTCTTCTCCACAAGTAGAAAAATATAAAAATAAAATAATAATAAAAAATATAAAAATAAAATAATAATATAATGAATTTTATTATGGAGATGGGATGTGCAGGGCGTTGACCAGAGTCACAGTGCTGTGACAGAGAGGAGAGAGATGGACGGAGGCGGTTGATGTGATAATAGTTAATGACCTTATGTCGGAATGGCGCTACGTTTCAAAAAAAGAAAAGTACCGCCAGTCCGACAATGGAAAAAAAAATTGTCGGAGTGGTGAGACGTTTTCAATCAATAGAAGTGCCGCCATTACGACAACTAGACGTCAACGTCGGAGTGGCGGTATGTCGGAATGACCCTCCTCTCCACACGTGAGTCCTCCGTTCAAACCGACAGACAGATCGAGCAGTGAAGCCGCTGAGTGGGATTCACGGCAACTCCTGAATTTTGATCAAGTCTGTGATAAAAATAAAAAAAATGCTACGTGGCATACAAGGCGCTGCAAAAGACTTTTCATTTTAGGTAACGCAGGAGTACTCTAACACGTTACTTTTATTCATAGGTAACGCAGTAACGTAACTGATTACTTTTAATTGATGGTAACATTGTAACTAAACTAACTACTTTCAAAAGTAACTATACCCAACACTGTCCGCTGGACCAATCTACCATTCTCACTCTTAGAAAGAATCTCAACAATCTATTCTTCATGATCCCGACTCTGCCAAACCCACCCTGGTTCAAAGCTCTAAATTCAGCTATCACACACTTTTACTGGAAAAATAAAACCCCTCGGATTAAACTATCAACATTACAGAAACCCAAATTATATGGAGGACTGGAAGCACCAAATTTCAAACAGTACCACACAGCAAGTCAGTGAAAATACTTCAAGCCATGGCTCACCCCCTAAGACTCAGATTCACACTGGATAGAAACTGAACAGGCACTATGTAATAACATCAATTTATCCGATCTCTCTTTCAATAGTTACTCCCTCAAACACAACACCTGCTTCCAGAACATTACCATAGCCTCATCTCTGACGGTTACATGCTGCTATTCCGACATGCCGCTATTTCGACATTGACTTCTAATTGTCAGATTAGCGGCATTAACATTATTTTTCAAGCGTCCCACTGTTCCGACATTTTTTTTTTACATTGTCGGAGTAGCGGCACTTTACTATTTTTTCAAACATTCCGCTTTTCCGACATTGATTGATTACATTGTTTTTGCATCTGAGACACTGTTTCTCATACACAAATACATCGGCCTGTTAGAGAGAAGAAAAAACAAACTCTAGTGTGATGTCCGACAAGAATCAAACCCACCAAGTTTAAAAACACACCGGCAGCAGCGCACACTGATCTGCAGCTACTGAGACTGTTATTATTCTGTCACCATGGTAACCAGGTTGACGCTGTTTGGTTTTGTTTTGTGTGTGGGTGTGTGTGCCGAGCGGACCCGAGAGGCACGCATCTATAGGCTTATTATGGGACAGGCTTTTAGAACAAACCTTATGCCCAGCAAAAATGGAAAATATATAGTCTGACTCCAATATAATAAAATGGTTGTGTTGTTTGGCCACTGTTTAGAATCATAATATAGGCTACTATAAGGAAAGAATGGGATCCAGAGCAGCATTCATTTACAAGTTTAATCAGCACCAATTCAACTTCTTATTAATAAACGTAAACAGTCTATAACACGGGTCAGGTCGGACCACAGGCTTCTTTTTTTTCTTTCTTCTGCAGGAGTAACAAGGTGTGCAGGTGTGTGTGTGTGTGCACGTGAGAGAGAGAGAGAGAGAGAGAGAGAGAGAGAGAGAGAGAGAGAGAGAGAAAGAAAGAGAGAGACGGTGCGCCGTGTTTGTATGGGATAGGCTACAATACAGAGGCTCGCCTGACACCAATATAAACAAAAACAAAGGACTTGTATGTAAAAATCCGATGTTCAGCAGCAGGGAACAGCAACCACTAATTATAATCTATCATTTTATTGTCATTGCAACAATTTTTCAACTTTGGCCACCAGGCCCCAGACGCTCAGCTGCAGGCGTCTGTGTCGGAATAGCGGTACCAAAAAGTGTCGGATTACCGGTATGTCTAGATAGAGGGATGTCGGAATAGTGGCATGTCTAAATAGAAACATGTCGGGATAGCGGGATGTCTGAATAGCGAGCGGACCCGATCTCTGACAGCTTGGTGGAACACCCAGAGGATCATTGTATGGTCAGGGTGGTGTTTGCTCAAAAAAGGTTGAGAACCACTGTTTTATATGCAATAACTTCGAAGCTTTATTAGTTTTAGGTTCAATATGTGCAAAAAGGTTATTTCAAAAAGTTCTCAATAAACAACCATGTGGCCCTCGACTTGTACCATTTTTTAGATCCTGCCCCTTGGCAGATTTGAGTTTGACACCCCTGGTCTGGTCTCTACAGCAAACAACTCTAATTAAGTGTCCTGTTCAGTCAGCATATAAAATGAACCTACCATTCATATATGTGAAATATCTGCCTCAGGTGTATAAATCCAGGAAGATGGGTCGTATTCTGGCAGTGGACCGGCTGTGTCTTGGTGTCCGGCCTGGTGAGTGTTTTGGATTGCTGGGAGTGAATGGAGCAGGGAAGACCACCACCTTTAAAATGCTGACAGGAGATGAGTGCACCACTGGGGGAGAGGCCTTTATTAATGGAAACAGGTCAGTGCCAGTTTTCATGTGCTGTTAAGTTACCATGTTGCTCTATGTTGGCATCCAGTTCACTTTAGAATGCATTTTAGAATTTCAAGTTAGAGTCTGTAGGTTTGTTCGTTGCAGTTTGTAAACATAACATTCAACTTGGGCCCCTCCTCTCGGGCTCAAATGAACATCGTTCGCTGCCCATGATAACAGTGGTCAGCACTGACCCAGTTCTACTGCTGTTCACATAGAAATATTTTCCACTTCAGCCTTCAAACTTTTCCTTTGCTACTAGCACCAAGATAGTGACTGGACACTGTCAAGCCAGGGGAAATTGTGGATACATAATTAGCAACAAAGAAAAGAAAACACAGTCCGAGTGAGGCGCTTCACCTCCACCTCTCCTCTCTCAGCAGGATATCTTTTGTATAAGTATATATTTTATTTGTAGGAAAATCCTACAAACTCTACCTTGTGTGCTTATACTTAAAATACGACATGGCCAGGCTCCATAGTATATCACCTATCTTCTACTCCACTACTCCACAAGTTATAGATTTATTCTCTTCCTCAAGTTTATAAAGTGTACCTTAGAGTTGTGTAAGGTCTAGTTTTCAGCAAGCAACTCCAGGATTTCAATAGCGTCCCATATGTGGTCTTTGAAATCTGCATTCTACTGAGTGTTTTATTATTGATTTGTGTTTTTTAATGGTATCTCACTGTATATTCTGTAAGTTCTTTATAAATTAACTGGTAGACGGCATAAAGTGTGAAGTTGATAAAGAACATGTTTGTGTGCGTGTGTTTGTCTATCTACAGTATCCTCAAAGATCTGTTACACGTGCAGCAGAGTATTGGCTACTGCCCACAGTTTGATGCCCTGTTTGACGACCTGACAGCCAAGGAACATCTAGAGCTTTACACCCGCCTTCGTGGGATTCCCTGGAAGGACCAGGAGAAAGTAGGTTTCATGCACATTCACATTATTGTGTCCCATTGAGAAAGGCTTGTACTTATGCATACAGATGTTACTGGTTCAAAATTGCAGACTTCATGCGAGACGGCACAAGCGTCAGGCATTTTTTTCTTTGGCGAGACAAAGAGGTTTTAATGAAAAGCCACAATGTGCCAAAAGAACCACCAGGTGGCATCTGTGAGAACGGAGGACGACAGGCGGATGAATCAGTGTGATCTGTGCAGTAATCCACTGCTTAAACTCTAGGCTATTTAACTAGAACTAACTACTGTATACCCTGCCTAAATCACAGAAACTATTGTAATATGATAAAGCCTGGCTTGCTTTATGACTTGATGATTATGTATCACAAATTATGAAGGATCTTCTGCACAGGGCGAAGAAGCATCAATAAAACTAAGTAGGCTAACACACGCAGCTGTATGGGACAGGCTTTTATTTAATTCAGAACAAACCGCTCAGATCAGATCAGACAGACTGCTGGTGGCCCAATCAGTCCCGGATCCTCCTCACCAGATTCCCCGAAAACCCCCGCAAATAATAAAAGTTAAGTGGCAAGTTAGTTAGTTAGATAGATAGATAGATAGATAGATAGATAGATAGATAGATAGATAGATAGATAGATAGATAGATAGATAGATAGATAGATAGATAGATAGATAGATAGATAGATAGATAGATACTTTATTAATCCCGAGGGAAATTCATTTGTCAGCTGCTCCAAAAACGTTCCAAGCAAATGCATACAGACAAATGTAATAATATAGAAGTAAAATAGAATATAAAAAAAAAAATAAAGATAAAAATATATATATATATATCTGCATAAACGGAAATACATACATACATACACATGCGGGCTGCATATGTACATGTATACACATGTTGGACCTTTTCGTCGGCTTATTATTTGTGGGGTTTTATATATAACGTCACTGCAACAGCCACACATAGCCTACTTGTCGGTGTTGTGTAGTTATGCTGTGTCTCCCTCCTGTTTCCCAGGTAGGAGGGGGACTATAGCCCACCTAGGGCTGGGCGATAAAACAGTATAAATTCTGAAATAACTTTTCTTACATATAAATATGAGACGTGGTCGTGTTTCATTCATCCATGTTTTGGCAGACAATACAAATAGCACCCTCACAATAAAACAGTACGATTGGTTGAAAGCTGGTAATAGCCATGTGCTTAAGCTGATTGGCCGAAACCAAGAACAAAGCCGCGTGAATGGGCAATCGCGATGTGTTAAGAGCCAACATGTAAATTAGGTTTCGGTGGGCGTTAACAGCGCAGAGATGAATAGAGGTGTTATTATGTCTCCACTCAGCGGGTAGCCTACTTTGCAATGGGTGTTTGTGGACTCTTCAGACAAAAGTCCTGCCCCCTCCCCCCACAGTAGTTGAACAGAAAAACCGGTTCAACAGTAGCTCGCACTTCAGTTCATGTAGGCTAATAAATTTCACATGTAGGCTAAGGGGAGCTGAACATAAAGCCTCCATTCAAAACTCCAAGACACATGTGCCAGACGCACAGAGCTATGCATAGCAGTTCGAGACCACGTTTAGTTATTTTTTTTAACTCTACCCTGGCTTCATGACCTCATTTCTCCTGTGAGGAAGAAGAGAAAAAAAGAAGTCTGTGGTCCGACCTGACCCAGTTATATTGAATGTTTATGTTTATTTACGTGGTCTATGGCAAATTTCATACACGCGTTTTATTGAACAATATAAAATAAAACCCACACGCCTCCTTTGATGTGAACTGGCACAGAGCATGAAGCTGGGTTGATAACCAGCTTCGTACCGTGACAACTTGGACCGGGGCTTGAGGTTTTGACCCGGACTCCTTCCAGTCCAGGCCGGCTGGCTGACGGTGTCACCGGTCTCATTACTGGCTGTTTGTGTTGTCTGTCAAAACTTGAATGAATGAAACCAATCGACTTTGTATCGGCCGTGTCTTCTATCGAGGGAAAGTTATTTATCCTATGTTTTATCGCCCAGCCCCAAAGTGACACAGACCCGTTCATTCACAAGAAATCATCCAGCTGCGCTCTCATCAGTGTTGTGCCTGAACGCGTTCAATGAACGATCGTTCATGAACTCGTTCATATTTTGGGCGAACGTGAACTGAACGCACTGTATTTCTGCCGGATGAACGTTGCTGTGAACGTGTTCATTCTGGCGTTTGTGAACGGCGCTCTTTCACAGTTTAACTTTGTTCAAAGTGTGCCAGTTTTCAATAGAGTCTTCCAGGCAAAAACCTGCCGAACACACCGTGAACAGGCCTTAATTCAAAACACCTAATCTGGCAACACCAGCCACCACAGAGTCCAGTGTTGCCAACTTAGCGACTTTGTAGCTAAATTTGGCAACTTTCCAAACCCTCTTGGCGACTTTTTTTGTAAAAAGCGACTAGCGACAAATCTAGCGACTTTCTCCTGGACATATTACAAACGTTTCAGGACCTGAAATCATGTTATTACAGCTGTTTTCAACGAGCAGCGGCGCTGGGGCGAGCCCTCACTGGCTGTCAGCCTGCACAGTAGTGTCACAGCTGTCTCCGCTGCATTCAGAGACGCACTGATCCACTCCATAAACACATACAGAGCGCCGCTTTTCATTGAACAACTCCGTACATCAACAACATCAACAGCAATTAATAATTCTTTATTAAAAAAGACCATTCAAGCAGCAAGTTTTCCCTCGTGTTTTTAAGAATATACTGCAGGGGTGAAAGCTGCAGCTGGCTGAAATGAATGAATAGGTGGCAACAAAGGGCAAATGCCAGTATTCTGAGGGCTGTCCTCTCAATGCTAATGTAAACCGTGGTTGGATTAAGATTCAAAATTGGATTCAAAGGTGAAATCTGACATATTGTTTCAGTGTTAAAACTGATAAAGTAATTGCTGTCTGTGGTTTATATGGGCTGTGGCAATAGCTCGCAGTAACATATTGAAAAAAAAAAAAGAACTATGAACTAGTTCATTTTTGGAACTGTGAACTTAGTTCAACATTTTGAATTATGAACTATGAACTGAACTAGTTCATTTTAAAATTTGTGAACTGAACTTTGAACTAGTTCATGTAGAAAGTGAACTTTCCCAACATTGACTCTCATACAAGGTGTGGAGTGAGAAATCTGCGGCACTACTGTACAGTAGTTGGCTCATTTTAAAAACACAGTTTGGAGCTGACGAGACAGAGGACCGAAAAAAGAGAGTGAGACGTATAGCCTACTGTAGCTGCCGTCGTTACAGTTTGTCATTGAAAAGCTATAGGCTACTGTATTAGCCTATTTACTGGCTGCAGCTCGTTCTCCTTTCATCCTACTGTATTCTACCTGTATCATGAACAGCGCCACTCCTCATCGTGGCAACATTGTGACGTATCAGCATTGTCCCCAAAACGTGTGAGCAGTATTTAGTACGGTGCTGCCACCTAGAGGAAAACAGTTGTGAGTTGTGAGATCCTGCAGTGCGTGACAAACCCCGCAATTTTGAACCAGTAACATCTGTAAGGGATGAGAGCAGCATTATTAGATGTTTGCATATTGAGAATAATCAGGTTTTCTATTCAAGACCGTTTTTTATTTCAATGTAACATAAACAATATAACATAAACAATGTTTATAAACAAATGGCAACCATTTGTTTATAAACAGGTTGATACAAGTTATTCGAAAAATATTTCGATTTATTCAAGTTGAAATAATTATAAAATTAAAGTCGCAAGCTGTGATGATCAGGCCCTCGATGATGGGGGCCTGAGGCACATGGGGGCTGTGGCGCAAAGCAAGACGGGAGAAAAAACCTGGTAAAAGCAACAAAAAAAAAGCAATGTTTAGTTCATCCACCTGGGGGTTTTAACCAGATGTGGGCAGGTGAGCTGCATTAAGTTTCAAGCAAACTGGACGATGCATGAAGGAGTTATGACAAGTTGATGGTTCATCCACCAGGGGGCGGTAGTAGCATAACCAAACGTAGCCACGTGCATTCAGGGGTGGACCGTCATCACACATGTAAAGTTTCGAAGAAATCGGACAATGTGATGTTTCCACAAGGGGACAGCATGAGCAAGACTGCCTCCAAGCCTATAGAGGCATTGAAGGCGAGGTGTTATCATGTACATAACATTTGAACTAGTTTGGATTAAGTATGTGGGAGAGAGAGTAATGGTAATGGTAATGCTAACATTAGGGAAGTAGTGCTAACAAAACTTAAATGACCCAGAACCATATTTCCTCTGTCTCTACAAACCCTGACTTTAATTTTCATTGACCTCAAGGTGGTGCAGTGGGCACTAGAGAAGCTGGAACTTTCCAAGTATGCAGACAAGCCAGCTGGCACTTACAGTGGAGGGAACAAACGCAAGCTTTCCACTGCCATCGCTCTGATTGGATACCCCTCACTCATCTTCCTGGTAAGATGTTATACAGTATATCTGTACTTTTCTAAACATGGTCCATTAACAGCAGAAGCAGAGAACAGTAGAGGACTGTCATGACTCATCACAGGATCTTCCAATCCTGGCCTGATAGTTGATCCTCCAGACTTATGGTGAGAGTATTATGTCCAAGGTTGGGGAGTAACGGATTACACGTAACAGTGTTACATATTTAAAATACAAAATATAAGTAACTGTATTCCGTTACAGTTTAAATTGGTGTATTCTCACTACAGATACTTCTGTGGGAGCTTTTAGAAGTAGTTGACTCAGATACGATGGCCTGTCAAAGGTCTTGACCATCACTCTCCCATTAGGCAATCAGGAAATTCATCTGTTTTTGCAGCCCTTCACAGGAGACACCAAAAAGGCCACATTTCTGTGGAGTCAGGAAGTACATTGGCCCAGGCTGAAGAGGGTTTGAGGGACAGTTCATCTGAAGAAGACAGAGAGGAAAAAAGGATTAGATAAAATGAAAGCTGTTTGTGTCTGTTCATCAGTCATTCAACAGTCTAATCATGAATTAAAACACAATAAAAACTTACTTTTGGTCTTAAGAGTAAATAATTGGGATGTAACGATATTAAAATCTCACAATATTTCGATATCTCAATAACAAGTCCACGGTATAATATTTATTGCAGTGTTGCAGGCATGTCATAATATCAAAATCTCACCATACAATGTAAACTCCACAGTATAATTTTATTGCTATTTGGTCCGCTTTGGGTATCAGGTATCAATAGCTATCATCCATTACTTTGTGCATCACACATGATGGAGTTATCGGTGAGGCTTTAATATAAAATGAGTTGTTGTTTTAAGAGCATCATCCATTCGTCTATCATGCCTATGCCGCCCATTGAATAGGAATGCGAGACTCCGGTATTGACGCCACACCGACTTCCGATGTAGACCTCAACACCTTAACACCGTAGAACTGAATGTTCCAAGAAACAAAATAAAGACAACATTACTCATAATCATTACAGAAATAGCATTGCTTAGCATTGTAGCTAGTAGCCTACCAATAAATAATACTGACCGCTTTAGCCTGCTCCTCAATCAACGGCAGAATTCCCAGTGGCAGTCTTTTCCGGTCAAAAAACACGATTCTTCAACTTAAACTTCTCATAACATCACATTCACACAGTTGCAGCAAACACCACGAAGCATGGAGTGATAAAAAAAAACAAAAAAACTAGCAGGTAACATCACTGCTACAGGGGTTACATGCTGCCATTCCGACATGCTGCCACTTCGACATACTGCCATTCAGACAATCCACTATTCAGACATGTCACCATTCCTACATACCGCTAATCCGACATGCAAACGTCCTGCCATTCCGACAGGTTCCCGCCATTCCGACAAGGCTTTTTTGTCCCTCCTCATGTTTTAAGACATGCGTAAAGATGTGATACAATCAGTGGAAGCTTAATAAATAAACAAACACAAAGTTTCGCCATTTACAATAACACACTCTTGTGCTTTTCTGGTCAAAAAACACGATTCTTCAACTTAAACTTCTCATAACATCACATTCACACAGTTGCAGCAAACACCACGAAGCATGGAGTGATAAAAAGAAAAAAGAAAAACTAGCAGGTAACATCACTGCTACAGGTGCTCCTCTGTGTCTGAATGAAGCTCACTGAGCTAACCGGGGCTACTTCCTGTTCTTTACTCGTTTCAAAATAAAAGCACGTATTTCAAAATATACTCATAAACTGCTGCATTTACAATGCCTATACGCAAACCGGTAGGGATCTAGTAGATGCTGCACCTCATCCTTTACTTTCCTTACCATTATGCCTTCAAATGATTTCATAATTACAGAGGTAAGCTCTGCAGGTCTAAAATCACTATTTTGTGGGGAGGGTTTTTTGGAAATTGGAATAATTGTTGATGATGTCCACAATCTGGGTATTTCTCCTGTATCAGCTGAGAGTTGATACAGGGGGCTCCAGGCTGGGACCAGTTCCTGTACCCTTATTGTAAAGTGTTACCGTTTCAGTAGTGTGTGTACAACCTTTTCACTTGTGGGTGTCTCTGACAGCCCCTTACACACAAAGATAAAACTCAAGATCACAAGAATAAAACTTCAAACTTACATTTTAAATTGTGAGGTTTAATTTATTTACATTTTACTGTAAATACTTTGAAGCTACCCTTTGTGTTTGTGGGTTTTGTCAGGATGAACCCACCACTGGGATGGACCCGAAGGCTCGGAGATTTCTCTGGAATTTAATCCTGGACATCATCAAGACTGGACGCTCAGTATTGCTGACATCACACAGGCAAGACATATCACCTCTCAGAAGCAATGGCTTACTATAGAACTTGTCTTTCACTCATGGACTTACATAGTATTTCATGGTGTACCTTCCAGCATGGAAGAGTGTGAGGCTCTGTGCACCAGACTGGGAATTATGGTGAATGGCAGATTTAAATGTCTGGGCAGTATCCAACACCTGAAGAACAGGTGAGAAAGACAAATATCCCTGTGCTTTGTGTTGTTGTTTTTTTGGGAGGGGGGGATCCACAATAGCCTCGTAAACCAGCCTCCCCCGGAAATGCATTTAATTCATTTCTCAGGGAGAGTCTGGCCTCATACCCGTTGTAACCGAACCGAGCCAATCAGGGACCGAAGAAGAACAGCGATAACGTCTTTTCCTCCCAGAAACTCAACAAGCGCCGACTCTTGCTGTAGTTTAAGTTCTGTAATTGATGGTATTTCATTTAGAACTTCCCTTACTGCTGTTTTTACGCTGCTGTTTGGCGCTCCGCCATGTTTGTTGTAGGTGAGTCCAGTCCATGTAGCGATATTTTCAGGCCCTGATTGGCCAACGTGCTGTGTCAATCACAGCGGCGACGCTGATTGGCTCGGTAGACGGACGATTTCTGGCGAAACGGTTTCAACGGGTATGAGGCCAGACTCTCCCTGAGAAATGAATTAAATGCATTTCCGGGGGAGGCTGGTTAACGAGGCTAGATCCACAAGGCCTTTTATGTTAATTTGAAAACAGACAAACAAAAATATGTTGAAAAATAAAAAATAATAAAGAAGTTAACTTCTTTATTAACTGTGTAGTGTGTGTAATGAGAGTCTAGTCAGTGTGTAGTATTGATCTCTGTGTTTTATGTGATCTGCAGGGAGCATGTGACAGTAGACAAGCTTTGTTCTGAATTTTTATACCAAATGTCAATTGTCTCCTTCAGATGGAGTCACAGAACAGGTAGACATAGGTCTATGTATGAGACCACATAATGAAAATGTCAGACATAAAATGTCAAAAGTAACTTTTGGCAAGACAATCTATGAAAGAATGAACCAAACTTTCTGTTTTGATTTAAGACTACAACAGAAGCCACACCCTCACAACCTCACAATTGTTCATGACAAAAACTGGTGGGGACATGTCCCCATGGTGTCCCCATGGTGTCCCTAGTGTAAATGACGCCTGTGAAACATATTAGGCCACAAGGTGAACCCTGTTTTTGTTTCATCCCACTCCGCAGTCGTACATCTACACACCCTTTAGCTAATAAAAAAGAACAAACCATGCTAAGCTACCACAAAAAAGTTTGTCGCTGAAATCCCAGTCGATTATCGTAGCGTTTAAGTTTTACACAAAACTATTTTTCTGGTTGCAAGTAGTGCCACGGTTCGACACATGATCATGCTACACCAATAAGGTAGCCGCTTTTTGTCAACAGACTTTCAACATGGCGGTTACCATGGCCACTGGGCGCATGGATATAATACATCCATGACTGGGATTCTAAACATTGGCGTATCTTTGTTTTTTGTCATGTTTTTCATATGACTTTAAGTCTGAGGTATGTATAGGCAGTACTTGTGAGGGGTTTAACCACCTTACCTGAGCTGTGAAACAGCTGTTGCTGCCCTCGTCAGATGTCCACTGCTATCGTTAGCTGCCATGCTAACTCCCTTGACGCCACTGACAGTTCATCTCGAACGCACCTCGTTTTGCATGTGATACACTGCATCTTCAAGGAGAGTGCCTGTGAGAAAGGTAGATGTTCCTGTTTCTCTGCAGGACTGTGTTGCACAGACTTGTGTCATTGCTAAAATTGTGCCAATACAAAAGACAGTGACGACTAGAAGTGTCTTATTGCCTTATTCTGCATTCTGTAATTATTAATATTTATTAATCATTATTGATTACTGTATAATATTATTGATTATTGTAATTGTAACGTTTTATTTTGATATTTCATATATTATTATCATATATATTTTATATATTTAATAAATATTGTTTTTATGGTTGATCAGTGTTTCATTTGTGGGGGAATGAACGAACAAATTCTCATTGGTATAAGTACAATTACTGCCTTTTATTCCAGTAGGAAGAGGGGGGTATCATGCACCCGGAAATAAACTTCTAACCAGTGTTTCTAGATTGGAAAAAATGTGTAGAAAATGATGAGCTATGTTAAAAAGTTGCTAGAATGTCCCATGTATCATTTTTATGCAAATTGATGTCGCCATTATCGAAAAAACCTAATTTGACTATATCTCAGCCAATATTGCAGATATCTGAACAAATAAGGTGTCTAGAGATCATAATAAAACTATAAATAAATAAGCAAACCTAAGCCTTTTACCAATTACTGTACAAGATGCCACTCTGCTCTGAAGCCACATGCCCGACGTGTGAACTACCATTGTCGCCTTGTACAAGCGAGCTGATGAACCTATTCTGGAAAAACCAAAACCCTATGATGAGGGGCAGGGATGGATGAAGACTGATGAAGGAGTGTTGAAACCGGTGTGGTCCTGCGGTCCTATCCTACCAACCTGACTGGTTGATCCCCATCACACTGGAGAGCATGAACAGGAAGAGGAGGAGAAAGAGGAAGGAGAGGATGAGTTTAACTCTTTGATGAATTCAGTGAAAACGATGATGAGTGATGCATAGTGGAGAACCATTTACTTGACTGTTTATCTGGCATGGGAAAGAGAAGAGTGGTCTCATCAACAAGAGTTCTATTATGATGTTTGATCCAAATAAACCTTGGTTAAACACACAACAACCTCTGTCTAGACACCTTATTTGGTATCTCCAATATTGGCGTCTTGTAATTGGTAAAAGGGTTAGGTTTGCTTACCAGCATGCCACCAACATGTGATCACTTTATGAATAGTTTTATTATGATCTCTGACCCTCAAAACATGGGTCTAGACACCTTATTTGTTCAGATATCTGCAATATTGGCTGAGATACAGTCAAATTAGGTTTTTTAGATAATGGCGGTACTAATTTGCCTAAAAATGATACATGGGACATTCTGACAACTTTATAACATAGTTTATTTTTAGACTAACAACGAGGCACAACAACAGACAAACAGGTGTTATAGTCCAGGAAAGTTGTTGTAGTCCAGGAAGGTCGTTGCAGTTGTCGATGAAATTGGTGGTTGGTAAACGCTGTTAGCCAGTGTTGATCCGATGGCCAGCTCTCATCTGTCCCCGGCGTCAAGGGAGTTAGCATGACAGCTAACGATAGCAGTGGACATCTGACGAGGGCAGCAACAGCTGTTTCGCAGCTCAGGTAAGGTGGCAAAACCCCTCACAAGTACTGCCTATACAACATATTCACCTCAGACTTAAAGTCATATGAAAAACATGATAAAAAACAAAGATACACCAATGTTTAGAATCCATTTGTCCTGGCACCCAGTCACGGATGTATCCATGCGCCCAGTGGCCATGGTAACCGCCATGTTGAAAGTCTGTTGACAAAAAGCGGCTACCTTATTGGTGTAGCACGATCACGTGTTGAACCACGGCACTACTCGCGACCAGAAAAATAGTTTTGTGTAGGCAAGGCAAGGCAAGGCATCTTTATTTATATAGCGCATTTCATACCAAGGCAACTCAATGTGCTTTACATAAAGACAGAACATTTGGTAGCACTACATAATACGGCCCACGATTTACAGCGTAACTACCGCTGTCTTGCCGCATAGGTGCCGCTTATTTCACACAAGTAGTGAGTAACTGTGGCAGTGTAACTAAGGCTGTGTCTTAAAGGACAATTCCAGGCAAATTCAACTCGGGGGTCTATGTTACTATCATTTTAGGTCTAAAAGAAGGAATGTGAAGATTTTCAGTTTAATCGCTCCTGTTTTGCGGTAGCTTGGTCTGTCCGCGCATCGCTACGGCAGCTATGAATGGGAGTGGATGCAAGTTCCGCTAGTTTGGCTGTTTACATCCCTCAAAGCTGCAATTTCTTTCCACAGACAGCGTCGGATGGCTACTCAAACATGTACCAAGGGGGTGGTGTTTAGCTCAGTTGGTAGAGCACCCGCCCCATGTGTTGAGGCTGTAGTCCTCGCTGCAGGCGGCCCCCGGTTCGAATCCCGCGTCCCCCTATACTGCATATCATTCCCTCATCTCTGCCTCCCATTTCCTGTCACACTATCTACTGTCCTATCCAATAAAGGCATAAAAAAATATACTTTAAAAAAAAAAAAAAAAAAGTACCGAGAAGTTTATTTACTTCAAGCAAGCCGACATGCTTGTAAAACTAGATCTAAATTCAAAGTCTCCCGGAGTCTCGCGCGAGACCCTGTTGCCGTGCTCGGTGCCTTGAGGTGCAGTCAGAAAGCTACTGTTTGTGTCATAAACACAGAAATATTGACTCTTGACTTGCTTCAAGTAAGAAAACTTATCAGTGCATGTTTGAGTCGCCACCTGACACTGTCTGTTGAAATAAATGTACACTTGAAGCAAGTAAAGAGTCGATATTCCTGTGTTTATGACACAAACGGTATCTCCAACTGCACCTGAATGCACCGAGCACGGCAACAGGGTCTTGCACGAGACTGAATTGAATTAGATCTAGTTTTACTGGCATGTCGGCTTGCTTGAAGTAAACTAACTTCTCGGTACATGTTTGAGTAGCCATCCGACGCTGTCTGTGGAAAAAAATTGCGGCTTTGAGGGATGTAAACAGCCAAACTAGCGGAACTTGCATCCACTCCCATTCATAGCTGCCGTAGCGATGCGGGGACAGACACAGCTACCGCAAAACAGGAGTGATTAAACTGAAAATCTTCACACTCCTTCTTTTAGACCTAAAATGACAGTAACATACACCCCCAAGTTGAATTTGCCTGGAATTGTCCTTTAACTTACCTCCTGCTTCATACCAACTCCCACAGAAGTACAGGGTAACTCTCGCAGTTTTACAGCTTAACTAGGCTGCGTCTTAGCACGTAACTCCTGTCATACTTTACACCAAATTACACAGTAACTCTCGCTCACTCCGCCACTAATTACCTCGCATTTTACAGTATAACTAGGTTGTGTCTTAGAGCGTAACTCCCATACAATTACGTGCTACTTTGCCCGGACTTACAGTGTAACTCCTGATAAATTAGACATTAAATAGTCTACTGTACAATATGAGCACAATTGTTGCAATCTATTTTTTCAGTGTCAGCAGCGAAATTTCACCTCTATTTCAGAGATTTATTATTCATTAATTAATTGTATGGTTTGGGATAGGTGAGAAACGGGTATGGAGTGTGGAAAGCCAATCACAGGCTGGCTGGTAGTAAACTTACCTCTCTAAAATGCACATCTATGAAAGTCTAGTTCTGTCATCCAAGGGCAAAGCACAAACTATGCAGTAATACATCCACAATAATGAGTCATTCAGAGAGTTAGAAAATGTTTTATTACTTATTAACCAGAAGACACATGACACATCCACATCCATGATCATTCATAAACTTTAAGTACAGTAAGTGCTGTAAGTGAGCACTGTTACTCCCTACTTATTATCAACCTACACTGTAATTGTGTTACAGTTACCCAGTAATTACAGGCTAGCGGGCTGTATTATAAAGTACTGGCTGTTACTCCCTCCTTAGTATCAACCTACACTGGACCAAAATAGCTCTCCCCCAGCTGCGCCAGGGTTCGCCCAGCTGCGCCACCCAGAGTGGTGCCGGCAAAATAGAGCCCAAAGATTTAAAAATGGCAGCAACTCCCCCACCTTTCTTACCACTTCCACACTTATTCATATAACTGAAATTTGTTGGTGCTGCCTCATTGAGAATGGTAGCACAACTACATTCAGTCAGCCATGTTTCACTAAGAAGTAAGAAGTCTAGATTATAGGTCAAAAACAAAGAAAAACACGCACTATCCAACAAAACTCTCAGGAACAAACTAAAGAGGTGCACGGCCAAAAGATCAACTTAACGAAACAAAAGAAAGGCCGTGTCCTTCTCATTGTCTTTTATTTCATACTGCATCAGGGCTTAGCACAGACCGGTTTCGACAACGTCTTCCTCAGTGTGCAAAATACAACAGGAAGTGATGCATTTAAGTACTCTCAGGTGTGGTTAATCACTTGATTGATCAGTACTATCATTTAAGACAAGTACCACATTAAAGGCATTTAGAAAAATAGAGATAGAAAACTGTAACAATATATAGAAAAACAACCAATATTCAACAACACAGCCATATCAAATATCCCAGGCAGACCCACAGGTAAATAGATCCATTAAAAAAACTTGTGGTCAGCCATTATATTAAAAGGAGACAAAGCGTAACAGCACAGTGAAAACATAAAGTGCTGGAAAAGCCGTAGCTCCCTCTATATATAACATAATCATCCAGTATACAAAACGTAATTATCCAGAAAAAAGATCCAGTAAAAAATGAACATGAATGTCCAGTATCACACTGAATGACCTACTGGACAAAAAAATAGAGTAGAAAATACAGACTCCAACACATACTTCATGAGACTCCCCATCATCCACATCATAGATGAAAACTTTTACCAGCAATATACATATGAAAATTTTACCAACAATATGCACACAGTAGAAAAGTTTACCGACACATATTATAGAAAACATCCCAACAATAACTCTTGATTCATCCCTTTAGGGTACTCGGTCTGTAACATGTGTATCCAAAATGCTTCTCGTTGCAGTAAAACTCTTTCCCTGTCTCCCCCTCTTCTCAAAGGTTTCACTTCTTCTATGCCCTGAAATCTCAATGAGCATACATCATGGCCCGCACTGTTAAAGTGTCTCGCCACAGAAGACTTTTCATCAGAATTTCTAATACTACTCTTATGTTCTGAAATGCGAGTTCTGAGCTCTCTTTTCGTCTTCCCAACATAACAAAGGCCGCATGGACATTTTAGAAGATACACAACAAATTTAGTTCTACAGGAAATCCTGCTTTTTATAGGGAATTTACGACCTGAGTGAGGATGGGAGAAATATTCACCTTTAATAATAGCATTACATTGAACACAGTTGCGACATGAGAAATTACCCTTGGGAAGAGATGATAGAAAATGTTGAGGACGAATAAAACAATCAGCTCTAACTAATTTGTCTCTTAAATTAGGAGCACGTTTATGAGCAAAAGTGGGGGTCTCCTGAAACACATGACCAATATGAGGATCCCTCTTTAAAATATACCAGTGCTTCCTAATACAATTTTTAAGATCAACAGTAATATTCGAAAACGTAGTGGCACATACTAAGCCAGGGGACTTAGAGGAACGAACACTTGATTTAAACAAAGACTTCCTATCTAAATTTCTTACCTTGATCAAAGATTGATCAAGATTTTTTTTATCATATCCTTTCGCAAAAAAGCGATTACACAATTCCCCAGCTTGTTCCTCAAAAACAACATCTGTATTACAAATCCTTCTGACCCGCAATAACTGACTATATGGGAGACCTTTCTTAAGAGCAGGTGGATGAAAGCTGGTGTAGTCCAAAAAACTATTAGTATCGATCTTCTTCCTATATACGCTAGTGTTCAAGTGTTCATTTTTACCTACATTCACATCAAGAAAAGAGACATTGTCCTGACTAAATTCAAGTGAAAACTTAATAGATGGCATCCTCGAGTTAATGTATACATTAAATTCTTCAAGTTGAGCAGATGTACCTGAAAAAATGAAAAAAATATCATCAATATAACGAAACCAACACACAATAAAAGGGAGAAATGGATTATTATTATAGACAAAATCCTCCTCAAATTTACCCATAAAGAGATTGCTTAGGTTAGGTGAACTAGCTGAACCCATAGGAACACCTTGAAGTTGTAAATAATATGAATCCTCAAATTTAAAATAGTTTCTCTTAAGGATCAGTTCAGTCATTTTAACCAAGAAATCAGTAGGAGGAGTAAGGGATTCTCTATGATCCAAAAAATGTTTCAACGCTTCTAGACCTTCAGTGTGTGGTACATTTGTGTACAAACTCGTGACATCCATCGTACATATGAAAACCCCATCTTGCACATCTTTTACAGAATCAATTTTGTTAAGAAAATCTCTAAATACATTGATTTACATATAAAAGAATTGGTTTTTCGCCTTCCATCATTTGTTAAAGATACAACTGATTTTCTTAACAAAATTGATTCTGTAAAAGATGTGCAAGATGGGGTTTTCATATGTATGATGGATGTCACGAGTTTGTACACAAATGTACCACACACTGAAGGTCTAGAAGCGTTGAAACATTTTTTGGATCATAGAGAATCCCTTACTCCTCCTACTGATTTCTTGGTTAAAATGACTGAACTGATCCTTAAGAGAAACTATTTTATATTTGAGGATTCATATTATTTACAACTTCAAGGTGTTCCTATGGGTTCAGCTAGTTCACCTAACCTAAGCAATCTCTTTGTGGGTAAATTTGAGGAGGATTTTGTCTATAATAATAATCCGTTTCTGCCTTTTATTGTGTGTTGGTTTCGTTATATTGATGGTATTTTTTTCATTTTTTCGGGTACATCTGCTCAACTTGAAGAATTTAATATTAACTCGAGGATGCCATCTATTAAGTTTTCACTTGAATTTAGTCAGGACAATATCTCTTTTCTTGATGTGAATGTAGGTAAAAATGAACACTTGAACACTAGCGTATATAGGAAGAAGATCGATACTAATAGTTTTTTGGACTACACCAGCTTTCATCCACCTGCTCTTAAGAAAGGTCTCCCATATAGTCAGTTATTGCGGGTCAGAAGGATTTGTAATACAGATGTTGTTTTTGAGGAACAAGCTGGGGAATTGTGTAATCGCTTTTTAGCGAAAGGATACAATAAAAAAATTCTTGATCAATCTTTGATCAAGGTAAGAAATTTAGATAGGAAGTCTTTGTTTAAATCAAGTGTTCGTTCCTCTAAGTCCCCTGGCTTAGTATGTGCCACTACGTTTTCGAATATTACTGTTGAGCTTAAAAATTGTATTAGGAAGCACTGGTATATTTTAAAGAGTGATCCTCATATTGGTCATGTGTTTCAGGAGACCCCCACTTTTGCTCATAAACATGCTCCTAATTTAAGAGACAAATTAGTTAGAGCTGATTGTTTTATTCGTCCTCAACATTTTCTATCATCTCTTCCCAAGGGTAATTTCTCATGTCGCAACTGTGTTCAATGTAATGCTATTATTAATGGTGCATATTTCTCCCATCCTCACTCAGGTCGTAAATTCCCTATAAAAAGCAGGATTTCCTGTAGAACTAAATTTGCTGTGTATCTTCTAAAATGTCCATGCGGCCTTTGTTATGTTGGGAAGACGAAAAGAGAGCTCAGAACTCGCATTTCAGAACATAAGAGTAGTATTAGAAATTCTGATGAAAAGTGAAACCTTTGAGAAGAGAGGGAGACAGGGAAAGAGTTTTACTGCAACGAGAAGCATTTTGGATACACATGTTACAGATCGAGTACCCTACAGGGATGAATGAAGAGTTATTGTTGGGATGTTTTCTATAATATGTGTCGGTAAAGTTTTCTACTGTGTGCATATTGTTGGTAAAATTTTCATATGTATATTGCTGGTAAAAGTTTTCATCTATGATGTGGATGATGGGGAGTCTCATGAAGTATGTGTTGGAGTCTGTATTTTCTACTCTATTTTTTTGTCCAGTAGGTCATTCAGTGTGATACTGGACATTCATGTTCATTTTTTACTGGATCTTTTTTCTGGATAATTATGTTTTGTATACTGGATGATTATGTTATATATAGAGCTTTTCCAGCACTTTATGTTTTCACTGTGCTGTTACGCTTTGTCTCCTTTTAATATAATGGCTGACCACAAGTTTTTTTAATGGATCTATTTACCTGTGGGTCTGCCTGGGATATTTGATATGGCTGTGTTGTTGAATATTGGCTGTTTTTCTATATATTGTTACAGTTTTCTATCTCTATTTTTCTAAATGCCTTTAATGTGGTACTTGTCTTAAATGATAGTACTGATCAATCAAGTGATTAACCACACCTGAGAGTACTTTAATGCATCACTTCCTGTTGTATTTTGCACACTGAGGAAGACGTTGTCGAAACCGGTCTATGCTAAGCGCTGATGCAGTATGAAATAAAAGACAATGAGAAGGACACGAGTGCTGCTGGACTTTCTTTTGTTTCGTTAGATTATAGGTCATAATGATGTCATTTACTAACAAGGATTTGTTGGCTAGTGATCTAAGTAGAGCTAACCTTGTAGAGATAACAGGAGTTACTGGTGAGTTTCGAGGTTGACAAGCTATACTCACTAGATTGGTAGATTTAATTGAACTCCTGTTATTTCTCACCAGTTTGATCACTTTTCTGTTACTTGTCACCACAGGGATTGAGAAGGCAGCCTGAACTCCATAGGGCCCTGACTTTTCCTGGGAAAATAACATTCTTGATATCAGTATTACAGCCTGGACCCTGCACATATCAGTCAGACTCAGTGATATGATGATTCAGAGGAAGTGGGGGGGCTCGGTGACTCTTAGTCGAGGGTTGTTTCCGACACGGTGGAATGGGAGGGGGTGGACGATGTGGGGGGTTAATGGGGAAAAATATGAGATTCTGGCGTGGTGTTAGTTGAATTCCAGTATTGACAAGGCTCTTCATCCTGTCTGGGAAATCCATAAATGGGGAGTCAAGACTAGATGAAGAGATTTGGGGGCTGGGTGGGGTCCGGGGGGGTGAAAGTTTGGAGTCCCCTGTTGGGGCCGGGGGAAACTCCCCTTTTTGGGCTTTTGGGGCTAAGGGAGACTCCTTGTGTTGTGCTGCTGGGGCTGGTGGATAGTCCACTTGTTGGGGAGCAGATGATGATGTTGTTGGGGGTGGTGGATAATCAATTTCTTGGGGTGCAGATGATGACGTTGTTGGGGCTGGTGGATAATCCATTTGTTGGGGTGCAGATGATGACGTTGCAGGTTCTTCCTGAGTCCGCTGTCCTCTTAAACTTAAACGCTACGATAATCGACTGGGATTTCAGCGACGGACTTTTTTGTGGTAGCTTAGCATGGTTTGTTCTTTTTTATTAGCTAAAGAGTGTGTAGATGCACGACTGTGGAGCGGAATCCCTTTTCTTTTTTTCTTTTTTTTGGGCATTTTCGCCCATAGTACAGTTGAGACAGACAGGAAACGGGGAGGCAGAGAGAGGGGGAATGACATGCAGTAAATGGCCGACTGCAGCGAGGACGGAGCCTCTACACATGGGGCGCCCGCTCTAACCATTACGCCACGCGACGCCCCGCGGAATCCCTTTTCTAAAGGACTTTTCGTGGTTCACCTTGTGGCCTATATCCAGAGTAACGTTAAGGAATTACAGTAATGATGAAAAAAACATTTACAGTTAATACCACCAATTGTCACGCTTCACAGTTGAATCGCTTTAATGAGAATGAAAATATTTTTGCATGGATGTCTGAGGTCACACAGATACATATATATATATATATGTTTTTAAGTATGTGCTTGCATGTGTGCATGTGTGTGTATGGTTATGTTACAGGTTTGGGGATGGCTACATGATCACAGTGAGGACCAAGAGCAGCTCCAATGTAAAGGAGGTGGTTCGATTCTTCAACAGAAATTTCCCTGAGGCAGTGCTGAAGGTTGTACTGCACCTCTTTGATCATTTTGTTCTATGCTGTTCATTAGGGATGTCCATCTTTATTTACAGTCCCACCCTCGGGTAACTCAATTCAAATACAATTGATCACTCTCCTAATGATTTCAAGGTAACTTGAAGCTTCAAGTTATTTTGATCAAAAACATCTTAGGTTTAGGTTTGTGGATTTTATTTTTCTAGAAACAGTGAATGTGAGTGAGCTTTGAGTCTCCCTCCTTTTGTGCTGTCGCTTTTGCAGGAGCGTCACCACACAAAGGTCCAGTATCAGCTCAAATCTGCACGGATCTCTCTTGCTCAAGTCTTCAGTAAGATGGAGCAGGTGGTTGAGGTGTTGGGCATTGAGGACTACTCTGTCAGTCAGACCACTCTGGACAATGTAGGTTAACGGTCATGTTAAAGGTATGGTTCAACATGTTGGCAAATTCCTGTATTGTCATAATCCCTACAGGGGCAGGTTCATTAGCATTGGCAAAATGTTGAACTATCCCGTTAAAGGGATAGTTCACCCAAAATTCAACTTTCACTCATTATCTACTCATCACTCATTATCCATATAATGATTGTCAATGGACACCAAAAAAAATCCAAATACCTCCATACTGCTCATCTGTAATGTCTACTCATCCTCATGTCGACTAAGAGCTTTGAGAATTTTCAGAGTCCTCCATGCCTTCTCTGAGTCACTGGGGGGTCCGCGCAGCAGTATTTGTCCATATAATGATTGTCAATGGACACCAAAAAAAATCCAAATACCTCCATACTGCTCATCTGTAATGTCCCTCTTGTATTGAAGCCCAGACATGGGAAATTGTTCCACCGGTCCACACACAGGAGGAGCAGTGAACTGAGACACTGGGAGCTTCCGCTACAAACAAGCTTAAAATGTAGACTTATTTAATTTTTTTCAGAACAATTTCTCATGTTGGGGCTTCAATACAAGAGGGACATTACAGACGAGCAGTATGGAGGTATTTGGATGTTTTTTGGTGTCTCTTTTTGGACCAAGAAAGTTGGTGTCCATTAACAACCATTATATGGACAAATGCTGTGCAGACCCCCCCGTAACTCAGAGAAGGTACGGAGGACTCTGAAAATTAGTTAGTTGACTAATAGGACATGTTCGGGTCTTTTGATATGAATCTAGGGATGAGGCTTCCCATCACTAGTTACATGCTGTGACAGCGCTTTTCCCCGACCGCGTCCCGTGAAGTTCCGGCCCGGTTTCGGTGCTGACGAATGTAGTCCGTGGGGGTGAGTAGATAATGAGTGAAATTTGAATTTTGGGTGAACTATCCCTTTAAGGCTTTCAACAAGGAACAATATGCTCTATGCCGAGGGTCACATGACCAAACCGGAAAACGGTTTCACTTCCACTTCTGACCAGCACAACGCGCGTTAAAAACAAATCTAACAGACTACAGCCAGCTACTTCTACGCGTTCTTTTGCTATGGGTAGTTATGTATAATGTATAATGTATAGTTCGGAGGTTGTTATGGAGAAATAAACCCCGACAGGAAGTATGGAAAAACGTTTTATTACACGGTTCTATTGAATGCTGCTCTCTGATTGGTCCAGCGCTGCGTTCTGCGGACTGTCGTCAAGTATAACAGACCATTGCTAGGGAAGGCGCTCTGACCAGTGCAGCACACAGAAAAGAGAAACTATGCAGGACACTACCTTATGTTTAATTTTTACCGTTATTAAACAGCTTCGGACTAATAGTGATGTTAGATAAATGACTGATTAAATTATTTTAGGAAATAAATGTTGGTCCGTGGCCTCCACGTCTGGAACCCACAGCGTTGGCTCCGCTCTCTGTTCTCTGCTTCCTCTGCCTGAACTGGCGCTGTGAGTGCGCGCGCTAACTGTGTACTGTTAATTTACTTTCAACATTGAAAATACGGATTCGCATTGTGAGAGAGAATAAAGTAGCGTGCCTAGATTGGTCAAGTAAGCTGAGTTTCAAGTTTTCAATACTTTATTGCCATGTGAACAACATTGTTGATTGGGATTTGTTTCAGTGGGCTTCACACACTGACATAAAAACACAACATACAGCCAATACAGTACAAGGAGAGTGGAGGCTCCTTCCACATCGTGGCTGAAAACCAAACCTGCTGATCAGAGCCTCTGACCCGGTATCACAGCTCTCCTCTCGCTAGCTAGTGCAGCTGGCACAGTGACACAAACACAACCCGCAATCTCTTGTTTATGACAGATACGACTACACAAAATACACACATCTTAACACGTGTATGGCAATCCATTGATCCACTGATTGATTATCAAAGGCTTCAAATGCACGAACGGGAGGAGGCTCAGCAAAACAGCAGCCGTGACCGAACATGCAGGTTCGTTATGAGGCAACAAAAAATCGATGACCGTTGTATTTTGATCATCATTATGTTTCAAATTAATAATTTTACTCGTAAACCGTGTAATAAGCGGGATAATAGTTGGTCGTTGTTATGGAGAAATAAACCCCTTCGCATTGGGGTTCCATACTTCCTGTCAGGGTTTATTTCTCCATTATCCCTTACATAACTACCCATAATATCTATGATAACTACCTGTACGCACAGCCTGGGCTCTGGAACCCAACTCCTCGAGAGAGGTTGGACCCTTTTCCACTCCTGGAAGCCCTGAGAGGGGTGCTGGAAAGTGCTCCAACCGGGGACTCCATCGTTCTGCTGGGGGACTTCAACACTCACGTGGGCAGCGACAGTGTTACCTGGAGAGGTGTGATTGGGAGGAATGGCCTCCCCGATCTGAACCTGAGTGGTGTTTTGTTATTGGACTTCTTTGCTAGCCACAGCTTGTCCATAATGAACACCATGTTCGAGCATAAGGATGTCCATCAGTGCACATGGCACCAGGACAGGTCGGAGGTCGATGATCGACTTTGTAGTCGTGTCATCTGACCTCCAACCGTATGTCTTGGACACTCAGGTGAAGAGAGGGGCTGAGCTGTCAACTGATCACCACTTGGTGGCAGGGGAGGAAGACCCAAGCGTATCGTGAGGGTCTGCTGGGAACGTCCCTTGTCAGGGAGGTCTTCAACTCCCACCTCCAAGAGAGCTTTGACCGGATTCCGAGGGAGGCTGGAGACATCCGAATGTCCGAATGGACCTTGTTCTCCACTTCCATTGTTGACGCGGCCGTCTGAAGCTGTGGCCGTAAGGTCTCTGGCGCCTGTCGCGGTGGCAATCCCCGAACCTGGTGGTGGACGCCGGAAGTAAGGGATGTCGTCAAGCTGAAGAAGGAGTCCTACCGAGCTTGGCTAGTTTGTGGGACTCCCGAGGCAGCTGACGAGTACCGGCAGGCCAAGCAGACAGCAGTCCGGGCGGTCCCGGAAGCAAAAACTCGGGTCTGGGAAAAGTTTGGGGAGGCCATGGAGGAGGACTACCGGTCGGCCTCAAGGAAATTCTGGCAAACCATCCGACGCCTCAGGAGGGGGAAGCAGTGCTCCGCCAACACTGTTTACAGTGGAGGGGGGAGCTGTTGACCTCGACTGGGGATATCGTCGGGCGGTGGAAGGAATACTTCGAGGATCTCCTCAATCCCACTGACACACCTTCCATTGAGGAAGCAGAGGCTGAAGACTCAGAAGTTGATTCATTCATCACCCAAGCTGAAGTCACTGAGGTAATCACGAAGCTCCTCAGTGGCAAGGCACCGGGGGTGGATGAGATCCGCCCTGAGTACCTCAAGTCTCTGGATGTTGTGGGGCTGTCGTGGCTGACACGCCTCTGCAGCATCGTGTGGCAGTTGGGGACAGTGCCTCTGGATTGGCAGACAGGGGTGGTGGTCCCTCTCTTCAAAAAGGGGGACCGGAGGATGTGTTCCAACTATTGGGGGATCACACTCCACAGCCTACTGGGGAAAGTCTATGCCAGGGTAATGGAGAGGAGATTTCAGCCAATAGTCGAACCTCGGATTCAAGAGGAACAATGCGGTTTTTGTCACATGGGAACGCCTTGGGCCGCCCCAGGAAGTGTCCGTGGAGAGGGAAGTCTGGGGATCCCTACTCCGACTGCTGGATAATGGATGGATGGATGGACTACCTGTAGCAAAAGAATGCGTAGAGGTAGCAGGCTGTAGTCTGTTAGATTTGTTTTTACCGCGCGTTGTGCTTGTCAGAATCTAAGCGGAAGTGGAGTTACTCGTTTTCCGGTTTGGTCATGTGACCCTCGGCATAGAGCCTATGGAGTCAGTAAACTACACGTTCTTTTTCTGTTCAGGTGTTTGTCAACTTTGCCAAGAAGCAGAGTGACAACTTAGAGCAACAGGATGTGTTGCCCCCAGGTGGTGCACAGTCTCCCCTGCAGCACATTCTTAACCTGCTGGAGTCTCAGCCCCCCAACACAGAACTCAGCACTCTGATCAGCGAGGCTCAAGAGGAGCTTGATAGCAACGATGATGAAGGTCTGATCAGCTTTGAAGAGGAAAGGGTAAGTGGATAGCACATATACTTAGCAAAACTTTAACATCATGTAAAAAATAAAAAAAAATAAAAGTGAGAGTGTCTTTGGTGAATAGATCCCATTGTGATGTCATTGTATTGGAAAACCTATAGACGAATTCAGCAAAATAAGCCGCCATTACTGTTATGACAGCTCCCAGTCAGGCACCCACTCGCACTTTGAATGCGCCAAGAAGTGGACCTTTTCTCTTCTGTAAATACTATGTCTAGGAAGGATGTGAGGACATATGCCATCCTCAGCTGTTCTAATAACAGCAGAAAACTGCAGCCCCTCCCCATGCGGCCACAGCTTACTTGTACAACCTGGCCACCCTCCCTTCTCACGGTTTCTTCCACATCACAGTGATTGTGGATGGTCTGTGAATGTCTCACTGATCCCCTCAATATGATGTGATGGTCATATAAAAGGCAGTGTTAAATGTGCCCAACCCTGACAAGACTGGTGTCAGAACCCAAATGCACAACCGGACCGTCGTCATGTTTGTGTCTGATTTGACAGTTCTTCTCATATGACAGCATGCAAACCGCAGGATGGAAATGACAGTTTCTTGACAAAATGACAGGGTTTCATACATCCTATCTGGGTTTATTTCTCCATAACAATGTGGTGGCACAAACAGCTGTGACACAGCACTGGTCCGTCCCCTCTGATCGCAGGTTTGGTTTCCAGCAGCGGTGTGGGAGGAGAGCCTCCACTCTCCCTCTAACAAGCTACAAGTTATTTTTCTAACATCACAATTAGTCTGAAGCTGGTAAAAATGAAACACAAGGTAAAAATCATTCATAATTCTTCTGCCCTGCTCTGCTGATCAGAGCAGCGTCCCTAGCAACGGTCCATTTAACTTAGCAATGGTCTGTTATACAGACCCTAAATGCAGAATCAGAGTAATCAATAAGAAAGTAATCAAAATGCAGAATTCAAAATATCCATGTTATAAAAAAAAAGGGAATCAACTGTTTTGGTGAGACGCGTCACAGCCCATGCTGCAACTGATTGTTGTTAAAAAGTGTAGGAGCTTCATAAAAAACTGTAGATCACTGCCGTTTCTCATTAAAGCGGATCATATTTACTGATTTAAGCACAAAAACACTGTTACAAGCGAGGAAAAACAAAACAACGGCGACATAAAAGTAAGAGGAGGAAATTGACTATTCGTTGCTAAGCAACAGTAAGATTCTTTTGTAGCGTCTAACGTCTAATATGCTACACTGGCGGAAGACAACAAAACATTTCAAAATAAAAGCATTTGTAATTGTAAATTATCCCATACATGAGAGAAAATATTTACAACATCCTCCCGCCCGATGAACAATTGTTCATCACTATCATGTTCATTACATTGCAATCATTTTAATTAATTAATCTCTAAGGGATAGATTAGCTGAACAGGTCTTCTCAATAAACTGCCTGTAGATGTATGAACTATACATGAGCGTACAAGTCCATCTCTCCCTGGAAACAGTTCAGTTATTCTGCCTATTTTCCAGGTCTGTCGGGGTGCGTTGTCCTCACCGACCAGGATGACATCTCCCACTTTCAGCTCAGTGGGTGTTGGTGTCTCACATTTGTGAGCTGATTTCAAGTCCATCAAGTAATCCTTTCGCCAGCTGTTCCAAAAGCTGGTCAGGAGTCTCTGTCTGTATCTCCATCTCTTGCCCATGTCCTCTCTACTCGTTGTTGTTGTCTGAGAAGGGGGAAGCAGAGTCTTTGGTGGAAGAGAGGTTAGTCTTTTACCAACCAGGAAGTGAGCAGGTGTGAGTGGCTGGGGTTCAGAGGCATCTTCATGAACATATGTGAGGGGCCTGGAGTTCAACACAGCTTCCACCTCCGTAAGTATGGTGGTTAACTCCTCAAAACTTAAAGATGCTTTCCCCAGGATCTTCCTTAAACATGTTTTTACAGACCTCACAAGTCTCTCCCAGAAGCCACCCCACCAAGCTGCTCTCTCGGCGATGAACTTCCATGTGATTCCTCTATCAGAGAAGAACTCTGTGAGCTCTGATCCTTTCAGTGACTTCCAAAGTTCTCTTAAGTCTTGGTCTGCTCTTTTAAATGTTTTGGCATTGTCTGAATAAATGACCTTACATAGGCCTCTTCTAGCAGTAAATCTCTTTAAAGCCAAGATAAAGTTTTCAGTTGTCTGGTCTGACACTAACTCTAGATGCACTGCCCTAATGACTGCACAAGTGAAAAGTGCAATGTATGCTTTCTTGGGTTGTCCACTAGATTTTACATACAGTGGACCTGCAAAATCTACACCCGTTACTTCAAAGGGCGGAGACTCTGTGACTCTGTCTCTGGGTAATGGAGCTGTCACTTGCTGAGCTGGTTTCACCTTTAACCTCCTACAGATGTAACAATGTGATACCAACCGCTTAACTAGCTGTCTCCCTTTTAAAACCCAGTATCTCTCCCTCATCTGTACTAGAGTATCCCTGACTCCAGAATGCATGACTCTCTCATGGCAGTGCTGAACTAGTAGCTCAGAGTATCTGTGGTTTGCAGGTAGCACATATGGGTGTTGCTCCCTAAAACTGAAATCAGAGTGCTGTAACCTGCCTCCTACACTAATGAGCCCATTTTCATCTAGGAATGGCTTCAAGTCTTTGATTTTAGAATCTCTGCTGATGTTCTGACCTGATGTCAGCTGACTGATTTCTTGGCTAAAACTCTGCTCTTGTGTCATTTTCACCCAATACACTTCTGCTGCAGTGAGCTCATGAGAAGTTAGCTCTCCCTGTGTCTTTTGACTGGATCTAGCATTTGCTATGAACCTATTCACCCATGCAGTTATTCTAAGTACTTTCTTTAATCTGCTGTACTTGTCAAGGTCTAACAGTGGTTCAGCTGGTTCAGTGCTGGTGAGCTGTACTGCTGTCTGATACTTGGACCTGAGCTCAGAGCTAACCTCATCTGCAACAAAGTCTTCATCTGTGCTTTCTGCTTCATCAGTTGACAGTAGTGAGGGAGGGCCGCTCCACCACAGCTGGCTCTGGATGAGGTTGTCGACGCTCTGGCCTCTGGTGGGTAAATCAGCAGGGTTGTTTTTCCCGCTGCAGTGGGACCATTGCTCTGGGCTTGTCAGACTCTGGATCTCAGTCACTCGGTTTGACACAAAAGGTTTCCATTTTTGTGCTGTGCTGCGTATCCAATGGAAGACGATCATTGAATCTGTCTACATGTGCAGGTGATTCTTCTCCATGTTTAGTGGCTTGAGTAGGTTATTTGCTAACCTTGCTCCTATCAGTGCACCCATAAGCTCCAGGCGTGGTAAAGTCATTTTCTTTAAGGGTGCTACCTTTGACTTGGATGCCACAAAACTTGTAACAGTGTCTCCATCTTTGTTTGATCCTTGCAGGTAGGCAACAGCACTGTATGCTTTCTCACTGGCATCACAAAAGATGTGCAGTTTCAGTGTCTGTAACTTTGGCTGGATTTCAATGTGGTACCATCTTGGAATAGCTACAAGGTGTAGCCTTGGTAGCTCTGCACACCACTGATCCCATTTTTCAGCCAAGTCCGTGGGTAACTGTTCATCCCAACTGATTCCTCTCTCCCACAGTTCTTGAAACAGGCATTTTACCCGTATGGTGAATGGAGTGAGGAATCCTATAGGGTCAAAGATACGTGCTGATGTCTGTAACACACTTCTCTTTGTGTTGTCTTTTCCCTTTACAATGTCCAGTAGTCCCTTCAAGTCAAACACAAATTCATCTTTCTCTGATCTCCACACTAATCCCAGCACTTTCAGCACATTTCCACCAGCATCTGTCTCTGTTGTGTGCTCCACTCCACGTTGTGTCCACTTGGCTCTCAAATCTGGTGAATTTGTCACCCATTTGCACAGGTTCATGCCAGCATGGGACAGGATTTCTTTTGCTGTGGTGGAAACTGATAAGGCTTCATCGACATCACTTGAGCTGGAGATGAAATCATCAACGTAGAGAGACTCTTTCAGTGCCTCCACCACCTTGGGCTGCTGACTTTCATACTGTGCTATGTGTTTTCTTACAGTGGCAGCTAGCAGAAATGGACTGGGTGACACTCCAAACACTACTCTACTCATTCTCATAATGCGCAGTTCATCTTCACAGTTCTTGCTTGGAGGTCCATGGAGCCACAGGAATCTAACTGCATCTTTATCTTTCTCTGCTAGAGCTATCTGCAAGAATGCCTTGGTGATGTCTGCAGTAAAGGCTATCTCGTGTAATCTGAATTTGATTAGCACATCTAGCAAATTTGGATTAAGGTTTGGCCCAGTCAGTAAACAGTCATTTAGGGAGGGGCAACCTTCTTCATGTGATGATGCATCAAACACTACTCTCAGTTTTGTTGTTGCTTTGTCTTCTCGGAGAACAGCATGATGTGGCATGTAGTATTTCACAGTCTCTGGATGTTCTTCTGCTGCGGTGTTCTCAGTTACATCCTCACAGATGCCTTGTCGTTGATAATCTGTGATGACATCATTGTATCTGGAGTACAGTGTTGCATCCGTCTTTAATCTCCTCTTGAGGCTTTCAAACCGTCTTTTTGCAACTCTGAAGTTGTCTGGGAGTGCTGGTTTGTCATGTCGCCATGGTAACTCAACTTCATAGCGACCATCTTTGTAAGTTACAGTCTGTTCAAAGTTCTGTAGAGCCTCGGTTTCTGCTGGGCTCTGTGTCTTTTCGTTGACTATGCCCAGTGACTCCACCTCCCAGAAGGCATGTAACTGTTCTGAGATCTTTGTGTCCTCTTCTAGGCTGATGTGCATGCAGGTGGTGTCGGTTACACTGGATGATGAAATAGGCCCCTGCAGAGCCCACCCAAAGCAGCTTTCTATGGCAACAAGTGATTCTGTGATTCTCTGGACCTTGCCAGATACCACTTGCCAGTAATAGTCAGCTCCTATTAACAGTGACAGTTCTGCATCATCAGGACCATCCAGCGGAAAATCAGCCAGCTGCAGCCCCTTTCTCTTTAGCTCCTCTTGGATGGGTTCACTGGGGACCTTTATCACTGCCGTACACACTTGAGGGGTTTCCACTGCCTCAATCTCTATTTTCTGTTGTGTGTTCCACACGTTTTGCAGTGATACCTTGACAATGTTGCGCTGTACTGTCACAGGAGCAGCAGATCCAAAGGTGTGCAGATGCAGTGTCTCTTTTCCTAGCACTGGTAATCCCAGAGCTTTCACCACACCTTCATGAATGAAGCTTCTTTGGCTGCCTCCATCCAACAGACAGCATACGATTTTTCTTCCTGCTGGGCCCTCTGTCCATGCTTTCACCGTCTGGAGCAGCACTGTATTCTGTGTGTTAGCCTTTGGTTTTGCTGTGCTGGACACAGAGGATACAATAGCTTCTGTACTGTTCACACTTGTCTGGGGGTTACTTTGGTCACACACTGACTGATGATGTCTGCATCCACATAAAGAGCAAACACTTTTAACTTTACACAATTTTGCTATGTGTTTTGGACCCAGGCACACGTAGCATCTTCCCGGCTTCTTTAATTTTTCTTTGCGAGCGGGCACAGTACTGTCAGGGCAATGTTCTGGTTTGTGGTTGGGACCATCACAATAGATGCAGGCCTGTGGTGCTATGCTCGCTGTGTGCAGTGCTGTAGCTGAGGGCATACTCCAACTTTTTGGTTTTCTGTCATAAGAGGATGCTGGTTTACAGACAGGTCTATTATTTGGCGGAATGTCCCTTTGTGTGTTACCTGGTCTGGTCAGTTGAAGTGCTCTTTCTCTGCTTTGAACTTCATTCTGAAGGAAATGAATGAGCTCAGGCACTTTCCATTCAGCATTTGGGTCTGACCTGCGTGTGTAGGCAAGTGCAATGTCCTCTGGTATCAGCTGTAATAGTACAGGGCAGAGCAAGCAGCCATATGTGTCACTGTGAACTCCCATGGATTCCAGGCTCCGGATCTGAATTCATCATACAGTTGTCTGAGTGCTGCAACATCTGATGATCTTTTAACAGGAGCAAGGTTCAACAGTTTGGACATATGTGCACTAATTACAATGTCTTTTCTTCCAAAACGGTTCTGTAGTAATTCCACTGCTGCATCATAATTCCCATCAGTCATGCTCAGTCCTGCTACAGCTCTTGCTGCTGTTCCAGTCAGATAGGATCTCAAGTAGGTGAACTTCTCCCTCTTACACAGTGCGTCATTCTCATGAATAGCCGTTTCATACTGGGACCAGAATTCTTGCCACTGGCTTACATCTCCGTCGTATTTTTCTATCACCAGCTTCGGCAGTTTGACAGTCTGTCTGCTTTCTGATCTTACTGTGCCAGAGCTTGCGTCACTCATCCGCTCTATCATCCGCTCACTCACGGGGTCCCGCGTCGTCCTAATCAGCCTATCGACCCGGGCCTTCAGTGTGATGATGCGGTCCTGGTAGTCCTGAGTGGTCGCGATCTCTGCCTCCAGTTCGTCCGTCGGCGTTTCATCCTCGATGCCGTTGTCCAACTCCGTCAACGTTCCCTCCTTGATCACCAACACCGACAGCATTTCACGGAGTTTGTCACTGTCGGGTCCATCCTCCTTTCTCACCTCCTCTTCCATACGAGTCAAAAGTTTTGTTGTGGAGGTGCGGATCGTCTTTCGTTTCCGTTTCATCCGCTCGTAGTGCTCGGCCATCTCCGCTGTTAACGACAGGATTAACGGTAGCTCCTACTTCAACAACGTTCAGTCTGTAGTCTTGAAAACCCGGGTTTCGGCAACAAAAAATGTTGTTAAAAAGTGTAGGAGCTTCATAAAAAACTGTAGATCACTGCCGTTTCTCATTAAAGCGGATCATATTTACTGATTTAAGCACAAAAACACTGTTACAAGCGAGGAAAAACAAAACAACGGCGACATAAAAGTAAGAGGAGGAAATTGACTATTCGTTGCTAAGCAACAGTAAGATTCTTTTGTAGCGTCTAACGTCTAATATGCTACACTGGCGGAAGACAACAAAACATTTCAAAATAAAAGCATTTGTAATTGTAAATTATCCCATACATGAGAGAAAATATTTACAACACTGATAGACTGCCTGCAGTCAACCATTTATTCCGCCTATAACTTTACGTCTTTTGGGATGGAATAAAACTGCAGTTCGGGGTTTCTTTGGCGACTGCTATCACAGCCAACAGCACAATATAATCCTGGCATCTTTCTCCTCAGCACCAGCCGCCGCCTGCATCGCCCCCAACCCCCCCCCCATTTCCCTTGCTGTTAGACCGGCCTGCCCTCCCTTTCCATGGACCAGTCTGCCACCCAGTCCTCCCCATTGAGCTGGCCAGCTCTCCCTGTCGTGTAAAGACCTTTGAGGCAAACTGTAAAAAATGGGCTATACAAATAAAATTGCCTTGCCTCGCCTTTCAAGTAACGTCAATTTCCGGTCTCTTGCTTATTTCCTCCTACTACTACACTTGTTCTGGTAATGTAACATGCTGTGATCTGTGCCCAGATAGCCCTGGTTCGGACACAAATATGGCGACGAAGAAACACAGTGACGTCATGTGAATGTGATGAATAGTCAGTGTACAGCTTGTTTAACAGTGTAGATTTACTATCCACTGAAAATAACTCAACACACAGCCATTATTGTTTAGACGGCTGGCAACACAAGTCAACCAATGAAATGGTTGCTGAAATGTGAGGCGTTTAATCACTTTGGTGAGATACTGTTTATATATACGTGTGTGTGTGTGTGTGTGTGGCAGGTACAACTTTCCTTTAACACGGACACACTTTGTTGAAATCAGCCACTTGAGAGACATGGAATGGTTCCAGAACTTCAAACCCATCTGTCTGAGCTCTGAAACCTGGGATGAGGAGAACAGAGCTGCTAATTTAACCCAAAGGAAGACCAAACCCTATGGGACATGGGACCAGCAGTTCTGTATTTCAGCCTCAAATTCTTCATCCCGGTAGGAATGAGGAACAGCAGCATCAGTGATCACATTTAGACTGAAACCTAACCCTGGAATGTTTTCGTATTGATTTACTTTTAAGTCTCTATCACATTAGTTGGCTGATGCATACAAAAGATTAGATGCATTGGCTATTGACTGAACACATCATTGGTGATATGTTTAAAGCCAAGTGTCTGACACCACAGGTCACTCTGAGAGCATACTGTGATAAAATCAGTTCCCAGTGGTAGTGTAATATAGTCTATTTTTAGTGGTGAGCAGAATAATTTATTTTGAATATTGAGGAGGACACTAGAATGCAGTTCAAGTGAAAAGTAAGCTGGTGGGGACAAGTGTAGACTTGTGAGAGCTTTTGGCCTTTGGATTTAAGACAGAAACTGTCAGAGACTCGATGGGAATATACGTGGTGATGGTCCAATTTCTTTTGTCAATGTATAATTTGGCCTTTTTCTATTGAAGGCACTCCTTTGTGCTTTCAACATATCACTGTATGGTGGCCCCAGTCCAGAGACTCTCTACAAACTGGGCACAATGTATAATAATAGCATGTCAATCTCCATTGAAAGTAATCAGCATTCTAACAGTCTGACACTGAGGTGGACCCCTGCTCTCTAACAATGACTACAGCACCATCATTGTGATGCTAAAGAGATATGATCTCTGTTTTAATTATACTTTTCTTGTGTTCATACAATAAAATCAAGAATGATGTTGCCTGCTTGACAGTTTCAACTGTGACTCCAGTCTTCTGGTCGGCTCAGCAGACCTGTCAGAGTCCGCCGAGCCGACCACGCCCCCTCCGCCCTGGGTGGTCTCTGGAGCAGGGAATCCCAGGTGTGCGAGAGATCGTACTTTGTTCTAAATATAAATAAAAGAGGCCATAAAGATCAGGAAGTGGGCGAGGGACACCATCAACCGGGACCACGGGGCGTACACTCCCTTGGACTCTGACAGGTCCGCCGAGCCGACCAGGTGATAAATGACACGTCAGCAAGACGTCGGATGACACTTCTGAAGAAGACTGGAGTCACAGTCAAAACTGTCAAGCAGGTAACATCATCGACTCTTTATTTGTCTGAACACAAGAAAAGTATAATTAATATATACGAGAAGACAAAATGAACATAATCAAACCAGATATCTCTGTTGTTTTAACATAGGGTGTGCTTTGTGATTTGCAAATGTCTTGTTTTTTCTTCTTCTTCTTCTTCATTTTTTTGACTCAAAATGTGCAAAATGTCCACACTTGACCAAGACAGTAATTTTCCTCTACATTTATCTTGGCATGTGGTTTTGGCTGGTGTCTCACATGAGTTTTGTGATAGTTTGAGTTCTAACCTGTCAATACAGTAACTGTTTCACTACTTCTGTCACTGCTACTTCTGGTGATTATTATGCCACTAATGTGTTATTTTTAATTAAAGGGCTTATCATTTAACAAGATAAACTAAACTGTCATCTCTTTGTTCTTCAATTAATGTAAATCTGGTGAATAGTTGATTGAATTTTATTGTATCATCCACTGTTAACTCTTTGACTGCCAAAGACTAGTTATCTTGTCTTTAAGAAGCCAAACGTAGGTTGCCAAGGACGAGATATCGCCTCTGCAGCGTTACAGGGACACACTGTAATCATTGTGAACATTATGAACCCCCACCACCACTCGTCCTTGTTGGAGGACGCTGAACACACAGAATAAAAACAAATACTTAAAAGAACTGTTCTTTCCAATGCACAGAATTCCAAGAACTTTATCAACTCCTGACTGGGAGATCTGTAAATAATATGACATAGGGGAGCGTACCTATGTTCCCCAGGTCCTATGTTCCCCGTTTTTACCAAAAAGGGTCCTATGTTCCCCTCTCGCAATAAATACTGGGGAACATAGAACCCTTTTTCTGAAAAAAGGTCCTATGTTCCCCAGTAGCAGTGGGGAACATAGGACCTTTCTCAAAAAAAAGGGTCCTATGTTCCCTGCTGTAGGTGATCGATGGACTCCATCTATCTGGCCTGTCTAGCCTCTACCTAGTCTTTTTACTAAACTTAACCAACTCCCTTCTTCATTGCCTAAACCTAAACAAGGGGGCAATTAGCCTAGCCTACACTTCTCACTCAAAGTCACAACTCTACTTCTCACTCAAAAATAGACCAAAATATGGCAAGTCACAACTCCACTTCCAGGTATGGGACGAAAAATTACATGTTTCTCGGGTCCTTTTGGGGAAAAGCGGGGAACATAGGACCCTTTTTCTAAAATAGGGTTCTATGTTCCCTGGTCTGGACACAAAGGGGAACATAGAACCCTTTTGGGGAAAAGCGGGGAACATAGGACCTTTTTTTTAGAAAAGGGTTCTATGTTTCCCTGTCCCATACAAAGTGGGGAACATAGGACCTGGGGAACATAGGACCCGGGGAACATAGGGATGATCCCTGACAGGGATGATCCCTGACATAGAGGGATTACCAGCCTACATCACAGAGGTTCTACTGCGCATGTCGCCTGCAGAAAGAGAGCAGCAACAGCTGCGATCGTGTCTTTTTGTGCTGTTAGTTGCACTAATTGTTTTGATAAAAAATAACGAAACGCGCAAATTTTACAGAATACCGTCAATTCGCACCCCTTTCAAACGAGAGAGAAAATTGTACCTTATCAATTAATTTCGAGCAGTATTACGTGTTAGATTGGTTTGAATGGTGATGAAGCTAAATGCCCACAGGCACAGCTGTAACTGCAGCAAATGAGTTATGAAATGTTTACTACGACAGTGACTGAAGACGAGGTCATATACTAATGGAAAGCAAACCGAGATTAATTAACGTTAAGCTATATTGTTTTACATTACCGGTACATACTCAGCCATGCAAGTCACTGTTACCAAACTTGAGCTGGCAGACCCTCGGACCATAGTAGGTGGACCTCCCTTGGTGAAAGCTCTGTTTAGCTCGTTGAGGTAACATTAAAAATGATCGGGAACACGTTGGAAGAATTGAACATTTATTTCCAGTACTTCTCAAAGGGAACAACAACACAACGCCTTCCCAGAATGCCCTGCTCACCTAATGGGTGAAAACCCTAGCCCCTCCCACATGACAAAAACCACAGTAACAGGCTGAGCCTGTAACATCACATTACAGTTGGGGTCAGGATGCAGTTGTTCCAGACTTTAGACAGGTCCGTCCTCTTCCCTCGTCTCTGACCAGGCAGCACCTCAGTCCTCACAGCCACCAAATTTTGTAATCGTGAGTGTTTTCCTGAACATGATTGTCTGTTAAATAGCTGTAGGTAACGTTAGGGATCAAGGTTATACTAGTTTTGGATTTTTAATTATAGTTTAGTTTCAGTTAGTTTTGACTTCTTTTTCTCTAATTCAGTTAGTTTTAATTCGTTTTTAGAACGGGTTTGCTAGTTTTAGTTAGTTTTATTTTTTTTCTATCAGCTTAGTTTGAGTTTAGTTTTAGTATTAGTTTTAGTGTTTTCATACTTTGGGTTATTTGTAAATTGAAGGATTCAAAAAGACCAGAGCAAGTACTGTATTGTGTAATAAAACTCAAAAGATACCATTTAACAAATATGTTCAGTTACTGCAGTTTTTCTGACATAGCAGTGCTATAAAGAAACAATAGGCCTCCAGTACCTACCTCACATCGTTGTATTGTATTTAACATAAAGTGAACACAGCAAATGTTTTGGACATTTAAAGTGCACTTTTATCTGGTAGTGCACAGAGCCAGTGTCATGACATTAAAACTTAAGTTTGCAAGTCTGCCTGTGTACACTCCTGCCCCTCACATCCTGACAGCCAGACAGCTGATAATATACAGGTAACTTCTCCACCTCAGCTTGATGTTGATGTGCTTAGCTTTTCTATGTTAACCTTAAAATGCCTTCAGAACTGGTTCAGGATCAGGCATTATCAAAATAGGTATAATAATATAAAATCTCACTCACACACTGCCTCTGTCTTTCCTGTTCGCTCCCGAGGAGTGAAGGGGGGGGGGGTTTACTGTTGGCTCTGTCACCCTCAGTCTCGCGCACGCATGCACGCACAGTCTTTCTGCTCTGTGGGAGTGGGCAGCTTGTCTGTTCTTCTGAGGTCTAAGATGTTCACGGATCTGTATGGGCTGCTACCCAGCAAACATTTTGACGTCTATATCACGTCTAATTAACGTCGGTCAGGCAGGTTGATTCGACGTCGATTTGAGGTGCTCAAATGAAAGTTTTTCTGACGTCGGTGTTATGACCGACGTCATTTCTACGGCTTTTAGACGGTATCATTTTACGTCGTTTCAACGTCGTTTGGACGGTATATCAACGTCTCAGAGCAGGTTACCTCATGACGTCTATTCCACGTCGATCTAACAGGTTGATTCGACGTCGATCTGAGGTGCTGAAATGAAAGTTTTTCTGACGTCGGTGTCATGACCGACGTCATTTTGACGGCTATTAGACGGCAACATTTTACGTTGTTTCAACGTCGTTTAGACGACCTATCAACTTCTGTCATTTCCAAGTCTCTAGACACATTTCAACGTTTTTTTTAATCAAAATACACATGTAATGTATTGCACTACAAAAGGTGTTTACCACAATTGTGACTTTCAACTAGTCAGCATACACGTAGTTCTCAATGCTCTATTCTACAACTATTTGAATTAACTGCATCATAGTCAAAGTCTAATAGACATCTACTCACACCAGCAAATTTCACTTTTGCCAACTTAAAATATCACAGGACTAGTTAACCTGAAATTTTGATAGCAAATAAACTCACCTGTGATAAAGTTAAAAAATATCCTAGTGATGTTCACCCATACATACTGTAAAATATAAGTAGTACATGGACTAATTTTAGTTTTTTAAAAATAGACAGCATTCAGGACCATATATACAGTATTTAATGAGCTATCTAAATACCCTTGAATAAAAAATGAACATGTTTAATGTAACAGATATTTTATTTTGAATTATCAAGGTCCAGTGAGGTCTGCCCCTTGCCCCCACTTCTTGCTGGGACATGCTTCAGGTGGATCTGGATTACAAATTCAATGTCTGCATCTGTGGCCTTGATGTTCCATCTCTTCACAGCAGCTGGAGAGAGGGCACAAGAAAAATATACACATTTTTACAGAGCACTGATTCAGGTTTTTTATTTAACCAGGCAGAATCATTAGGAACAAGTTCTTATTTACAATGATGGTCAGACAGATGCTAAATGCACTGAATAGATGGCAGGAACACTTTGTTTTGGGAGCTGAAAGAGTAATGAAAAAACACTTCTCCATGTATTGTAGGCTACCTCCATCATGAAGAGCTTCTCTCTCATATCTGAGAGTCTCAAGTAAGCATTTATTCTGGCAGGAATTGTTATCTGTACACAAGTTGTATAGACTTTTCTCACACTTCACATCTGTGATAATATTTAATTTCTACTTGAACATACCTGTTTATGCACTTGGTAGTGCAATCCTATGTGTTCTTGCCACCACACTGGACCACAATGTTATCTGTAATGACAGGACAAGAATGCGTTACTGAGACAAATGTAAACACATTTTTTGAAAAACCACCTGCTGTTGTCTGTGGAAAAAATTACAGTTATGTGGGTTAAATAACATCAAGTCATCTGCCCCTGTTTTAAGCTGCTGTGCCGGTGCTGGGACATAGGAGCGGTGGGAAAAGAAATAAAAAATGCCCATAGCTGACATAGTTAACCCCAGCAAACATTTTGATGTCTACACCCTGTGTGTGTGTGTGTGTGTGTGTGTGTGTGTGTGTGTGTGTGTGTGTGTGTGTGTGTGTGTGTGTGTGTGTGTATCTCACCTGGTGGGTGTTTCTTTCTTTTACACCTCACACTGCTATACACCTGTAAAGTGAAGTAAATTGGACAAATCGTTATCAAAACAGGCCTATGTGAGGGACAGAGACACACAAATAGATTACTGTTTGAGGTAGAGAGATAGTTACATTGATTAAATATGACATTATCAGACTCAGTGTTTAATGATCATAAAATGTTTGTCATACTGGTGAAAGAGGTCATAGCTCTGTATGTTGCTTATGAGGAAACTCATGCAGTGGTTGCAGCTTTTCACAGCAGCCAATTTATCCTGCCAACCTTTTCTTAGTGTAAATTTTAATATAAAATGAACATTTGTTCAAATGTATCATATAACAATAACTGTGTAGGCTATATTATGATGACTTTCGCTCTCAGTGTTAAAGTGGAAAACAGAGAATCTGTTAATAAATTGAATATTTTAAGCCTCGCCTCACGTAGGCTGTAAGAGCTAGCTGCTAGGCTAACTCGCAGCCAGTCCATTTAGAGTGAGAGGGAAAAAGCTATCATCCCTCTCGCTGTCAATAAGGCCTGAGACAGTATTAAAAGAACACCCGGCATTGCACACAATGCACGGGAAAAGGCTTTTAGACACACGACTGTTTCGTGTTTCACACAGCAGCTAAGTTACTTCGGCTGCTAACTGTTAGCCGCCGCTCGGCTACGAATAAAGGCAAAAACCAGCTATCTGTAAAAATACACGATGCAGCAAGAAAATCACAAGTCCAACATGTGATTGACAAAAGTATAATGTCTTACCAAACACCGTTTGTAAGTTTAAATTAGCATTTTTCGAAGCTCACGTACCTTTCACATCCGTTAGCCTGTCTCCTCCTCTTCTCCGTTCCTCTGCAAACTGCTTCATGCGCTGCATGCATCTGACACCTGAGTGCGCTCACTACGCGAGGAAAAATAGTTCCTAGATGGATGCTAGAATAACAAACATTTCAGCCCATATTGCCAATATACACGATAATACTACATTGTTCTCTTCAATTCACAAACACATTTTCATCATTTTGAATAGTTTTTAACAACGTAAACCGATGCCGTCTAAAAGCCGTAGAAATGACGTCGTCATCCGCCGGTCATCTCACCCCTCAGATAGACGTCATATCAACCCGCCTGCCCAACGTTAATCAGAGGTGGAATCTACGTCCTGACAGGACTGGACGGTGACTGGATGTCTTCATCTCCACACAGCACTAGATAGCCGTGGATAGAGAAAATCATACTTGGAAGTGTTTTTCCAGTTAAATATGTGTTCTGTTAGATCGTATCCCCCCTAATGTTATCATGTCGAAAAAAAGTTTAAATGAAGTCACGTCGTGACGCGACGTCGACTGGATGTCATCATCTAGACGCAGATCAGGAAACGTTTGCTGGCAGTATTTAATCAGTTAACCCGCTCTAAAATGCACATTTTTTTAATGTAATATTTGCCCAGATATTATTTTAACATGTTGAAAAACAGTCGAATTAAAGTCACGACGTGACGCGACGTTGATTGGATGTCTTCATCCTGACGCAGGTCGAGAAAATGTTTGCTGGGTACAGTTCAGTTCTCAACGGGCCTGTCAGGTCAACCTATTCGGTTGCGCGGGCTCGCACCAAGTCTGGTCGCGTCTGGTCTGGGCTTCAGCACGCGCGTCGGATCGCGCCTGGTTTAATCAATACGAGGACCATGAGGTGCCGTGCACTGCCAGCTCACGTAAAATTACTGAGTGAAATAGCCTGAAGCGATTTCACATCAATCTGAAACTGACAAAGACGGAAACGAAGGGAATTTTATCTATAATTTTAGTACGTTTTAGTTAGTTTTGTGTTTACAAAACACAAAACTAACTAAACGATAACTAACTGAAACTGTATTGTGTGTTTGTGGCGGCACGAGGAGGTAGTTTTGGTTATTAAAATAATATTTAGGATTTTTGATGTTGCCAGACAACGCCACCCTGGGAGTTTCACCCAGGGAAATTGAACTACACTTGTTCTGGAGAAAAAAAAAAGGCACTAAGGTCCGTTACAAAGTGAGGCAGAGACAGTCGTTCAATTATACAAAAATAAGTTTGTTTTATTATTCACAAATGTTTCTTTAAAAATGATCATTAAAGGAGATCATTCACTAGGGGGGGGATTTAGAAAGGGGACCAATCAGGGCTGAGACTTCTGGTGTGGATGGGTCAACTAAAAGGGGATACCTGAAACACCACACGTGAAGTAAACGAAATAAAGTGAAAACTTAAACACAGCACACAACAAAAGGGAGGGGCACCACCACCGGACACCAATCCACCACCATAGGCTCAGCACCTGAAAGGAGGGAAAGCAGAGGACAGTTAGGGAACAACTTAAAACAAAAGAAATGAATGAACTTAAATTAATTCACATCCCAAATACCTCAAAAGAAATATAAATGACTTAAACTAATCAAAACTATAAATTACAAAATGAAAGAAAACACAAATAAACATACAACCAACACAAGCACACAAAAACAGTAAATTCCCACACTGTTCCCTCTCACACACACGCACACCACACACACACACTATAAGACGTGGCTGAATAGCAGCGACAGCGTGCTTAGTTGCAGTGAGCCCAGCCAGCCAATCGTCAAGGCCAAGCAGGGCGAACGCAGGCCGGGTCGGCCGTGGCAGCGATGGTTAGCAGCAGCAAAAGCAAGCAGTCAATCAGCGGTAACAGTGTCTGAACGCCACGGAGCTCCGAAGCGACACAGGTAGCTCCAGCAAGGCAAAGCAGCAGTGGTTTAGCAGTGGTTAGCGGTGCTCAGCTGAGCGGCTACATGGACATCTTTACCCTACAATAATAAACAAACACAACATAAGAAGCTACAAGTGGCTGGAGGAGAGAGCTATTGTCACTGAACAACATACCGATCAGGCAGTCCCGGCCAACACGGCGTGAAGAGAGAGGTCAGCGCAGCACATGAGCAAGGAGAAAGCTCACTTACCGGCAGCGAGCAGCGAACGGCATACGGATCGGTACAAGCGGTGAGCAGCATAAGCAGCATACAGCCAGCAGCAACACCCAAGCGAGCCTCTATATACACAAAATAACTACAATTAGCACTGAACGGGACAATCATGGAGAGAAGTGCAGCCGCAGCTGGCAGCCTACCTACTACCTAGGGGCGGAAGTGACGGACGTCAGGAGACGACGAAGCCCAGCCTCCGGCAGCAAGAGGAAGACAGGTGTTCCAACCCTCCTTTTATACGGTAACCGCCCACTGGAAGTGACATCACAGGACCGAGAACTGTGTCCTGCTACATGTTTACACAATACAGTTCAGTTAGTTATCGTTTTTTCATTTGATTGTAGATTTTTATTAGTTTCAGTTAAAGCAACATTGTGGAGTTTCAGCTCAGTGCGGGAGAAAACGAAACTAAACGAAAACAAAACTAATCAGCCGGCGCATCTAGCGTTGATTGCCATTAATAAACAACAGTATTTACCACGTTTGCATGGAGACTGTGTGGCAGGTGGTGGGGGGGGGGGGGTGGAGGTCGGCGGCGGCCACGACCGGAGGGGAACTGTACTGTAAGTTTCGCTTTTACCCAACTCGTCTCTCCTCGACACAGAGGGGAGGGGGGGCAGTGTTTCGCACCCGTGCAGGGAAGTTACATAGTGCGGTTTCAGCTGACGCGACCCTGCTCAGACCTTGGTAGCAGCTCCATTCATCCTATTAACCATTTTTCTACCACTGCAATGAGTCAGGAAACATTATTTTAAGGCAGAAAAAACTCCGCAATGTTACTTTAATGAAAATGCTTTTTCAATTCTAGTTTTCGTCATTTCGTTCGTTTTCGTTAACGATAATAACCTTGTTGTTGTTGTTGTTAACCATGTTGTTTTACCGATAATCGACGCCATGCTCCGAGTGTCCGTGCCTTGTCCCGTGGCTGAGTTGCCGTTGCCGCGGTATAAACTCGATTCTCAGTTCCTGATATTTTTTTGTTTTTGTTTTTTTCCTGCCGTTATACAACCTACAGTCTATGTATAAAACACACACTACATCAGTAGGTGATAAACTGTAAATTTCTGTTTTTTTCTGCCAAGATGGGGTGCTGAGTGTACATTAATGAGAAAAAAATGAACTTGATTTAAGCAAATGGCTGCAATGAAAAAAAGAGTGAAAAATTCAAAGGGGTCTGAATACTTTCTGTACCCACTGTACCACCACCATATACACCTGTCTCGCCTGCAACAGGACGCTTTGGCCGTGAAGGATGTCCTCAATATCCAGAAGTTTCTTTATGGCTTTGAATTGAAATTCTGAAAAGTAATTGCAAAGAAAATGCATCTTATTACAACTAAAATTTGTGTCTTTAACATATTTCCTTAAATAATAGCTGGTTTTCATATAAAGGCCAGGTCAAAAGAAACAAACAAACAAAAATTCCGCCACCTGTAACAAACTAACAAGAATATGATCAGAAAATCTCACAGCTTTTCCAGACTATCTGTGAAGACTGACGGGAGTGAAGCTAACTTCATCCTCTGCTTCAGAGAGAGACAGCCTTGCACTGCAGGATGACAGGTCTCTGCTTGGACTGCTGTGCACGCTGTGAAAATGCTCCGATTGACCTGAATGTGAGTGAGGGGCTACTAAAGATTAAGATGAGCTACTGAACGATGAGATTAGTCACTGATGTGTAAAAAGAAACTGAGGCATTTAGAAAAAAATGGCCAGATATACTGAGCAGTGGCCCCGGCTACTATTTGAGAAAATACATCAATTCAATATTTTAGTTGTAGGCACTTGGGTACAATATAAGGATGTAAGAGACAACAGATGAGAGGGGATCTTGTTATTGATGGTCAGAGGATGTTGTTACGATGTCATGTGAAGCCCTTTGAGACAAACTGTTTGTGAAAAACGGGCTATACAAATAAAATTGCCTTGCCTTGCCTTGATGCAAACACCTCAAACACATTACATTTTTATACAATTCAACTCACTGTATATGCATGGCTATACTTACTGTAATGGGTATACTTACTGAGAGGAGCGCTGCCGGGGGCTACCTGCTGCAGGAGGGTCTCCTGGTGAGGAAATGGTCACCACACGATGTAAGCTTTGTTGGAGAGCCAGTTTTCCAGATTGTGGTTCCTGAAAAATTCCGTGTGGAGGTCCTTAAAGCAGCACATGATCATTTGGGACACCTTGGTGTTCGGAAGACGTACATTTACATCTTGCGATATTTCTTCTGGCCTCGTTTAAAAAGACATGTGTCGCATTATATTAAAAATTGTCCCATCTGTCAGAGCAGGGGAAAAATCCTGCTCCACCTTATCCCATTCCGGTGGTTTCACAGCCGTTTGAGCATGGGGTGACCGATTGTGTCAACCCTTTACCGTGTTCTAAGCTGAAACACGACCAGAAAGCAGAACAGTGCGTTTATAGGCCTGGTGACCAGGTTTTGGCATGGCTGCCGTTGGTTCATTCACCTTCCCAGGTTAGGTTTTGTGGTCCGTTTACTGTGCTGTGTCAGGTGTCTGACCAAAATTATATTCTGTCTACCCCAAATCGCAGGAAGGCGACGCAACTCTGCCATGTTAATTTGTTAAAGTCCAAGTCCGTATCAGCCGTCGCAGCAGCAGGGAGTCCATTCTTGAGGGGGGAGGACGATGGGGTTACAGCGCCCAATGTTGGGCTGCTGTGTGGCCGACTGTCGAACAGTGAGATGTTGAAAAATCTGCCATCATTGTTGGCCCATCTGACTGAGGAACAGAGTGCTCAGTTGTTCGCGTTGATTCAGAGTAAAGTGAAGACTTTCGTAAAATCTGATGCCCTGTCGGGAGTTTATAGCTCCTGTTTACCTTGCTTGTCTCGTTGTGTGTAACCCTCTAGTCCAGGGGTCGGCAACCCAAAATGTTGAAAGAGCCATATTGGACCAAAAAAACAAAACACACATATGCCTGGAGCCGCAAAAAATTAAAAGCCTTATATAAGCCTTATAATTAAGGCAAAACATGCTGTATGTATCTATAGTAGCTATATTAACCCACTATCAAAATTACTAAGTTACCATAAAACTTAAAATAAGCGCAGAGTCACAAATTGCTGCCGGTCCCAAATAACCACCGGGTGTAGCAAAATATTTTTCATATTAAACGCCCATCCCAGATAAACGGAGGGTCAAACATTGTTTTTATAGAACATCCGCTATGCAAATATAGCGGGTGTCTCGAGACATTACAGACGGCCTAGGACCGACGAGAGACGCCTGTTGCTCCTGCCTGGTCTGTCTCTCATCCGCACTTCAGCACCTATAGCTGTCCTGGGCTGCACAGCGTCGGCTCGGCTCGCTCCGCGTTTTAAATGACTTAGGGCAGGCTAATAGTCCTTTTTAAAAGTGGCGTAACCAACCTACTGTTTTGTGATTAGGGTACTCATACGCGTACCTTGCATTACTTCATTCCCTAAAAAAAGGATGGTGGAGCGAGCCAACACAGGCGCTGAAGTGAGGGAGAGGAGAGCGAGGAGAGAGAGGACCGACATGACGGGGGTCTCAGACCCGTAGCCTAGCCTACCTATGCGGGCCTGGACCGCAGAGGTCAGCGAGACAGAGAACGAGTCCGCCCCGGTCGTAGTAATGTCTCGAGAAACGCACGTATCGTTCCGCCGCCTGCCGCCATGTGAAGCCTCTTTCCCCAGGAGGAGGTCAGGTTGAACACATTAATAAACGCACATGATTTGAGCGATTTATGCAAATAAACGCCCGTGCCTTTAGCTATTTGAAGTTCAAGAAACGTTGACCTCTGTTCTCCTCAGTTATTTTTCTCTTTTTCCCTTTCCCATGGCCCATCACACAGCCGCCGGTTTGTTTACAACAGCCGCCTGGCATCCCGCCCTGCTGCTAGAAACGTGTGTCGCAGGCTATGACGTAAATCTTCGTTGACAGAAATGTTAAAATTTAATATTTATTCTACACATTTTACACCATTGGAAAAGGTTAAGAATGTTTGTGTCATGTTTATCCTCCTACAGAAACCATATTAAAACAAAAAATATATTTCTCTCCCCCATCTTTTTCCATTTTCAAACATTTTTGAAAAAGCTCCAGGGAGCCACAGAGGTGGCGCTAAAGAGCCGCATGCGGCTCCAGAGCCGCAGGTTGCCGACCCCTGCTCTAGTCTTTTCTGTCACTCTTAAATGCTTCTCCAGGCGCCGGAGTTGCTGGGAGACAGGATTGGGCCCGTTGGTTTGCCGGGGATTAGCGGTAGTACGGTCAGTCTGAGCTCTGAATGTTTTAAGAAGCTCATGGGGTATGGGGTTAAGTATTGGGTATAAATATGAATGTGTATATTATGTAATGATGTAATGTGGCACTGTTAGTCTTTCATTTGTGTTTGTATTTATAGCTAGTATGGGGGGGGGGGCTAGCAGTTGCAGCGTTCCTTGTGGGAACCCCGCTTTTATGGGGGGAGGGGGGGTGACGACCCCGCCCTCTAGGCTGGGGGCTCGTCTGTTGGCAGGCTGCTGGTTGGTCTGCTCTGTGTTCCAGGTTCGTCGGAGGTGGGACCGTCATCAGTGGAATGCGCCACACCTGGGCCCAGTGGAGCGCATTTGACCCCGACGCTAGCTGAGCTCCCTCTCTCCACTCTTCCCACGACGTCCCAGAGGATGCCACGGCGCAGCCGGCTCCCTTGTTTCTTCTGTTCCGCATCCATACATACACACGCATCCATGCACGCCTACACCACTGATTACTGACACTGACCTTTCTCCCTTATTGTATTTATATTACAATAAATTAACTATTTTTGCATCGCCACCTCGTCTCCTCTCCCATCCTTTGTTGCAGTCACCGTGTTCGACTCCCGGAGGAGACACCTATTAATAGTGATTTTATTGGCCTCTACCTAATCTTTTTACTAAACTTAACCAACTCCTTTCTACATTGCCTAAACCTAACCAAAGCACAGAGCAAGGACATTTATTTTCAGCAGGAGCGCCGCGGCTGCATCAGACTCGCACCTGGGTGAAACTTTGGAGGCGGAGGGGGAGGGGGAGGGGGAGGGGGGCGTTGTCCCCGCGGCGCGTCGTGTCAAGCCGGGCAGGAAGTCAAACCACGAGAGAATCCGGTCAATTTTCAAAATAAAACACATTCGGAACGGCGGCCCCTCGGGAAGTTCATAATGACGGACCTTCGGGAATTTTCGGACTGGCAGACCGTCGGAATGGCGGTCCTTTGTAATGGCGGTCGCCCCCCGGGCGGGTGCTCTATCAATTGAGCTAAACACTATTGTTTTATCACTGTGTCTTATTATCATTTGACTTTGTTGAACTTTGTTGATTAATATTGTCTAGATGTTTTGTTTAAAGCACCTTGAGATGGATGTTTTGTATAAAAGGTGCTATATAAATTTTATTATTAGGGCACCGGCCATCGCCAGGGCACTCGACCCAACAGCTATGAAATAGCTGTAGGGACGAGTGCCCGGCGAAGCCGGGCACTATTGTTATTCTGTGGATTTTTTCCTAGTTAGGGCACCGGCCATCGCCAGGGCACTCGACCCAACAGCTATGAAATAGCTGTAGGGACGAGTGCCCGGCGAAGCCGGGCACTATTGTTATTCTGTGGATTTTTTCCTAGTTATTATTTTTTTTCAACTTCCGGACGATTTTTGATTCGCTACTAGTCCTGCAACTCGAAGAGTTGCAGGACATATTATATATCAAAACGTGCGTCTTGATCGGGATCGGTGTGCTATTACTTTTCTCAACAGTCTACGAATTTTTCGCGACGTAAGTCGCGAAAAACTGCTCAAAATTTTGCATTGAAGTCTATGGGACGAGCGAAAAAAAAAGAGCAAAAGAGACGAAACATTGGAGTTTAACAAACGTCTACTGCTCAGGCATACTTTCACCTAGAGACTCCGTTTAAACTTTAAATAGTAGACACAAGTCTTGTGTATTGGTGTATTACTCCACGTTTTGATAGGTTGTATAGTTTTTGATCAATCCCTGATCAATGACCATGATCATTTTTGGAGAAATTATGAGATTATAATGGGTGTGTATTGCACGGAATGTTCGCGCTAGAGTGCGTGATGTCATCAGCTAGAGTGGGGGGAAAGCCCAGAAAAACTCCTGATTCTTTCTCTTTCCACACTCCTCTTGGACACAAATTACACTGTACACACATAATTTTTCACAGTTTTGTAGACAAACTTGTTGTGTCTCCCACAATGTGTTCAAAATATCAGAGAGACTTACAGAATTTGAATTAGCAGCCTCTGAGTGCGGCCATGTCTGTCTCTCCTCCTCATTGACTCCAATACAAAAATTTTCTGAGAGGAGCAGAACGGACCGATGTTTTAAAACTGCCCGTGTTGCCAAAATATTTACTGTAGAAACACCAAATCATACCAAAATTTTCAGGAAGGCCTTAGGGCACCGTTGATCCGTGTCTTGTTCTGATAGGAGCTACCGTTTTGTCAGAATAAGCCTAAATGCAAGACCAGTGCAGAGGCAGAAAATCTGTCTTTTTCTCTACGTTTCTGTCTGCCTCAGCCTGGGAGCCCCTATCGTCATGGGCAACCAGCTCAAGTTGTCATGGTAACCTCTGATCCTCAGGCCAGGGTCGTTAACTCCATAAACAATCCACCTGGAGCTCGTTAAGATGTTTGTAAACACAGACACACAGCTAAATCAGACTGATACAGGATTCAGCTCAGTCACACACAGACTCTAGAACCAGCTTCATGTCATTACAGTTACACACACACACACACATTAAAAACACACAGGTAACATGCAAATGCGCGCGTCAGCGCGCATTCCTCTCCCACACTCTAAGGTAACGTCCTGTGATTACACACACAGAGACACACACACACGTCAACTTCATGTGATTACAGTTACAGACATACACAAACACATCAAACAATAGAGGTAACTTTCAACCACACTCTTAACACACACACAACTTCCTCTGACTTCTCTCTCAAAGCTCTGTGCTTATTATGGACTGCTTTTTTTCTTTTATACCATTGCTTCAGGCACCTTCATGAGGTTTAGTTCAAGTCACTGTCAAACACAAGCACACACCAACCCATAAAGGTAGCTTCGTGTGATTACAGTTACACACACACACACACATCAAAACACAGTGTACACATGCGCGCGAATGCGCGCATTCCTCTTCTACACACACACATCATGTGATTACAGACACCCACATAAACAATAAAACACAGTTACAGTATGTGTGCGCGCGTGAGCGCGCATCATCTCCCACACACACAAACACATACCATGTGATTACAGATACACACGCACAAACAACAACACAGTTAACTTTAAAGGGCCAAGGTGGAGTTTCTATTCGGTTATAAAACAGTCTCACGTTAATGTGGATGAATCTACGCTACCCACACTTGTTAATCGTTCCATTTTCGATCAATATATCGTTTTCTGTCTATTGTTACTTTCTTATTATTAGTGGTGTTTCCTTACTTTCGGTTTCACAGACGCGAATGAGAATAACGGCGATTATAGCGGTGTTATGGTCGGAACTATGACGGTAACAGAACCTCTTTGAACCTCTGACTTTAATTATTAATGAACGAAAACATGAGTCCGTCTTGCGCGAGGTGGAAGAATTCTACGGTGCGCACGGAGGTAGTGTGAAAACCCTTCGCTTTTCCAAAACTCCTCGTTGTCCCTTTAACGGTTACACACATAGACATAAAGAGTAGACGTCACATCACATATTATGAATTTGGATGAAAACTGATTTCTACATTACATTGTAGAAGGCTTTTGTGGATTTGGGTTTCCAGAGGCTTTAAAGGGATAGTTCACCCAAATCAAATTTCACTCATTATCTACTCACCCTGTCAATAGACAATAGTTAATAGACACCAACTTTCTTTGTCCAAAAAGACATCCATTGACAACTATTATATGGAGAAATACTGCTACTGCCGCGTGCCCCCCCCCCCCCCCCTCCATGACATGACTCAGAGAACGAACGGAGCACTCTGAAAATTCTCCCAGCTCTTAGATGACATGAGGCTGATAGATAATGAAATTTGAATTTTGGGTGAACTATCCCTTTAAAATCCCTCCATATCAGTGCTAAGTGGAACTCACACCAACAACACATGTGTATGCACCCTATGGTATGCACACACATAGGCCACACACACACACACACACACACACACACACACACACACACACACACACACACACACGCACACACAACCCTAACGTTCTGTTATTGTTCTAGAAATCCTACATAGTCAACCTTTAATATTATATATAGGTCAATATTCATTGGAACAGTAGCCAATGGCAATTTTAGAATTGAAGAACATTAGGGGCTGAGGAGGAATTAATAGGGGCTGTAGTTTATTTTTAAAATTTAATTAATTTTTTTTTTTTTTTTTTTTTTACATTTTATCAAAGCAATTTCCTTCAGACCTTCAAGATCTTTCAGCGTTTGGTCTGAGCTTTAGCTGACAAAGTTATGGATATCTACATTGTCTATGTGCTTGTGCTGTACCGCGCTGGTGGAAATGCTCTCATTGATGAGAGCGGCAGCCATTAGCTGGTCTGTGTCCCCCCCACTCCCCTGCGGTAACATGGATGACACGTCATCTGATGACTGGCGCGAATTTTTTCGCACTGTTGCTAGGTAAATCTACAGCTACCTCTCGCCTGATTTGACATGGACACAAGAGGACTGCTGATTGGTCGCTTCCAGTCGCGTGATGTTGTTGGTTCGCAGGCTCGTATAAAAGCCGCTGCGCAGCGGCGCTCTCCCCCCTTTGATCGCATCAGAGGTAAGACCTGTGTTTTGTCTTTTCAGCTTGCTAGCTTCACAGCATTAGCTTTAACATGTCAGTTTTACACAGTAGTGGGATAAAGTTTGACTTTACTCTGTCGTGTGTTGGCTATGATAACCTGAAACATATTAACATATGTACAGTTGGTCTCTGATGTTATGAATACGGTATTACGGAGTCGGAGCCCTCAAACGGCGGGAAAAATGTAGAACAATAGGGACCGTCTTAACTTGAACTAGCTTCATTTATGTCTTGTGTTTTTTCTATCGGTTCAAATCGTCGTTGTATTTGCTTGAGGTAATTGTATATGATTTCTACACAGATAAATTATTTTCGTGACTAATAGCTGCCAGACTGCATGAGAAAACAGTGATTTAAGATGGCGGTACACAGGAGTTGCTTGTCTGTTGCTTTGTCTGTGTCTGGTTCCTTTGTGGATCTAGCTGCGTAAGTTAATATAATGCTTTTGTTAATGAGTCCGGTGTGTTTAAACGCTACGACAAACGGCTATTTACGGTGAAAATGCTCTGTTCAGTGAAGCTACAGCTCGGCTACATGTTTAGAAGTGGGATCTGATCAGCCCATACACCACTGTAGAGGGTTAAAAAAATCGATGTCGTCGCGGACGTAGTGTGTGAGACGATCGTCTGTGTCACTGTGTCAGCTGGATGTTTGGTGCGTGGGTGTGGCTGTGGCTGTGGCTGCGTTGTTTCACTGCTGTGTTTGGTGCTACAGACACCTGCAGCTGCACCTGCAGTCTCTCACACACGCGCGACTCAGACGATGTCACGGACACCGGTAGTTAAAGTTCGTTAAAGTAGTGCTGTGTGACAGCTGATAGAGAAGCAGGTATTTATCAAAGTTAGAGAGGGAGGGAGGGAGGGAGGGCTGGTGATTGAGAAAGGCAGATAAGATTTCATTTTTGACCAACATGTTATTGTTGTTGACTATGGATAGTGGAATACATTTTACACTGTGGAGCTATGGTACTTTTATAGTGAGATTTTGATATCATGATACCTTATTATACTGCAATAAATAACATGGGCTTGTTATTGTGAGATTTTGATATTGTTGCATCCCTAGTAGAGCATAAGGAGCTGAATAATGATGAGATGATACAGTTAATCTGCAGTAAATGCTCTGACATTCAAGTATTTTATTTTTCTTTGCCAGTAGGGCTGTGAAATAGGAATCTACTTTTGAAATGGTCTTAAAAACACTTGAATTTAACTTGAAGAACCTGCAGGAACCCTGTAAAATGAACCTGCTTTGTGTGGTATAATACTGTTGATAGAAACATTGTGCACGTTCATAAATCACTACTAGCACATTTGCTGAAGTTAGGTGCACACACAGACACACACACACACACAGCATGAAACATAAAGATGTCTAAGATGTGTCTCCATCTTGTTGCTTATTGCAGGTTCTCTTTGGTCACGGTCAGAGATTTTGAAAAGCTTTTTGGAGATTGATCATCGTCATCGTCGTTGAGATTCCTGAATCTTCATCGATACACCACACACATCTCTCTCTCTCTCCTCACTTCATCTCTACTCTATCCTTCCTGTTTACATATTAACACTACATTACAGTACATCACACCACACACAACACTACACCACACACATCACAGTACACAACACTACACCACACTACATCACAGTACACTACAACACACCACACTACACACATCACATTACACCACACTACAAATTAATATAAGATTAGATTAGATTTGTAGTAAGTATTTCAGGTTAGGACAGGGTTACATTGGATTTGATTTGTTTTATAGATTTAATTGTTTTTGTAGGGTGTTTGTAGTTTGTTGTCTCCAGCAGGATGCCGAGGAAGGGGAGGCGTGTCCAGGCGGCCAAGCAGCGGTGGAGGAAGCCGGACCTGGAGCTGCTGACGGAGTCCCCCCCAGCCGATGTGTCCCGAGAGGGGTCCAGGACCACAAGGACCCACCCCCCCTGCTCCCAATCTCCGGCTACTGTCGTATGTTCTCATTACAACTGACACACACACAGTGTGTTGTTCAAAACAAGTTTGTGTCTAAACTGAGACTGTCCTCACTTTCTGAGGTTTAATGTATTTATTATCTGTCCTCAGACCTTTGGAACGTCACTCGCAGGTGCACAGTTCTGGAGACTGGATGACGTGCGTGCCGACTTCCGTGCACGTGAGTATGCAGCTGTTTTATCTTCTAGTAAATAACCAAGTTAATTAATCATCAATTAATATTCTGTTTGTTTAAAGATATTGGCTGTGTTGCTTCATTCATTAATTTTTTCACCTGTATTTGTTTTGTTTATTTCCAAACAGGCGACGGTACTGGTCGCCGTCACAGAGTGCCTCCATGGCCAGTTTCGCCATTCACCGGGCATTTCCACAAACTGGTCATGCCGCCAGAGTCTCCTGACAAGAAGGTAGTATTATTTCTCTGCTTTGTGAAGAAAACAGTTGATGTTGGTGAGGACTGTGGTGCTAAATAAATTCTGTTTGTTGTTGCAGTTCGTTCTGATTGTCGGAGACTCCCATCTACGCGCCATTGTAGATGGTGTGGTCCAGATGCCAGAGGAACCCTTTGCCTTTGGCTTCATGTCGACCCCAGGGGCTGCTGCCTCTGCACTGCGGACCGAGGTGCTCAACGCTGTGCTACCTCGGGTCCCTGACGCCGTGTGTCTTCTGGCGCCTAGCAACAACCTCACTGCCAGCAGGACCATCGACGAAGCTGCCGTGGACTACGCCAAGCTCCTCCGCAGCCTGCGCAGCCGCTGGCCAAACGTAAGCTTTTCTCCTGTCTTGATTGCTTCTTCATTCTTAATAATAATAATAATAATAATAATAATAATAATAACAATAATAGTGTATTAGCTGGTCTAATTAGATTAAATGAGCTGTAAAATAATAATGCATGTATTGTAACCTGTATATGACTTTGTGTTCTCTACAGGTTTTTGTTGTTGACTTCATCCCCCGCCTGAAGTTGGAAGCTTCCTACCAGAACTTCCTTCGCCAGGCATACCGCAGCGTGTCTGCGGACATGGGTACGTGAAGCAGTTCTTAGATTAAAGTTACATTTTTAAAATGTTATATGTTCTCTGGAAGCTGTTAGAATAAAAATACCTCAATCTGCACTGAGGTGTAGTAATGAATAAAAAGTCACCATTACATGTATGGAGATTATAATGGCTGTTTGTTATTTTTTAGATGTGTCGTACTTCTCAGCTGAGGAGTACTTCCCACTTAACCGGACGCATCTCTGGGCCAGAGACGGTGTAAGTAGAACATCCTTGTGTGAAGCTGCAGCTGCTTTTTGTGGCTAAAACTTCTCTGTAAATGAATTTGGTTGTGTCATTTCTGCAGATCCATCTGAGCGATGACGAGGGGATGGGGATCCTCGTCCGCTTGCTGTGGTCCGCCGCCATGCAGCAGATGCTGTGGTCTGCCACCATGCAGCAGATGGAGCCACCACCACCACCAGCACCCCCGGTCTCTCCCAGGCCCCCACCGCCACCGGTCAGGAAGGCTCCTCCCGAGCAGGTTGTGCAGGAAGAGCAACCTGCTCCACAGCCTCCTGATCCTTTCCAGTGGCAGCAAGTGACTCATGGTCGCAAGGTAATTGTTACAGTGTGATGTGTACATGAGACTTTGTGAAAATTAGATGTTTTTTTCTCATGTGGTTTACAATTTGATTAATGCAATGTAATACAACTTTTCATTCCAGACGAGCCGTCCTGATGAACCCTCCCAGTCCCAGGGTTCAGCACAGCCCGGGATGGCTCAGCTGCAGGTTTGTTGTTTTTCAAATACTTTAGGATGTTTTAATTGGTTCTTAATGTATACTTTGTGTGTGTGATAAGACACGTTGTCAGTGTGTTTTTCTTTTTGTTTGACAGGCAGAGGAGAGCTTCTTTCCACTGAACCCAGTCTGGTTCAGCAGCGCAGCGTTACATGCTATGGAGGAAGTTTCTCCCTCTGATCTGTCTTGCCCAGTGGACTACCAGCCCTCTCCAAAGCACAAGAGGGTAAGTGATTACATTTTATCTGTTATTTTAGGGTTTTTTAGAACTGTCACCTGAACCCCCAACAGCCAATAATGCTGATACTTTTCAAAATAAACATTGATACTAATATGTAATAATGGTAGTTGAACAAACTCAAGCTATTCTCAAACGTATTTGTAATTGTAATTCAGCTGTAGTGATTAAAGCTTAATTGATATGTTTTGTTTCATGGTGTAGGCGGCCTCCTCAGCGTCAGCCAGACGACCCAGGGCCACAGCTCGCCGCCACCACCGCTCTCCAGTGAACAATGTATGTTAACTTCCACAAACACCACACGCTTCCAGACTAGTCACAAGATACACATTACTAGACTGTCCACTCTGTCTGAGATGTTGGTTTTCATGTCAACAGCTGGTTGGATCGCCCCCATCCAGAGTGTCCTGGAGCTCGGAGGAGGAGGCCCCTTCCAGCCCAAAGTCTTTGCCTCAGACGGTATGTGTTCATCTAATCATTCAGTCAAATTTGTTTTCCAGAAGTAGCTTTCAAAACACTTAACAGTATTAATTGTTTTTAATGAACTCAGCTACTGTCATTGTCAATGGTCATACATATCCAGTGAATGTAATAACAAAGGTTCAATCTGTCCTTTTCTGTGTGAAGTCTCCAACAGTGTCCCCGGTGAGACGGCCCTGGACCGGGGAGAGGCAACCCTTGGGCCCCCAACCTCCTGTGGATGATGTATGTTACTTTAATTTGTTTTAATTTTTTGTTTTTTTACATGTCTAGATTATTCACTGTCTGGAGTGTAATGTGTTTTTGCCATCTGTCAACAGCTGGTTGGATCACCCCCAACCAGACTTCCCATGAGTTGGGGCGATGCAGCAACCCCCTGCTGTTCACCAGCTGCAAAGGTGAATTTCACTCCACCTGAATAAAGTGCAGTGTTTCATTACAGTCTGCAGTTTCACTGAATGTGTTGTAATGTGTTCTTAGATGGCCAAGCTTCAGACACCTTCACCAAGAGCACCATCCTGGACCATCACAGATGCAGGCTGTGACCCTCCCTCCCCACCTAAGGTATTTTCTTCCCTCTGCAATCCACACACAAAATGTTTACAGCGCAATGAGCTATATCTAAATGATACTATGGTCCTTGTTAAATCTCTGAAACCATTATCTTCCTCTGCATTTCACAAATGCCATAGGCTACTTAAAATTGATTTAATACATGTTTTCATATCAGCGTAGTCCAATATGTTGCCTTATGTGTGTTATCTTTTGTTGTAGACACCTAAAACATGGACTCCATCATCAGCTGCTTGGCCCTGGTTCATCTCTGATGCACCCTCCACCTCTCATACCCCAGCTTATGAAGTAAGTTTCTCTATTCCCCAGGCAACACACAGTGGACATTACATTTGGGTACATCAGGGGTTAAATAAAGTGTCTTTGTGTGTGTGTGGTTTACTTCAACTCAAAAGCACAATAAACAATGAAAGATATGTTTTATCAATGGTCAATTGAAGAGAGTGTGCAAAACAGTTATTTAAATGTAAATGTGAAACAATAATAAAGCAAAAATATTGTGATTGATAAAATTTGTAACATTATTAAAATGTTTTTTATGATCACATTTTATTATTAATAATTAAGTAATCAAACAAAGACTTTATGAACATTGTTATTTTGGCAAGTGTGTTTAAGATAAGTATGCAGAGTGGGTGTAAATATTGTTTAACATGTTGCATATTATGTCTGGTTACATCTTAGAGAAAGCCTTTACTGTTTTTGAGTTAGTTGAAATCACATAAATTTCAATGCTAGCACTACTGCTGGTGATGTTAAAAAAAATGAGCTAATATTCAGTGGATTTTGACATAATCTCAGGAATTATTGAAAAATTAAATAAGTACAAGTAATGGATCAAAGATAAATCTATACATATCAGTAGCTAGTTGTAAGAGTAGCTAGTTGAGGTAAACCTTCACCAAATCATTTATGTCTTTTATGGAAGAAAATCAACTCAAAACAGTTCAACAGCAACGTCTGCAGGCAGAGGAGACCAAGCAGTCTGTGTGAAGAGCAGGGAGCAGGAAAGGGGGGGGGCTAGAGGGGGGATCTCTACCAGTCAGCAACCAGAACACATTAACATTAATCAGGTCGGTCCAGTGACAGTTCTCCAATCCCCCCTGGTTACTTTTGCTATGTACACAAAACTTTTACTCCCAGCCTTGCAGCTCAGGCTGCTCATAGCTCAAGAAATACAGTTTTCAGTGATATTGGCATCGATTGTAAAGGAAATATCAGCAGATTTCTGGATCAAGGAGATCCTGCCGCCAGAGGACAGAAGCCCTTCGCCCCCCCCTTCCTGCTCCCTGCTCCTCACACAGACTGCTCTGTCTCCCCCGCCTGCAGATGTCGCCGTTGAACCGTTTGAAGTGGATTTTCTAACATAAAATGAAATATATTATAAACGATTTGGTTATGGTTTATTTCAACCAGCTATTCTTTATTAAAAATATGTTGATCTTCCCCTGGCTTCTTAAAAATAGAAGAGAACCAATTTCTTTTTGTTGTTGTTAACACTGTCAACATCCTGAAGTGTCAATGTGGTGAAGGTAGGTCTTTCAGGGGTTTGCCAACTTTGATCAAGAGGACTTGAATGGACATGTCACACAGAAAACTGATTCAAACCAATGTCAGGATTTTTTCATTTTAATGATACAACACATATGTAATTTCGCATCGATTAATCGGTTATAGTCAAGTATGCAGTGTCAATTATATTGGTGGCACGACTAATGATAATAATAATTGTGTGGAAAATTCCTTTATGTAATCATGTTTAAATGATACAGACGTGTGTTTAAGCAAACTGATTGTCAAATATGTTAAATATACATTTTAAAGTGGTAGTTGAGCCTTTTTGAAGTGGGGTCGGATGAGGTATAAATAGCCATCATCAAGTATAATATCTGGCCTCTGACTGAGAAGCACTGGTGCATCATGCTGCACCAAGACACAGGTAGTAACTGTTGTGAATGAGGGACAATTAAACAGCATGTTTGTCACTACATACAATAAGCCTCAAAACATACACCAGTAAGAGGATCATATAAAGTAAAGCAGCTGGTTGGATTTTTGGTATTTAAAACTTAGCCAACTCACCTGCAACTCACTCAGAAGTACTGAGTGAGTTACAGGTGAGGTGTTACGTTATAGATTTTAAAAAAAATTTAAAAAACAAACCTTTTTTCTGATGCATTGCAATTTTTTACAGACTGTACTCTTGAACAGGTGCATTATTTTGAGACAGGACTTCTCATAGGTGGTGGAAAATATGCTGATTGATTGTCCGTCATTCATACTGCAGTACTACCTGTATCACAGTGCAGCGCGATACAGCTGTGTCTCTCAGCAGATATTATACTTTATGGGCATTTGCACCTCATACAACCCCACTTAGAAGAAAGCTGAACTTCCCACCTAAAATATTTATACTTGTAGCACTATAATAATAATAATAATAATAATGATAATAATAATAATAATGGTAATAATAATAATAATATGAAACAGAGTAATGCTAATGGTAACAATCCTTTTATAACATAATTTCAGGTTCCGGCCAGGACAGAGCAGCAACGTGTTGAAACTGTGAGGGCCAGTCATAGTCAGAGAGACAAGAGATACAAAAGATTCTCCAGAAATAAACAGTGCACCTGCATGTCTCTGACGTTCCTGGCGTACCAGAATGAGGGCCGTCAGTTCAACAGGACTGCCCTCGACAAAGTGATGGCACAGGGAGACTCACTCTATGTTGGCATTAAAGAGCAGCTGATTCTGGACAAAACGTTCGAAGGAGACCACCTGACATTAGAGGAAATGCCAAAACAGGTGCTGACAGACAGAAAAATGTACAATGTCAACATGTCTTTTGCCAGACTAGGCCACCTTCAAGACCAACCACCCACCCCAGGAGGAACTGAGCAGTTAGGGCCATCCCTTGCCACACAGCTGGAGTGTCTGTCAGCAGAAGTCAACCAGGCTTTAATCATGATAACCCCAGAGTGCATTGCAGTTTTCCGTGACAGATTGGGGAGGTATGGAGTCTTTGATTCACACACGAGAGATGCAGCAGGCTTACCACACCGCTATGGAACTGCTATCATGATGACCTTCTCTGACCTCAGTGACCTGGTTGACCACCTGCACAAAGTGTTTAGAAATCGTGGACCTCGTGCCAGTTACGAGTTTGTGCCCGTTTCATTTGACGCTATTGGTTCCAGTGAACAGCCTGAACAATCAGCTGCCCAAACCCAGCCTGAAACTGTCCCCAGCCCAACACAAGCAGAGGTTCCAGCAGCTCACATCAACACTTCCCCAGCAATCCCACAAGTTGTCCCACAAACAGCAAATGTCTGCAAGCTGAGTAAAGTGCGACGACAAAAAGCCAGACGGAAAGCAGGTTACAACAAACACGAACATGCACCTTTGTCTCATGAGCTGAAGAGGAAAAGAAGCACGGAATCTGAAAAAAACAAGTATGCCAGCTGTCCAGAATTTAGAATGAAAAAAATTCAGGCTGCAAAAATGAAACAAAGACAAGACAGTCATCATCACAAACAACAGCTATCATCATTCAAGCGTTATTATGCAGATCCCCAAGTTCAAAGCAAAATTAAGGAAAAACTCAACCAAAAATACGCAACAGATCCTGCTTTCCGGAGCAAACTGAAGAAAAACTTAAATGAGAGGTACAAGGCAGATCCCGCTTTCCGGAGCAACCGGAAAAAAAACATAACTGAGAGGTACAAGACAGATCCTGCTTTCCGGAGCAAACAGAAAAAAAACATAACTGAGAGGTACAAGGCAGATCCCGCTTTCCAGAGCAAACAGAAAAACTACAGATCCCATCGATACAACATGAATGTTGAAGTCAGAAAAAATTTGAAAAAGTACATGACAACGAAGTACGCATCCAAGCAGAGCTACAGACAAAAGAAAAAGGAAAATCTGAACACCAGATACCGTAATGACCCAGAGTTTAGACTACGCTGCATACAACGTGTTAGCCAGCATAGAATAACCCAACTGGCCACAAATGCTGCCTTTTGCATTCATCACAAGATACAAAAAGCACTTAGAATTAGAAAAAAATATAGACACATTGTTAGCCAGGGACCTCCCCAGCCCCTGATGGATCCTGTGATGGCAGCAGCCATAGCATCTTTCCGCGAAACCATTAGACACGGCCCCACATATGTCTGTACAGTCTGTAACAGAACATTGTTCCCAAATCAGGTCAAGCCATGCAAGAGAGGCAAATATAGCAAACACAGTAAAATGGCAGCTGCATGCTTGACAGGAAACTATGTTCATTTCTGTGACAATGACTGCTCTTCCCCCTGCTCTGTTCCGCAAGAGAGACTTCAGGAGTGGATTTGCCACACCTGTGACAACCACCTGAGCAGAGGCAGAATGCCACCCATTGCAGTAGCAAACAATCTGGAGTTAGCACCCATCCCCCCAGAATTGGCTGTACTTAATGTGCTTGAAAGGCAGCTCATTGCTAAAATCCTGCCTTTTGCTAAAATAGTTGCTCTGCCAAAAGGACAACAGAGAGCTGTACATGGCGCTGTTGTGTGTGTTCCATCAGAGATGGAGACAGTTGTAAACAGTCTCCCAAGGCCCAACACTGAAGCACAGCTACTGCAAGTAAAACTAAAAAGACGCATCAAATACAAAGGCCACCAGCACTTCTACACCGTCAACATGAAGGATGTGCTAGCTGGCCTGGCTAAACTCAAACAGCTACATTCTGAGTATAAAGATGTGTCTATTGATGACAGTGCCACTTACGAGAGTCTACAAGATGATGAGTCAGCCGACGAAGAAGACTCACAGCACAACACTGCAGTTGCTGCGCAGCCAGAGCAGCACAGCACCCCAGAGCAGCACAGTGACCCAGAGGAAGATATAGAGACTGACATAGACTTAGAAGAGGTGTTCAACAGCCAAAACGAGCCAGACCAGTCCAATGCAGCAGCACAGACAGAGCAGAGTGACAAAGAACAAGAGGAGCTGAGACCAGGTCTGGCTCTGGACACCTGCATGCAGCCCCCGGACATTGCACAGGAAATCCTTTCGTATGGTGATGGAATTTTCAGCATTGCACCCGCCCAAGGCAACAAACCAGTAGGTTTCTTCTCCATACCAAAATTAGAAGCCATGGCTTTCCCTGTGCAGTTTCCAACGGGACAGAACACTTTAGATGAAGCCAGAACCATCAAACTGTCCCCCAGCATGTACTTTAATGCTAGGCTATTTGCTGCAGATACACGGTTTGCCAGTGACCAAAGCTACCTTTTCTTTGCGCAGTTTGTCACAGAGACACACTTGGCCACAAACAGTATGTCTATTCAAATGCGCAAAGGAAAATCCAGAAGCAAAGACGGCCGCAGAGTTACCAACGCGATGCTGCAAGACAAAGAAGAGCTAGAGAGACTTATCATGGACAAGGATGCAACACGATTCATGCAACCCCTCAGAGGCACTCCAGCTTATTGGGAGAGAACACTGAGAGATGCCCACGCAATGGTCAGGCAGATTGGCAAACCGACGTTCTTCCTCACGTTTTCTGCTGCTGAGATGAGATGGCCTGAAGTCGTGCAGGTCATCAAAGCTCAGCAGGGTGAACTAGGGGACTTTTCAGAGCTCGATTGGAACACCAAATGTGACATTCTGCGCAGCAACCCCATCACAGTTATGCGCATGTTTGAAAAGAGAGTAGACGCTCTGATGACCAGCCTCATCCTCTCACCAGCAAAGCCCATTGGTGAAGTAGAGGATTACTTCTACCGTGTGGAGTTTCAAGCCAGAGGAAGCCCACACATTCACATGCTGGTCTGGATCAAAGATGCACCCAAATTTGAAGAAGATCATGACAGCAGCGTCACCAGTTTCATCGACAAGTACATATCGTGCAAGATGCCTGACCCCAAGAGAGACCCAGAGCTTCACAAAATTGTATCCGACGTTCAGGTGCACAGCAGGAAACATTCAAAATCATGCAAAAAAGGTAATGTCTCCTGCAGATTTGGCTTCCCTAAACTGCCCATGCAAGAAACAATGATCACTAGGCCACCCAGAGTAGACAGCAACTCAGATGAAAACCCAGATCCAGCTGAACAATTGAAGGCGCAGAAGAGAGAGCTATCAAAGATGCAAAGGGAAGCCAAGTCAAAGCTTAAGCCACTAAGAGAGTTGCTCATGCAACCAGACACATCATTCAGCAGCTTCTCTGACATGCTCCGCCAATGCAACATGACAGAACAAGAGTACCTGCGCAACGTCTTCCATCTGACAAGCAGCTATGTCGTGATGCTGAAGCGTGATCCAAACGATTGTTGGGTCAACAACTACAATCCAGACCTGCTACGTTCCTGGAATGCCAACATGGATATTCAATATGTGGTGGACGATTTCAGCTGCATCATGTACATGATGTCATATGTTTCCAAGCCAGAGCACGAGATGACCGAATTCCTCAACTCGGTCATCAAAAACGTCAAAAAATCCAAGGTCAATGAGCGCGACGAGATGAAGCAGATCATGCAGGCATACGCAAAGCACAGAGAGGTCAGTGCTCAAGAAGCTGCAGCTCGCACTTGCAGCTTACCCTTGAAGAAGTGCTCTCGTTCTGTTGTGTTCCTTCAGACTGATGAGGACGGTCTGAAAATGAGTCATCCCGTCAACAGACTCCAAAACATGGAACCAGGTTCGGAGGACGTGTGGATGTCAGGAGTGCCTGAAAAGTACTTGGACCGACCTGTCGGACGACCGTTCGAAGGTATGTGTCTGGCTGAGTTTGCATCAGAGTACAGGGTAGTGTATGGCCAGCAAACTGAAAGCAGAAGTGCCATTCGTCTCCAAAATGAGAAAGGGTTCATTCAGAAGAGAACTGTAGGCAAACCAAGCATCATCAGATTTGCTCGCTTCTCAGAAAAGAAAACACCAGAGAAGTTCTACAGGCGCCTGCTGAAGCTTTATCTCCCGCACAGATCTGATGATGAGCTGACTGATGCACAATACCCCACCTACGAAGAGTTTTACAAGTGCGCCAAAAGGGGTGATATGGACATCAGACGTATCGTAGACGCCAACAAGAAACGATACGAAGGAGGAGGCAAAAAACTCGACGCGGCATTCCAACAGTTACAGCAGTGTGGTCCAGTTCTCAATGCTTGGAACACCTTTGCACCTGAGATAGAACTGGACCGCTTGGAGTGTCTCGCCGAGCGTGAACCCTTGGAGACAGAGCATGAAGAACACGAAGACATCCCCGACTATGAAGTCAACAACGATAGCCGGGGCTTCATGCCCATAATAGACGCACCAGAGTTGAGTCCAGACTACATGAGAAAGATGTATCAGAGTCTGAACGAGACACAGGCATCGATATTCTACAGCGTGCGTCAGTGGTGCTTTAAACGTGTCTGGGGCCATGACCCAGACCCGTTTTATTACTTCATGACGGGAGGAGCAGGCTGTGGCAAATCCCATGTCATCAAGTGCATTCATCAGGAGGCAACAAGGATTCTGCGTGAGCTCCCCAGATTCCGGGACAAGGCCGACATGTCCCAGCCTGCAGTGCTGCTGACTGCATTCACTGGCACAGCAGCCTTCAACATCTCAGGCAAAACGTTGCACTCCATCCTGAAGCTCCCAAGGTCCTTGAAGCCACCATATCAGGGCCTTGGAAATGCACTAGACGACGTCAGAGCGGCACTGTCCAATGCAGAGATTCTCATCATCGACGAGATTTCGATGGTTTCCAAAGAGCTGTTTGCCTACGTCCACTGGCGATTTCAGCAGATCAAAGGAAACAGGAAACCATTTGGAGGAATGTCTGTCCTTGCTGTAGGCGACTTTTACCAACTGCCGCCCCTTGGCAGAGCCAAGCCACTGTGTGTGTATGAGGAGAATGAGTTTGATCTCTGGAAGGATTACTTCACAATGGTCAACCTGACAGAGATCATGAGACAGAAAGACGATCGAGCTTTTGCTGAACTCCTGAACCGCCTTCGAGTGAAGCTAAAGGGAGATCGTCTGAGCGACGAAGACCGGCAGTTGCTCACACAGGCAGTGGCTGTTGGCAAGGATTGTCCAGCAGACGGGCTACACATCTACGCCACAAACAAAGAAGTCGACAATCACAATGTTGGTATTGTAGCCAAATTCCACGAGAATGTTGTTGAGATTGCAGCCCAAGACTACAGAAAAGACCCGAGAACAGGCTGCATGATGATCTTGCTCGACAACTTCAAAGGAAGCAAAAGAGACTTGCCTGACAACATAATGGCTGCTCAAGGAGTTCGCGTTATGTTGACCAGGAATCTCGACGTGGAGGATGGGATGGTTAATGGTACATTTGGAACAATCGAACACATTGTGATGAGTACACGAGGCCCAGAAGCTGTGAAGCTGATTGGGCTGCGGCTGGACAATCCTACAGCAGGACAGAGGTTCCGTAAAAAGATCCTGGGTCCCTCAGACGACTTGGTGTACATCGAGAGATCTGAGGAGGGCACGAGCAAGAAGGGAGTCACACGACGCCAGTTTCCAATGAAGTTGGCCTTTGCATGTACTGCCCACAAAGTGCAAGGCATGACCATGACGTCAGCAGTCGTGTCCCTCAAACGTGTTTTCGAACCAGGAATGGCTTATGTTGCTCTGAGCCGAACAACTTCCCTTCAAGGTCTCACCATCACAGACTTTGATGAGAAAAAGATATATGCTGACCCCGAAATCAAGACAGCTCTGGAAAGTATGAATCATGCATCTTTCCAGAGTGCTAGACCCCTGTTGACTCTTTTTAAATCAATGGACCAAACTCTAAAGACTTTGACAATCATCCACCACAACACACAAGGACTCCCATCTCACATGGTGGACCTGAAAGCACATCATGAACTCAGACTTGCAGATGTGTTGTGCCTCACAGAGACACATCTGTCAGGGTCCTCTGTGTCCCCAGTTTTCCAGCTGGAGGGATACGACATGTTCACACGCAGCAGACAGGTGTCTTACAACACCTGTGTGGACATGGCAAAAAAAGACGGAGGTGGAGTTGCAGTGTACTGCAAAAGCGATGTTCAAGCAGAGCCTCGCAGATACATGCAAGATGTCACTGATTTAGAGTTTGTTGTGGTGAAAATCGAGGCTCCAGTCAAAGTGCTATTGGCGACTGTTTACAAACCGCCAAATTTCAGTTTGGCAAAATTTCTGCCAAACATGAAAAGCCTCTTGGACTCATTGGAAATTCTTAATCACGAGCCCATTGTTGTCTGTGGGGACTTTAATGAGGATCTCTTGTCAAAAGGAAAGAAAAGCATCAGAGATTTGTTCCAGTCCAGAGGTTACACTCAGTTGATCACAGACTCCACAACTGAGAAGAACACCCTGATTGATCACATTTACATTTCACATCCTGATAAATGTCTTCAGTCAGGTGTTCTAGAAACATATTACAGTTATCACAGTCCAGTTTATTGCACTTTGACTGAGTAATAGCCTCTCCAGCCAACACATTCTGCCAAAAAAGTGCTAATTATGTCTTGAATGAAATGTTTAATTATGACATTTTTTTTTCACATAATGGTTTTATTCATACTATTTATCTATTTATACTATTTATTTATCAATCACAAATCATGCTGTGATTGTACATTGAATGTATTTTAACTTTATTTATTTCATGTTATTTATTCATCTATTTATCAATCACATATCATCATAATGTGATTAACTTTATTTATTGTTATTTATTCCAGCCAAGTGCTGGCTTTTTATCTCATTACGTCTACTGGCTCTGGGTACAAAAAAAAAATGGCTGTCTCTGGGTGCATTTTGTCTCTCTGAAAAAAGTAATCTCTGGGTGCATGTTCTATTTATACTATTTAAATACTAATGTATTTATACTATTTATTTATTTGTCAATCACAAATCATGCTGTGATTGTACATTGAATGTATTTTAACTTTATTTATTTCATGTTATTTATTCATCTATTTATCAATCACATATCATCATAATGTGATTAACTTTATTTATTGTTATTTATTCCAGCCAAGTGCTGGCTTTTTATCTCATTACGTCTACTGGCTCTGGGTACAAAAAAAAATGGCTGTCTCTGGGTGCAAAAAAAATGCTGTTGTCATTCTGGGTGCATTTTGTCTCTCTGAAAAAAGTAATCTCTGGGTGCATGTTCTATTTATACTATTTAAATACTAATGTATTTATACTATTTATTTATTTATTTGTCAATCACAAATCATGCTGTGATTGTACATTGAATGTATTTTAACTTTATTTATTTCATGTTATTTATTAATCTATTTATCAATCACATATCATCATAATGTGATTAACTTTATTTATTGTTATTTATTCCAGCCAAGTGCTGGCTTTTTATCTCATTACATCTACTGGCTCTGGGTACAAAAAATGCTGTTGTCATTCTGGGTGCATTTTGTCTCTCTGAAAAAAGTAATCTCTGGGTGCATGTTCTATTTATACTATTTATACTAATGTATTTATTCTATTTATTTATTTGTCAATCACAAATCATGCTGTGATTGTACATTGAATGTATTTTAACTTAATTTATTTCATGTTATTTATTAATCTATTTATCAATCACATATTATAATGTGATTAACTTTATTGTTATTTATTCCAGCCAAGTGCTGGCTTTTTATCTCATTACATTTACTGGCTCTGGGCACAAATAATGCTGTTGTCATTCTGGGTGCATTTTGTCTCTCTGAAAAAAGTAATCACTTGTATATAATTGGGTGCATTTTGTTTCATGGCTTGTGTAATTGTTTTCATATACATGTTGTGTCTAAGCATGTTCCCATCGAGCAGGCTCCATGGGTGCATGCTGTCTTCATTTTCAAGTGTGTCAAACTCTACACACGGTGTTATGTGTTGGCTGGAAATTGTCAGGTCACATGATAATGATCATTCTAATCAGGTTCAAGTCTGTATATTTATGTATCTATTTATATATATCTATTTATGTATGACTTTATCTATTTATTCAACTATTTATTCAAATATTTATGTAACTATTTATTCAACTATTTATGTAACTATTTATTATCTATTTAAATGTGTATTTATTTTTTATTTATTTATACGGGGTCAGCAATATCTGAGACATTTAGATGATGAGAAGGACAGTGCCAGTGTATTCTTTCACATGTAAGACAGGGAGCTCAAGACAGGAAGCTGCATCTGCAGCAGCTTTCTACACAGCTAGAAGAGACAGACCGAGTAGGGACAGCAGTGGAGGAGGGTCAAGGACCAGGTAAAGGGAAACACAAGATTAAGGTTGATGTAAAACATGAAATTAATGTTTAACAACTTGCACTAGACTAATTAATTTTTCTTTTCCCCCCAAGTGGATGATGTCAGTTCTAGAAGATGAAGAAGATGCAGACCTAGCTGCTGGTGCAACCTCCTCCATCACAAAGTAAGTCTCTCTCTTTTTCTCACTCTTAAAACAATTAAAATGCAAAGTAAATTAACTTAATCATGTTTGCCTATCAAGGAACGATGACCACAGACCAAGAAGGAAGACCTCAAGAGGACCGCAGCTGAGGACAGTGCTACCCAGCAGACAAGTAAGTAGTCTTAAGCACTGTGTGACAAAACCACTGTGATAACATTCAATGTGATATAATGTCTGTTGTAATAACTTATTTTTTGTCTTTATTAAGACTCGGGTATTTAATGCCCTGTACTATTGCCTATTGCCACGCCTCCTCCTGCCACGTATGCCTGCATGTCTGAGGGGAGGCCATAACAATGAAGCTGCAGATGCCAAAGATGACAGCTGATCCAGGAAGAAGACCTCCAGAGGACTGCAGGGGACTCTCACCAGTAACAACAACTCAACAACACCACCAACAACAAGGGAGGGATATTTCATTATTTTGTTAATTGACTGCAATTTTATTCTTTCATTCTTTTGTTTGTGATCAAATGTTTGCACAATGGTTTAAAACCTGTAACTTACTTGTGCCTTTGCCTTTTATGTTCCTGTAAAAGTGACAAAAGATCGAGGTAGAAAAATGCAAGAGAACCACAGCAGAGACGCCAAAGATGACAGCTGATCCAGGAAGAAGACCTCCAAAGGACTGCAGGAGAATCTGACCAGTAACAACAACTTAACAACAACAAGGGAGGGATATTTCATTATTTTGTTGATTGACTGCAATTTTATTTCTCCAGTTTATGATCAAATGTTTGCACAATGCTTTGAAACCTGTAACTAATTTATGCCTTTGCCTTTTATGTTCCTGTAAAAGTGACAAAAGCTCCAGGTAGAAAAATGCAAGAGGACCACAGTAGAGATGCCAAAGATGACAGATGATCCAGGAAGAAGACCTCCAGAGGACTGCAGGAGACTTTCACCAGTAACAACTCAACAGCACCAACAACAACAACAAGGGAGGGATATTTCAATATTTTAAGTGACTGCAATTTCATTTCTTTATTAAATGTTTACACAATGATTTGAAACCTGTGACTAACTTATGCCTTTGCCCTTTATGTTCCTGTTAGAGTGACTAAAGATCCAGGCAGAAGAATGCAAGAGGACCACAGCAGATTTCCAGAGGATTCCCCAGAGGAAAGAACATCCCAACAGATGATGAGTGAGCAACACTTTCCAATATGTTTTACTGACTGTAGTGTGGCCAAATGATCAAGCAAGATTTGATTTAACTGTAACTTGTGCTCTATTAATCTAGAGAGGACGGCTACAGATCCAGGAAGAAGACCTCCAGAGGACCAGAGCTCAAGACAGCAACCCAACAGACAAGTAAGAGACATTTACCCACGAGTACGAAGCTGTACTGTAGCTTGATTACTTTAAATTGACTTGATTCATGTTGGTGTCTGACAGAGGTTTTTTTTTCTGTGTTTGTGTATTTTCAGACAACATGGAAGATCATCACTGCCCTTTCACTTAACTCAACTCCACCTGCACTCCCTTTCATCATTTTTTGTGACCCACACATTTGAGGTTGAAAGAACATAGGTTGCTGTATAAATAAATACTTGAAAAAGGAAGTTCGTTGTAGGTGTGCTCCTTATATATAATGTCATAATGTTACTAGTATTTGTTTGAAATCTCTGAAGAATTTCATCATAATGTACACACTCCGGCAGTAGCCCCCGGTGCCCTTTCAAAATTTCCTGGGAGGAAATTTTCTAGTTATTTTTTTTCAACTTCCGGACGATTTTTGATTCGCTACTAGTCCTGCAACTCGAAGAGTTGCAGGACATATTATATATCAAAACGTGCGTCCTGATCGGGATCGGTGTGCTATTACTTTTCTAAACAGTCTACGAATTTTTCGCGACGTAAGTCGCGAAAAACTGCAAAAAATTTCCCATAGAGAATGCATGGGAGAAGGTCAAAAAACGAACAAATCATCGGATTTTTCATACTGCCAACTGTTGTCTACTGCTCAGGCATACTTTCACCTAGAGACTCCGTTTAAACTTTAAATAGTAGACACAAGTCTTGTGTATTGGTGTATTACTCCTCGTTGTGATAGGTTGAATAGTTTTTGATCAATCCCTGATCAATGACCATGATCATTTTTGGAGAAATTATGAGATTATAATGGGTGTGTATTGCACGGAATGTTCGTGCTAGAGTGCGTGATGTCATCAGCTAGAGTGGGAGGACAGCCCAGAAAAACTCCTGATTCTTTCTCTTTCCACACTCCTCTTGGACACAATTTACACTGTAAACACATAATTTTTCACAGTTTTGTAGACAAACTTGTTGTGTCTCCCACAATGTGTTCAAAATATCAGAGAGACTTACAGAATTTGAATTAGCAGCCTCTGAGTGCGGCCATGTCTGTCTCTTTTCCTCATTGACTCCAATACAAAAATTTTCTGAGAGGAGCAGAACAGACTGATGTTTTAAAACTGCCCGTGTCGCCAAAATATTTACTGTAGAAACACCAAATCGTACCAAAATTTTCAGGAAGGCCTTAGGGCACCGTTGATCCATGTTTTGTTCTGATAGGAGCTACCGTTTTGTCAGAATAAGCCTAATTGCAAGACCAGTGCAGAGGCAGAAAATCTGTCTTTTTGTCTACGTTTCTGTCTGCTTCAGCCTGGTGGGCCCCTATCGTCATGGGCAACCAGCTCAAGTTGTCATGGTAACCTCTGATCCTCAGGCCAGGGTCGTTAACTCCATAAACAATCCACCTGGAGCTCGTTAAGATGTTTGTAAACACAGACACACAGCTAAATCAGACTGATACAGGATGCAGCTCAGTCACACACACAGACTCTAGAACCAGCTTCATGTCATTACAGTTATAGACACACACACACATTAAAAACACACAGGTAACATACAAATGCGCGCATCAGCGCGCATTCCTCTCCCACACTCTAACACACACAGGTAACTTCCTGTGATTACAGTTAAAGACACACAAACACATCAAATGCGCGCGTAAGCGCGCACTCATCTCTCACACTCTAACACAGTTAACCTAATGTGATTACAGCTCCTCCATATCAGTGCATATAGAGATAGGATCATGTCTGATCAGCTCTGTCTTGACCTTAAGATCGTGGGTTTGATTCCCATGTTGATTGAGATGGTACTAACGGCAGAAGCCCCGGTGCCCTTTCAAAATTTCCCGAGAGGAAATTTTCTAGTTATTATTTTTCCACTTCCGGCCAAATTTCGATTCACTACTAGTCCTGCAACTCGAAGAGTTGCAGGACACATTACATATCAAAACGTGTGTCCTGATCGGGATCGGTGTGCTATTACTTTTCTAAGCAGTTCACGAATTTTTCGCGACGTAAGTCGCGAAAAACTGCGAAAAATTTTGCATTGAAGTCTATGGGACGAGCGAAAAAAAAGAGAAAAAAACCCCCCAAACATTGGAGTTTAACAAACGTCTACTGCTCAGGCATACTTTCACCTAGAGACTCCATTTAAACTTTAAATAGTAGACACAAGTCTTGTGTATTGGTGTATTACTCCACGTTTTGATAGGTTGAATAGTTTTTGATCAATCCCTGATCAATGACCATGATCATTTTTGGAGAAATTATGAGATTATAATGGGTGTGTATTGCACGGAATGTTCGTGCTAGAGTGCATGATGCAATCAGCTAGAGTGGGGGAGAACCCAGAAAAACTCCTGATTCTTTCTCTTTCCACACTCCTCTTTGACACAATTTACACTGTACACACATAATTTTTTCACAGTTTTGTAGACAAACTTGTTGTCTCTCCCACAATGTGTTCAAAATATCAGAGAGACTTACAGAATTTGAATTATCAGCCTCTGAGTGCGGCCATGTCTGTCTCTTCGCCTCATTGACTCCAATACAAAAACTTTCTGAGAGGAGCAGAACGGACCAATGTTTTAAAACTGCCCGTGTCGCCAAAATATTTACTGTAGAAACACCAAATCGTACCAGAATTTTCAGGAAGGCCTTAGGGCACCGTTGATCCGTGTTTTGTTCTGATAGGAGTTACCGTTTTGTCAGAATAAGCCTAAATGCGAGACCAGTGCAGAGGCAGAAAATCAGTCTTTTTCTCGACGTTTCTGTCTGCCTCAGCCTGGTGGCCCCTATCGTCATTGGCAACCAGCTCAAGTTGTCATGGTAACCTCTGATCCTCAGGCCAGGGTCGTTAACTCCATAAACAATCCACCTGGAGCTCGTTAAGATGTTTGTAAACACAGACACACAGCTAAATCACACTGATACTGCAGCTCAGTCACACACGCAGACTCTAGAACCAGCTTCATGTCATTACAGTTATAGACACACATTAAAAACACACAGGTAACATACAAATGCGCGCGTCAGCGCGCATTCCTCTCCCACACTCTAACACACACAGGTAACTTCCTGTGATTACAGTTAAAGACACACAAACACATCATCTCTCACACTCTAACACAGGTAACATCATGTGATTACACGCACACACACACACACACACAGTTAACCTCATGTGATTACAGCTCCTCCATATCAGTGCTTATAGAAAGATGATCATGTGTCTGATCAGCTCTGTCTTGACCTTAAGATCGTGGGTTTGATTCCCATGTTGACAGAGATGGTTAGAACGGCAGTAGCTCCGGTGCCCTTTCAAAATTTCCCAAGAGGAAATTTTCTAGTTATTATTAAAGTGCTGGGGGCAGCACTGTGCAGCCTTTAACCCATTTAATCCCATCAAAAAATATTTCCAGTAGAAAGGCCCTAAAAAGGTTTAGTGGAGGTGGAGTATCAACATGTTTCCAAAAATACTGAAGCAAGAAACCCTTCGGATCACATATGTGGAGTTTTATATGTTCAATTGTTACATGATCAGAGCTTATTACTTCCTGGTTGCACGATCCATGGAAGATGGCTGCATCAAAGCCTTGACAAAGACGGTCAATAAAGAAGGTTGACAAAGATAACACAAGATTTGTGGGAAACATCACCTTTAAGGTGTCTAGTATTGACATACTCATTTGTAATCATTCAACTGTGTTTAGTGTGATCACAGAATGTGTAAAACTGTAACTTTCTACTCATTTCAGTTAGCCTATTTCTCAAAGTGAAATAAACACTGTCCCAATTGACTGTGATATGGACTATAAGGGTGAGGCAGGCCAATAGAGGGTATGCACATGACGTCACGGTATTCATAAGTCACTGCAGAACACTCGCTGAGTGGCAAAAAGGACCAGTGGCAGAGCTGCCAAAGTTGTGAAACGAGGAAAGTAATTATAGCTGCTGCGCAGCAATGGGTCGTGTCCGGGCAAATTTTGCACAAGAAACAGGAAGACAGGTTAATTGACCTTGGAATGTTCATTTCTGCACAAGCTGGGGATTGAACCCGCAACCTCTGGAACTAAAGACTGTTGTCTATCACACTGAGCTAATTGTCAACTGGCAGTGCTATGGTGGCTTCACAAATTAAGTAAACCATTCACTGGCAACGTTTCTGAGGTAAAATTCTGATGTTTGTGTCAAACATCATCTGCTATGAGTCTAAGATTTTGTTCAAAGACTATCTGGTATATTGATGTAATATACTTATCACCCGGACTGGGGATCGAACTCACATCGTCTGGAACCACAAACCAACACTTAACTCACTGAGCTAATCATCTGGAAGTGAGACATGGTGTGTGTCTTCTCAAACAGACTCATAGAGTCAGCGTCCGGGCAGCTGTTGTGGAGGCAGATTTCAGAAAAGGTCAAAATGTCAGAAATTCTAATATCTAAACAAAAAATCTGATAATACATAAATTGTATCTAGACAACGGACATGTTGGTGATTTGTTTTGCTTCATAAGAGAAAAGCTGATGTTTAAAAGTGTCACTCGTGGATTGACTGCAGTTGTTCCCATGAGAGCAGCATTCGGGTTGTGGTGAGCTTTAGACCATGGTCCGAACTGTTTGCTTTTTTAATTTAGAGACTTGCTGTGATGTTACAATGAGGATTCTGGCATTTTTATGTGTCATTGTCGTCGTCACCCATGTTGGGTCTTGAACCCACAACCCCTCGCACCACAAACCAGCGCTCAACTCAGTGAGCTAATTATCTGGTAGTGAGACATGGTGTGTGTCTTCTCAAATACACTCAAGACGTCAGCGCCCGGGCAGCTGTTGTTGAGGCAGATTTAAAAAATAGTCAAAATGTCAGAAATTCTAATATCTAAACAAAAATCTGTTAATACATAAATTGCATCTAGGCAGCATGGAAATGTTGGCGATTTGTTTGTAATTTTAAGTGTTTTGCTTCTCAAGAGAAAATGTGATGTTTAAAAACATCACCTTTACATTGGCTGCAGTTGATCCCATGAGAGCAGAATTCAAAATGTTCTAGAAAATTCAGTTTTTGAGATAAAATTCTGATATTTTCCAAACTTCATCAACCATGACTCTACAATATTCTCAATTTTTTTCAGAAAGATAGAAAATGTATTTAGCAGGAATTTGATGGTATATGTTTACAGTAGTGTTTACAGTCAAACGTTTTCATGCACTGTAGGCTCAATTTTTGATTAATCAAAAATCCGAGAAACAAGTTTTGTGGAGGACAGTCTGGAGATGCTCTGGAGCAAGTTTGGTGACAATTGAGCAAAAATTGTAGGAGGAGATACATTTTAAAAGTTTTACACTTATTGAAAAAAACAGAGTGATGGACTTCATAATTTGTAATAAGTTTAAGTTGACAAAAGTTTCAGCAGTATCTAGGCTACATTGTGGTGAAGTTTCACAGCTGTAGCATCTACTGTTGGCTTGGTAGGAATTTTTAAAGTTTTTAATTTTAAACACTTATTGTGCTCCCCCCTGGGAGGGGGGGGCACATGTCCTTGGAGTTGAGTGAATCTGGCATGGGACTGGACCTTTGTGCAAAGTTTGGTGAGTTTTCGCCCATGGGAAGTATGACTTCCTCGGAAGAAGAAGAAGAAGAAGAATATCAGCAAATACAATAGTGTCCTTGGCAGCTGTCGCTGCCCGGACACTAATGAGGTGATTTTCTCCAAGCCAGTACCAGTTTGACCTGTCTAACTTTGTCAGCATGTACATCATGCATGACCTAACAGAACTGCAAAAAATTGTGAGGATAAGTCTGACTTTGACCAAGTTACATCAAAGCCCTTCTAGGTATTGGCGACACTTCGAAAAGCCCAAAGAGACCAGACCCCTACCTACTTCAATGGGAGCGTGGCCAAATCCACTCTCTAACGTTATGTTGGGATGCAAACAAACACAAAAAAACATAGACTTTACCGTAGAAATGATGTTTAAAACGCTATTTTCCATAGGGAACAACTCCACTGCGCATGTGCGCGGGTTTACGACACCCACATGCACCGTACGGCTGAATCTGCGCTGGTCTGGCTGTGCTAGAGACGACTACCAGAGACGTTTGCGACTGCTCTACCAGACAGACAGAAAAATGTCTAATAAATCATTCACTCTATACATTAAATAAAGTTTTGAAAGCAGTAAATGTTTTTTGGGGTTCTTATGTTTACATTTAAATGGATGGATGCTGTTCAACTGTTCAATAAATTTTCTTCAACATTAAACGTTTGACGATCATTTGCCATTGACAACCTACGTGACAGTTTACGTTTGTACAGAATTTGGTCAGCAATAATATTTTTTATTATCATTTAATAAAATCAAAATGCTACGATTATGTGCCTTTTATGGTTGTGTGAGGGACCGAGCAGCCTCCGCAGGTAAAGAGTGGGACGAGTAGTGGGTACCTCACTAAACGCCAAGATAACTGTAAGGTGAGAACTGTTACAGGTGAGTTGTTGTGTGGAGAAAGCGAGTCGCCGTGCACGGCACTCCCGACGCCGGCACACGGCACACATGTTTACAAAGCACGAAACAAACATATCATTAATATAAACATAAATATCATACCAAGTGCGTGTGTAAGTAACTGCGTGATGTGCGTGCGTGTGTGTGCGTGTAAATGTCTACACAGAGTCTCTCTCTCTGCCTCGTGGGAGACGCCACACAGAGGCGTCCACCCCCAGTTGACAGTGAGAAGGGGAGGGGGTTGCTCACCTTCTCACATTTCCCTGCTCCTCTGGAGTCTCGCCACCCTGTTGGCGAAGTCTGCCACAGTGTTCTGCGCACCTGCCCAGTATTGCACCGTAAAGCGGTACGGCTGCAGTGCCAAGAACCAGCGGGTGACACGTGCGTTGGAGTCTTTCATGTGGCCCAACCACTGCAAGGCGCGGTGATCGGTAAAGAAAAGTCTCTACCCAGTAGATAGTATTTCAAAGTGTCCAGTGCCCACTTCACGGCCAGGCACTCCAGCTCAACCGCTGCGTACCTGGTCTCCCGGGGAAACAGTTTGCGGCTTATGTAAGCCACCGGCTTCTGGTCCTCCCCCTCTCCTTGGAGCAGCACGGCCCCAAGACCAACGGCAGACGCATCAGACTGGACCATGAAACGCTGTCCAAAATCAGGACTCTGGAGCACCGGATATTTGCAGAGAGCCCCCTTCAGGTCCAGGAACGCCTGTTCCTGCTCCTTCCCCCACTGGACCAGGGAGGAGCCTGACTTCCTGGTCAGGTCTGACAACGGGGCTGCTCGACGGGCGAAGTTCGGCACAAACCGGCGGTACCAGCCCACCAGTCCCAGGAACGACCGGATGACGGGCGAAGTTCGGCACAAACCGGCGGTACCAGCCCACCAGTCCCAGGAACGACCGGATGTCCTTCTTGGTCCGGGGCCTCGGGCAAGTCCAGCACCGCCTGCACCTTGTCCTTTTGTGGCCGGATCACACCCCGGCCCAGCACATGGCCAAGGTACTGCACCTCCTCCTTTGCCAGGGCACACTTCTGCGGGTGGATGGTCAGCCCCGCCTGCTGGATGCGCCCCAACACCTCACCTAGATGACGCAGGTGGTCCTCCCAGGTGCCGCTGTACACCACCACGTCATCCAGGTAAGCGGCAGCAAAAGAGTCTGTACCAGCCAACACAATGTCCATAAGTTTTTGGAAACTGGCTGGCGCCCCCTGCAGACCAAAGGGCATCACAACAAACTGGAACAGTCCCTGAGGGGTACGAAAGGCTGTGCAAGGTCTGGCCTCCTTGGCCAGCGGCACCTGCCAGTAGCCCTTACACAAGTCCAGTGTGGTAATGTATGATGCTTTCCCAAGGCGCTCAATCAAGTCCTCCAGCCTGGGCATGGGGAAAGTCAATACAAAAACGCATGGTGCCATCCTTCTTGGTCACCAGCACCACTGGGTTGCTCCACTCACTGGAGGACCTCTCAATCACCCCCAAGGCCAACAGGGAAACTTCGGAGGGAACCAGCTACTAGATGGTTCGATTAGTCTTTCGCCCCTATACCCAGGTCGGACGACCGATTTGCACGTCAGGACCACTGCGGGCCTCCACCAGAGTTTCCTCTGGCTTTGCCCTGCCCAGGCATAGTTCACCATCTTCCGGGTCCCGACGGTGCGGGCGAGACGGGCCGGTGGTGCGCCCTGCGCCCCGAAGGGGCCGGGATCCCACCTCAGCCGGCACGCGCTGGCCCTCACTTTCATTGCGCCTCGGGGTTTTAAACTTTACCCTCTGACTCGCGCGCGCGTTAGACTCCTTGGTCCGTGTTTCAAGACGGGTCGGGTGGGTTGCCGACATCGCCGCAGACACCTGGCGCCTTTTACGTGAGCCGATCCCCAGCCCTGGCGACGCGACGCGGTCGGGGCGCACTGAGGACAGTCCGCTCCGGTCGAAACAGTCGCGCCGGGGGCGGGGGCGAGCACTGTGTCCACGGCCCCGGAAAGCGGCGAGGTCCGGGCGGGGGGCTCTGTAAAGCTCGCGGCCAAAGCCGCGAGCCACCTTCGCCTCGAGCCTTTCCAAGCTGATCCAGAGCCGGTCGCTCTGGATCAGCAGAGCCGACGGAGGAAATGCGCCCGGCATCTGAAAATACATGGTAATGTTGTGAAACGAATATATGTAAAACTGAACAGTCTTGGATTAATTACATAGTAAGAAACTGGTAATACTGTGGAAAGAAGCCACGCTTTCTTTTACGGCACACTTTCATCTTATTTAATTGGTAAGTACACATGTTTTACCTGGTAACACTACAGAAAGTCTAATTAACAAGAGGACCCTGATGGCATATTTACCAGGTAAGTACTAAATAAAATCAGGCAAAAGAGCAAAGTTATTACCAGCCAAAACAGACCAATAACTTAGTAACTAGATGGACAGGTGAGATATTGGATTATAGTACCAGGTAAATGAGTTGCAATTTCTCTCCAAGTAATTGTGATATTATTTGACTGTAGTTACCTTCATAATGCCGGTAGTAATTACCCATTCATGCAGTGTTGTTCTTTAGTAATAGTTGAGATATTTCAAGGCAATTAGTTAGTATTAGGGCTGTCAGAATTAACGCGTTAATCGCGATGCGATTAATTACAAATAACGCGTTAAGTTTTTTTAATCGTTGTTAATCGCGGCTCATTTTGTCATCTGTCTGCTGGACTGGAAGGCTGGACTGTGGCACCTCCAGTCCAGCAGGTGGCGGCAAGGGCGTCAGTTTACTTTGAAAAGTGGTGGGGACAGTTACCATGACCAATGCCCCCGGTGTGTGTGTGGGGGGAGGCCCCACACACACACCGTCACGACGTCAAGGCTCCATCTAATGATGGTAATAATCTGATAGAAAACCGGAAAAAACTGATTTGTGTTGCTACATACACACTCGGTGGGCGCGCACTTCATCCTGCGCAATAGCGCAGCCGGCACCGGTTTGGATGGAGCTGTGACAGATGGCTGGTGCTTCTGTAACAATATAACCTGCCTATAGAACTTTGTGTTGATCCAACCATGCTCCTCTACAGCTGAGGCTGTGAAGAACCTCCTCCTCCCGTGGCTGCTCTAGCGCTGTAGATATGTTTTTTTTTTTCATATTTCATTATTGATGGGTAGCTTATTTCGCACACTGCTGATGAGCAGATGAGATTTAATTAGCCTAATTCTCCGCGGGACTGTGGCGAAAAAGGAAGAAAGTAGCTGTGTTTAGAGAGACGTGACAGGTGTGTCACTATAAGCTGATCAGCTGTGGTCACTGAATTGTTAGACTACGAGGTCATTTCAGTTTGCGCAACTGTGTTTTTTCCTTTTTTTATATTTTTTAAAAATTAAAAAATAAAAACTTAAAATAAAGGCCCCAGGCGTTTATTTGGGACCTGCGTTTATTAATAGTGTTCAACCAGCTTCCTTCTGGAGAAGGCTTCACTCCGTGGCGGCAGGCGGCGGAGGAACGATGTGTTTCTCAAGACATTACTGTAAATATGGCCAGGGCGGACTCGTGCTCGGTCTCGCTGACCTCTGTGGTCCTGGCCCGCACAGGTAGGCTACGGATCCGAGACCCCCGTCATGTTGGTCCTCCCTCCTGATCCGCCGCGAGTTGCTACAACCCAGCGGACGCCCAGTCTCTCCACTCCTCTCCTTCACTTCAGCACCTGTGTTGGCTCGCTCCACCATCCTTTTCTTTTTTTGATAATGCAACGTAGGCCTATAGCCTAAATACGTGTATGAATAATCAGAGAACAGTAGGTTGTTAATGCTACTTTTTAATAAGTCATTTAGGAGCGAGCCGAGCCAAGCTGACACTGTGCAGACAGGTGCTGGAGTGCGGATGAGAGGAGGACAGACCGGGAGGAGCAACCAGCTGAGAGGCGTCTCGTCAGTCCTCCGCCGTCTTCAATTTGGGACTCTTATTTGAAGTTTTATGCGCATTGAGTGAGTGAGTGAGTGAGCAAGCGCGAGAGAAAAGTGATGCGCCAGATGATTTCCAACCGGCAAAAACAGAAATGAGACGAAAAACACAGAATATGTCCAGGAGATGTTGTCCCGTCGTCACGACGTGAACGAGGGAGGATCAGATGGCTCAGGTTTAGTAATGAGGAAACGGCTGTCAATCTGTCAGCAACTGAAAGGGGCCCGCGGAACCGAAGCGCAGGCAGTCGGCGCAAATGTTAACCGGTCTGCCTGTTCGCACATCTCGCGCTATGCCTCAGTTCGGCGTCTGTTTTATTTTTCACGCGAGCGTCTGTCAAGCTGGATAGATCATATCGCACCAGACAGGAAGTGAGGCACAGAAAAGGCGAGCGAATCCGGTCAATTTTGAAAATAAAATAGTTAAATGATGATTAATGAAGTTGCTTGTGTAACCGTTACCACAGGTAAGTATTAGTATATAGTAAGTATATGATATTTTAATGTTGAACCAGTATCAGTAAGGTCTAGGAACGACTATGGAGCCTGAAAACCTGTGTTAGCAGAAATACCACACACACACAACAGGATGGTTTGAATTCAAATGTATTGTTCACAAAATAATAAACATGAGTGTACAAACCCTGCCTATCTAAGCCGGCTTCCTAAGGTGCACATATGCACAATAAATGGGCCCATAAAAATAAAAAAAATAAAAAGAGGTTTCTTCAAAATAAAGAGTTCAATGTCCAATGAGTACTGCTCCTTTAAGGAAAGGAGCAAGGTCTTCTTGTGTATGAGTGTGTGTTCTTTAATGTTCTTTAATGTCTGTGTTCAACTACCCGGGTAGATTTTGAGTGTCAGTCTTATCTGTCTGTGAATGAAGAGGGGATCGACGATGCTGTGCTCTGCGGATGGATCCTGCGGCTGGCCACACCGCGTTGCTGGCTCCTCCACAGTCAATCTTCAATTTAAACTGGCTCGCCACTGAACATTAAGTTCAGATCCCGATCGACTCGGTCTGGGTAAAAAACCAATCTATGCACACAGCGAAGAATGCATGTTATAATCTATTTTTCTCTCTATCGATCTCCTTAAATCATCACTATCATTAACATTTCCTCTTTTAGTATATCAATCATGAAAGATACACACTGTCTAATCATTGCAAAATGAATAGAATTACATCACATCACATCACACAAGAAATCCCAGTTTCAATTATCTGAAAATCATGTACTCCAAATCATAACATTCACCTCATCATGTAAATAAAATAATAATAATAATGAGATACTGCATTTAAACTCACTATTTACATATTTAACACATTAAATCTATTTATGCTCTTTTAACAGCACTGTAACTGTAACATTTTTAATTAAACATAGGTCCTTTAATATTCACCTTTAATATTAACTGTTAGGATGGACCAGATAGCCCTTATGTATTCACTTAAGCATATATAAACCATTAAATGACATTAATAATACAAGTAATCAATCAAAAGAGCAAATCTCCTTCAGTAAAATAACTTCGACCTCAAATAATTAAATACAAGGCACCTTTAATGGTGTAAAACACCACCACTGCTCTGCTAGAGAGCTAGGACTGGAGCTAGTTTAACCAAGGTAGCTGCATAGTATAAATGAACATTAGCATGACAGTGCAAAGTTAGCTCGCGGCTAAGGCTATTAGCTCGCGACTAGCACGATTAGCTCGGTGCTAACGTAATTAGCGATTTATTTACACTCATTCATCCCAACTAAAATCATCTGCATCTGTATCTGTGTAGTCTCTCGTACTCTCGGCGACAGTATCACAGCTCCGATTGGTTTTTTATTCATGGATCAAGAGCAACACAAGGAGTCATGATAGCCAAGATGGCGCATTAGCATTAGCATTTCTTACCGGAGCTAAGGCCCGCTACCAGAGGCTCTCCATTCAGCTGAATCCTCACACAACGTAACACCCTGACGAACGAATAACATGTCAACAGTCTGTGCCAGGCAAATTATGGTGAATTTCTGGTGTGAGGAGTGTTTATTCGTTACCGGGAGTTCTCCGTCGGTGAGCTGTGTGCTCTTAGGCAATGTCTTCTGCCGAAAGAGAGTGAACATAGGCGGAGTGTTTACTCATAGCGGCCGCGCCACCCTCTGGTCGGCCAGAGAACTGCACCCTTCCACAACAATGAGCTCAGGAACCCAGGTGGGTTACACTCCAAACTCATGCACGTCCCTGTGCATGGCAATGTTCAGATGGTCATCACCTGAGGGGACAGGACGGGGGGACGAGCTGGCGCTTCACTCTCACTTATGATGTCGTTCCAGACAGTAGTCAACCCTTGGAAGAGTGACTTCACCACGGTGACTAAGGGGTTTCCCAGTTCGACATAGTCGAGCCGTCTAGGTGGCTGACGATTCCTCTCCGGCCTCCTCATCACGTCGTCAGTGTCTGCTTGTTCCTCCGTCTCCTTAATCTCCTCTTCTCTTTCATTTTCAAGGATATGTGTCTCATCACATTCTGGCATGTCGGGGAGGACTGGAAGTTGTTCAGGGTAGTCCTCATCCGACAAGTCTTTTACAGTGTCGTCATTGTCAGGTAGGTTTGTCTCTTTTTCCACAGGTTCGGTTTCAGGTAAGTTTGTTTTTTCCACAGGTCCGTTGTCAGGTAGGTCTTTCTCTTCCACAGGTTCATTATCAGGTAGGTCTTTTTCTCCCACAGGTTCACTTTCAGGTAGGTCTTTCTCTTCCACAGGTTCATTCTCAGGTAGGTCTTTTTCTTCCACAGGTTCATTCTCAGGTAAGTCTTTTTCTCCCACAGGTTCACTTTCAGGTAGGTCTTTTTCTCCCACAGGTTCATTCTCAGGTAGGTCGTTCTTTTCCACAGGTTCATTCTCAGGTAGGTCGTTCTTTTCCACAGGTTCATTCTCAGGTAGGTCGTTCTTTTCCACAGGTTCATTCTCAGGTAAGTTCAGGTTGAGTGTCTCTTGGTTGACTGGAGTAACATCAGGTAGGCTACTTGCGCTAGCTGGAACATCATCAGTCACCTTGTTGAGGTCTGTAGACAGGTTCTCTTTAGAGTGACCTGGACCATGGTGTCTTGGAACATCTCGTGAGGTATATCTGATTACTTCTGGAACTGATTCTTTTCGGGACCAGGTAACAGGAAAGGTGTCGTCTTCATCTGAGGACTGGTCAACTTCTCTTGTGTCACTGCGAGTGTTCTGGCGTGTCCGGCGGCGCTCAAGTGGCTTGGGTTGTGCACACTCTTCTGTCGTTACAGGGAGGAACCCACAGGGGAGCAAGAGGTCTCGATGCAGTGTGCGCCAGGGGCCCTCTCCGGTCTCTGGTTTGACTGTATAGACGGGGAGGTCTCCAGCTTTCCTCACTACCACATGGACAGTGGACTCCCATTTATCAGCCAGCTTGTGCTTTCCCCGAATACGTACGTTTCTGACAAGTACTCTGTCGCCAATGTCCAGGGCAGAAGGAGTCACACGCTTGTCGAACCTTGTCTTATTCTTTTCAGCTACCCTGGCAGCACTCCTTGTAGCGATTCTGTAGCTCTCCTCCAGGTGGGATTTGAGGTGCTTTACATACTGGGAGTGTGACCTCTGTTGCTCTTCCTTGACAGGTAAGCCGAATGCAAGGTCGACTGGGAGGCGTGGCTGGCGTCCGAACATTAGCTCATATGGTGTGAACCCAGTCACTTCACTTCTGGTACAATTGTACGCGTGGACCAAAGGCTTCACGAAGTCCTTCCAGTGTGACTTATCCTGGTTTTCCAGAGTGCCAAGCATGGCTAATAGAGTGCGATTAAAGCGTTCCACCGGGTTGCCCCTTGGGTGGTACGGGGTTGTTCGAATTTTCTGTATGCCTGCAACTTCACACAGATCTTTGATTAACCGCGACTCAAAATCAGGACCTTGGTCGCTGTGCAGTTTCTCTGGAATACCATAGTGGACGAAGAAATTGTCCCATAAGCACTTTGCAACCGTCCGAGCCTTTTGGTTTGGTGTTGGGATGGCCACTGCGTATTTTGTGAAGTGGTCTGTGATCACAAGAATGTCCTTCGTGTTACTTCTGTCCGGTTCAATGGACAAGAAGTCCATGCAGACCAGTTCAAGCGGTCTTGTTGTCATGATGTTTACTAAAGGTGCGGCCCTTTCAGGTAAGGTTTTCCGGCGCACACACCTGTGACATGTCTTGACTTTCTTCTCAATGTCAAAGGCCATCCTCGGCCAGTAGAATCGGGCTCTGACCAAGTCCAACGTGCGGTCTCTTCCCATATGACCCATGTTGTCATGCAGGCTTGTTAAGACTGTCTCACGAAGTTCTTCAGGTAAGACTAGCTGGTACTGTTTGTTGCCTTCTTCTTGACGTGTTCTGTAGAGAATGCCGTTCCGCAGTTCAAGCCTGTTCAATTCTCTCAACAGCAGAGGTAGGTCTGGGAGCTCAGTCCCCACAGTGGGCGGTGGTTTCTCGCCGCACTCGATCTGGGAGACGACATGTTTGATGCACTGGTCAGCTCGCTGTTTGTCTCTGAGATCCGACTCCGATAGGTGTGGGACGATGGGAAGCCCTCCGAACTCATCTTCCTGCTCAAAGCTGTCAGGTACAGCATCTCCAGAGATGGCAAGGCTTTCGACGAGGGAGATACTTCCATTACTGCCCACTCCATCATTGCCGCAATAGACCAGTTGTCTCTCACAGATGGCGCTAACGACCCCCGGGTCCACAGCCTCAAGGTTATCTGGATCCGATAAATGGTGTTGTGTGAACTGGCGGATCCTATCCCACTCTTTCTGGGATGCGGGGTCGTCATGCAGGTTGCCGTGGGGACGTTCTGCTTCCCAGGGCGGTACTGGAGCTTAAAGGAGAAGGTAGAGAGGGCCGCTAACCACCTGTAGCTGGTTGCGTCGAGTTTGGCTGAGGTAAGTATGTAGGTTAGAGGATTGCTGTCGGTGACTACTGTGAACTGGTTGCCATAAAGGTAATCACTGAACTTCTCGGTTACCGACCATTTCAGCGCTAAAAACTCGAGCTTGTGAGCTGGATAGCGGGACTCACTACGGGATAACCCTCTGCTTGTGTAGGCAATGACACGCAGCTGGCCCTCCTGCTCCTGATATAAGGCCGCTCCGAGGCCGGTGGAACTTGCATCCGTATGGAGGATGTAAGGCAATGCAGGATTTGCGAAGGCCAGGACTGGAGACGTCGTCAACTTGTCTATGATCACCTCAAATGCCTGTTGGCAGGCGGGGGTCCAACGGCTCAGAAAAGGTTCTTTGGGGTGGTGGTATTGGCCACTCTTCTCCTTCGACTTGGAGTGCTTCCCAGGAGGTGGGTAGCCCGATGTTAAGTCGTTCAGGGGCTTCATTATACTTGAATAGCCTTTAATGAACTTCCTGTAATATCCACAGAATCCGAGGAAGGCTTTCAACTCCTTTAGGTGCTGAGGAACTGGCCAGGTCTTCAGCGCTGCGATCTTTTCCGGATCGGTCTCCACTCCCTGTTCCGAGACCACATGCCCCAAGTACCGGACTGAGGACTGAAAGAATTTGCATTTTTCCGGAGACAGCTTGAGCCCATACTCCTTCAGGCGGTTGAGGACCTTGGTGAGTCTGGCTTCATGATCTTCCAGTGTCTTCGAGAAGACTATCAAGTCGTCCAGGAAAACAACAACTTCCTTCAAGTTCATGTCTCCCATGCACTTTTCCATCAATCTCTGGAAGGTACTGGGGGCGTTCGTCACTCCCTGAGGCATGCGATTAAACTCCCAGAAACCAAGTGGGCATACGAAGGCGGTCTTGGGCTTGTCAACCTCGTCAACTTCGATCTGATAGTAGCCAGACTTCAGATCAAGGACGCTGAACCACTTGGAACCGGAGAGCGCTGTGAAGGTGTCATCCATCCTCGGGAGGGCGTAAGCGTCTTTCACCGTCTGCAGGTTTAATTTCCTGTAGTCAATACAGAGGCGCACCTGGCCGTTCTTCTTCCTAACTACGACAATTGGGGAGGAGAACGGGGACTCACTTTCACGGATCACCCCAGCGTTGAGAAGCTCTTGAAGATGTCGACGAACCGCTTCTACGTCGTGTGGGTGTATCGGTCGGGCTCTGAGTTTGAATGGTGTTTCATCGGACAGTTTGATGTTATGCTTGACTTTGTCCGTCCTTCCAAAATCAGTGTCGTTCTGGGCGAAGACCTCAGGCATGCTGTTCAGCTTTTGAGTGATTCTGTTCTTCCATTCTGGAGGGACCGGGGACTCACCAAAATCGAAGGCTAGATCAGCTGTCTTGGAGCGTTCGAATTCAGATGGCTTGGTCACACTCTGTTTGTGAGACAGAATGGTCTGGATTGCACTGAGTTCTGCGATCACAGTCTTGGCTGGGATGGTAATGTCATGTTCTGACTCGTTGGAGACCACGACTGGCAGTTTGCCTAGTTGTCTGCGTGGTAGGTCGATGAGACAGGGCTTCACTAGCAGTCCTCCTGGGAGAGAAGACGAGGAAGGATACTCCACGATGACAGACCTCTCAGTGTGGAACTCTTTGACGGACACCATTCCTTCCAGGACAACTGTTCCTCCAGCTGGAATGACTTTTCTTTCTCTGCCTTGCATCCTCACCAGTCCGATGTTACTGTCATGGCTTTGTTCCTGTCGCAGTTGAAGTACTTTCAGCACCGTTCTGTAGCCGTTCAGGACAGGATGGCAGCTTGCTGGGCTTTTCTCTCTGCACATGCCATACACTACATCTAGTGTGTTTGTACCAATCAGTATCTGGTACCCTGAGGTGCCACTGTCCGGAACTACCAGAGCCAACGTCGGGACTTCATATTCAGCTCCGAGGAACTGCTTTGGGAAGGTGATGGCGACTTCAACATAACCAATGTAGGGCACAGGTTGACCATTGGCCCCTTCAACTTCCAGGAGGTTGTAGAGTGGTTCGATCTGTTGGTCAGGTAAGTATTCATCGTAAAATGACTTGGTGACTGTGGTTACTTGCGAACCGGTGTCAAGGAGGCAGCTGAACTGTTTGCCGTGAACTGTGACTTGACCCGTGCTCTTCATGCCTATCAGCTTTTGTGGGACTCTGCAGGGGTGTTTCCTGATGTTGGATTGATTCAAGGCAGCACTGAACCTGGGCCTCACATCACTTTCATTTTTAGCAGGGCGTTGGTGAACTGCTCCAGCCTCAGTTTGCCCTGCAACTGAGACTCCATCTAAAAATCCTTATGTTCAGGTGAGTGTTCCTTAGCCTCCCATAGGCGCTGCTTTTCCCTCAGCTGATCCCTCTTTTCATTGACGAGAGTGGGGTTGGGACTGTTACTGCAGGCTGAGGAGATGTGACCGTCCTCGCCGCACTTGAAAGAATACCAAGGTCTCGGGTGGGTGCTGGTCTTGGTGGGTTTCCAGCTTGGTGCTCTAGGGTCAAGTTTAGATGTGGCTGGTCCGCTTGGCTGATGCTCAGAACTCACCTTGGGTTTCGGGGACTTTTTGGCCTTCTTGGACATCAGCGTGGTGAGTTGACTCTGCAGTGACGCCACCTGCTGTTTAAGCTCTGTCAGTGGGTCGGACTCAGGCTGGAACACCGCATGTTGGCTGCAAGCACAGGCACTTTGAGAACTTGCTATGGCCCGCTGCCGGTGTGAGCCAAGGTGCTTCTTCATACGTGTAGCTTTAGCTGCTTGTCTGTCCTCTTCAGTGCGGATTAACAGCAGGAGCTCAGAGAATGCTGGGGGGTGACCTTTCTTTTCTTCCAGGTTGAGATCAGAGAGTAAGGTGTTGTCCCAACACCCGCGGCAAAACTGCTTGAGAATGTGCCTGTCCGCTTCTCCGGCAGCAGCTCCTCCTCTTCTAACAGCAAGGTTCAGGGCAGCTTGGAGACGACAGAGGTAAGTAGAGGCCTTTTCACCAGGATCCTGAAGAGTATTCATGAACTGGGCGAAAAGCTCTTCGCCGTCCTCCACGGTTCCAAAGGCTGCGTCCAGCAGTTGAAGGTAGGTTTCAGGAGTAGCTTCAGGGCTCAGTCTCTTGACAATATCTGCTGCAGGAGAGAGCAAACTTTCAAAGATTTTCCGTGACTTCTGAAGATTAGACATGGTGGGGTCTTTCCTGAGAAGTTCAACATGTGAACGCCATGTGTCGTAATCTGTCTCACTGTTGAGTCTGGGGATCTTACCTGAGAATGACCGGAGCTTGATGGGAAAGTGTGAATGTGTGTTTAATTCATCTCTCCTTACAATGTGCTCAACAATGACCTTTTGAATTTCAGGTGGATTCAGGTCACTATCCACACTGGACAGACTTCTCTTCACATCAGCTGGTGGACATGGCTCAGCACCACTCTGAATGAACCTTACCTGAGGAGAACCTGGGAGCAGCTGGAGGTGTGGGGGTTCAGATATGTCCAGGGATGCGTTGAGCTGTTTGGCTCCAGACTCATTATCACCACTGCCATCAGTCTCTATTGTCTCACTGATCTCTGACATCATGTCTTTCAGCACTTCTTCGAAGTCTCTTCCACTCAGTTTGGCTAACTTCTTTATTTCATCAAGGTAAGTTTTGGTAACACTACAGCCAACTTTGTTTGTGTACACACTTGCCAGAGCTTGAACGTAGTATTTTACATCTGGATTGTCTTTGAGTTCATGTGTGTAGGTGTAACGGAGTTATGAGAGGAATTGATCCCACTTGCCATAAAAATACGCATCACACAACACAAAGTTTTGTTTTCCCACGGTAATTAAATGCATCACCCCTGTGGATTAGGGTCGTGCACCCCGGGGGGTAGCTGCAGTCGGACCATGCTATCTCCCTGGTAGGTGCACAGACTGGAGGCTCTGCAATGTTTTATATTAATTACTTTAATTTCACTTCTAAGTGATGGTTTATGTTGTGTTTTTGAATCATATAGCTCCCTAACGGTTGAGCACGTCCTTTTTCATAAAAAGTTGACGGTGTTTTTCTCTTGTTTTTGTTTACAAAATGGCTAGGGTTACATGTGTTAGCTAACCTGCACTTTCTTTGATTTTACACTTTGCAGCTACATGTGTGTGTGTGTGCAAACGACGAGCTGGACTGACTGTAAATGTTAATTCTTCTACCAGGTACGCTTTGTGTTATTTTTCTGTTAGTTTGAGAATGTTTATGTGGCAGTCGGACCATGCTATCTCCCTGCTACATGTGTGTGTGTGTGCAAACGACGAGCTGGACTGACTGTAAATGTTAATTCTTCTACCAGGTCAGTCCACGGACCCACGCATAAATAAACGGCGAGATATGCCAACTGTGAAGATTGCCTCATGTTTTAAAAACTACACAACGCAAAGACGAGTATTAAAAACCGCTACAATGGTGCCGTGACCCGTTCCTGTCTACGGTGGTGTCGGACCGGAGTCGTCTCGTTTCCATGGTGACGCTGTGAGCTCGACGTGGGACCGGTGGATCTGCACGCGGCTGCTTCACCGTGCTTTATTCATTCCCTGGGTATCGTGAGTCCGGTTCTAGCTAAGAACCCGGGTCTGGACTGTGTTTTTGTTTTTTTCTGTGTTTGAGGTAGCCTGTCTGTGCCACGGGGAAAAGTAAAAAAAAAAAAAAAAAAAAGGTTCTTGTGGATTCCTGATGAACATGTTTTTGGTATATTGATATTTTAATGTGTGTTAATTAGAGGGGATATATATATTTTCTTTTTCTACTCTTTCATTATATTGTGGTCCATTTTATGCATAAATCCCCCAAGGTGTATATATTTTTTTCTTTCTACATGGGGTTAACTGTCAACAAGACATAAAAAGAGAAAAATAAGAGAAGAGTAATAAGTTAGTAAACTACAGCTAAAGAAAAGAAAAAAAGCAACTGAACCTTAGTTGCAGATTTTGAGGTTTTATTTCATTTTTTCAGAGACAATGGATCAACATAATGTGTCAAGTGTTGGTAGGGGTTCTAAACAGTGGTTCAGTCAGTTTCCTACGCTGGATGGGTTTAGTGAAAGCAGACATGTTACATCTACTCCTCACAGTCGCCCTGGGAGGGATAGTGCATGTGCCACTGCAGATGTTGGGGTGGATGGGGAGTCTGCACTTTCTGGTCAAGATGTCCATGTTCTCAGTGACCTGGTGAAACAGATAGGGACCAGTATAGGTGAGAACATTGTTTCATGTCTAAAGTCCATTCCAGCTACTGATGCTAACGTGACTCAGTCAACCACAGCTGATCTTTCTAAAGTTAACTTGACGATTACACATGACAGTTATGAACCACATCCTTTCCGGGGGGATAACACTGATAGGATGTCAGTCTCTGAGTGGGAGGAAGCTATGAGGCTTTACCTGAGTAGGAGGGGCATTGATCTATGTTACCAGGTGGATGAGGTTTTGGGTAAGCTAAGGGGGCGGGCACGTGATGTGGTGACAATTGGGCTTCGCAGCCGACCCACCTTAGACTTAAAGTCAGGCCCTCAACCAGTATTTGACATACTTAAGCAGCACTTTGGTGACTCTGTGACCTCCTTTATGCCCCTTGCTGACTTTTATGACACAAAGCCACGACCCGCAGAGACAGCTGTTGACTATTGGATCCGGCTTAACAAAGCCATTGACACTGCTGCAGATGGTCTAAAGAGACAGGGAAAGACTCTCGACAATCCTTCCCGTGAAGTCACAGTCATGTTTATCACTCACTGTCCAGATACTGAGCTGTCTCTGGTCTTCAGCTGCAAGCCGCTGGAAGAGTGGACTGCTACTGATGTTCAGGTGAGGTTGGATGAACACCACCGAAAGAGGCGCCTCCAGCACCGCCAGTCTTCACACCCAACTGGAGGCCTGCAATCCAACCAGGCTGCAAACGTTTTGCAGTGCCACGCCCAGTCTGCAGGGGGGGCCCCTGCCCCTCAGGCAGTTACAGCCGGCAGAACATCACAGTCTGAAGGGCAGTCGCTTGAGCATGTTATCACTCTGCTTGAACGGTTACTGCAGCAAGAGACCGCCCGTCATCCCAGGTCACCAAGGTCAGGCGCTGGTGGCCGCAGCAGATCTCGTGGCCCGTGCTCTGTTTGTGGGGGTGACGACCATGACACAGTGTCTCACTGCAGGAGAGAGCGGCTTTGTTTTCGTTGCTATGCTACTGGACATCAGGCTGTGACCTGTCATAGCGCTCCTCCCTCTGACTTACCTGCTGCTCAGTCTGGTGGCCCCGTCCAGCAGGGAAACTAGCTGGCCCACATGAGCAGGGGAGTAGTGTAGGGCCAAGTGACGTGTCCCCACAAGATTTTGATGATGTTGATCTTGAGTCAGTGTACTCACAGTTCTGCTCCTTAGCAGGTGATAACTCCACTGTGATTATTCAAAATACTCAAAGACTGTCTGCAACTGATAACCTGTTTCACACTGATGTGCTGATCCAAGATACTGTAAAACTTAGAGCTATGCTTGACAGCGGCTCTATGGCCTGTTCCTTGAGCTCTAGTGTGCTCCCCCTCCTGACACAGAACAATGTTGTTTCTCCTGACTCTGTCTCTCCCACTACTGTCGTCCTTGTTGGTTGTGGAGGCTCAAGAACAAACCCTGTCGGTGTGTGTGAGTTGCAGATGAAAGTGTTTGGCTGTTGCTTCTCGGTTCCAACGCTCATCGTGGAGGGCCAAAGTGATGAGCTCATTCTTGGCAGCAATGTCATGAAACACCTGATTCGGGCGCTGAAGCACTCTGGAGACTTCGGGGAGAGAGCGTGTCTTTCTGGTCAAGTCCCTGTCGAGGAAGCGAACCTGCTGCAGCTGTTGACCACTGTGGAGACATGGAGAAGTGATGAGTGTCCTGATAAAGTTGGTACGGTTAAACTCAAGCACGCAGTTACTCTGGAGCCCATGACAGAACACTTAGTATGGGGTCGCCTACCTGCTCATCTGTGTCTCTCGGCTGGCAGCACGGTGGTTGTGGAGCCAAGTGTGTCAAGAACTGTGCCACGTTCAGTGATGGTGGGCCGTGTTGTGACGCCGCTGTGGGGCGACGGATGTGTTCCAGTGAGAGTCATTAACCCCTCCCCCAGACCAGTGACTTTGAGACGCAACTGCAAGATTGCTGACGTGTCACCCTGTGTGGCTCTGGAAGACTTTGACACCGACTACTTTTATGTAACTGACTTACCTGATGAAGTGAAATGCACAGTGACAAAGACGGCTGACAGACCTGACACAGCCAGTGAGAAAAGCTTGACTGTTGACTCCGACTGTTCTGCCAGACCGACCTTTAACCCTACGCTCTCTGACCTTGGACTGCAGGACATTGACATTGACGCTACTCACCTGTCCCCCTTCTGGAAGACGAAGCTTGTTGACCTGCTGGTTAAGTATGAGTCCATCTTCTCTCGCCACAGGTTGGACTGTGGTAAAGCCAAAGACTTTGTTCACCGCATCCGGCTGAGTGACAGCAGGCCCTTCAGACTCCCCTATCGCCGACTGTCCCCATCACACTATGAGAAGCTGAGGGTGGCTTTAAATGAGATGGAGGAGCGTGACATCATAAGGAAGTCTTCAAGTGAGTACGCATCACCTCTTGTGCTTGTCTGGAAAAAGAATGGCGACCTGCGTCTCTGCACTGATTTTCGGTGGCTGAACGCACGCACTGTCCGCGACGCACATCCCTTGCCTCACCAGGCTGATGCCTTGGCCGCCCTGGGGGGGAATGCGTTCTTCTCAACCATGGATCTGACCTCGGGGTATTATAATGTGGAGGTACATGAGGAGGATAAGAAGTTTACCGCGTTCACATCTCCTTTTGGGCTGTATGAGTACAACAGGCTCCCGCAGGGACTTTGCAACAGCCCGGCCACGTTCATGAGGATGATGATGGCTATCTTCGGTGATCAAAATTTCTTGTGCCTCTTGTGTTATCTTGATGACATCCTTGTGTTTGCCCCCAATGAACAGCTGGCGTTGCAGAGGTTGGAGATGGTTTTCGGGAGGTTAAAGGCGCACAACCTGAAACTAGCTCCCAAAAAGTGTCACTTCATGAGACCTTCAGTGAAGTTTCTGGGGCATATTGTGGCTAAGGCAGGCATTTCAACTGACCCCGAGAAAGTCAAAGCTATTGTGGAGTTGAAGGAGAATGACTTAATGGTTGAGGGCACCGACATCCCATCCCCCACCAAGATCAGATCCTTCCTTGGGATGGTTGGATTTTACCAGCAGTTTTTTGAGGGGTACTCTGGTATTAGCAAGCCGTTGTTTGCTCTGACATCTGGTGGAAAGAGGGTGCGACGTACCAGAGGGAAGCAGGTCCGGCTTACATCTCGGACCCTCTCTTCGGCTGATTGGACTCCTGAGTGCAGTGAGGCTTTCAGTAAGCTAAAGCAGGCTTTGGTGAACAATGTCACTCTTGCTCACCCCGACTTCAGTAAGCCTTTTCTTCTCTCAGTTGATGCCTCCTCCAATGGTCTCGGGGCTGTGCTGTCTCAGCTGGCTGTTGGTGATGATGTAGCGAGGCCCATTGCATTTGCCAGCAAGTCGCTGAATTATGCCCAGTCTCGCTACCCAGCACACAGGCTGGAATTTCTCGCACTTAAGTGGGCTGTGTGCGACAAGTTCAGCCATTGGCTGAGAGGTCACAAATTCACTGTATGGACCGACAATAACCCGCTCACTTACATTCTCAGTAAACCAAAGCTGGACGCCTGTGAGCAGAGGTGGGTGTCAAAACTGGCCCCGTATGACTTTGACATCAGATACATTCCTGGTCCTAAGAATGTGGTGGCGGACGCCCTCAGCCGTGAGCCTTTTGTGCACCCCAGTGTTCTCCATCGACTCACTACAGTCCCCTATGGTGCTCTTTTGGAGGCTGCAAATGCCTTGGAACCAGACTGTGTGCAGGATGTTTTTCGGCTGTCCTGTGATCCTCTCAGCCGCCTGCAACATCGTCCTTTGACTGTGGCTTCCAGCAGTGCAGTGTCTGCGCCCCTACACCCTCCTATCTCCTCAAAAGCTGTGTCAGCTGTTCTTGAGCACTCCCTGGAGGATGATTGCTTGCCCCCTCATGCCTTCTGTTTGCCGCAACTCACTCAGTCTCTTCTGCCTTCCGACCTGTCTGACTTCCGCCCTTTGCCCATCGACAAACTGACATCGTTGCAACGTGCTGATCCGTGCTTGGGTCGGGTTCTCCACTTTGTGGAACGTCAGAGACGTCCGTCGAGACGAGAACGCCCCCATGAGCCAGCTGAAGCCTTGCGGCTTCTCCGGCACTGGGAACGACTCTCCATCAAGGCAGGTGTTCTGTATCGCACGTCGAAAGATGTTGTGACAAAGAAAAAGACGTTCAGGTATGTTGTACCCGCTCAACTGAAAAATAAGGTCCTGAAAGGTATCCACGATGAAGCGGGCCATCAGGGGCAGAAGAGGACGCTCTACTTGGCTAGACAGCGGTTTTACTGGATCGGGATGGAGAAGGATGTCAGGGATTATGTGCAGCACTGTCGGCGTTGTCTGGTCAGTAAGTCTCCTGAGCCTGAGGCTAGGGCGCCGCTCGAGAGTGTTAAGACATCTAGACCTCTTGAGTTGGTCTGCATTGATTTTTGGTCAGCTGAAGACTCGTCCAACAGGTCACTTGACGTACTCGTTGTGACTGACCATTTTACTAAGCTTTCTCAGGCCTACCTCTGTCCCAACCAGTCCGCTAAGGCTGTTGCTCATCAACTCTGGAACAACTTCTTCTGTGTGTATGGCTTCCCAGAGCGTGTGCACTCAGACCAAGGTGCGAACTTCGAAAGCAGCCTGATTGCAGAGATGCTCCAAGTCGCTGGTGTTGAGAAGTCTCATACGACACCTTATCATCCCATGGGCAATGGGGCAGTCGAAAGGTTCAATCGCACCCTTGGGAACATGATCAGGGCTCTTCCACCCAGAGCCAAGCAGAAATGGCCCCAGCTCCTGCGTTCACTCACCTTCTCCTACAACGCAACAGTCCATGAAACCACAGGTTTTGCACCTTTCCTGCTCATGTTCGGCAGGGTTCCCAGATTGCCTGTGGACATGATGTTTCAGTCTGTGCTCATGGATGAGCAAGTGGTGGATTATGATGACTATGTGCAGTGTCTCCGCCGTGACTTGGCAGAGGCTATCAGGATTGCTCAGATTTCAACCACAAAACAACAAGAGAAGCAGACTGAGCTGTACAACCGCAAGCTGAGGGGTGCACCTGTGGAGGTCGGGGACAGAGTCTTGTTGGCTAACAAAGGTGAACGAGGTCGGAGAAAGCTGGCTGATCGCTGGGAAGGTCATCTGTACACGGTTGTGGAGAAACAGGATAACACTCACACCTTCAGACTCAGGAACTGTGCGACTAACCAGGAGAAAGTGGTCCACAGAAACCTCATCATGCCTGTGAACTTTTTACCTGTTCCTGCTGATCCAGAAGATGGTGGCTCCTTCGTCAGTGACCTGTCTGATGAGGCTGCGGATGAGTCTGTGGTCGGTGTTGGACATGATGGTTCGTCTGTTCTTCCTGGATGTGGACCTGAGGATAGGACTGTCTTTTGGATCTCTCAGCTCCCAGCCTCCACCGGAGATAGGTCGATCTCTATGGCTGATGTGGATGGACATGACCAAACCGGATCTGACGCACCTGATCAAGTTGACCTTGACAGTCGCAATGAGAATGCACTTAACAGTTCAGACGGGACCAATTCTGCCAAACTGGACCAGTCTGACCCTGGTGGTTCTGCTGTTAATGCTGACTGTTCTGTTGACTTACCTGACTCTCAACCTTCTGTCTCACTTTCTGTTGACTTGCTGCCTCCTGTTACTGCATCAGAGGCAGGGCAGAACCATTCCTGTGATAGTTTGCAGAGAATGCGAACAAGATATGGGAGAGTTGTTAGGCCAGTCGTCAGGCTTATTCAGAACATGCACCAGAAAGTTGTTGCTGGCCGCTAGTATTGTTTCTTGTTATGGCCTTACATATGTGTAAGTGATTATTGGCTCAGAAATAGCCTCGGAGTTCCTTCAATTTTGAGGAGGGTTTGGTTTTTATATTTTTTTTGTGATGGTTTGACACCTGTGTGTGACTACTGGATGGGTGTGTCCAGGTGGTTAAAAAAAATGTGTGCTGTTTTACTGACGTGATTTCTGAGTAATTTGACATGTATATGGGCATGTTTTTCCTATGGGTGTCGGAAGGTTTTGCAACCCTTCCTCATTCTAATTCTTCGGGAATAGTCTCTTGACTGGAGTATTTGGTATCTGTGATATTTGCAGCACTGTACACTTTAATTTTTTTTTTATCCATTACCTCCTCTTGATGTGATTTTATTTGTGCCTGGTATGTTGTAGTTTGAGTGATATGCAGTCCAGTCTCATTTTTTTTCTTTTTTTTCTTTTGGTTTGGTTGTATGGGCAAGTGGAGATCAGTAGGGGGGAATGTAACGGAGTTATGAGAGGAATTGATCCCACTTGCCATAAAAATACGCATCACACAACACAAAGTTTTGTTTTCCCACGGTAATTAAATGCATCACCCCTGTGGATTAGGGTCGTGCACCCCGGGGGGTAGCTGCAGTCGGACCATGCTATCTCCCTGGTAGGTGCACAGACTGGAGGCTCTGCAATGTTTTATATTAATTACTTTAATTTCACTTCTAAGTGATGGTTTATGTTGTGTTTTTGAATCATATAGCTCCCTAACGGTTGAGCACGTCCTTTTTCATAAAAAGTTGACGGTGTTTTTCTCTTGTTTTTGTTTACAAAATGGCTAGGGTTACATGTGTTAGCTAACCTGCACTTTCTTTGATTTTACACTTTGCAGCTACATGTGTGTGTGTGTGCAAACGACGAGCTGGACTGACTGTAAATGTTAATTCTTCTACCAGGTACGCTTTGTGTTATTTTTCTGTTAGTTTGAGAATGTTTATGTGGCAGTCGGACCATGCTATCTCCCTGCTACATGTGTGTGTGTGTGCAAACGACGAGCTGGACTGACTGTAAATGTTAATTCTTCTACCAGGTCAGTCCACGGACCCACGCATAAATAAACGGCGAGATATGCCAACTGTGAAGATTGCCTCATGTTTTAAAAACTACACAACGCAAAGACGAGTATTAAAAACCGCTACATAGGGAAGAAGAGGGGATAAGGCTTCAATAGCAGCACCATCTTGGTACTCAATAATCAGGTTTCTATAAAACTCTGACTTAACGTCAACGACTGGGACAAGTCTCATGGAGCCATACTTCTTAAGGAAGTCTATGATCTCCTCATCTTCTGGTGATTCATGTAAACCACTGATAATTACTGCATTGGGGACTTTGATACCTGAGCTCATAATGAACTCCATTTTTAGCAATCTGAAATTTATACACAGACAAAGAACTTACACACTTGAAATTTTTTCCACTCACTCAAACTGGTTTCACACACTCAAAATTGCTTCACACACTTGTGATGTGGTTCACTGCTAACACATAACCAGGCTCCTGGCTGGCTCGCCAGTTGTAACCGTTACCACAGGTAAGTATTTATATGATATTTTAATGTTGAACCAGTATCAGTAAGGTCTAGGAACGACTATGGAGCCTGAAAACCTGTGTTAGCAGAAATACCACACACACACAACAGGATGGTTTGAATTCAAATGTATTGTTCACAAAATAATAAACATGAGTGTACAAACCCTGCCTATCTAAGCCGGCTTCCTAAGGTGCACATATGCACAATAAATGGGCCCATAAAAATAAATAAAATAAAAAAGAGGTTTCTTCAAAATAAAGAGTTCAATGTCCAATGAGTACTGCTCCTTTAAGGAAAGGAGCAAGGTCTTCTTGTGTATGAGTGTGTGTTCTTTAATGTTCTTTAATGTCTGTGTTCAACTACCCGGGTAGATTTTGAGTGTCAGTCTTATCTGTCTGTGAATGAAGAGGGGATCGACGATGCTGTGCTCTGCGGATGGATCCTGCGGCTGGCCACACCGCGTTGCTGGCTCCTCCACAGTCAATCTTCAATTTAAACTGGCTCGCCACTGAACATTAAGTTCAGATCCCGATCGACTCGGTCTGGGTAAAAAACCAATCTATGCACACAGCGAAGAATGCATGTTATAATCTATTTTTCTCTCTATCGATCTCCTTAAATCATCACTATCATTAACATTTCCTCTTTTAGTATATCAATCATGAAAGATACACACTGTCTAATCATTGCAAAATGAATAGAATTACATCACATCACATCACACAAGAAATCCCAGTTTCAATTATCTGAAAATCATGTACTCCAAATCATAACATTCACCTCATCATGTAAATAAAATAATAATAATAATGAGATACTGCATTTAAACTCACTATTTACATATTTAACACATTAAATCTATTTATGCTCTTTTAACAGCACTGTAACTGTAACATTTTTAATTAAACATAGGTCCTTTAATATTCACCTTTAATATTAACTGTTAGGATGGACCAGATAGCCCTTATGTATTCACTTAAGCATATATAAACCATTAAATGACATTAATAATACAAGTAATCAATCAAAAGAGCAAATCTCCTTCAGTAAAATAACTTCGACCTCAAATAATTAAATACAAGGCACCTTTAATGGTGTAAAACACCACCACTGCTCTGCTAGAGAGCTAGGACTGGAGCTAGTTTAACCAAGGTAGCTGCATAGTATAAATGAACATTAGCATGACAGTGCAAAGTTAGCTCGCGGCTAAGGCTATTAGCTCGCGACTAGCACGATTAGCTCGGTGCTAACGTAATTAGCGATTTATTTACACTCATTCATCCCAACTAAAATCATCTGCATCTGTATCTGTGTAGTCTCTCGTACTCTCGGCGACAGTATCACAGCTCCGATTGGTTTTTTATTCATGGATCAAGAGCAACACAAGGAGTCATGATAGCCAAGATGGCGCATTAGCATTAGCATTTCTTACCGGAGCTAAGGCCCGCTACCAGAGGCTCTCCATTCAGCTGAATCCTCACACAACGTAACACCCTGACGAACGAATAACATGTCAACAGTCTGTGCCAGGCAAATTATGGTGAATTTCTGGTGTGAGGAGTGTTTATTCGTTACCGGGAGTTCTCCGTCGGTGAGCTGTGTGCTCTTAGGCAATGTCTTCTGCCGAAAGAGAGTGAACATAGGCGGAGTGTTTACTCATAGCGGCCGCGCCACCCTCTGGTCGGCCAGAGAACTGCACCCTTCCACAACAATGAGCTCAGGAACCCAGGTGGGTTACACTTGTCCATCTATAATACTATATAAATGTGCATCTGCACACGAGACACTGAAGTTGCGCGCAGCACCCGCTTCGTCCGGGCTGTGAGAACTACTTTAATCAAAGCTACATTGTTGCGAGTTGGCTTCGACAGAAGCTCTGCGCCGTGCACACTGTTTCAGCTGCCTATTTTTCATAGTTTATCAACGTTTTTTCGTCATTCTTCATTAGGATAATGTTAGGCTGAGTTAATTTTGCAGTGGGGACAAAATTGTTCTTGACAAAAAGTGGTGGGGACATGTCCCCAGCGTCCCCAGCGTAAATGACGCCTATGGGTGGCGGTACGGAGCCTTCAGAAGAATGAGAGCGGAGCACAGAGGCAGTCCTGCCCAGTTTTCTTGCAAACAAACTAATGCCACTGCCACCACAGTTGTTAAATTTAATCAATGAGACCAACATTAATCTCCTACAAAGAGTTTAACCAGCCGGCAGTAAACCTCTGAAAGCGTGCGGATACGTTACTTAGCTCGTTGTCTACCCCGGGAGGACGAGGGAATGGCGATAGCGAATGCTAATTAGCCTGTCTATGAGATTTTACATATACGTTAGCATTAAGCTACCAAACTTTGTATGCTTAGTTGTGAGTTGTGTTTGTTTTGAGCGTTGTTTCAAACTATGGGTTTGATTGAACTACTTAGGTGTGTGTGTGTGCATGTGTGTGTGCTTGCTGTGACTCTGGAGCTGGAGCTGTGTGTGTCTGGAGCCCATAGGCTGCAGCCTGAACTTATCTTAGCTCGCCGTCTGTGAAGCTAACTTAGCTTAGCTCGTCATCGCCTGTCCTGATCAGCTGATGTGTGGCCAAAACCTGGCACCTTGCTTCTCATTCAACCAAACTTTAGTAACACGCCACTTCTCACATTCTCAGCCGTCCTAAAGCACTAACAATAGTGTCATGGAGTTGTCCCTGCTGCGCTGTGGTCCCCGCTGCGCCGCCCCCGCCCCCCCCGCCCAATATATATTAGATATTAGTGTATATTTTTAATAGAGATTAATCGCGCGTTAACTACGGGAAAAAAGTGATTAATCGCGATTAGAAAAATTAATCGTTTGACAGTCCTAGTTAGTATTTATTCTGTAGTTACATCATTTTTACAGTTTTAGTTACCTTGTAATTTCTTTCTTTTACCTTGTAATTACACAGTAAATACACAGTAATTAGGGGACTGTAAAAGAAAGGGTTACCATATTTTATATATTAGGAAGTCTCACTATTATTTGCTTTTCATTTCAACACGTTCTAAAATAAATATATATTTTTTCCGGTCATACGGAGACCTGCATTGGACACTCCTCCGCTCTAAATAGCCATAACCACCTTCGGCCGTTGTTACATACTATGGTTACATGCTATACAATTTAGAAATAAAATGTCACGTTGACTGATTGTAAAACATTTATTTATTGATGTAAATGTGGTGATTTTTGTACATACAGAGCCCTGGGTAACAGCGCAGCTGTTCTGTCCAATACATTACACACCTGAAGCTTCACTTTTCATTCATAATGTTGCTGATATAGTTGTTAGATTTATCTCCGAAAAAATAATTTAACTAGCCGGCGGTAAGCCTTTAAAACCTGCGGGTACGTTCATTAGCGTAGTTTTCTCTCCGGGGACGGTGACGGACGTTCGGCGGCCGACCAGCTCTGCAGCCTGGGGAAGCTGACTCGCTGCTCCCGGTGGCTGCTCACAGGGGCAAAAGTCGGAGCAAATGTTCAAACAGGCGTCATTTGGATAAACTAACCGCACATTAAGGAGCGAAACGGTTACTTTTTCTCATGAAGAAAATATTAAAACTTAATGAAGTGACATGCTACCATGCTAACTTTTAGCTGCTTTGAATTAGCAGCTTTTGGCTACATCCATGCTTTGGCTTCACCGGCCGCAATGCATTCTGGGAACCACACGCTACTACACTAGTCTTACACACGCCCACAGCGCCCCCTGCTGCATATCTGCTGTAGAGCATTAATGTAGACGCCATTCAACGGCTTCATTACAGCACCGGGCTTTTGAAAAATGAAAAAAAAGTAAAAGGCGAATACTCGACTATGACTCACAGCGTGGAATAATGATTTTGATAGTCGAATAGTCGAATATTCGACTATTTGGTCAAACCCCTAGTGTGTAGTTAGGAGGCTCCGAGGGAAGGGCCATATGAGCTCGGAGGGGAGGTGTGTGTGTCTGTGTGGGGTGCTTTTTTCAAAATGTTCTCATCATTTTTCAGATCATAGACCAGTGTTGTCAAACGTGCGGCACGTGGGCCAAAACTGGTCCAGCAGGGAGTCCAATCTGGCCCTCAGAATGAATTTGCCATGTGTGAAAATTACAGAAGAAGCGGAAGAAGCATATTATTGTTGAAATTGCACATGCATTTTGTTCATAATATGTTTTGTAAAAGAATAGTTCATTAAGTGTAAACATGTTACAATACAAAGGGAAAAGTTTGTCTTTTTCTTTTTACCTTATCATGCTTTTATTCTACTGCTCTGGCCCATTAGAGATACAGTTGTGCTGTATGATATCGGAATAGTATCGGTATCTGCAGATATCCAAATTCTTGGATCGAGATCGGATCGTAAGTGAAAAAATGTGGATCGGTTCATCCCTATCTCATTTAACCCTTAACACGTATTAAAAAGCAGACAGTGGCGGTGTTAATAAGGACATATGTGACCAGTCACGAAAACTGGAGACACAAGTCGGCCTGGGGGCTTTTTGTTTGTTTTTGTTTTTTTTAAAGTATACTTTTTTTTGGCTTTTCATGCCTTTATTTTGATAGGACAGTTGAGAGTATGACAGGAAATGGGAGGCAGAGATGGGGGGAATGACACGCAGTTCAGGGCCGTCCGACGCGGGATTCGAACCGGGGCCGCCTGCAGCGAGGACTATAGCCTCAACACATGGGGCGGGTGCTCTACCTACTGAGCTAAACACGGGAGCGTACCTATGTTCCCCGGGTCCTATGTTCCCCTGTAGGGGAACATAGGACCCTCTTTTTGAAAATGGGTCCTATGTTCCCCGTTTTTACCAAAAAGGGTCCTATGTTCCCCTCTCGCAATACATACTGGGGAACATAGAGCCCTTTTTCTGAAAAAAGGTCCTATGTTCCCCAGTAGCAGTGGGGAACATAGGACCTTTCTCAAAAAAATGGTCCTATGTTCCCCGCTGTAGCTGATCAATGGACTCCATCGATCTGGCCTGTCTAGCCTCTACCTAGTCTTTTTACTAAACTTAACCAACTCCCTTCTTCATTGCCTAAACCTAACCAATGGGGCAATTACACTTCTCACTCAAAGTCACAACTCCACTTCTTACTCAAAAATAGACCAAAATATGGCAAGTCGCAACTCCACTTCCAGGTATGGGACGAAAAATTACATGTTTCCCGGGTCCTTTTGGGGAAAAGCGGGGAACATAGGACCCTTTTTCTAAAATAGGGTTCTATGTTCCCTGGTCTGGACACAAAGGGGAACATAGAACCCTTTTGGGGAAAAGCGGGGAACATAGGACCCTTTTTCTAAAATAGGGTTCTATGTTCCCTGGTCTGGACACAAAGGGGAACATAGAACCCTTTTGGGGAAAAGCGGGGAACATAGGACCTTTTTTTTTAGAAAAGGGTTCTATGTTCCCCTGTCCCATACAAAGTGGGGAACATAGGACCTGGGGAACATAGGACCCGGGGAACATAGAGATGATCCCGCTAAACACCACCCCAGCCCGGGGGCATTTTGAGTTATTCACAAATTCTGAAAGTGTAGACTTTAAGCTTTCCAACGATGTGTAACACATGAAAATCTGATCATATTTGAAGAAGTTGTGGCCATTTGAATGTGGTGACTTTAAAATCGTTCTAAGAAGAAAAAGCCTGTTAAAGTTTTCTCTCCCGGCTGGGCAGCACAATGGTGATCATTTTCATCTCATTACACTACAGCCACACCTCTGTAGTCGGGGTAACGACAGCTGTCATTAATGTTAATGTGGTGTTAGTTTCCTTTTAGTGGACTGAGTTACAACAGGACTGTTTTGACTACCCCAAAGACCCAACGCTGTAATATTACAATATTTGTAAAAAAAAAATGTTGTAATTCTGCAATGCATAAATATTAAACATGTTCAATATTTACGATAATCAGCCCTGACAATAATGGCCGTTTCCATCAAAAGTCATCTTGTGTGTGGAAAGCCGGTGTCAAGTGGAAGTGCCTGCTCACTGAGCCACAGTGCAGCCCTGGATTTACATGAGGTTCACACAGACATTCACGCATACACGGAAGGTTTCCTGATAGCTGATAGCAAAGACGGTAGCGCATCTTTATGTGTGTGGTGTGCAGTGTTTGGAATATCGCAGCACACCACACACAATACGATCAAAACTGTTCAATGACAGATTTTGTATCTTCATGTGTGGAGTCACTCACAGATTTAGATTTAGAAAATCTTTATGTGTGTACCAGCCTTAAACCGTGAAATGTGGAGCAGAGGAAAACAATTTATTTAAGCGTTGTAACACGCATATTTGTAAAAATTGAAGCGTCAACAACAATGAGCTCAAGAAATATTTAGTACGTCCCATGTGGGATGTTGCCTGGAGCTAGCTCTCCTTCCTTTTTATTTTGAAATTAGATCACATTTGCCATCTACTCTACACAGGGCTTGAAGACCTCCGGCAGGGTGCCGGAAATCCGGCGTAGGAATATTTTGGTGGTTTAAAAAAAAAAAAATTAAACCAGCCGAGCTTGTTATAGTGTACTGCGCTATAGAAAACTAGTGTATTGCAGCAGCGGGAGGAAAGTATTAGCTCATCATGCTTAAGATCCGGGTCACATAGCATGCGGCGTCTCGTCGTATTTCAGAGATGAGGCAGCATTTGCCTCTTCTGCCCGTTTGTGGCGGAGGCTACGCTACCTCATTGCAATTGAGTGCGAGCAGCACGTACGTTCATGTTGCTTTCGTAAATTGTAAACACGGCCCCCTCGGTGTTTGCGTCCAGCAGTTTAGCGGGTATTTCAACAGCAGTGATGGATAACTGTACCGGAGAGGCAGGAATACACGGCCACTTTCACCTGACGGAGACCGACCGTCGGCCGGCAGGGGAGTGATAAACATGTAGGACTATTTTGAAACAAGCCTTGAATAAAGCGCGCGCGTGTGTGCACTCAGATCAAACTTTCAATGTAGATCCGCGTTACGCGGCGCGCTGCACAGTCGGCGCGCTGCACAGTCGGCGTCCTTGTTTTTTCATGCTCGTTCGCCGCATCGTCTACAGCTGCATGGATCTGCTTCTACCGCCGGTGCTGTGTTGCCGTTTGAAAGGCAAAGGCAGAGGTGGGTAGCCTCTAACCTCATGAACGCAGCTCAAACAGCACAGTGACGCTTTGATAAACACACCGGATCCGCGCTGGTTCACAATATCCTCCCGTATTTTAGCCGGTCGCTATCAGAGCTTCATTTAAAAAAAAAAACAAAACAAAAAAAAAAACACAGAACAGAACAGCGGAGTTTCCCACTGCAGCTGATCAGCTGGCATGTGGTCAGGGCGTAGCTACAGACCTGTCACTGTCACAGGTGCATTTCATTCTTATAGGACTTCAACCTCAAAGCTCTCTGTCCTCAGACAGCTCTGACCTGTCCCTGAACATCACACAGGGACAACATGGAGCTCTCTGTGTGATTGGTTAGGCCTACTGAGTGTTATTGTTTATATAAGTACAGTTAGATACAGTTTATCATCATAGTGGCAGGAAAGATCATTTCATCTGTGTATCAAATATTGTGTTGGTCAAGAATAAGTTAAAACAAAAAAAAGTTGTGCAATAAAATGGTTAACAGTGATGTCTGCTAGATGAAATGCACTGTCCTTCTGATCAAAGATGGCCCATCAGATTTTGTAGCTACAGTACTGACCCACCCAGAATTAAAGTTCTGCCTGTGCCAGACGTGATGTAGAATGTGTATAGTATTATAGAAGAGAAACACACTCCTTTCATGTGCTGTGATTTTCATGTCTGGGATTGTAATTGGGATGGATAGATATACTATGTGTCTAGCATTAGCCATGTATCTACTTTCATACAGATATTCTAGTGTCAAAACACTCCAAAAAGCATCATTTGCATATTAAAATCACAAAAATTTCAGGCACAGGATTTTTTCCTGCTTCAAGCCCTGTCTACACCATTTTACATCATTTAAGACATAGACTGTTTAGACTTGTTTCAGAGGAGAATGTGATTCATAGCAGAGGCTAATATATCAGGCTAAATAGCCTATAACGAAAGCCTATCACAATCAGATATGTCAAATGAGACACAGGGAACTTCATGTTTATTTTATATTTTATCATGTCAGCTTGAAACCATACAACCATGTATAACGTTAGCTGAACAGAGTGAGCATGGCAAATGAAATCTCAAACAATCAGCGAACCAATGAATGACACGTCTCAATTGCACTTCATTTTATTGAACACTAGATGTCGTACTGGAGCAGCTGTGTCATTGAAGCCTCAAGTAATGAATCATTACTCAAAAAAGGTGTTGAAGCCTCAACAAAGCCTCAATCCTTGCCCATCACTAAGTGTCACAGACGAGTCATTTATTGTTACATCTCCAGCAACATGGCAAACACTCTCCACGTCATGCAGCAACCAACCCCACGGATCTCAAAATGGCGCCTTATAGGGTGTGTCTAGCTACTGAGGGAGAACCCATTTAACATGCTGACTTGATCTCTCTTTAACAAACACTTCTTTTTAACATTATCCATATAATCTCCCTTCTATATACACACACATTTTTTTACAAACACAACTCATCCCAATTCTAGCACACACTAATAAAATACACAATCTTCCAACACCCCCACTAATCACCACTTGGATGACCCCGGAACTATAAATATGGTGTCTGTTTCCTGGGGAGGCCTTTTGCCCGAACACCCTGGAGACAACAAAGAGACTAGTGAGTAAATTTCGCACACGCACACACACTTTACCATTTTCAATATACTACACACACTATTTCACAACATTTGATTAGTCACAATATTTCATTTTAGTGTTAATTCATCATACAAATGCACATTAATTCTCCTGTCCCTCTTCTGCAGGTGGAACCGTGTGGCCACCACAGAACCTAGCAGCCCAGATAAGATTTAAAAAAAGACAATGAACATATCAATAATCAATAAATATGGGAATTACATTTAAATGTGTAAATATGCAATGTGCAAACTGTGCAAATACAATCTAGTGCAACTGCTTTACCAAAAGTGCCTGTGCAATTATTAAAGGGATAGTTCAACATTTTTGCAAATTGGCCCATTGCCGTAATCACTATAGTCATAGTAGTAGGTTCATTGCCCAGATAAGATTTTAAAAAGGACAATAATCGATAAAAATATGAGAATTACACTTAAATGTGCAAATACACAATGTGCAAACTGTGCAAATACAACATATTGCAACTGCTTTACCAAAAGTGCCTGTGCAATTATTAAAGTGCATGGTCTGTGTACGAAGTATAATTCAATTGCGTTGATCACTTCGTATCATGAGAAATAACCTTTTCTATTTTCTATTTCCTGTTTGATTGACGTGAGACGTGCAACGCAATTCAGCGCACCAAAGTGCCTGCTTGTTCCTTTCTCCAACTTGTACAATGAAAATTGAAAAAGGAAGTTGAGAACCGGAACCAGCCTTCAAAGTAAAAGCTCCGCGTTTTGAAGAGTGTTGGCTATAGCGCCGGACAATTTAAAAGAAAAAAACAACAACCCTGAATCGAATTAAATACAAACTCACAACAAATCGCCTAAACGACTACCATTTCATAAATGATATAAAGTGATGTGATATTTCGGCTACTTTCCCCACAACTGTCAGGATCCCTGGGGGATTTTCACAATGAGGGCACCGAATCGCACTGAGATGCTGTCAACGTCCTGAGGTGAGTGTCTAGGTGAGTCAAACTCTGTTGTGGTTGACGACTTCATCACTACTTCACTCATTAAGTAGATCAGACGTTGTGATTTTCATTTTTTCGGCCTAACTTCTCCAACCAGTGTGTAAATTGTTGACCTGTAGGTTGTAGCTGACCTGGTTAGCTCCAGAAGAAAATCAACGCTAGCAATGCTAATTGTTTACAGGTAAACTAGCTAGCAGTTGTAGCTAATAAACAGCTGTTGGATGCTAACGTTACATCTTCTGTTATTATCAGCTCTTTAACTGCACCTCATTTGAATATTTTCTTTGTCTGTGAGAAATGTCCTCATTCATGGTAGAAGTGAATAAATATGTATTTTTTATTTATTAAATGCTAGTTGTGTTCACAGAATGTGTGTAACTTATTACCAGCATCATGTTTATCCACAGGCTACAAAGCAGTCTAAACTAAGTCTAAATGAAATCTGAAATGTCATGTGTGTCCCTGTTTGGCAGATGTGGGTCCACCGTGAGCTGATGCATCACCTCATCCTATGACAGCACCGGGATCAGCTTGAAACAGCCAGAGCTGGTAAGTTGAGAGTAGAGTCCATCATTTAGAAACATTCAGGGCATTTTGATTACCACATATCCACGGACATGACTCCCTGTCATCATTTCATCGATTTATAATGTTTAAAGTTTGAAATCAGTGGAGAAGCTTTTTGTCTTCTTCTACGATGTGGTGTGTGGCAGCATTATAGCACCACGGCAGCTCCACACAGGCCTGGCACTATACTACAGTATACACAGTCTGAAAGACCTCATCCTTCCTTACTGTCCTAGCAGAGCACTCTGCTCCCAGAATACAGGTCTAGTGACTCTCAGTATCTCTAGAAACAGACTGGGAGGTAGAGCCTTCAGGCTCCTTTACTGTGGAACCAGCTCTCTCCATGGGTCAGAGAGGCAGAGAGACTCTAACTACATTTAAGTCTAGACTGAAGACCTTCCTCTATGACAGAGCTTTTAGTTGGGGCTGGTTCAGGTAGCTCTGAACCATTGTATAGCTACAGCTACAGTATAGACTTAGACTGCTGGGGGACACATCACATTACATGAAGCCCTCTCCTCTCCTCTCTTTTTGTGTTGTTATCACCTATTGTACTTTACACCCTCTCTGTTTTCCTCAGATTTCTCTAGAGCTCCACCTGCAGCGCCTCCTTTCCTCTGCCCCTACACCAACCAGCCTGCCCATCAGTGCTCCTGCTCTCCTGTGGATGGAGTGTCACTCACCTCAGATGCTTTGGAAGGAGCTTCAACATGTCTGCTTTCTGAGCTCCAAACTGTACCTACTAAGATGGCTTTCACAGTGAAACACAGCCTGCTTTCTAGTGCAAAGGATAGTACTAAGACACAGACATGCTGGGTGCCAGGTTTTTACAAATGTTGAACAATTAATAAATGAATTTGGAATTTATATTACTCCAGAACCTCCATTGGCTCACAATTCCTTATCACATTCAGTTCAAAGTCCTTCTCCTCACCTTCAAAGCCCTCCAGAACCAGGTCCATCCCACCTTACTCACCTTGTTGGACCATCACACCCCTCCCACTGCCTCCGCTCCTCCTCTCAGTACCAAGCACAAAACCAGGAGTTACAAAGCCTTTTCCATCACTGCCCCCTCCACTTTGAACTCTCTCCCCAACACCTGTGACTGTACTGGCTCAAATGCTTTCAAATATTTGCTCATAACCCACCTTTTCACACTTGCTTTTAGTCCCAAAATGTAATAAGCTTCTGTGTTTCATTGTTCATGTGTTGATCATATTCTTTATTGTATTTATTGCATGTATTTTATCTTGTTGTTTTTACTATGTAAAAGTGACTTTGAGTAAATAAATAGAATGTTTTATTACTCTTATTAATCAGTGACTGACACAGTGCTTCAGTCAAGAGGGTCATGAGATTAGCAGAAACAATCATAGGGTCACACTGCCCATCTACTTCAGAGCTGGCACAACAATGCTGTTAAGTGCAGAAGCAAGGCTCTAATGCCTGACCACTGTTGGCATATCCTTCTGAGTGTCGCTCCCCTATGTATTTTCTTGCAGTAGTGTTTAATACACTTAGATTTTGCTATGGATATACTTGTTATATTTTTCAACTTCTCATGTATTTTTCTATTAGGCATTGTATTTGAATAGTGTGATATTTCTATGCTGTTACTGGTATGGCTTATGGTGGTTCCATTGGCATGGGCATATGTGTACTGACACAACACAGTCCATTTTGGTGTGTGTGTACCCCTGTGCTCAGGCTTGTGTTTTTCTCAGGAAGTTTTCATATTGATGTTTTAAAAACACTAGAATAAAATAGGAACTTGTATTATTGTATTTTGCGATTCAAACATTGTGACTGTAGCACTTTCTAACATTTTCATGTTATATGTGAGGTTTTGTATTTGCAACTGCTTCCTGCATTCTGGTGATCACATGACCACCATATGATACTTAAGATGGCGTCCAGGTGGTATCTGTATGTCTGACGAAGAGCGGCTGTTCCTCGAAATGTTACATCTTCCTGCTATTAAACAGACTGCATTTTGGAGCCCTGTGGTGTGCGAGCTGTTTTTCCTTTTACCTTCTGACTCCTGTTTTGTCGGCTCAGCACCTGCCCAAAATTCTTGGCACGGATGTGCATGTGGCTCTCCTTTTGTTTTGATTCAAGTGCAGAAGCATCATTGGAGACTCCTGCCACCATTTGAACAGCCTCTCCCAACTCTTTCCATTGGATCAGAGATATTGAAGTCGGAGATGCAGTACTGTAAGACTCGAGTCACAGTATGTAAAGTGTCTGATGACAATAAAGAGAACCTTGACTTTAACCATAACACATCCTAACTTAATTCTTCTGTAGCAAAAGTGTTCCAGACAGGCACCACACAGTTGAAAGCATGACAAGATATCTGATATGTGCGAGCAATTGTAAAAAAGAAGAAAGAAATTCAATGGATTTTGAGTGTACAGCAATATGAACAAAGGCTCCCGCACACTGTCTTTACTTGCATAGGTTTATTAAATGTTTCGGTCCTGAGACCTTCATCAGGTTCACAAGGACGGTCTCAGGACCAAAATGTTTTTTAACAAACTTACGCAAGTGTAACCCGCTAGTTACTACATGCAGTTTTTTACAGATACACATCCTAAACAGTACATCTCGAAATGAATATACACATACAGAAAATAAATAGCACACCTCATGTTTTTATCAGATTACCAGAGCAAAATATGCAGCTTTAAGTCTTAAAACAGAGTAAATAGTAGCGACAGGTCACGTTCATGAGTAAACAAGCTTTCTGCCGTCTCTCAGGCTGAATTACGATGTGGCTACTAGATTAGCATGTTCTAGCGCTAGTTAGCTCAAGCAACTCACCAAGTCTCTGCCGGAAATAACAAACCACAGGTCCTCTGCTGCAGGGGGACAGCTCTCCATTCCGACGCACCTCCACTTCGACACCCCGCTGTTCCGAAACCCCGCTGTTCCGACAGCCTCCGCTCGTGCTGACAGCTGACTGAGGGAGATGCTTTGGTTGGGCTTAGGCAATGAAGAAAGGAGTTGGTTAAGTTTAGTAAAAAGATCAGGTGGAGGCTAGAGAGGCTAGAAGCAGAATGAACGTTAGGTCTTTATGTCAGTAGCCTTTTCGAAATAGCGGTGTCTTTAGAAAAAAAAGAAAACCCGCTATTACGACGAATGGAAGTCTATTGTCGGAAAGGCGGGGCTTCGGAAAGGCGGGGTGTAACCGGTAGGCACACTCTCCTGCATTATGCTGTGTTAAGTGAGTTAACAACTGCTATTTTCGTGACATTTCATCGACTTTCTCTTCTGTGTTTTCATCTGCTCGCACCGCCGCTCGCACCGCCACTCTAGCCTCGTAAACCAGCCTCCCCCGGAAATGCATTTCATTTCATTTCACAGGGGGAGTCTGGCCTCATCCCCATTGAAACCGTTTTGCCAGAAATCGGCCGTCTACCGAGCCAATCAGCGTCGCCGCTGTGATTGACACAGCACGTTGGCCAATCAGGGCCTGAAAACATCACTACATGGACTGGACTCACCTACAACAAACATGGCGGAGCGTCAAACAGCGGCGTAAAAACAGCAGTAAGGGAAGTTCTAAATGAAATACCATCAATTACAGAACTTAAACAAGAGCAAGAGTTGGCGCTTGTTGAGTTTCTTGAAGGAAAAGACGTTATCATTGTTCTTCTTCGGTCCCTGATTGGCCAACGTGCTGCTGGCGGTAGGCGGAGTGTTTCGGCGAAACGGTTACAACGGAGATGAGGCCAGACTCAACCCTGTGAAATGAAATGAAATGTGTTTCCGGGGGAGGCTGGTTTACGAGGCTACCGCCGCCGCCGCTGTAGCTCTGACTCTCTGCCTATCACTCCGCACTGTTACTCTGGCGAGCAGAGGGTGGGACTACTTTCTCTCACAAATCATGCATTTGACACAACAAATAAGGACTGATTGTGTGCAAAATTAATGTTATTGACAGAATAATAATTAAAGAGGGTTAATTAATAAAAATAATATTTAAAGGGAAACAACACTATTAACTGTTTTTCTACTGGGTTACACAAGTGTAGACTGTGTGCCGGAGCCTTTGTTCATGTTTCTCGACCACACAGGTCTTCTCCGATGCACCTGTCCACCCGTGCCGGTGTGCATGAGTTTCAGCTCAGCTTTGAGTGTACAGCAATAAAAGTTCTAAGTTGTAGTGGGGTAGGCCTACATTGATTCATTTTTATATGTTTTTATATATTATATTTATATATATATTATATTATATATATTATATTTTTATACGTTTTATATGTTAATTTACTGGATGATGATAAGAGAAGAGGTGGTTATTCTTTGTCCAGTGCCCAAATGAAACATGCACAGTAGCTCATACTGTCATCGTAAATCATTGTGGTATTTTTGTTGTTTGTATTTATCAGTGATGGTGTACACAACATGGTCGAATTCTGTCAGTAAAGCGATGCAACAGTTCATAAAGATGAGATCATCCTACCATAAGCATCAGTTAGCTTACCCAGGAGACCAGTTCACACACCTTGTGACTATCAAGTCAATAAAGAGACGACAAATTTAACTTGTGCAATTGTCTTCTTTCTTGCCACGCTCAGAAGCCTATCATAATGCTAAATGTCTCCAGTAATTGGAGGGTGCTATAAAATATCCACTAACCTAAAGAAATAGTGTGTTGTAGGATGGGAACATACTGCTATGAATCATTAAATATAAATCAGTAAATTGATGTATAAATGTATTTACAATAAGTGACAAGATGCTAAGAAATGTGAATAATATGTCTGTTATACAGCCTTTCCAGTGCAGGTCAGTGAGGTTAAGACTGAGAAAAGTTTCACACTTTATAGTTGTGAAAAAAAAAAGTCAGTACAGTGCAGTTAACACATCAGAGTCAGGTTCTGAGTTCCAACTTACAAAATTTAATTCATGGACACAATGCATAAAAACAATAGAAAGTAACTAATTTCCAAAGACGAGAACAACAAGAAGAAGAAAAAAGAAAGATTCAGAAAGTGCTCCTGATGACTTGCATTGCTTCTGACAGCCAGGAGGGATGTGATGGTCCAACAAGGTCAGTGAGGTAGGATGGACCTGGTTCTGGAGGGCTTTGAAGGTGAGGAGAAGGACTTTGAACTGAATGTGATAAGGAATTGTGAGCCAATGGAGGTTCTGGAGGTAATATAAATTCCAAATTCATTTATTAATTGTTCAACATTTGTAAAAACCTGGCACCCAGCATGTCTGTGTCTTAGTACTATCCTTTGCACTAGAAAGCAGGCTGTGTTTCGCTGTGAAAGCCATCTTAGTAGGTACAGTTTGGAGCTCAGAAAGCAGACATGTTGAAGCTCCTTCCAAAGCATCTGAGGTGAGTGACAGTCCATCCACAGGAGAGCAGGAGCACTGATGGGCAGGCTGGTTGGTGTAGGGGCAGAGGAAAGGAGGTGCTGCAGGTGGAGCTCTAGAGATATCTGTGGAAAACACAGAGAGGGTGTAAGACCAAGGCCAAAGTACAATAGATGATGACAACACAAAAAGAGAGGAGAGGGCTTCATGTAATGTGATGTGTCCCCCAGCAGTCTAAGGCCCAATTCCGATTCTATTTTTCATCCCTACCCCTAGCCCTAGCCCTACCCCTAGCCCTTAACCCTTGCCCTTGAAACGGAGCTACAAGGGGTAGGGTAGAAAGTCAACCCATACGAATTGGGACACCACTTCAGCGGCCATACGTCATCAGTAGTCTCTGCTGGCGAGCAGACATGACAAGCTTTTGACACAAATCCTATATTCAAAAACACGCTAACTTAATAAAATAAAATAGCATTTAATCAAGACTGACCGGTTCATGGTAAAACATTTATTTATTGATGTAAATGTGGTGATTTCTGTACATAGGCTCTAGAGCCGCAGGCAGCGCTGCTCCTGCATCCAAAACACACATGAATTTAATTCAAACAAACTAATGCGACTGCCACAATTGTTACATTTCATCAATGAGACCAGCATTTATCTCTTAAAAAGAATGTAACTACCCGGCGGAAAACCGTTAAAAACCTGCGAGTAAATTAATTAGTGACAGTCTTTTCTACCGGTGTTACGTCGGGAGGGTGGCCGGCTGACAAGCCCTCCGGACGGGGTGGTGTCTCCGTGACGAGCCGCTGATCTGCTCCACAGGTGGAGGCTCCACCGCGGAGCTTCACTTCTCAGAAAAAACGTCGAAACAGCCGTCATTTGAATAAACCGACCGCACATTGGGGGTCTAAATAGCTACTTTCTCGCATGAAAAGATATTAAAACTTAAAAAAATGACGTTATAACAGCGCTACGGTGATAAATAAAACAGCTGCCGGTTGCCGCAAGATGCATTCTGGGAAACTTCACAGCCCTCGGTCATAGCCCTCGGTTTGTAGTGTGCCCCTGAAAAATCTCCGTTTCGAGGGCCAGATAGCCCTACCACTTCCCCCTAACCCTCGGCGGAATGAGAATTGGGACAGCACTACCACTTCACGTGAACGCGCAAAACGAAGGGTTAGGGCCAAGGGCGAGGGCTAAGGGGAGAATCGGAATTCAGCCTAAGCCTATACTGTAGCTGTAGCTATACAATGGTTCAGAGCTACCTGAACCAGCCCCAACTAAAAGCTCTGTCATAGAGGAAGGTCTTCAGTCTAGACCAGGCATCACCAAATGGCGGACCTCGGTCCGGACCCAGACCGAGTGATGGTTTGATCTGGACCTGAGACCAATCTCTAATAAGTTAACATTTTCCCGTTCCGACGGGACAGTGGGCTCAGTCAATACGACAGCCTCACTCAATTGAGCCAATCAGATCGCTTGTTTACTCTGCGCGGCCAGTGCGTCCGAGGGGGAAAGAGAAAGGAGACGGAGTGCAGCAAAAGTTGATGCTGAAGTCAAAGGCGAGCTGCTGCTGCCACCACCGCCGCCTTGGTTGTGTGTGTACGTGGGGGCCGTTCAGATGGGCCTCTTGTGCGCACAAACCCATTTACTTTCATGTGTGCTCACAACCGAAAGCAACGCCGTCGCGGTGCGTATTCGGTGTGATGTGCTTGTTTCCTGCTTCTCCTGCTGGTGTTGTGTCAGAGCCCCCGGTTCTCCCTCAGTCTGTAGCCCATCTCTCCTAACTTGTTCACACGGAGCTTTGCCCTGTTTGAAAGGAGCAGGAAGTCCGTATGCAGAAAGACGTCGGCTCTGAGATGTACAATGTGTGTTATACTGTTGAAGAGAAACACCCGTTTCAGGACTACTGACTTGCATCACCAGAACAGAACAGACATGTCCTGTGATTTTCTGCCTCCTTCCATACAGTAGCCTATTTAATGGAGGGGTACAATGCAGTGACAGTGCAGTTATCAAGATGCTTTTGACACCTTGGCCTCAAAAAAAGAAAGGAAAAAAAACACCAAACAAACAGGGAAAACCCCTTATTTACTCGATCTTGTTCTCTTTAATTGAAATACAGGCCTTAAATTAATTTGCTTGGGAGCTATTTATTCATGAAAAGGGGGGGTGGGCTAGTTGTTTACTATACAAGTGCACTATGTTAAAATTGACAATAGATTTGAAAATGCACTTTGTTGATTTTATTTAATTGACATTTCATACTTTTCAACATCCTTACAAGTGTCAGAATCACTGTTTTCTCCTTGTCGCACACCCAGACTTTTAAACTTCAACAATAAAAATAATGTATAAAAATGTGATTTATTTGAAAACTATTAATATACCTGAATTAAGTATCAGTAAAATAATTAAAATACATTATAGTGTTTAATGTGAGACAACCATCAATATTATTTTTTATCCAAAATATAGCTGTCGCACAGTATCACAGTCATTTCCACCACAGCATGTAATGTGCCTTTAAAAAAAGGGATAGAGAGATTGTTTGTCTGGTTTCCATGGCAATGCACAGTGTCATCAGTGCACATTTTGGACATGGAGGGAATTTCAAATTTCATCAGCCACTTTTGAAGAAAAATCAAGGTAAATATTGCTTGATCAGTATATATATTTATTGCATGTCATTTCCAAACATGTTGTACCTTCATATGTGTTTTTAAAAAGTTGTTTTTTTTTAGTTTAATAACTGTATTTTGCATACATTAAGTGCTAAGATTCAAATCAAAGCTAATCAGTTAAGCTAGTCTGCATTTTCCCACAAAATAGTGTAGAAATGTCATTTCCACCACCGTCATTTCCACCACATTACCCTCTGTGGTGGAATAGACAGTAGTGTGGTGGAAATGACATTTATGCTTAAGGTCCAAGTGATATGGATTGTGAGAGTAGATCATGTGATAGACTTCTTAATATTACACATTAAATTAACATCAATTACACATCAAAAGCTCCTGCTAACATTTGTATGTTTTCCATATTTTGTCAACATCTATTGCATGTCTGTCCAGAGGATGTTGTTATGATGCTATGTGAAGCACTTTGAGACATACTGGTTGTAAAAACGGGCTATACAAATAACATTTCCTTGCCTTGCCTAATAATATAATTATATGCTATATTCATATATCTTTTTCCTTTTTCTTTTAAGATGCCACGTACAACTGCAGAAAGGTCCCAGGCCTATAGGGACAAAATAAAAGCTGATCCTGAGAAATATGCAGAACGACTAAAAAGAGACAGGGAGAGATACCAGAGGAAAAAAGAAAAAGGAGTAGTTAAGGCAGTAACAGATTTGTCAAAGAGAGAACAACGGAAACAAAGGAGACAATGGAGAGTGAATCAAAGAAACAGACGAGAGAAGAATAAAAAAAACAGTGAAATGCAGGCCTACCTCTCCACCACCACACCGCCACACTCTCCTGATGCTGAACACGATGTTGACTTGCCTCCCACACAACCTTCTGCCCGGTCTTTAAGCCAAAAACGTAGTGGAAGGAAAAGGATTGCGAGAAATCGCCAAAAGATGTATTCAGCACTTCAGGCCAGTAATGCCAAGCTTGAGAAAGCCTTACGCAAGGCAGAGAAGTATCGCCAGAGGTACGACAGACTAAAAAAGAAAATTAGACAGGCTGACTCCCCAAATACAAAATCTAGACAACAAATGGGAAGACGTAGCACTCTAAGAAAAACTTTAGTTTTTCACAACGCTCTAATTGCTGAGCTGTGAGAACGATATGAAAATCTCCATTCAGTCCGAGACAAACAGATAATTTCCAAAGTAATGGCAGGAAAAATCCTTAAGAAGTATAGACTACTAAAAATGGCCCAAAGGGAATTTGGCTTTTCACCCAGACGAATGAGGAGTAATGAAAAAAGGACAAAAGGACTTACATACACTCGTAATAAACAAAAGAACAGCATTAGCCAAGCCACAGAAGAAAAAATCACACAGTTCTTGGAAAGAGACGAGAATAGCCGAGCAACAACTGGAAAAAAGGACACTGTGACAAAGAAAAAGATAAAAAGACAAAAAAGATTTCTAAATGAGCCTCTGGAAAAACTCCATGAGAAGTTCAGGAAGGAGTATCCTCACATCCAAATTTCTTACAGTGAGTTCTGTAAGAGACGTCCGTTTTGGATTGTGAAGCCCTCGGTCAAAGACAGAGACACATGTCTCTGTAAGACTCACGCCAATCTGCAGTTCATGGCAGATAAACTGCTTTATCATAAAGTGATCAAGAGCAACAACATTGAAAATTTGATTACATCCCTGTGTTGTTCACCAAATACCAAGCAGTGTATGTACAGGGAGTGTAAGATTTGTGAAGGGAAAGAATTGGAAATCTCGACCTTTGACCCTGGGGCCCAGACATTTTGGTATGAGTGGAAGGGGAAAGCTGAGGAGAGACTGAAGAAAAAGAAAGATGGTTCTGAAGAAAAAATCACAGTCCACTTAACAGTTAAAGAAAAGGTTGACGGTACTCTGCACACTCTGCTTGAAGACTTTTCAACAGGACTAAAAGAAAAACTGGGGAAGCATGTCTACAACATTAGACACCAGTATGCTGCTCTTCGTGGTCTGAAAGAACATCTGTGTGAAAATGAAGTTGTTCTGCATGTTGACTTTGCAGAGAATTTTCTCTGCAAATACAGCACTGAAATTCAGGCAGTGCATTTTGGAGATTCACACAAACAAGCGTCGCTTCACACTGGTGTGGCTTACACCAAAAACAGTGTTCTCTCCTTCTGTTCAGTCAGCTCTTCTTTTCGCCATGATCCCAGTGCTATTTGGGCTCACCTTTCAAAAGTCCTCAGTCACCTGAAGGATCAATATCCCACAGCTTCAGTGCTGCATGTAGTCAGTGATGGACCGACCACACAGTACCGCTCCAAAAGAATTTTTTCCTCCTCACCAACATCCCATTTCAGATGGGCTGGAAGAAAGTGACGTGGAACTTTCTAGAAGCTGGTCACGGAAAAGGCCCTGCTGATGGGGTAGGAGCAGCTGTCAAAAGGAGGGCTGATGACATCATTGCCCAAGGGGAGGACATCCCAAATGCCCGGGTTCTCTTTGAGAAACTTGAACAGCAAAAGTCTGCCATAGAGCTCTTCTATGTTGAGCCAGAGGACATTGAGGCTATGGACATGCATGTGCCATCGGAGCTCCAAACCATCCGTGGCACAATGAAGATTCATCAGGTAACAGACAGACAGACAGACAGACAGACAGACAGACAGACAGACAGAGGGACAGGTAGAGAGAGAGACAGACAGACAGACAGACAGACAGACAGACAGACAGACAGACAGACAGACAGGTAGAGAGACAGACAGACAGAGGGACAGAGGGACAGGTACAGAGAGAGACAGACAGAGGGACAGAGGGACAGGTAGAGAGAGAGAGGGACAGAGGGACAGGTAGAGAGAGAGACAGACAGACAGACAGACAGACAGACAGACAGACAGACAGACAGACAGACAGACAGGTAGAGAGACAGAGGGACAGGTAGAGAGACAGACAGAGGGACAGACAGACAAACAGACAGACAGGTTTAGGATTACTAAATTCATGCTGACAGTTTCTCTCGTTTCAGATTGTCTCTGGTAGCCCAAGCAAAATGTCCTGGAGGATCCTCAGCTGCTTTTGCTCTGCACCGCAGGACTGCACATGCTTCAATCCAGAAGCAGTTGTATTCCAGCCGTGGAATGAGGCTTCCCCCTCAGTCAGCACATCACTTCCTGACCCACCTCAAAATTTAGGTCTGCAGCAACTGCAGGATCTGCATGAGGGACTCATTGGTCAGTGGTGTGCTGTTAGCTATGATGGAGATGTGTACCCTGGCGTCATACAAGATGTTGATATCTTCAGTGGTGCTCTTGTGAAGACCATGAGCAAGATCGGTCCCAATCGTTTCTTTTGGCCACTAAGAGATGACATCATCTGGTACCAGCCAATGAATGTCATAGGCCTTATCCCTGAGCCTGTACCTGTGACCAAACGGCACATGGAAATCAGTGTGAAAGTTTGGGAAGAAATCAGTGAAAAAATTCAGTAAATTTGAATCACATCACATGCACACGCACACGGTGATTAGGGACTTACAGCTGTTTGTTATGTAATGACCCAGTGTTCGTGATTTGGTCTCTCATCATCATCTCATTAATCCATTTTCAGCTGTGTGCGTCTTGACTAAGGACTGTGCCAGAAGAGGAAGATCTTCTGGCACAGTCCTTAGTCAAGATGCACACAGCTGAAAATGGAAAATTTGAAGGCGCCTTCTCCATTTAAACGCTTCTCAATCAATCTGCTGGACAGGCGCACGTGCACGCTCTCAATTACAGACGTTGCCACAGATTCAACAAACCATTTGAGGGTTTCGGAAATGTATGAAAGTTATGGATACCTTCAAAGTAGCCTTTCAATATGTTCTCTGTATCTCTCTCTCTCTCTCTCTCTCTCTCTCTCTCTCTCTCTCTCACACACACGTTCCACATCTATTTAGTTTCAGGTGTTCTTCACTTTTTACGGAAGTTGAGTGTTAATGAATTGATAATTATTGTTAAATTTATACATCAAAAACACAATTGTTTGATGAGTATTAAGTGTTGGTTTTGTTTAATGACAATTTTTATAATATTCAAATAAATGTCTACTGTTTCTCTACTCTCTCTCTCTCTCTCTCTCTCTCTCTGTCACACACACACACACACACACACACACAAATGCACACACACCTCCCTCTTTCTCTCTCTCACACACACGTTCAACACCTGTTTAGTTTCAGGTGTTCTTTACAGTTACTTTTTACAGAAGTTGAGTGTCAATTAATTGATCATTATTGTTAAAAACACAATTGTTTGATGTGTGTTGGTTTTGTTTATTGACAATTTTAATAATATTCACATAAAGTCTACTTTTTCTCTAAATTGACGAGTTCTTTGTCATTTCCACAACGCCCTGTCATTTCCACAACACCCTGTCATTTCCACCACCACAGATATATTTCTTTTAAATATTGTAAAAGGTCTCACCACATACAAAAAAATCTCCACAATTAATAAGGTCACGATCCACTTTACATAATAATCCAAGTTATTCATTTTGTAAAAAGCACCAACCCAAGCAATATTAAATTCCAGATGTAGCAGGTGTACAATTCAGCAGTTGGTCCTTAAGAGATTGAATTGATTTAATTAATAAATGTATGATTATTGTGTATTATGGAAAAAATAGTAAAAAATAATTACAAAAAGGGTCTCACATAATTTTAGAGTGGTATAAGTTATTTATAATTAAATAACAGTTGTATATTGAGATGTGGTGGAAATGACATTTGTTCATCGCAGATCAGAAAAAATGTACAAAATTAACTATTTGTCTTGTAATCTAAGTTTGTCCTCTTACAGATCTTAAAACTAGACAAACTATTTAAACTTATGAGACTGTGTTAGGTCAGTTTTGAATAACTTTTTTTTATTCAAGTTCACATGGCTAAAAGTGCACCTAGTTGAAGAATCGCCCTTGTGCGAAAATGCGCTTTTCTCGCCGTGAAACGCATATTTTTAAAAACATGGCTTTGAACACACAGAAAAGCTTGGAAACATGCTGATTCGACTTGGAAAGATATATTTTGTCCAATTGTAACTTAATCCCAGCAAAAGCACACTCTTTGCACCCTTCCCGACAGCATTTGCGAAAATGCGCTTTTCTCGCCGAGAAACGCATATTTTTGCAAACATGGCTTGGAAAACACAGAAAAGCTTGGAAACATGCTGATTCGATTTAGAAAAATATATTTTGTCCAATTGTAACCTAATCCCAGCAAAAGCCCACTCTTTGCACCCTTCCCGACAGCATTTGCGAAAATGAGCTTTTTTCGCCGAGAAACGCATATTTTTAAAAACATGGCTTTGAACACACAGAAAAGCTTGGAAACATGCTGATTCGACTTAGAAAAATATATTTGGTCCAATTGTAACTTAATCCCAGCTAAAGCCCACTCTTTGCACCCTCCCCGACAGCATTTGCGAAAATGCGCTTTTTTCGCCGAGAAACGCATATTTTTAAAAACATGGCTTGGAACACACAGAAATGCTTGGAAACTTGCTAATTCGACTTACAAAAATATATTTATTCAAATTTTACCTTTATCCTAGCAAAAGCCCACTCTTTGAACCCTCCCCGACAGCATTTGCGAAAATGCGCTTTTCTCGCCGAGAAACGCATATTTTTAAAAACATGGCTTGGAACACACAGAAAAGCTTGGAAACATGCTGATTCGACTCAGAAAAATATATTTGGTCCAATTGTAACTTAATCCCAGCAAAAGCCCACTCTTTGCACCTTTCCCGACAGCATTTGCGAAAATGCGCTTTTTTCGCCGAGAAACGCATATTTTTAAAAACATGGCTTGGAACACACAGAAAAGCTTGGAAACATGCTACTTCGACTTGGAAAAATATATTTATTCAAATTTTACCTTTATTCCAGCAAAAGTCCACTGTTTGAACCCTCCCCGACAGCATTTGCGAAAATGCGCTTTTTTCGCCGAGAAACGCATATTTTTAAAAACATGGCTTGGAACACACAGAAATGCTTGGAAACATGCTGATTCTACTTGGAAAAATATATTTGGTTCAATTGTAACTTAATCCCAGCAAAAGCACACTCTTTGAACCCTCCCCGACAGCATTTGCGAAAATGCGCTTTTCTCGCCGTGAAACGCATATTTTTAAAAACATGGCTTTGAACACACAGAAAAGCTTGGAAACATGCTGATTCGACTTGGAAAAATATATTTGGTCCAATTGTAACTTAATCCCAGCAAAATCACACTCTTTGCACCCTTCCCGACAGCATTTGCGAAAATGCGCTTTTCTCGCCGAGAAACGCATATTTTTGCAAACATGGCTTGGAACACACAGAAAAGCTTGGAAACATGCTGATTCGATTTAGAAAAATATATTTGGTCCAATTGTAACTTAATCCCAGCAAAAGCCCACTCTTTGCACCCTTCCCGACAGCATTTGCGAAAATGCGCTTTTTTCGCCGAGAAACGCATATTTTTAAAAACATGGCTTTGAACACACAGAAAAGCTTGGAAACATGCTGATTCGACTCAGAAAAATATATTTGGTCCAATTGTAACTTAATCCCAGCAAAAGCCCACTCTTTGAACCCTCCCCGACAGCATTTGCGAAAATGCGCTTTTCTCGCCGTGAAACGCATATTTTTAAAAACATGGCTTTGAACACACAGAAAAGCTTGGAAACATGCTGATTCGACTTGGAAAAATATATTTGGTCCAATTGTAACTTAATCCCAGGAAAAGCACACTCTTTGCACCCTTCCCGACAGCATTTGCGAAAATGCGCTTTTCTCGCCGAGAAACGCATATTTTTGCAAACATGGCTTGGAAAACACAGAAAAGCTTGGAAACATGCTGATTCGATTTAGAAAAATATATTTTGTCCAATTGTAACTTAATCCCAGCAAAAGCCCACTCTTTGCACCCTTCCCGACAGCATTTGCGAAAATGCGCTTTTTTCGCCGAGAAACGCATATTTTTAAAAACATGGCTTGGAACACACAGAAATGCTTGGAAACTTGCTAATTCGACTTAGAAAAATATATTTATTCAAATTTTACCTTTGTCCCAGCAAAAGCCCACTCTTTGAACCCTCCCCGACAGCATTTGCGAAAATGCGCTTTTTTCGCCGAGAAACGCATATTTTTAAAAACATGGCTTGGAACACACAGAAATGCTTGGAAACATGCTGATTCTACTTGGAAAAATATATTTGGTCCAATTGTAACTTAATCCCAGCAAAAGCACACTCTTTGCACCCTTCCCGACAGCATTTGCGAAAATGCGCTTTTCTCGCCGAGAAACGCATATTTTTGCAAACATGGCTTGGAACACACAGAAAAGCTTGGAAACATGCTGATTCGATTTAGAAAAATATATTTTGTCCAATTGTAACTTAATCCCAGCAAAAGCCCACTCTTTGCACCCTTCCCGACAGCATTTGCGAAAATGCGCTTTTTTCGCCGAGAAACGCATATTTTTAAAAACATGGCTTGGAACACACAGAAATGCTTGGAAACTTGCTAATTCGACTTAGAAAAATATATTTATTCAAATTTTACCTTTGTCCCAGCAAAAGCCCACTCTTTGAACCCTCCCCGACAGCATTTGCGAAAATGCGCTTTTATCGCCGAGAAACGCATATTTTTAAAAACATGGCTTGGAACACACAGAAATGCTTGGAAACATGCTGATTCTACTTGGAAAAATATATTTGGTCCAATTGTAACTTAATCCCAGCAAAATCACACTCTTTGCACCCTTCCCGACAGCATTTGCGAAAATGCGCTTTTCTCGCCGAGAAACGCATATTTTTGCAAACATGGCTTGGAACACACAGAAAAGCTTGGAAACATGCTGATTCGATTTAGAAAAATATATTTGGTCCAATTGTAACTTAATCCCAGCAAAAGCACACTCTTTGAAACCTCCCCGACAGCATTTGCGAAAATGCGCTTTTCTCGCCGTGAAACGCATATTTTTAAAAACATGGCTTTGAACACACAGAAAAGCTTGGAAACATGCTGATTCGACTTGGAAAAATATATTTGGTCCAATTGTAACTTAATCCCAGCAAAAGCACACTCTTTGCACCCTTCCCGACAGCATTTGCGAAAATGCGCTTTTTTCGCCGAGAAACGCATATTTTTGCAAACATGGCTTGGAAAACACAGAAAAGCTTGGAAACATGCTGATTCGATTTAGAAAAATATATTTTGTCCAATTGTAACTTAATCCCAGCAAAAGCCCACTCTTTGCACCCTTCCCGACAGCATTTGCGAAAATGCGCTTTTTTCGCCGAGAAACGCATATTTTTAAAAACATGGCTTTGAACACACAGAAAAGCTTGGAAACATGCTGATTCGACTTAGAAAAATATATTTGGTCCAATTGTAACTTAATCCCAGCTAAAGCACACTCTTTGCACCCTCCCCGACAGCATTTGCGAAAATGCGCTTTTCTCGCCGAGAAACGCATATTTTTGCAAACATGGCTTGGAAAACACAGAAAAGCTTGGAAACATGCTGATTCGATTTAGAAAAATATATTTTGTCCAATTGTAACTTAATCCCAGCAAAAGCCCACTCTTTGCACCCTTCCCCACAGCATTTGCGAAAATGCGCTTTTTTCGCCGAGAAACGCATATTTTTAAAAACATGGCTTGGAACACACAGAAATGCTTGGAAACTTGCTAATTCGACTTAGAAAAATATATTTATTCAAATTTTACCTTTGTCCCAGCAAAAGCCCACTCTTTGAACCCTCCCCGACAGCATTTGCGAAAATGCGCTTTTTTCGCCGAGAAACGCATATTTTTAAAAACATGGCTTGGAACACACAGAAATGCTTGGAAACATGCTGATTCTACATGGAAAAATATATTTGGTCCAATTGTAACTTCATCCCAGCAAAAGCCCACTCTTTGCACCCTTCCCGACAGCATTTGCGAAAATGCGCTTTTCTCGCCGAGAAACGCATATTTTTGCAAACATGGCTTGGAACACACAGAAAAGCTTGGAAACATGCTGATTCGATTTAGAAAAATATATTTGGTCCAATTGTAACTTAATCCCAGCAAAAGCCCACTCTTTGCACCTTTCCCGACAGCATTTGCGAAAATGCGCTTTTTTCGCCGAGAAACGCATATTTTTAAAAACATGGCTTGGAACACACAGAAAAGCTTGGAAACATGCTACTTCGACTTGGAAAAATATATTTATTCAAATTTTACCTTTATTCCAGCAAAAGTCCACTGTTTGAACCCTCCCCGACAGCATTTGCGAAAATGCGCTTTTTTCGCCGAGAAACGCATATTTTTAAAAACATGGCTTGGAACACACAGAAATGCTTGGAAACATGCTGATTCTACTTGGAAAAATATATTTGGTCCAATTGTAACTTAATCCCAGCAAAAGCCCACTCTTTGAACCCTCCCCGACAGCATTTGCGAAAATGCGCTTTTCTCGCCGTGAAACGCATATTTTTAAAAACATGGCTTTGAACACACAGAAAAGCTTGGAAACATGCTGATTCGACTTGGAAAAATATATTTGGTCCAATTGTAACTTAATCCCAGCAAAATCACACTCTTTGCACCCTTCCCGACAGCATTTGCGAAAATGCGCTTTTCTCGCCGAGAAACGCATATTTTTGCAAACATGGCTTGGAACACACAGAAAAGCTTGGAAACATGCTGATTCGATTTAGAAAAATATATTTGGTCCAATTGTAACTTAATCCCAGCAAAAGCCCACTCTTTGCACCCTTCCCGACAGCATTTGCGAAAATGCGCTTTTTTCGCCGAGAAACGCATATTTTTAAAAACATGGCTTTGAACACACAGAAAAGCTTGGAAACATGCTGATTCGACTTGGAAAAATATATTTGGTCCAATTGTAACTTAATCCCAGCAAAATCACACTCTTTGCACCCTTCCCGACAGCATTTGCGAAAATGCGCTTTTCTCGCCGAGAAACGCATATTTTTAAAAACATGGCTTTGAACACACAGAAAAGCTTGGAAACATGCTGATTCGACTTGGAAAAATATATTTGGTCCAATTGTAACTTAATCCCAGCAAAAGCACACTCTTTGCACCCTTCCCGACAGCATTTGCGAAAATGCGCTTTTTTCGCCGAGAAACGCATATTTTTGCAAACATGGCTTGGAACACACAGAAAAGCTTGGAAACATGCTGATTCGATTTAGAAAAATATATTTGGTCCAATTGTAACTTAATCCCAGCAAAAGCCCACTCTTTGCACCCTTCCCGACAGCATTTGCGAAAATGCGCTTTTCTCGCCGTGAAACGCATATTTTTAAAAACATGGCTTTGAACACACAGAAAAGCTTGGAAACATGATGATTCGACTTGGAAAAATATATTTGGTCCAATTGTAACTTAATCCCAGCAAAAGCACACTCTTTGCACCCTTCCCGACAGCATTTGCGAAAATGCGCTTTTCTCGCCGAGAAACGCATATTTTTAAAAACATGGCTTTGAACACACAGAAAAGCTTGGAAACATGCTGATTCGACTTGGAAAAATATATTTGGTCCAATTGTAACTTAATCCCAGCAAAATCACACTCTTTGCACCCTTCCCGACAGCATTTGCGAAAATGCGCTTTTCTCGCCGAGAAACGCATATTTTTGCAAACATGGCTTGGAACACACAGAAAAGCTTGGAAACATGCTGATTCGATTTAGAAAAATATATTTGGTCCAATTGTAACTTAATCCCAGCAAAAGCCCACTCTTTGCACCCTTCCCGACAGCATTTGCGAAAATGCGCTTTTTTCGCCGAGAAACGCATATTTTTAAAAACATGGCTTTGAACACACAGAAAAGCTTGGAAACATGCTGATTCGACTCAGAAAAATATATTTGGTCCAATTGTAACTTAATCCCAGCAAAAGCCCACTCTTTGAACCCTCCCCGACAGCATTTGCGAAAATGCGCTTTTTTCGCCGTGAAACGCATATTTTTAAAAACATGGCTTTGAACACACAGAAAAGCTTGGAAACATGCTGATTCGACTTGGAAAAATATATTTGGTCCAATTGTAACTTAATCCCAGGAAAAGCACACTCTTTGCACCCTTCCCGACAGCATTTGCGAAAATGCGCTTTTCTCGCCGAGAAACGCATATTTTTGCAAACATGGCTTGGAAAACACAGAAAAGCTTGGAAACATGCTGATTCGATTTAGAAAAATATATTTTGTCCAATTGTAACTTAATCCCAGCAAAAGCCCACTCTTTGCACCCTTCCCCACAGCATTTGCGAAAATGCGCTTTTTTCGCCGAGAAACGCATATTTTTTAAAAAAAATGGCTTTGAACACACAGAAAAGCTTGGAAACATGCTGATTCGACTTAGAAAAATATATTTGGTCCAATTGTAACTTAATCCCAGCTAAAGCCCACTCTTTGCACCCTCCCCGACAGCATTTGCGAAAATGCGCTTTTTTCGCAGAGAAACGCATATTTTTAAAAACATGGCTTGGAACACACAGAAATGCTTGGAAACTTGCTAATTCGACTTAGAAAAATATATTTATTCAAATTTTACCTTTGTCCCAGCAAAAGCCCACTCTTTGAACCCTCCCCGACAGCATTTGCGAAAATGCGCTTTTATCGCCGAGAAACGCATATTTTTAAAAACATGGCTTGGAACACACAGAAATGCTTGGAAACATGCTGATTCTACTTGGAAAAATATATTTGGTCCAATTGTAACTTAATCCCAGCAAAATCACACTCTTTGCACCCTTCCCGACAGCATTTGCGAAAATGCGCTTTTCTCGCCGAGAAACGCAAATTTTTGCAAACATGGCTTGGAACACACAGAAAAGCTTCGAAACATGCTGATTCGATTTAGAAAAATATATTTGGTCCAATTGTAACTTAATCCCAGCAAAAGCACACTCTTTGAAACCTCCCCGACAGCATGTGCGAAAATGCGCTTTTCTCGCCGTGAAACGCATATTTTTAAAAACATGGCTTTGAACACACAGAAAAGCTTGGAAACATGCTGATTCGACTTGGAAAGATATATTTGGTCCAATTGTAACTTAATCCCAGCAAAAGCACACTCTTTGCACCCTTCCCGACAGCATTTGCGAAAATGCGCTTTTCTCGCCGAGAAACGCATATTTTTGCAAACATGGCTTGGAAAACACAGAAAAGCTTGGAAACATGCTGATTCGATTTAGAAAAATATATTTTGTCCAATTGTAACTTAATCCCAGCAAAAGCCCACTCTTTGCACCCTTCCCGACAGCATTTGCGAAAATGCGCTTTTTTCGCCGAGAAACGCATATTTTTAAAAACATGGCTTTGAACACACAGAAAAGCTTGGAAACATGCTGATTCGACTTAGAAAAATATATTTGGTCCAATTGTAACTTAATCCCAGCTAAAGCCCACTCTTTGCACCCTCCCCGACAGCATTTGCGAAAATGCGCTTTTCTCGCCGAGAAACGCATATTTTTGCAAACATGGCTTGGAACACACAGAAAAGCTTGGAAACATGCTGATTCGATTTAGAAAAATATATTTGGTCCAATTGTAACTTAATCCAAGCAAAAGCCCACTCTTTGCACCCTTCCCGACAGCATTTGCGAAAATGCGCTTTTTTCGCCGAGAAACGCATATTTTTAAAAACATGGCTTTGAACACACAGAAAAGCTTGGAAACATGCTGATTCGACTTAGAAAAATATATTTGGTCCAATTGTAACTTAATCCCAGCTAAAGCCCACTCTTTGCACCCTCCCCGACAGCATTTGCGAAAATGCGCTTTTCTCGCCGAGAAACGCATATTTTTAAAAACATGGCTTGGAACACACAGAAAAGCTTGGAAACATGCTGATTCGATTTAGAAAAATATATTTGGTCCAATTGTAACTTAATCCCAGCAAAAGCCCACTCTTTGCACCTTTCCCGACAGCATTTGCGAAAATGCGCTTTTTTCGCCGAGAAACGCATATTTTTAAAAACATGGCTTGGAACACACAGAAAAGCTTGGAAACATGCTACTTCGACTTGGAAAAATATATTTATTCAAATTTTACCTTTATTCCAGCAAAAGTCCACTGTTTGAACCCTCCCCGACAGCATTTGCGAAAATGCGCTTTTTTCGCCGAGAAACGCATATTTTTAAAAACATGGCTTGGAACACACAGAAATGCTTGGAAACATGCTGATTCTACTTGGAAAAATATATTTGGTCCAATTGTAACTTAATCCCAGCAAAAGCCCACTCTTTGAACCCTCCCCGACAGCATTTGCGAAAATGCGCTTTTCTCGCCGTGAAACGCATATTTTTAAAAACATGGCTTTGAACACACAGAAAAGCTTGGAAACATGCTGATTCGACTTGGAAAAATATATTTGGTCCAATTGTAACTTAATCCCAGCAAAATCACACTCTTTGCACCCTTCCCGACAGCATTTGCGAAAATGCGCTTTTCTCGCCGAGAAACGCATATTTTTGCAAACATGGCTTGGAACACACAGAAAAGCTTGGAAACATGCTGATTCGATTTAGAAAAATATATTTGGTCCAATTGTAACTTAATCCCAGCAAAAGCCCACTCTTTGCACCCTTCCCGACAGCATTTGCGAAAATGCGCTTTTCTCGCCGTGAAACGCATATTTTTAAAAACATGGCTTTGAACACACAGAAAAGCTTGGAAACATGCTGATTCGACTTGGAAAAATATATTTGGTCCAATTGTAACTTAATCCCAGCAAAAGCACACTCTTTGCACCCTTCCCGACAGCATTTGCGAAAATGCGCTTTTCTCGCCGAGAAACGCATATTTTTGCAAACATGGCTTGGAACACACAGAAAAGCTTGGAAACATGCTGATTCGATTTAGAAAAATATATTTGGTCCAATTGTAACTTAATCCCAGCAAAAGCCCACTCTTTGCACCCTTCCCGACAGCATTTGCGAAAATGCGCTTTTTTCGGCGAGAAACGCATATTTTTAAAAACATGGCTTTGAACACACAGAAAAGCTTGGAAACATGCTGATTCGACTTGGAAAAATATATTTGGTCCAATTGTAACTTAATCCCAGCAAAAGCACACTCTTTGCACCCTTCCCGACAGCATTTGCGAAAATGCGCTTTTCTCGCCGAGAAACGCATATTTTTGCAAACATGGCTTGGAACACACAGAAAAGCTTGGAAACATGCTGATTCGATTCAGAAAAATATATTTGGTCCAATTGTAACTTAATCCCAGCAAAAGCCCACTCTTTGCACCCTTCCCGACAGCATTTGCGAAAATGCGCTTTTCTCGCCGAGAAACGCATATTTTTAAAAACATGGCTTTGAACACACAGAAAAGCTTGGAAACATGCTGATTCGATTTGGAAAAATATATTTGGTCCAAATGTAACTTAATCCCAGCAAAAGCACACTCTTTGCACCCTCCCCGACAGCATTTGCGAAAATGCGCTTTTCTCGCCGAGAAACGCATATTTTTAAAAACATGGCTTGGAACACACAGAAAAGCTTGGAAACATGGTGATTCGACTTAGAAAAATATATTTATTCAAATTTTACCTTTGTCCCAGCAAAAGCCCACTCTTTGAACCCTCCCCGACAGCATTTGCGAAAATGCGCTTTTATCGCAGAGAAACGCATATTTTTAAAAACATGGCTTTGAACACACAGAAAAGCTTGGAAACATGCTGATTCGACTTGGAAAAATATATTTGGTCCAATTGTAACTTAATCCCAGCAAAAGCACACTCTTTGCACCCTTCCCGACAGCATTTGCGAAAATGCGTCACGAAACGCATATTTTTGCAAACATGGCTTGGAACACACAGAAAAGCTTGGAAACATGCTGATTCGATTTAGAAAAATATATTTGGTCCAATTGTAACTTAATCCCAGCAAAAGCCCACTCTTTGCACCTTTCCCGACAGCATTTGCGAAAATGCGCTTTTTTCGCCGAGAAACGCATATTTTTAAAAACATGGCTTGGAACACACAGAAAAGCTTGGAAACATGCTACTTCGACTTGGAAAAATATATTTATTCAAATTTTACCTTTATTCCAGCAAAAGTCCACTGTTTGAACCCTCCCCGACAGCATTTGCGAAAATGCGCTTTTTTCGCAGAGAAACGCATATTTTTAAAAACATGGCTTGGAACACACAGAAATGCTTGGAAACATGCTGATTCTACTTGGAAAAATATATTTGGTTCAATTGTTACTTAATCCCAGCAAAAGCACACTCTTTGAACCCTCCCTGACAGCATTTGCGAAAATGCGCTTTTCTCGCCGTGAAACGCATATTTTTAAAAACATGGCTTTGAACACACAGAAAAGCTTGGAAACATGCTGATTCTACTTGGAAAAATATATTTGGTCCAATTGTAACTTAATCCCAGCAAAATCACACTCTTTGCACCCTTCCCGACAGCATTTGCGAAAATGCGCTTTTCTCGCCGAGAAACGCATATTTTTGCAAACATGGCTTGGAACACACAGAAAAGCTTGGAAACATGCTGATTCGACTTGGAAAAATATATTTGGTCCAATTGTAACTTAATCCCAGCTAAAGCCCACTCTTTGCACCCTCCCCGACAGCATTTGCGAAAATGCGCTTTTCTCGCCGAGAAACGCATATTTTTAAAAACATGGCTTTGAACACACAGAAAAGCTTGGAAACATGCTGATTCGACTTGGAAAAATATATTTGGTCCAATTGTAACTTAATCCCAGGAAAAGCACACTCTTTGCACCCTTCCCGACAGCATTTGCGAAAATGCGCTTTTCTCGCCGAGAAACGCATATTTTTGCAAACATGGCTTGGAAAACACAGAAAAGCTTGGAAACATGCTGATTCGATTTAGAAAAATATATTTGGTCCAATTGTAACTTAATCCCAGCAAAAGCCCACTCTTTGCACCCTTCCCGACAGCATTTGCGAAAATGCGCTTTTTAAAAACGAGAAACGCATATTTTTAAAAACATGCCTTTGAACACACAGAAAAGCTTGGAAACATGCTGATTCGACTTGGAAAAATATATTTGGTCCAATTGTAACTTAATCCCAGCAAAATCACACTCTTTGCACCCTTCCCGACAGCATTTGCGAAAATGCGCTTTCGCCGAGAAACGCATATTTTTGCAAACATGGCTTGGAACACCAGAAAAGCTTGGAAACATGCTGATTCGACTTAGAAAAATATATTTGGTCCAATTGTAACTTAATCCCAGCAAAAGCACACTCTTTGAACCCTCCCCGACAGCATTTGCGAAAATGCGCTTTTCTCGCCGTGAAACGCATATTTTTAAAAACATGGCTTTGAACACACAGAAAAGCTTGGAAACATGCTGATTCTACTTGGAAAAATATATTTGGTCCAATTGTAACTTAATCCTAGCAAAAGCACACTCTTTGCACCCTTCCCGACAGCATTTGCGAAAATGCGCTTTTCTCGCCGAGAAACGCATATTTTTGCAAACATGGCTTGGAACACACAGAAAAGCTTGGAAACATGCTGATTCGATTTAGAAAAATATATTTGGTCCAATTGTAACTTAATCCCAGCAAAAGCCCACTCTTTGCACCCTTCCCGACAGCATTTGCGAAAATGCGCTTTTTTCGCCGAGAAACGCATATTTTTAAAAACATGGCTTTGAACACACAGAAAAGCTTGGAAACATGCTGATTCGATTTGGAAAAATATATTTGGTCCAAATGTAACTTAGTCCCAGCAAATGCACAGTCTTTGCACCCTCCCCGACAGCATTTGCGAAAATGCGCTTTTCTCGCCCAGAAACGCATATTTTTAAAAACATGGCTTGGAACACACAGAAAAGCTTGGAAACATGGTGATTCGACTTAGAAAAATATATTTATTCAAATTTTACCTTTGTCCCAGCAAAAGCCCACTCTTTGAACCCTCCCCGACAGCATTTGCGAAAATGCGCTTTTCTCGCCGAGAAACGCATATTTTTAAAAACATGGCTTTGAACACACAGAAAAGCTTGGAAACATGCTGATTCGACTTGGAAAAATATATTTGGTCCAATTGTAACTTAATCCCAGCAAAAGCACACTCTTTGCACCCTTCCCGACAGCATTTGCGAAAATGCGCTTTTCTCGCCGAGAAACGCATATTTTTTGCAAACATGGCTTGGAAACACACAGAAAAGCTTGGAAACATGATGTTTCGATTTAGAAATATTTATTTGGTCCAATTGTAACTTAATCCCAGCAAAAGCCCACTCTTTGCACCTTTCCCGACAGCATTTGCGAAAATGCGCTTTTTTCGCCGAGAAACGCATATTTTTAAAAACATGGCTTGGAACACACAGAAAAGCTTGGAAACATGCTACTTCGACTTGGAAAAATATATTTATTCAAATTTTACCTTTATTCCAGCAAAAGTCCACTGTTTGAACCCTCCCCGACAGCATTTGCGAAAATGCGCTTTTTTCGCCGAGAAACGCATATTTTTTAAAAACATGGCTTGGAACACACAGAAATGCTTGGAAACATGCTGATTCTACTTGGAAAAATATATTTGGTTCAATTGTAACTTAATCCCAGCAAAAGCACACTCTTTGAACCCTCCCCGACAGCATTTGCGAAAATGCGCTTTCTCGCCGTGAAACGCATATTTTAAAAACATGGCTTTGAAACACAGAAAAGCTTGGAAACATGCTGATTCGACTTGAAAATATATTTGGTCCAATTGTAACTTAATCCCAGATAAAAATCACACTCTTTGCACCCTTCCCGACAGCATTTGCGAAAATGCGCTCAGAAACGCATATTTTTGCAAACATGGCTTGAACACACAGAAAAGCTTGGAAATATTTGATCTTATTTGAAAAATATATTTGGTCCAATTGTAACTTAATACCAGCAAAAGCCCACTTTTGCACCCTTCCCGACAGCATTTGCGAAATGCTTTTTTTCGCCGAGAAACGCATATTTTTAAAAAAAAACAGCGGCTTTGAACACATAGTGTCTTAAACATAAAGATTCACTGAAAAATATATTTGGTCCAATTGTAACTTAATCCCAGGAAAAGCACACACACTTTGCACCCTTCCCGACAGCATTTGCGAAAATGCGCTTTGTTCGCCGAGAAACGCATATTTTTAAAAACATGGCTTGGAACACACAGAAAAGCTTGGAAACATGCTGATTCGAATTAGAAAAATATATTTGGTCCAATTGTAACTTAATCCCAGCAAAAGCCCACTCTTTGCACCCTTCCCGACAGCATTTGCGAAAATGCGCTTTTTTTCGCCGAGAAACGCATATTTTTAAAAACATGGCTTGGAACACACAGAAAAGCTTGGAAACATGCTGATTCGACTTGGAAAAATATATTTGGTCCAATTGTAACTTAATCCCAGCAAAAGCCCACTCTTTGAACCCTCCCCGACAGCATTTGCGAAAATGCGCTTTTTTCGCCGAGAAACGCATATTTTTAAAAACATGGCTTGGAACACACAGAAAAGCTTGGAAACATGCTGATTCGACTTGGAAAAATATATTTGGTCCAATTGTAACTTAATCCCAGCAAAAGCCCACTCTTTGCACCCTTCCCGACAGCATTTGCGAAAATGCGCTTTTTTCGCCGAGAAACGCATATTTTTAAAAACATGGCTTGGAACACACAGAAAAGCTTGGAAACATGCTACTTCGACTTGGAAAAATATATTTGGTCCAATTGTAACTTAATCCCAGCAAAAGCCCACTCTTTGAACCCTCCCCGACAGCATTTGCGAAAATGCACTTTTCTCGCCGTGAAACGCATATTTTTAAAAACATGGCTTTGAACACACAGAAAAGCTTGGAAACATGCTACTTCGACTTGGAAAAATATATTTGGTCCAATTGTAACTTAATCCAAGCAAAAGCCCACTCTTTGCACCCTTCCCGACAGCATTTGCGAAAATGCGCTTTTTTCGCCGAGAAACGCATATTTTTAAAAACATGGCTTTCAACACACAGAAAAGCTTGGAAACATGCTGATTCGACTCAGAAAAACATATTTGGTCCAATTGTAACTTAATCCCAGCAAAAGCCCACTCTTTGAACCCTCCCCGACAGCATTTGCGAAAATGCGCTTTTCTCGCCGTGAAACATATATTTTAAAAACATGGCTTTGAACACACAGAAAAGCTTGGAAACATGCTGATTCGACTTGGAAAAATATATTTGGTCCAATTGTAACTTAATCCCAGCAAAAGCCCACTCTTTGCACCCTTCCCGACAGCATTTGCGAAAATGCGCTTTTCTCGCCGAGAAACGCATATTTTTAAAAACATGGCTTTGAACACACAGAAAAGCTTGGAAACATGCTGATTCGACTTTGAAAAATATATTTGGTCCAATTGTAACTTAATCCCAGCAAAAGCCCACTCTTTGCACCCTTCCCGACAGCATTTGCGAAAATGCGCTTTTTTTCGCCGAGAAACGCATATTTTTAAAAACATGGCTTGGAACACACAGAAATGCTTGGAAACATGCTGATTCGACTTGGAAAAATATATTTATTCAAATTTTAACTTTATGCCAGCAAAAGCCCACTCTTTGAACCCTCCCCGACAGCATTTGCGAAAATGCGCTTTTTTTTTCGCCGAGAAACGCATATTTTTAAAAACATGGCTTGGAACACACAGAAAAGCTTGGAAACATGCTGATTCGACTTGGAAAAATATATTTGGTCCAATTGTAACTTAATCCCAGCAAAAGCCCACTCTTTGAACCCTCCCCGACAGCATTTGTGAAAATGCGCTTTTTTCGCCGAGAAACGCATATTTTTAAAAACATGGCTTTGAACACACAGAAAAGCTTGGAAACATGCTGATTCGACTTGGAAAAATATATTTGGTCCAATTGTAACTTAATCCCAGCAAAAGCCCACTCTTTGCACCCTTCCCGACAGCATTTGCGAAAATGCGCTTTTTTCGCCGAGAAACGCATATTTTTAAAAACATGGCTTGGAACACACAGAAATGCTTGGAAACATGCTGATTCGACTTGGAAAAATATATTTGGTCCAATTGTAACTTAATCCCAGCAAAAGCCCACTCTTTGCACCCTTCCCGACAGCATTTGAGAAAATGCGCTTTTTTCGCCGAGAAACGCATATTTTTAAAAACATGGCTTGGAACACACAGAAAAGCTTGGAAACATGCTGATTCGACTTGGAAAAATATATTTGGTCCAATTGTAACTTAATCCCAGCAAAAGCCCACTCTTTGAACCCTCCCCGACAGCATTTGTGAAAATGCGCTTTTTTCGCCGAGAAACGCATATTTTTAAAAACATGGCTTTGAACACACAGAAAAGCTTGGAAACATGCTGATTCGACTTGGAAAAATATATTTGGTCCAATTGTAACTTAATCCCAGCAAAAGCCCACTCTTTGCACCCTTCCCGACAGCATTTGCGAAAATGCGCTTTTCTCGCCGAGAAACGCATACTTTTAAAAACATGGCTTGGAACACACAGAAATGCTTGGAAACATGCTGATTCGACTTGGAAAAATATATTTGGTCCAATTGTAACTTAATCCCAGCAAAAGCCCACTCTTTGCACCCTTCCCGACAGCATTTGCGAAAATGCGCTTTTCTTTTCTCGCCGAGAAACGCATATTTTTAAAAACATGGCTTTGAACACACAGAAAAGCTTGGAAACATGCTGATTCGACTTGGAAAAATATATTTGGTCCAATTGTAACTTAATCCCAGCAAAAGCCCACTCTTTGCACCCTTCCCGACAGCATTTGCGAAAATGCGCTTTTTTCGCCGAGAAACGCATATTTTTAAAAACATCGCTTGGAACACACAGAAAAGCTTGGAAACATGCTGATTCGACTTAGAAAAATATATTTGGTCCAATTGTAACTTAATCCCAGCAAAAGCCCACTCTTTGCACCCTACCCGACAGCATTTGCGAAAATGCGCTTTTTTCGCTGAGAAACGCATATTTTTAAAAACATGGCTTTGAACACACAGAAAAGCTTGGAAACATGCTGATTCGACTTGGAAAAATATATTTGGTCCAATTGTAACTTAATCCCAGCAAAAGCCCACTCTTTGCACCCTCCCCGACAGCATTTGCGAAAATGCGCTTTTCTCGAGAAACGCATATTTTTAAAAACATGGCTTTGAACACACAGAAAAGCTTGGAAACATGCTTATTCGACTTTGAAAAATATATTTTTTCAAATTTTAACTTAATCCCAGCAAAAGCCCACTCTTTGAACCCTCCCCGACAGCATTTGCGAAAATGCGCTTTTTTCGGCGAGAAACGCATATTTTTAAAAACATGGCTTTGAACACACAGAAAAGCTTGGAAACATGCTGATTCGACTTGGAAAAATATATTTGGTCCAATTGTAACTTAATCCCAGCAAAAGCACACTCTTTGCACCCTTCCCGACAGCATTTGCGAAAATGCGCATTTTTCGCCGAGAAACGCATATTTTTAAAAACATGGCTTGGAACACACAGAAAAGCTTGGAAACATGCTGATTCGACTTGGAAAAATATATTTGGTCCAATTGTAACTTAATCCCAGCAAAAGCCCACTCTTTGCACCCTTCCCGACAGCATTTGCGAAAATGCGCTTTTTTCGCCGAGAAACGCTTATTTTTAAAAACATGGCTTGGAACACACAGAAATGCTTGGAAACATGCTGATTCGACTTGGAAAAATATATTTGGTCAAATTGTAACTTAATCCCAGCAAAAGCACACTCTTTGAACCCTCCCCGACAGCATTTGCGAAAATGCGCTTTTTTTCGCCGAGAAACGCATATTTTTAAAAACATGGCTTGGAACACACAGAAAAGCTTGGAAACATGCTGATTCGACTTGGAAAAATATATTTGGTCCAATTGTAACTTAATCCCAGCAAAAGCCCACTCTTTGAACCCTTCCCGACAGCATTTGCGAAAATGCGCTTTTCTCGCCGAGAAACGCATATTTTTAAAAACATGGCTTTGAACACACAGAAAAGCTTGGAAACATGCTGATTCGACTTGGAAAAATATATTTGGTCCAATTGTAACTTAATCCCAGCAAAAGCCCACTCTTTGCACCCTTCCCGACAGCATTTGCGAAAATGCGCTTTTTTCGCCGAGAAACGCATATTTTTAAAAACATGGCTTGGAACACACAGAAAAGCTTGGAAACATGCTGATTCGACTTGGAAAAATATATTTGGTCCAATTGTAACTTAATCCCAGCAAAAGCCCACTCTTTGCACCCTTCCCGACAGCATTTGCGAAAATGCGCTTTTTTCGGCGAGAAACGCATATTTTTAAAAACATGGCTTTGAACACACAGAAAAGCTTGGAAACATGCTGATTCGACTTGGAAAAATATATTTGGTCCAATTGTAACTTAATCCCAGCAAAAGCCCACTCTTTGCACCCTTCCCGACAGCATTTGCGAAAATGCGCTTTTCTCGCCGAGAAACGCATATTTTTAAAAACATGGCTTGGAACACACAGAAAAGCTTGGAAACATGCTGATTCGACTTAGAAAAATATATTTGGTCCAATTGTAACTTAATCCCAGCAAAAAGCCCACTCTTTGAACCCTCCCCAGCATTTGACAGCATTTGCGAAAATGCCTTTCTTAATCCCAGCAAAAGCCCACTCTTTGAACCCTTCCCGACAGCATTTCGAAAATCGCCGAGAAACGCATATTTTTAAAAACATGGCTTGGAACACACAGAAAAGCTTGGAAACATGCTGATTCGACTTGGAAAAATATATTTGGTCCAATTGTAACTTAATCCCAGCAAAAGCCCACTCTTTGAACCCTTCCCGACAGCATTTGCGAAAATGCGCTTTTTTCGCCGAGAAACGCATATTTTTAAAAACATGGCTTGGAACACACAGAAAAGCTTGGAAACATGCTGATTCGACTTGGAAAAATATATTTGGTCCAATTGTAACTTAATCCCAGCAAAAGCACACTCTTTGAACCCTTCCCGACAGCATTTGCGAAAATGCGCTTTTTCGGCGAGAAACGCATATTTTTAAAAACATGGCTTTGAACACACAGAAAAGCTTGGAAACATGCTGATTCGACTTGGAAAAATATATTTGGTCCAATTGTAACTTAATCCCAGCAAAAGCACACTCTTTGCACCCTTCCCGACAGCATTTGCGAAAATGCGCTTTTATCGCCGAGAAACGCATATTTTTAAAAACATGGCTTGGAACACACAGAAAAGCTTGGAAACATGCTGATTCGACTTGGAAAAATATATTTGGTCCAATTGTAACTTAATCCCAGCAAAAGCCCACTCTTTGCACCCTTCCCGACAGCATTTGCGAAAATGCGCTTTTTTCGGCGAGAAACGCATATTTTTAAAAACATGGCTTTGAACACACAGAAAAGCTTGGAAACATGCTGATTCGACTTGGAAAAATATATTTGGTCCAATTGTAACTTAATCCCAGCAAAAGCCCACTCTTTGCACCCTTCCCGACAGCATTTGCGGAAAATGCGCTTTTCTCGCCGAGAAACGCATATTTTTAAAAACATGGCTTGGAACACACAGAAAAGCTTGGAAACATGCTGATTCGATTTAGAAAAATATATTTGGTCCAATTGTAACTTAATCCCAGCAAAAGCCCACTCTTTGCACCCTTCCCGACAGCATTTGCGAAAATGCGCTTTTTTCGCCGAGAAACGCATATTTTTAAAAACATGGCTTGGAACACACAGAAAAGCTTGGAAACATGCTGATTCGACTTAGAAAAATATATTTATTCAAATTTTAACTTAATCCCAGCAAAAGCCCACTCTTTGAACCCTCCCCGACAGCATTTGCGAAAATGCGCTTTTCTCGCCGAGAAACGCATATTTTTAAAAACATGGCTTTGAACACACAGAAAAGCTTGGAAACATGCTGATTCGACTTGGAAAAATATATTTGGTCCAATTGTAACTTAATCCCAGCAAAAGCACACTCTTTGCACCCTTCCCGACAGCATTTGCGAAAATGCGCTTTTTTCGCCGAGAAACGCATATTTTTAAAAACATGGCTTGGAACACACAGAAAAGCTTGGAAACATGCTGATTCGACTTGGAAAAATATATTTGGTCCAATTGTAACTTAATCCCAGCAAAAGCCCACTCTTTGCACCTTCCCGACAGCATTTGCGAAAATGCGCTTTTTCGCCGAGAAACGCATATTTTTAAAAACATGGGTTGGAACAAACAGAAATGGTTGGAAACATGCTGATTCGACTTGGAAAAATATATTTGGTCCAATTGTAAGTTAATCCCCGCAAAAGCCCACTCTTTGAACCCCTTCCCGACAGCATTTGCGAAAATGCGCTTTTTTCGCCGAGAAACGCATATTTTTAAAAACATGGCTTGGAACACACAGAAAAGCTTGGAAACATGCTGATTCGACTTGGAAAAATATATTTGGTCCAATTGTAACTTAATCCCAGCAAAAGCCCACTCTTTGAACCCTCCCCGACAGCATTTGCGAAAATGCTTTTTTCTCGCCGTGAAACGCATATTTTTAAAAACATGGCTTTGAACACACAGAAAAGCTTGGAAACATGCTGATTCGACTTGGAAAAATATATTTGGTCCAATTGTAACTTAATCCCAGCAAAAGCCCACTCTTTGCACCCTTCCCGACAGCATTTGCGAAAATGCGCTATTTTCGCCGAGAAACTCATATTTTTAAAAACATGGCTTGGAACACACAGAAAAGCTTGGAAACATGCTGATTCGACTTAGAAAAATATATTTGGTCCAATTGTAACTTAATCCCAGCAAAAGCCCACTCTTTGCACCCTTCCCGACAGCATTTGCGAAAATGCGCTTTTTTTCGCCGAGAAACGCATATTTTTAAAAACATGGCTTTGAACACACAGAAAAGCTTGGAAACATGCTGATTCGACTTGGAAAAATATATTTGGTCCAATTGTAACTTAATCCCAGCAAAAGCCCACTCTTTGCACCCTTCCCGACAGCATTTGCGAAAATGCGCTTTTATCGCCGAGAAACGCATATTTTTAAAAACATGGCTTGGAACACACAGAAAAGCTTGGAAACATGCTGATTCGATTTAGAAAAATATATTTGGTCCAATTGTAACTTAATCCCAGCAAAAGCCCACTCTTTGCACCCTTCCCGACAGCATTTGCGAAAATGCGCTTTTTTCGCCGAGAAACGCATATTTTTAAAAACATGGCTTGGAACACACAGAAAAGCTTGGAAACATGCTGATTCGACTTGGAAAAATATATTTGGTCCAATTGTAACTTAATCCCAGCAAAAGCACACTCTTTGAACCCTCCCCGACAGCATTTGCGAAAATGCGCTTTTTTCGCCGAGAAACGCATATTTTTAAAAACATGGCTTGGAACACACAGAAAAGCTTGGAAACATGCTGATTCGACTTGGAAAAATATATTTGGTCCAATTGTAACTTAATCCCAGCAAAAGCACACTCTTTGCACCCTTCCCGACAGCATTTGCGAAAATGCGCTTTTTTCGCCGAGAAACGCATATTTTTAAAAACATGGCTTGGAACACACAGAAAAGCTTGGAAACATGCTGATTCGACTTGGAAAAATATATTTGGTCCAATTGTAACTTAATCCCAGCAAAAGCACACTCTTTGAACCCTCCCCGACAGCATTTTGCGAAAGCGCTTTTTCTCGCCGAGAAACGCATATTTTTAAAAACATGGCTTTGAACACACAGAAAAGCTTGGAAACATGCTGATTCGACTTGGAAAAATATATTTGGTCCAATTGTAACTTAATCCCAGCAAAAGCCCACTCTTTGCACCCTTCCCGACAGCATTTGCGAAAATGCGCTTTTCTCGCCGAGAAACGCATATTTTTAAAAACATGGCTTGGAACACACAGAAAAGCTTGGAAACATGCTGATTCGATTTAGAAAAATATATTTGGTCAAATTGTAACTTAATCCCAGCAAAAGCCCACTCTTTGAACCCTTCCCGACAGCATTTGCGAAAATGCGCTTTTTTCGCCGAGAAACGCATATTTTTAAAAACATGGCTTTGAACACACAGAAAAGCTTGGAAACATGCTGATTCGACTTGGAAAAATATATTTGGTCCAATTGTAACTTAATCCCAGCAAAAGCCCACTCTTTGCACCCTTCCCGACAGCATTTGCGAAAATGCGCTTTTTTCGCCGAGAAACGCATATTTTTAAAAACATGGCTTGGAACACACAGAAAAGCTTGGAAACATGCTGATTCGACTTGGAAAAATATATTTGGTCCAATTGTAACTTAATCCCAGCAAAAGCCCACTCTTTGCACCCTTCCCGACAGCATTTGCGAAAATGCGCTTTTTTCGCCGAGAAACGCATATTTTTAAAAACATGGCTTGGAACACACAGAAAAGCTTGGAAACATGCTGATTCGACTTAGAAAAATATATTTGGTCAAATTGTAACTTAATCCCAGCAAAAGCCCACTCTTTGAACCCTCCCCGACAGCATTTGCGAAAATGCGCTTTTTTTCGCCGAGAAACGCATATTTTTAAAAACATGGCTTTGAACACACAGAAAAGCTTGGAAACATGCTGATTCGACTTGGAAAAATATATTTGGTCCAATTGTAACTTAATCCCAGCAAAAGCACACTCTTTGCACCCTTCCCGACAGCATTTGCGAAAATGCGCTTTTCTCGCCGAGAAACGCATATTTTTAAAAACATGGCTTGGAACACACAGAAAAGCTTGGAAACATGCTGATTCGATTTAGAAAAATATATTTGGTCCAATTGTAACTTAATCCCAGCAAAAGCCCACTCTTTGCACCCTTCCCGACAGCATTTGCGAAAATGCGCTTTTTTCGCCGAGAAACGCATATTTTTAAAAACATGGCTTGGAACACACAGAAAAGCTTGGAAACATGCTGATTCGACTTGGAAAAATATATTTGGTCCAATTGTAACTTAATCCCAGCAAAAGCCCACTCTTTGCACCCTTCCCGACAGCATTTGCGAAAATGCGTTTTTTTTCGCCGAGAAACGCATATTTTTAAAAACATGGCTTGGAACACACAGAAAAGCTTGGAAACATGCTGATTCGACTTGGAAAAATATATTTGGTCCAATTGTAACTTAATCCCAGCAAAAGCCCACTCTTTGAACCCTCCCGACAGCATTTGCGAAAATGCGCTTACTCGCCGAGAAACGCATATTTTTAAAAACATGGCTTTGAACACACAGAAAAGCTTGGAAACATGCTGATTCGACTTGGAAAAATATATTTGGTCCAATTGTAACTTAATCCCAGCAAAAGCCCACTCTTTGCACCCTTCCCGACAGCATTTGCGAAAATGCGCTTTTTTCGCCGAGAAACGCATATTTTTAAAAACATGGCTTGGAACACACAGAAAAGCTTGGAAACATGCTGATTCGACTTGGAAAAATATATTTGGTCCAATTGTAACTTAATCCCAGCAAAAGCCCACTCTTTGCACCCTTCCCGACAGCATTTGCGAAAATGCGCTTTTTCGGCGAGAAACGCATATTTTTAAAAACATGGCTTTGAACACACAGAAAAGCTTGGAAACATGCTGATTCGACTTGGAAAAATATATTTGGTCCAATTGTAACTTAATCCCAGCAAAAGCCCACTCTTTGCACCCTTCCCGACAGCATTTGCGAAAATGCGCTTTTCTCGCCGAGAAACGCATATTTTTAAAAACATGGCTTGGAAAACACAGAAAAGCTTGGAAACATGCTGATTCGACTTGGAAAAATATATTTGGTCCAATTGTAACTTAATCCCTGCAAAAGGCCACTCTTTGAACCCTTCCCCGACAGCATTTGCGAAAATGCTTTTTTCGCCGAGAAACGCATATTTTTAAAAACATGGCTTGGAACACACAGAAAAGCTTGGAAACATGCTGATTCGACTTGGAAAAATATATTTGGTCCAATTGTAACTTAATCCCAGCAAAAGCCCACTCTTTGCACCCTTCCCGACAGCATTTGCGAAAATGCGCTTTTTTTCGCCGAGAAACGCATATTTTTAAAAACATGGCTTGGAACACACAGAAAAGCTTGGAAACATGCTGATTCGACTTGGAAAAATATATTTGGTCCAATTGTAACGTAATCCCAGCAAAAGCCCACTCTTTGAAGCCTCCCCGACAGCATTTGCGAAAATGCGCTTTTCTCGCCGAGAAGCGCATATTTTTGCAAACATGGCTTGGAACACACAGAAAAGCTTGGAAACATGCTGATTCGATTTAGAAAAATATATTTGGTCCAATTGTAACTTAATCCCAGCAAAAGCACACTCTTTGAACCCTCCCCGACAGCATTTCCGAAAATGCGCTTTTTTTCGCCGAGAAACGCATATTTTTAAAAACATGGCTTTGAACACACAGAAAAGCTTGGAAACATGCTGATTCGACTTGGAAAAATATATTTGGTCCAATTGTAACTTAATCCCAGCAAAAGCCCACTCTTTGCACCCTTCCCGACAGCATTTGCGAAAATGCGCTTTCTCGCCGAGAAACGCATATTTTTAAAAACATGGCTTGGAACACACAGAAATGCTTGGAAACATGCTGATTCGACTTGGAAAAATATATTTGGTCCAATTGTAACTTAATCCCAGCAAAAGCCCACTCTTTGCACCCTTCCCGACAGCATTTGCGAAAATGCGCTTTTTTCGCCGAGAAACGCATATTTTTAAAAACATGGCTTGGAACACACAGAAAAGCTTGGAAACATGCTGATTCGACTTGGAAAAATATATTTGGTCCAATTGTAACATAATCCCAGCAAAAGCCCACTCTTTGCACCCTTCCCGACAGCATTTGCGAAAATGCGCTTTTTTCGCCGAGAAACGCATATTTTTAAAAACATGGCTTGGAACACACAGAAAAGCTTGGAAACATGCTGATTCGACTTGGAAAAATATATTTGGTCCAATTGTAACTTAATCCCAGCAAAAGCCCACTCTTTGAACCCTTCCCGACAGCATTTGCGAAAATGCGCTTTTTTCGCCGAGAAACGCATATTTTTAAAAACATGGCTTGGAACACACAGAAAAGCTTGGAAACATGCTGATTCGACTTGGAAAAATATATTTGGTCCAATTGTAACTTAATCCCAGCAAAAGCCCACTCTTTGCACCCGTCCCGACAGCATTTGCGAAAATGCGCTTTTTTCGCCGAGAAACGCATATTTTTAAAAACATGGCTTGGAACACACAGAAAAGCTTGGAAACATGCTGATTCGACTTGGAAAAATATATTTGGTCCAATTGTAACTTAATCCCAGCAAAAGCCCACTCTTTGAACCCCCCAGACAGCATTTGCGAAAATGCGCTTTTCTCGCCGAGAAACGCATATTTTTAAAAACATGGCTTTGAACACACAGAAAAGCTTGGAAACATGCTGATTCGACTTGGAAAAATATATTTGGTCCAATTGTAACTTAATCCCAGCAAAAGCCCACTCTTTGCACCCTTCCCGACAGCATTTGCGAAAATGCGCTTTTTTCTGCCGAGAAACGCATATTTTTAAAAACATGGCTTGGAACACACAGAAATGCTTGGAAACATGCTGATTCGACTTGGAAAAATATATTTGGTCCAATTGTAACTTAATCCCAGCAAAAGCCCACTCTTTGCACCCTTCCCGACAGCATTTGCGAAAATGCGCTTTTTTCGAGAAACGCATATTTTTAAAAACATGGCTTGAACACACAGAAAAGCTTGGAAACATGCTGATTCGACTTTGAAAAATATATTTGGTCCAATTGTAACTTAATCCCAGTAAAAGCCCACTCTTTGCACCCTCCCGACAGCATTTGCGAAAATGCGCTTTTTCGCCGAGAAACGCATATTTTTAAAAACATGGCTTGGAACACACAGAAAAGCTTGGAAACATGGTGATTCGACTAGGAAAAATATATTTGGTCCAATTGTAACTTAATACCAGCAAAAGCCCACTCTTTGAACCCTCCCGACAGCATTTGCGAAAATGCGCTTTTTCGCCGAGAAACGCATATTTTTAAAAACATGGCTTGGAACACACAGAAAAGCTTGGAAACATGCTGATTCGACTCAGAAAAATATATTTGGTCCAATTGTAACTTAATCCCAGCAAAAGCCCACTCTTTGAACCCTTCCCGACAGAATTTGCGAAAATGCGCTTTTATCGCCGAGAAACGCATATTTTTAAAAACATGGCTTGGAACACACAGAAAAGCTTGGAAACATGCTGATTCGACTTGGAAAAATATATTTGGTCCAATTGTAACTTAATCCCAGCAAAAGCCCACTCTTTGCACCCTTCCCGACAGCATTTGCGAAAATGCGCTTTTTTCGCCGAGAAACGCATATTTTTAAAAACATGGCTTGGAACACACAGAAAAGCTTGGAAACATGCTGATTCGACTTGGAAAAATATATTTGGTCCAATTGTAACTTAATCCCAGCAAAAGCACACTCTTTGAACCCTTCCCGACAGCATTTGCGAAAATGCGCTTTTATCGCCGAGAAACGCATATTTTTAAAAACATGGCTTGGAACACACAGAAAAGCTTGGAAACATGCTGATTCGACTAGGAAAAAAATATTTGGTCCAATTGTAACTAAATCCCAGCAAAAGCCCACTCTATGAACCCTCCCGACAGCATTTGCGAAAATGCGCTTTTTTTTCGCCGAGAAACGCATATTTTTAAAGACATGGCTTTGAACTCACAGAAAAGCTTGGAAACATGCTGATTCGACTTGGAAAAATATATTTGGTCCAATTGTAACTTAATCCCAGCAACACTGTTTGCACCCTCCCCGACAGCATTTGCGAAAATGCGCTTTTTTTCGCCGAGAAACGCATATTTTTAAAAACATGGCTTGGAACACACAGAAATGCTTGGAAACATGCTGATTCGACTTGGAAAAATATATTTGGTCCAATTGTAACTTAATCCCAGCAAAAGCCCACTCTTTGAACCCTTCCCGACAGCATTTGCGAAAATGCGCTTTTCGCCGAGAAACGCATATTTTTAAAAACATGGCTTTGAACACACAGAAAAGCTTGGAAACATGCTGATTCGACTTGGAAAAATATATTTGGTCCAATTGTAACTTAATCCCAGCAAAAGCACACTCTTTGCACCCTTCCCGACAGCATTTGCGAAAATGCGCTTTTCTCGCCGAGAAACGCATATTTTTAAAAACATGGCTTGGAACACACAGAAAAGCTTGGAAACATGCTGATTCGATTTAGAAAAATATATTTGGTCCAATTGTAACTTAATCCCAGCAAAAGCCCACTCTTTGCACCCTTCCCGACAGCATGCGAAAATGCGCTTTTTGTCGCCGAGAAACGCATATTTTTAAAAACATGGCTTGGAACACACAGAAAAGCTTGGAAACATGCTTATTCGACTTGGAAAAATATATTTTTTCAAATTTTAACTTAATCCCAGCAAAAGCCCACTCTTTGAACCCTCCCCGACAGCATTTGCGAAAATGCGCTTTTTTCGCCGAGAAACGCATATTTTTAAAAACATGGCTTGGAACACACAGAAATGCTTGGAAACATGCTGATTCGACTTGGAAAAATATATTTGGTCCAATTGTAACTTAATCCCAGCAAAAGCCCACTCTTTGAACCCTCCCCGACAGCATTTGCGAAAATGCGCTTTTTTCGCCGAGAAACGCATATTTTTAAAAACATGGCTTTGAACACACAGAAAAGCTTGGAAACATGCTGATTCGACTTGGAAAAATATATTTGGTCCAATTGTAACTTAATCCCAGCAAAAGCCCACTCTTTGCACCCTTCCCGACAGCATTTGCGAAAATGCGCTTTTTTCGCCGAGAAACGCATATTTTTAAAAACATGGCTTGGAACACACAGAAAAGCTTGGAAACATGCTGATTCGACTTGGAAAAATATATTTGGTCCAATTGTAACTTAATCCCAGCAAAAGCCCACTCTTTGAACCCTTCCCGACAGCATTTGCGAAAATGCGCTTTTTTCGCCGAGAAACGCATATTTTTAAAAACATGGCTTTGAACACACAGAAAAGCTTGGAAACATGCTGATTCGACTTGGAAAAATATATTTGGTCCAATTGTAACTTAATCCCAGCAAAAGCCCACTCTTTGCACCCTTCCCGACAGCATTTGCGAAAATGCGATTTTTTCGACGAGAAACGCATATTTTTAAAAACATGGCTTGGAACACACAGAAATGCTTGGAAACATGCTGATTCGACTTGGAAAAATATATTTGGTCCAATTGTAACTTAATCCCAGCAAAAGCCCACTCTTTGAACCCTCCACGACAGCATTTGCGAAAATGCGCTTTTCTCGCCGAGAAACGCATATTTTTAAAAACATGGCTTGGAACACACAGAAAAGCTTGGAAACATGCTGATTCGACTTGGAAAAATATATTTGGTCCAATTGTAACTTAATCCCAGCAAAAGCCCACTCTTTGCACCCTCCCGACAGCATTTGCGAAAATGCGCTTTCTCGCCGAGAAACGCATATTTTTAAAAACATGGCTTGGAACACACAGAAAAGCTTGGAAACATGCTGACTCGACTTGGAAAAATATATTTGGTCCAATTGTAACTTAATCCCAGCAAAAGCCCACTCTTTGCACCCTTCCCGACAGCATTTGCGAAAATGCGCTTTTTCGCCGAGAAACGCATATTTTTAAAAACATGGCTTGGAACACACAGAAAAGCTTGGAAACATGCTGATTCGACTTGGAAAAATATATTTGGTTTAATCCAATTGTAACTTAATCCCAGCAAAAGCCCACTCTTTGCATTTTTCCCGACAGCATTTGCGAAAATGAAAAATATTTTTTAAAAACATGGCTTGCTTGGAAACATGCTGATTCGACTTAGAAAAATATATTTGGTCCAATTGTAACTTAATCCCAGCAAAAGCCCACTCTTTGAACCCTTCCCGACACATATATTTTTAAAAACATGGCTTGGAACACACAGAAAAGCTTGGAAACATGCTGATTCGACTTGGAAAAATATATTTGGTCCAATTGTAACTTAATCCCAGCAAAAGCCCACTCTTTGAACCCTTCCCGACAGCATTTGCGAAAATGCGCTTATTTCTCCGAGAAACGCATATTTTTAAAAAAGTGGCTTGGAACACACAGAAAAGCTTGGAAACATGCTAATTCGACTTGGAAAAATATATTTGGTCCAATTGTAACTTAATCCCAGCAAAAGCCCACTCTTTGAACCCTACCCGACAGCATTTGAGAAAATGCGTTTTTTTCGCCGAGAAACGCATATTTTTAAAAACATGGCTTGGAACACACAGAAAAGCTTGGAAACATGCTGATTCGACTTGGAAAAATATATTTGGTCCAATTGTAACTTAATCCCAGCAAAAGCACACTCTTTGAACCCTCCCCGACAGCATTTGAGAAAATGCGCTTTTCTCGCCGAGAAACGCATATTTTTAAAAACATGGCTTGGAACACACAGAAAAGCTTGGAAACATGCTGATTCGACTTGGAAAAATATATTTGGTCCAATTGTAACTTAATCCCAGCAAAAGCCCACTCTTTGCACCCTTCCCGACAGCATTTGCGAAAATGCGCTTTTTTCACGAGAAACGCATATTTTTAAAAACATGGCTTGGAACACACAGAAATGCTTGGAAACATGCTGATTCGACTTGGAAAAATATATTTGGTCCAATTGTAACTTAATCCCAGCAAAAGCCCACTCTTTGCACCCTTCCCGACAGCATTTGCGAAAATGCGCTTTTTCGCCGAGAAACGCATATTTTTAAAAACATGGCTTGGAACACACAGAAAAGCTTGGAAACATGCTGATTCGACTTAGAAAAATATATTTATTCAAATTTTAACTTAATCCCAGCAAAAGCCCACTCTTTGAACCCTCCCGACAGCATTTGCGAAAATGCGCTTCTCGCCGAGAAACGCATATTTTTAAAAACATGGCTTGGAACACACAGAAAAGCTTGGAAACATGCTGATTCGACTTGGAAAAATATATTTGGTCCAATTGTAACTTAATCCCAGCAAAAGCCCACTCTTTGCACCCATCCCGACAGCATTTGCGAAAATGCGCTTTATTCGCCGAGAAACGCATATTTTTAAAAACATGGCTTGGAACACACAGAAAAGCTTGGAAACATGCTGATTCGACTTGGAAAAATATATTTGGTCCAATTGTAACTTAATCCCAGCAAAAGCCCACTCTTTGCACCCTTCCCGACAGCATTTGCGAAAATGCGCTTTTTTCGCCGAGAAACGCATATTTTTAAAAACATGGCTTGGAACACACAGAAAAGCTTGGAAACATGCTGATTCGACTTGGAAAAATATATTTGGTCCAATTGTAACTTAATCCCAGCAAAAGCACACTCTTTGCACCCTTCCCGACAGCATTTGCGAAAATGCGCATTTTTCGCCGAGAAACGCATATTTTTAAAAACATGGCTTGGAACACACAGAAAAGCTTGGAAACATGCTGATTCGACTTGGAAAAATATATTTGGTCCAATTGTAACTTAATCCCAGCAAAAGCACACTCTTTCCACCCTTCCCGACAGCATTTGCGAAAATGCGCTTTTCTCGCCGAGAAACGCATATTTTTAAAAACATGGCTTTGAACACACAGAAAAGCTTGGAAACATGCTGATTCGACTTGGAAAAATATATTTGGTCCAATTGTAACTTAATCCCAGCAAAAGCCCACTCTTTGAACCCTCCCCGACAGCATTTGCGAAAATGCGCTTTTTCGCCGAGAAACGCATATTTTTAAAAACATGGCTTGGAACACACAGAAAAGCTTGGAAACATGCTGATTCGACTTGGAAAAATATATTTGGTCCAATTGTAACTTAATCCCAGCAAAAGCCCACTCTTTGAACCCTTCCCGACAGCATTTGCGAAAATGCGCTTTTATCGCCGAGAAACGCATATTTTTAAAAACATGGCTTGGAACACACAGAAAAGCTTGGAAACATGCTGATTCGACTTGGAAAAATATATTTGGTCCAATTGTAACTTAATCCCAGCAAAAGCCCACTCTTTGAACCCTTCCCGACAGCATTTGCGAAAATGCGCTTTTCTCGCCGAGAAACGCATATTTTTAAAAACATGGCTTGGAACACACAGAAAAGCTTGGAAACATGCTGATTCGACTTGGAAAAATATATTTGGTCCAATTGTAACTTAATCCCAGCAAAAGCCCACTCTTTGCACCCTTCCCGACAGCATTTGCGAAAATGCGCTTTTTTCGCCGAGAAACGCATATTTTTAAAAACATGGCTTGGAACACACAGAAAAGCTTGGAAACATGCTGATTCGATTTAGAAAAATATATTTGGTCCAATTGTAACTTAATCCCAGCAAAAGCCCACTCTTTGAACCCTCCCCGACAGCATTTGCGAAAATGCGCTTTTCTCGCCGAGAAACGCATATTTTTAAAAACATGGCTTTGAACACACAGAAAAGCTTGGAAACATGCTGATTCGACTTGGAAAAATATATTTGGTCCAATTGTAACTTAATCCCAGCAAAAGCCCACTCTTTGCACCCTTCCCGACAGCATTTGCGAAAATGCGCTTTTCTCGCCGAGAAACGCATATTTTTAAAAACATGGCTTGGAACACACAGAAATGCTTGGAAACATGCTGATTCGACTTGGAAAAATATATTTGGTCCAATTGTAACTTAATCCCAGCAAAAGCCCACTCTTTGCACCCTTCCCGACAGCATTTGCGAAAATGCGCTTTTCTCGCCGAGAAACGCATATTTTTAAAAACATGGCTTTGAACACACAGAAAAGCTTGGAAACATGCTGATTCGACTTGGAAAAATATATTTGGTCCAATTGTAACTTAATCCCAGCAAAAGCCCACTCTTTGCACCCTTCCCGACAGCATTTGCGAAAATGCGCTTTTCTCGCCGAGAAACGCATATTTTTAAAAACATGGCTTTGAACACACAGAAAAGCTTGGAAACATGCTGATTCGACTTGGAAAAATATATTTGGTCCAATTGTAACTTAATCCCAGCAAAAGCACACTCTTTGCACCCTCCCCGACAGCATTTGCGAAAATGCGCTTTTCTCGCCGAGAAACGCATATTTTTAAAAACATGGCTTGGAACACACAGAAAAGCTTGGAAACATGGTGATTCGACTTAGAAAAATATATTTATTCAAATTTTAACTTAATCACAGCAAAAGCCCACACTTTGAACCCTCCCGACAGCATTTGCGAAAATGCGCTTTTTTTCGCCGAGAAACGCATATTTTAAAAACATGGAGAAACGCATATTTTTAAAACATGGCTTGGAACACACAGAAAAGCTTGGAAACATGCTGATTCGACTTGGAAAATATATTTTGGTCCAATTGTAACTTAATCCCAGCAAAAGCCCAACGCATATTTTTAAAAACATGGCTTGGAACACACAGAAAAGCTTGGAAACATGCTGATTCGACTTGGAAAAATGTATTTGGTCCAATTGTAACTTAATCCCAGCAAAAGCCCACTCTTTGAACCGTCCCGACAGCATTTGCGAAAATGCGCTTTTTTCGCCGAGAAACGCATATTTTTAAAAACATGGCTTTGAACACACAGAAAAGCTTGGAAACATGCTGATTCGACTTGGAAAAATATATTTGGTCCAATTGTAACTTAATCCCAGCAAAAGCCCACTCTTTGCACCCTTCCCGACAGCATTTGCGAAAATGCGCTTTTCGCCGAGAAAAACGCATATTTTTAAAAACATGGCTTTGAACACACAGAAAAGCTTGGAAACATGCTGATTCGACTTGGAAAAATATATTTGGTCCAATTGTAACTTAATCCCAGCAAAAGCCCACTCTTTGCACCCTTCCCGACAGCATTTGCGAAAATGCGCTTTTTTCGCCCAGAAACGCATATTTTTAAAAACATGGCTTGGAACACACAGAAAAGCTTGGAAACATGCTACTTCGAATTGGAAAAATATATTTATTCAAATTTTACCTTTATTCCAGCAAAAGTCCACTGTTTGATCCCTCCCCGACAGCATTTGCGAAAATGCGCTTTTTTCGCCGAGAAACGCATATTTTTAAAAACATGGCTTGGAACACACAGAAAAGCTTGGAAACATGCTGATTCGACTCAGAAAAATATATTTGGTCCAATTGTAACTTAATCCCAGCAAAAGCCCACTCTTTGCACCTTTCCCGACAGCATTTGCGAAAATGCGCTTTTTTCGCCGAGAAACGCATATTTTTAAAAACATGGCTTGGAACACACAGAAAAGCTTCGAAACATGCTGATTCGATTTAGAAAAATATATTTGGTCCAATTGTAACTTAATCCCAGCAAAAGCACACTCTTTGAAACCTCCCCGACAGCATGTGCGAAAATGCGCTTTTCTCGCCGTGAAACGCATATTTTTAAAAACATGGCTTTGAACACACAGAAAAGCTTGGAAACATGCTGATTCGACTTGGAAAGATATATTTGGTCCAATTGTAACTTAATCCCAGCAAAATCACAGTCT